>OW569335.1:16161330-17413830 GCA_937595015.1 Polyommatus icarus
CAAAACTCACAGCCTAGATTTTAATCAACTTATACAAATTCAGGCTCTGGATTAACACAGATCCACATCTAATAAATGTACAGTATTAAGATGGGTTTTTATAAGAATGTACTACATACATTAGCTTTTATTTTACAAAACCGTGTTTAATACTTATACACATTTCTATTGTTAGACTCAAAATCACAAAGTTGAAAGTTAAAACTTTTTTATCAAACACTCTGTACTTATTTCTAAAGTTCTTTGTGTTGAACACGTACGAGCACAAAAAGTGTCCGAGCTTCGTGTAGCAAAGAGCGTATTAACACAAAATTGAATAATGCTTTATATTTCCACTTGTTACTTTGAGGTAAAATTGTATGTTGAGGAATAGGTAATTATATTTTTGTGAGCTTTAATTACATTATTGCTGAATGGCACGTGATTCTAATAAAAACATTAACTATTTTGATTCACAGGATTAAGGTACAAAAACAATTTGTAATGTTTTGTTAGATTATTTTCATTACAGATTACCTCTTATTATTTTCCTTATCGCTTTATATTAATTACATTCCGGGTAAAATGTGTTAGAAGGTAAATTCTGTTTTAATTTAGAAAATGATGAGTTGATGACATTTTTCACTTTCCCGACTCCACAGTTAAACAGGTTATTATAAAATGTACCAAAGAATGTCAGTCTGACTTAACAAACAATTATTTTTTTGAATTGATACACGTCTAAGTCCCGGGAAAGGATAAACAATAGTTTTCGTACCAAAAAAAATTTGGGATCAGGCGTAGCAAATAAATTTTGGTGCAACAGAATATCTAATAAATAATAAATACCTATCTACCTACTATACGAATATATACCTACCTAACTATCCTTCTAATCCTAAAGGTAGCTTGTAATATGCTTTAGTGTGAAATTCTCAGAATACTGGCAATACAAAAGCTGGATATTCCTCGATCTATAGATCTATAGAGAGCTCTGCCGAACGCTAATGGTGTATAGAAAATCCGACGGGCTAAAATCCCATAAGAAACGTAACTTAACGAAAACGTAACGTCATCTTTCACAAAAACGGAGATTTTCGTTCAAGTAAGCCTTGGATCTACCATTGCCATAGTCTCATAATATATAACCAGCATGAAATACTGTTGAAAAATAATAATACTTGACATATCTATACTAATATCATGCATAATATGCGGAGTGTGTCTGTATGTTAGTTCCCGAACCGGTGGTAGGCATCATGTAGACTTTCAGAAAATATTTGCAAAAATTTATTCTGAATAAAAAAAATTTGAGTTTGAGTTTTGAGTTTGAGTTATGTCTATCTGTCTGTTACTTTTTCACGCCCAAACCGCTTAGACGATTTTACTGAAATTTAGTACGGATATACTTTGAATGTCAGGAAAGGAAGTACCTTCTATCCCGGAAAAATATACGGTTCCCGCGCGATAAACGAATTTTGGCGCAACGGAGTTTGGGCGATATGGAGTCTATATTAATTTTGTGGGTTTGTTTTAACTTGTCGCTTACAAGACTACGGATTTCGGCTTAACTTATTGTGGTAGCATGTTCGGGTCTCGATTCTAAGTCTAGAATCTAGATTAACACGTTAACTGCAGCTGTTTATTCCAAAAATTGTTTTCGTGGGTTTCGGTACGCTGCCAAATATAAAAAACTAGGCCCCTAGCCAACGCGTTTTCTTTATCACGTCATGATAGATTATCAAAATTCTATCAAAATTTGTCATGATTTGAGTCGAATGTCAACTTCATAATATTATCGAACGCCTAATTAAGAGAATTCCATAAATTTTTGACACGATAAAAAAGCGACAGGTAAAGAAAACGTGTTGGCTACGGGCTCTGGTACATGATCTCCTTTCCATTAGTGTAAACAAGGAAATTTAATTAAAAAAGCAAAGCTCACTACTGGAAGAAGAAGATTAGAAGAATTTACGCGATCCAAGATAAAAGGTTGGCCGGTAGAAGTTTGGCTACTTATCTGACGTCGGGCGAGATTTATTGTTGCACATCCCTGAAGTGGTCACTGTATTATACATTTTAAAGTTTCGTATTCTTGAGTGATTTATTTTTTGTATTACCAGATTTGCTTGTGAATGAGAACAGGTTTGAACGTACTAAAAAACGATTAAGATAAAAATAAGCTAAGAAATTTAGATTAAACCCTAAAACTTTCCAGCATACCTGTTCATAACAAATAAATATTATTAAAAACATTTTTGACCATTTCAGTTTTCAGACTAAAATATAATTAAATCAGAATTGGTCCACCCATATGGATGCTACGATTCCACGAACAGAAACAGAGACAAACCAGAGTAGACAGAACTAAGGAGTACCTCGACTTCTAACAAATGGGCGAATGTACGCGAGTTGGGGGCTAAAGTCACTTTCAACATAATATTTCACACTCAGACCAAATAAAAACCTAAAACAGAGCGCTGCGAATGCGCGTGAAGCAAGCTTTTAAGCATGTGTGCACGCCGCGCACTGCGCGGGCTAGTGTTGCACTAGTATTCAAATTACCCAAAAATCAATTAAATAAATATAATATAATATTTACACCTTTTTACGGCACAGGTCGGCATTTTGAAGTGTTTACTAATTATTTTCTAAACGCGCGCTGCTGTCACGATTCGCGATATATTATACTGAAGAAAAATGGCGTACTTTCGTTTTCCGTATGTGGGCGTTAGTGTATACACAGCTGGCGTACTTTCGATCGGCTTCACCTTGTTGTTTGCAGTGCTCTGTCTTGAGTTTTTAGTTGGTCTGAGATTTCAAAATGCTTAGGCCGGTATAAATATTTGACGCGTTACGTAAGTGCGTTGGTAGCCCAAGCCGGAGGTCGCGGGTTCGAGTCCCGCCGACGGAACAAAAAGTTTATAAAGTTCCTGGGTCATGGATGTACATATATTAAATATGTGTATCATATAACAAAAATCTTAAATAAATGTATAGTATAAGAGTTTTAAATATATTTCCGTTGTCTGGTACCCGTAACACAAGTCCTTCAGGTACTTACCACGGGGCCGGACTGACGTGGTATGAAGCGTCCATAGACATATAGATATATTAAATAGTCAGTACTCAAGATGCATCTCGGTCTCAAGACACGGTTCAGGCTCTGTGATTGGTTGGCTGTCCAATCACAGACCCGAAACGCGTCTTGAGACCGGGTGGCAGTACTGACTACCTGACCTTAGTAACGCATTAGTACGGCGCGCGACGGCCGATATGATTTTGCCGATTAAATTTCGAGATTTCTTCTGAGTCAGTCTACTCGTTAGTTCTATTTACTCTGGACAAACTATGCCTGTGCATCTGTCAAGTTAAACGCGTCAAACTTATAACATTCCTCTGTTTTCGTCGGTGGTTAAAACATACATTACTCAAACGAGTACTATTTTATAAATACCAAAGGTTAAAAATTCTTCAAATGGTGAACAACATCTATATAGAAAAGTTCTGATAAAACACAGTATTTGGGATGACATAAAACATTCTATTACATGTATTTTTGGCACATAAATCTCAGAAAATTTTACCAAAATGGAATTTATTGTTAATAAAATTATCTGAAAACATTTTCATTCAATATGTCGTTGAAAAATTTCACGAAGCACTTGACTGTCATCGTATATAGTAATTAAATATGACACAGAGTAAATACGTACAGATATTACAATTTATAAGGTATTTTATTTGAAGCCGATATAAAATAGAGCTCTAAATTGATGGGTGGACACAAAATGTGTTTGACACTACTACTTTGCTGTATTGTATGTAGTGAAATACTTTGCTGTATTTTATGTATTTTGATGTGAAGTGACACTACAATATATATATATATATATATATATATATATATATATATATATATATATATATATATATATATATATATATATATATATATATATATATATATATATATATATATATATTGAGTGCCATTTTTTGTTAAAAATTATATTATAAGCGGGATGAACCTAAAGTTCATTATTATTTATTACCATTACGCTATTAGTAGATAAATATCTTAAGATATTTGCTTAGTTATTTATAACTAGCTGCCCCGGCTATCCAAACAGTGGATGGATATTGATCACTGCGTTTCTCAATTCCTGACCGGTCATGGAAATTTTAAGGCCAAACTTTACGGATTTAAACTAGTGCCTTCACCCATGTGCGAATGCTCGACCGAAGGCAACATGTTTGAACAAACCGCTCATCATGTTCTCTGGGAGTGCAGTCTCTGGCAGGACAAAAGAACTACTATGCTAAACAACCTATTCTGTACATCTGGAGTCGCATACTACGGTGATCTCGTGGACAGCGCTAGGAACTTCCGTGCCTTCAAGCGTTTTTGTCACAATTATTATTGGCAACAGTCAAACACAATACACTCCAATATTAACTTAGCTTAGCTTAGGAGTCACAATTATTAACCTTATTTCCATGGTGCTCCCCCTTAAGTTCTTTGACTTTCGGTCATTGCAACTTTGTGCTGTCTCCCGCTTTTATGGGGAGGGAAATTGGAATCTTCCTACTCCTCCTATTTTCTTCTGATTAATTTCGTTGCGGGTCCCAAGACAGTTCTAGCATGTCCCTCGGGCTCCCTGAGATCATATCAAAGGGTTTTCGTGGTTGGATACCGCTGTCGATCCTAGCGACACAGGAGATACAGTGGTGGGATTGTGTGGTGGGCCAAAGCCCGTCATAATAGCTGCCCCGGTGAACTTCGTGTCACTTTAATACCTTCCCTGGACTTCTACGAATATTTTAAGACTAAAGTCAGCCCAATCCGTTCAGCCGTTTTCGAGTTTTAGCGCGACTAACACATTTGAAAATCCATTTTTATATATAAGAAGATTATAGATACTAGCTGTCCCGGTGAACTTCGTGTCACAGGTCACTTTAAAACCTTCCCTGGACTTTTACGAATATATTAAGACTAAAGTAAGCCCAATCCATTCAGCCGTTTTCGAGTTTTAGCGCGACTAACACGTTTGAAAATCCATTTTTATACATAAGAAGACTAGCTGTCCCGGTGAAATTCGTGTCACTTTAAAACCTTCCCTCTACGACTACTTTAAGACTAAAATCAGCCCAATCCGTTCAGCCGTTTTCGAGTTTTAGCGGGACTAACACATTTGAAAACCCATTTTTATATATAAGTTAATTAGCATGGTGCTCACTTACTAATTGTGAAAACCACATTAAGCCCACATTTCAAAATAGTAACTCGGTAGGAACGTAAACTTTAAAATTGTTCTATTTGTTATACGCTTAATGCCTACGATAAATGACATTTTTACTCTATCAATCAATAAAAATTATATCAATAGGATACGTTTCACTTTAGACAGTACGACGAAAGAAATTTACACATTAATAATTATATAGCAGTATTTTTTTTAAAATATAGTTTTTATTCAGATCTGACAGAAAATATGAAATTGATTTCGAAGTTATACTACATTTTATTATGGATTATAAATAAAACGTATTTTAAATCATCCATACTAATACTTATACTACTTATACTATATTATAAATACGAAAGTGTGTCTGTCTGTATGTCTGTCTGTCTGTCTGTCTGTCTGACTGTTACCTCTTCACGCCCAAACCCCTGAACCGATTTCGCTGAAATTTGGTATGGAGATACTTTGAGTCCCGGGAAAGGACATAGGATACTTTTTGTCCCGGAAAAATGTACGGTTCCCGCGCGGTAAACGAGTTTTGGCGCAACGGAGTTGCGGGCTTCATCTAGTTATGTATAAACAATTAATGGTTATTTTCTCTGTGTTACTGATACTCTGTGTGTCATATTCTAAAGTGATGTGTACATCAAACATAAGCAAACAAGATGAAAATTTGATTAAGATATGAAAGTGATTGGAACTTGGGTTCTAGGCCAAACAATAAATATTTTAAAAGTTTGTCAATGAAATGGATTGTTTAAATTAGCTTTTCAAATAACGTTTTGCTGGTCTGTTTGCCGTATATATTTCATGCTCTGCGACCCGGTGAACTTTGTATCATTTCCCTTCTAATATTATAAACCTTTCCTGGAATTTCATGAATATTAATTAAATTATAAAATTAGCCTAATCAGTTCAGGTCTTATCGAGTTTTAGCGAACAGAATTTAAAGTTCGTTTTCATATTTTATATAAACTTATCTATACAAGGACACCATGAGTCATGACAGCTCAACCAGTCGTAGCCACCAACAAAATGTAAATATGTATAGGGTACAATTAAACCTTCCTGCCAAATTTTGATATAATATTGATCCTTGTTAAAAATAAAAATACACGTATTTTTACTTGTATAGTCACTCAGTACTAAAGTGTTGAGAAACTTCCTGGGCTTCCGAAAGTTATCCTAAAAAACACTACAATTAATGGACACGATGCGTCCATTAATTGTAGTGTTGCGATTTTAAATGGGATAAAATATGTCATTGACAAAAAATTACACCCAATTTTTTTTTTTGGTTAAACGGGCTCTCCTAATGATACCTAAGCTCTGGAAAAAATTTGGCAGGAAGGTTTAATTGCACACTGTATTTATTTACATTTAACACAGAGTTATACTTAGCTGGTGTCCGTTTGGTTGCGCTTTACCTATACGCGTACGCACACATGCACGCGCGGAGGTATGCCATGCCATGTTTTTGCAAATAAACATTCTTATTCCTATTCTAACATTTTGTTTCTAGTCTCGGTGAAATACTAGTACTGTGCAAATGTTCAGCTTTTCTATCAAGCTTTTTAAAAAATGAAAATACTTTAAATATCACTAACAACATCCATGCATAAAATAGCCTATATTTAGAACTGTAGTTCAAAAGAAAATCAAAGTTTCGTTAAAGTTTCGCCTCTAAGTGCTAGCTGGTTTTCTCAGTTCGAAATCGCGTTTGAAGGCATCAAACTTCAACTAAGGATTCTGAATCAACGAACTCGCTTTATATATTTTTTTTAATCTGTACAATATCCATGCAAATAGGGGTGCAGGAAGTGTATCTGTTTTGTTTTTAATATTTTTTCTTCAATATGATTGTTGTGCTTTATTAAGGCCGTCCCCCGAGCAAACGACCTTGGCCATACATTTGCCGCATTGCCGAGATCGCGCCAAAACCCTATTATTTTTACTTATCTTAGTTCACAATTGTCCTAAAAAAAATTAAAACGGGGAAAATGTACCCTATGATGTTGTCGATCTACTGGCGTTAGTTTCAAATAAAAGTAATTTGTAAATCCTGAGGAGATGCTGAATGTATGCTTGAATTTTAATAAATTGGTATTACTTTGGAAGCTGATATCATGAGTTATTATACTCATGATATCAGCTTCCAAAGTAATACCAATTTATTAACAGAAATAGAAAATTTAAAACGGGGAAAGGAATGTTGATATACTGAAGATTATTGCTGTATTTTTGTTATAACTTTGTAGCTTTCAAATTATGAGTTTATAAGGCTTGAAATACGGTAAATTACGGTATCTCCGTAAGGAACGCCCTTAATATATATATCGTCCATGCAATCCACGAAGACGCGCCCCACCAATGTTTGGGTGAGCATCTTTCCTCAGAGAAGGACGATGTTTGATTTTTTGATTTATTCACCCTCTTTCGAGGCAATATACCTACTGACTGACTATGCCTACTTTCGCATTTAAGCATAATATATCTCTCAAATATTCGCCTTTGAGTCACCTACTCATATTCCTTATGGTATCATTCTTATCTAACAAAATTATGCTTTTATATCTTTCACGCCAAATATTTTGCCGGCGTTAGCAGTAACTCGAGCGCCAAACGCCATCAAAAACAGTCCATAACTTTTTTAAGACCACTTGCACGGAATATTTTTCGCTAAATAAACTCCCATAGCTTTTTATCGCTATAACAATCCAATCGATCAATTATTATGACTGTTCGCAATAATTCGGTCAAGCTAAAGTTGTTGGTAATAAAATCGAGATCAATTGAGATAATGTGAAAAACGTAAGGCAAGACGTAATCTATGATTACCAGTTTACAAAATAATATTAAGTTTTTAAATACAAATTTTTACTAAGTATGCTTCTTTCTACGTCATAATGCACTGATGATGAAAAAATTAAATATATATTAAATACTTCTATATTATGGGTGTTTATGGTTTCTAGTGTTATACTCGTAAGAATATATTTTACAATAGTAACTAGCTGTCCCAGCAAACGTTTCTTTGCCATATTATTATATCAAGTATATCGCCCGTATTATTTTATTGAATTACTGACTAAATAAGTATGTCACCATGGCAACGTCCATCGCAATCCCGCGTCCTGCGTCGCATAAACAATGGTCGCTCTAAAGAGCGACCATAGTTTATGCGACATCTATAAATAGACAAATAATTTGCAATTAATAAAATTGCGACTATATTTAAAGATCTTAGCTATCCTATTTCTCAAGTTGGAAAAAAGCACACATTAAAAAAAAACTAAAATCGGTTAAGTATTTTAGGAATCCATCGCGGACAAACATCGTGACAGGAGATTTATATAATATATTAGATTAAGTTGTTTAGGAATCCATCGCGGACAAACATCGTGACAGGAGATTTATATATTATATTACATAAGATATTTTTTCTTCTAGGAAACTTAACTTCTTCACGTGGAAGTTTATTATTGAAATAAAAACTTACAAAATTAACTTGTTCAAAATAATACACTTCTTTTTTGCATCGTAGGTAAAGCTGGATCTCATAATAAGTTAAAGCATAAATAGCAAGTTAACTGTATTTCGCAACGCTCGACACTATAAATTAGTTATGAACGTGACAAAACGCAATACCCTCGATTTTCTACAGCAATTAATACGTCAGATCATAAAGCTTATTAAATAAAGCTTAGTAAATTGATGTTTATAAGTTGCTATTTTTGTTTTGTTATTTATATTATACTAGATGATGCCCGTAACTCCGTTGCAACAAAAATTCGTTTATGGAACGGGAACCGTACATTTTCTAAAATAAAAAGTATCCTATGTCCTTTCCATACCAAATTTCAGCAAAATCAGTTCAGCGGTTTGGGCGTGAACAGCTAACAGACAGACAGACACACTTTCGCATTTATAATATTAGTATGACGTATTTTAGTATGGATTAAAAAAAATGTAATGTTCGTATCTCACCGACAAACCTTGGTTTGGCGAGGTTTAATTGTATTAGTTATTAAGTTTCTTGAAATAAATGAATATTAAAAAAATGCCATGCTTTTGTTTTTAAACATTTATATCATTGGTATATTTTCTCGCTGTTATATACTTTTTCTTTGTATACAAAAACGTAAAATCGCGTGGAAGCCGTACATTTTATGCTAATTATGTGAAGGCTATTAATTGAATTTTCAACGTTCACAAAACAATTTCAAATCTTAATATTGTTTCATTCCTCTACTACTAATAGAAACTAAACCGAACGCCTCCGTAGTCCAGTGTTATAGAGCATGGCGATCTTGACTCGGGATTTGTGGGTTCGATTCCCGTATTGGAAGCGTTGAAAATTTTAATTCCAATTTTGGATAAAATAATCAGGTGATCAGCCTACAGATGATCTCTTGCCAGTTGAATCGGTCGTACGTCCCTCAGGGTTATGAGATAAAAAGTGTGCCGCTCACACACTTAAACACAATAAAAATATAACTCCTAAGTTACTGGTCTGGTTTCAATGAAATCGGCCACCGTCATTGAAACTAGTGTAGGAAGTATTATATTATAATATAATTTCAAGGCTAAATACAAGATTTGATAAGTTGTGAACGGAATAGATGGTATATCTATTCCGTTCCGTATTATGGCTATATTCGGCCACTTTCCCGTCCGTCATAATTATTTCCATTGCGTCACAATTATTTCCTGTTCGTCCTAATTATTCGGAGTTCATTACTTACAATATTCATTACACGATTTTTTGTCGATGGTCATTAATTAATGGAAATACACCTATTTATTACATGTAATGTTATTTCTTATGAAACAACAATAGAAATTATATACAATATTTTTGTGTTTCGTTATACCAAGATAAAAATGTTACATAAAATTACTTGTTAAATTATCAAAAAATATTGTGTTTATTGAATTTTGACGTGATAACGTCTTATAATTCGATATGGGGTGCGCCGGAAAAACATGACAGTTCATGCGGCGTTGCCTCGCTGACAGCTCTGAGGCGTTTCATTTACACTTTTAAGTCTTTCAACAACCGTAAGGCCCACTTGGACCGCGCTCTTTGTTTCGATTATATTACGTATTTCGTTGACTTAGAGAATACTATTGTATGAAGAAGTTTGGTTTGTTATGACCTTTGATACATTGACCACACTCTGAATGAAAAATAAATAACGTGTCAAGGTATGACTTGTGCTTTATTCGAAGATTTTACTGAATTTCACGAATGTATGTATCGTTTTGTATTGCGAATAGTTTATTTTACTCATTATAAATATTTTTAGATAATCATTTGAAAGAAATACATCGAAATAAATTTAGGTTATAGTCGAAAAAGTTTGTTTCTTTTTGTAGAGATTCGGAAGCGAGGGTTAAGGGGTTAAGGATAGTTGAACGTGACAACGTATGACGTTGTCACGTTCAACTATCGTCAGTAAACAGACTTTACAGACAACCGATTTTTTAATGTGTTTAAAATAGGCCGGAGATTAAACGCTGTTCAATCTACGCCATAATAATAGGCATGATGACTATTTTTTTTCTTATTGATAATTGAAAGGCCCTTAAAAAATAGAAACATCGCTGAAAGAAGGACTTTAATAGCTTAAAAATTCACCAAGACTTATATGACAATACAAACATTTCATAAAATAGACCTGCCTGAAACGCTCCATACAAAGTGCTACGAAAGAATGACGTCACTCTTTCGTAGTTTGTACGCATCTTTGTTCGATAGATATATTTAATGTTACGTTTATGAAAGTGGTTTCATAACAAAAGTTACTTTTAATTGCATAAGTTATCGAATTGTATACAAATATTAAGAAATTTAATTGAAAAAAAAATCGACTTGATTATCCAACTTTGAAGGCGGATAGCAAAAAAAAAATGTAAA
Organism: Polyommatus icarus; assembly: GCA_937595015.1. Classification (NCBI taxonomy): domain Eukaryota; kingdom Metazoa; phylum Arthropoda; class Insecta; order Lepidoptera; family Lycaenidae; genus Polyommatus; species Polyommatus icarus. Next base: position 16,172,476 of record OW569335.1, read on the forward strand.
TGCTATACTTAGCTGAAATTTTGGGAACACTTATTTTTTACCGTGATTTCTTTATTTTATTAACAAAATTCGCTAATAATATGTGTCCTTGTCATCATCCCTATTGCCACTACGCCGTGGCGTAGACTCAACGCCCTAGTATCTACGCTGTAGCCTCTACGGCGTAGCCTAGTACGAAGCTGATTTAAACGAATATTCTAATTTATTCAAAAACTATTTAATAACTATTATACACTAACGCTGTTAATATAACTGGAATACTATTGTTATTTTACGTTCAAAACCCTTCGATGAATTTAAATTTCGATAGTTCCTAAAATATCCTGATTGGTAACTTTTTGAAAGCTTTTATTAACTTCGCGCATGTAAATTTCATTACTAAATAATTGTAAGTGAATTTTATCTGACTGTATTCTACGTATCCTTTCCAAACACGTTGTATTTATTCAGGGTATGTTTGCTATAATAGTTTACCCTGTCGTCGTCCTGTACATCATAATATAGATTCACAAATAATTTAGATATTTGTATAATTTGTGAATGGTTTATACACTAATGGATTTATTTAAAAAAATCGGCCAAGTGCGAGTCGGATTCGCGCTCGAAGGGTTCCGTACCGTTATAGAGCAAAAATAAGCCAAAATTCGTGTTTTTTGTTGTTTATTAAAATATTATTATTATATTAAATAACACATGTTATAATTAAAGCTTTTATGAAAATTTCAAGTGCCTTCATGTTGTCATTATTGATACCAAGCAAAAAATGTTTGAAAAATCACGTTTATTGTTGTTCACCCTTAAATATTTAATTTATTTTGTTTTTAGTATTTGTTGCTATAGAGGCTACAGAAATACATAATCAGTGAAAATTTCAACTCTCTAGCTATTACTATTCTTGAGTTACAGCCTGGAGACAGACGGACAGACGGACAGACATCGAAGTCTCAGTAATAGGGTACGCCCTTTGGGTACGGCACCCTAAAAACCGTTAAATTTTCGACATGCTGAACCGTACACTTTTATTTATATTATTTAGTAATTATTTAGAAATATCTTCTGTAATTTGATTAACGTTTGTACCCTAAAGAATAAAAAGTAAATAGGACGTAACAAAACTAAGTAATAAAAAATTCACTGTGAAAGTAGCAGCACTGAAAGAGATTTTTTTTATAATTTGTATAGCAAGCGCCCCAGCTTCATGAGTTTGTACTTTGCTTATACAAATCACAAAAAAATGTTCTTTCAGCGCCGCCACTTTTACTTCTGAACTCTTTTGGAACATGTAGACGCCCTAAAGTATCGTCACTTAGTTTTGTAACACCCTCTATACTTTGTCAAAAAACCTAACATCACAGGGGTTAGTGCGAGTTTTATTTGATCACACGCATCGAGCGCGTAAGCGCGAATTTATATGGGAACAAAGCAGTATCCACGATAGCCAGTAGATGGCGCTGCTTTGATCACAGATAAATTTTCGTTTACGCGCTCGATGGGTATGATCGAATAAAACTCGCAATATTGTTCTCATTTCTGGGCAGGGGCGCCAAAATACCAACTGCTCCCTCTGGATCGTATCCAACAAAGGGCCGCTCGAATTATTGACTGCCATAGTGTTTCAACCACCCACCAGCACATCATCGTATAGGTCGGGAAAAACCAGCAGTTTTTCCCGACCTATACGACCTGCAAACCTTCAAGAAAAGAGCGTATTCCCTCTTAAAAGGCCGGCAACGCACCTGCAGCTCTTCTGATGTTGCGAGTGTCCATGGGCGACGGTAGTTGCTTACCATCAGGTGACCCGTTTGCTCGTTTGCCCCCTTATTCAATTTAAAAAAAAAACACTTTGTGACAGACTATAGTCTTTGTCATAAAGTAGGAAATTCTTTGAATTTTTAGGACTATAGCCTGTCATAAAGTGGCATTTTTATTGAATTTTTCGGAACGAAAAAAGATCGGAACGGCACCTTAAGTTTATCTCCACAGTTTGTCTATACTTTCGCATTTCTACTGGTGGTTATGTTAGGGCTACTGGTCATCTATTTCTATTTATGTACATTCATACCTCGAGCTACAACTTGAAGTGAACATAACTCTAGGTAATACAACAGTAAGACAATGTAGTAGTAGTCCGGGAAACATTAACTACTGCTACTTAATTAGTTAGATCCGTCCACCGCCGGTCATAATTTGTCATAGATTAGTAGAGCAGATGGGACATATAGGTATTAAATTAATTATAATATAGTTTTTGCCCTTGGCATCGCCCGTGAACAGTTGGTAGATGACTTATTTGAATGTATATTTTTCTGACGCAGGCAAAAGCCAGTTAATAGCTAAAAAGGAGGAGGTTATATTATGTTTGGCTGTGGATGTTTTTTTTTTGGCATAAAGCCATAAAGATAATGTATATCCAGAAGCTATTATACTACAAAATTTTATAAAAACATACTATTGCAATTTGTCACAGTCAATATTCAACATTTTGTTGTTGCAACAGTCATTTACAGTTTTTACAGTTTATATTCCAAGAATTTATAATTCAGTTAACTCATACACAACTACAAAACCATACATTATAAAAGAGTTAGATGATTAAAAAAATATATCATATTAAATATTGTCTCAAAATAATTCACTTACATAGATTTTCAACACACAACACACAACACTAATCGTTACAAACGATTAGTTGACGCCTTCATGTAATAAATATTATTCTCCTTTTATACACAAATTATCACTGTAATATAATCCATACTAATATTATAAATGCGAAAGTGTGTCTGTATGTTACCTTTTCACGCTCAAACCGCTGAACCGATTTTGCTGAAATTTGGTATGGAGATACTTTAAATCCCGGGAAAGGACATAGGGTACTTTTGTCCCGGAAAAATTTACGGTTCCCGCGCGATAAACGAGTTTTGGCGCAACGCAGTTGCGGGTGTTATCTAGTATTACATTATATCACTATGAACATTGAATAATTGATAAAAGTTGAAGCAATAAATAGAATTTGCTTATTGCAAGTATGGACATTCATTGTACATCGGAAACCGAAACGGAGTAAATTTAAAACTTTCTCCATGTAATTGCATTTGGTGCATGAGCCCGTAATATATTTTTGTTCCAATTTTATTTATCGCACAAGTTTTCATTCATTTTGTGTACATTATCGAGTTTTTAATCAAACAGTAAATTACAATGCAAATATACTTTTTAAATGTTCTGTCAATATGTTAAAATTTTATTTTACGAGTCTAGGAAATTAATTTGAAAATCAACAATAAAAAATATTTAATCATCAAAATGTACCTCGCATAAAAGAATTTACTTTGAAACCTATGTTTTATTAAATATTGCTGGAAAATATAGTATTTTACAAATGAAACATGACGATATTAATTTTAATATTGTTCTCTTTTTGCCATGTATTTCGACATGTGGCACTATGTTATCTAATCTTTGTCATTATTACAGGCAGTAATTTGGCGTAAGTAGGCGACAACAGACGGGGATTAGTTACGTTATTGTTATGGTAATGTCGCCATGATTTGTGGTGCCTGAAACTACCGATTGATATACCTGATATTATAATACAACTAGCTAATACGGCTTTTAATTATTATAACTGGAAACAGTGTAACACAACAAATCCCAACATTAACTTAGATCTAGCTTAGTAGTCATAATTAACTTTAATTATTCCCGTGGTGCTTTCCCTTTAGTTCTTTGACTTTCGGTCACTGCAACTTTTTGCTGTCTCCCGCTTTTTAAGGGGAGGGAAAAACTGTATACTTCCTACTCCTCCTATCTTCTTCTGATTATATTCGTTGCGCGTCCCAAGACAGCTTTAGCATGTCCCTCGGGCTCCCTGAGATCATATCAAAGGGTTTTCGTGGTTGGATACCGCTGTCGATCCTGGCGACACAGGAGACACAGTGGTGGGAATGTGTGGTGGGCCAAAGCCCGTTTAAAAAAAATAGCTAATACGGCTAAAGCATAATGTCTCACCGCACGTGTTAAAACAACTTTTGAAATGTGCGGTGTGAGTGCCTCATGGCTCCTAAAGTAACCGCGACAGAATATACATGGTGTATCTTGTGACTTGTCGATCAAGTTGCTGGTCGTTCTTACCTTTATAATATGGTCATAAACACCTGGTAAGCTTTCAGGATTTATAAAATGACAATATGTCCTTAGTTATCTAACTCAAAAAAAAGGTCTTCCCGAGTGAGGAGTTGTCGTTCCCTACGTTGTATACGACATGCCGATTTCAGAAGGTTCACAGACTTAGAAGATAAGATCGCAAAATTTTAAGACAATTGGTTTGGAAAATATTATTTTGGCAACGAAAATCGTGACATGACATTTTTATTAAATATTTTTTGTTGATAAAATCCATACTAATATTATAAATGCGAAAGTATGTATGTCTGTGTGTCTGTCTGTCTGTCTGTTACCTCTTCACGATCAAACCGCGGAACCGATTTGAATGCAATTTGGTATTTTGATAACACTTTGAGTCCCGGGAAAGGACATAGGATAGTATTTATCCCGGTAAAATGTACGGTTCCCGCGCGAAAAACTAATTTTGGCACAATGGAGTTGCGGGCGACATCTAGTTATATTATAATCTGAAAATATACAGCTCACACCTATGTCGGTAATATTACATTAGGGACACAATATACCAGTACTCAAAAGCTGTCTAATATACATCTACCTACCGATAAATTATTTTCTTTGAAAAAAAAAATATTAACCACAAAATACGAACATAAAATATTGAGGTGAAAATAAAAAAAGCTCGGTTTCTCACTTTTCAATACCATAATCAATATTCTAAAACTCGATGAGTATGCAAGACCTATTGAATCTTCGGTTCCATTCAACGCTTTCACAACTTACGAACTTGAATGTACTGATGATGTATTCATATTATCTGCATGGAATCTATGTAATGATTGGCTATGTAGCACTCTGTAGACTATTATATACTAAGTGAGAATATGCTTGAATAGTGGCAATATAATGTTTGCATCAAACAGTATCACAGTTTAGCTCAAAATGTGTTCTGTAGGTTTGTACCATAATTAAGTAAATATAGCAGAATAGAGAAACAAAGGCCTGAGCAAGCGAGATATCACTATCAGTATCACTGCGTGGTAAAAAGAGACGTGTGATACATGACAGCCGAACCAATTTTTTTCATCTGTTTGACGTCCAGTCGGCACTTATCGGCACGTTGACAATTTAATATCTTAGAAAGATGCTTGTGTAAGTATAAGGTGAACGCAGATTTGGCCGCACCGCACGCACCGCAGTCGCTGCATTTCGAATTCTTCATATAAATAATGTAGAAGTTGCGAAGACTGCGGCGCGGGTAGGTATGCGAGCTTGCCTATAACTTCATATAAAGAATTCGAAATGCGGCGACTGCGGTGCGTGCGGTGCGGCCAAATCTGCGTTCACCTTTATACGTCAGCAAATTTTTACACAATTTACAAATTTTTCGAATAGATCGAAATCCACACGTACGTTTCAAGTGCAAGCCGGCGCGTTCGCGAGTGCAGAAAAACGTTTGCACTAGTCTCACGAAATTACAAAACAAGATTCCACATTCGAAAATCGAATAAGGAAGACGTGTGTTGGCGGCCAGTTTAACAACCACAATTTATGATCTCACTTTGATATTTTATTGGTGGTGCTATTCATTCGCTTTGAAATGATCTTAAGAAGCCCGTGGCATGTTCTAAAACTGTTTTGGACCCCGCAACGAAATTAAACAGAAGCAAAGTAGGGGACGTAGCAATTATTTCAAAGAAAAGCGAGAAATAGCTAAAAGTTGCAAAGACCAACAACTACAAGAATAATAAAATTATGACGTGTAAGTTTTATACCTACTCAAAAATTTTTATCGATTTGAACCCAAGTAGTCCCGTTCCGATTTATACCCACGACCTGTCAAGAACCGTGCTCTAAACAACTGGACCAAGGTGGTGTTACACCGATATATCCACGTAATGACATGCCAAAACGCTGGAACAAACGGCAAATAAATGGAGCCTGTCGCCAATAAATTTACAAATTGGATTCGATAAAATGCAGTAAACAGATGTCCGACAAATGCTGGGCCAAGCAGGTGTGGAGTTCGGAGTTCTATTGACTGAATTTACCCGTTTCATTTTACAATCGCTGACAAGTTTTATCTTTATTTGATTTAAAAGGCTTTTGACGTACGAGGCTAGATTTTTTAAAGTAACACACTTCTCCAGCGTATACTGTATAAGATGTATAAGATGTATAAATTTTACTGGCGTCAAGACTCAGGTATGTTGACCGAAAATTTGTAAGATGGAATGTAAGTCGTCGGTGCGCCGAAGGAGAGGATGTTAAAATCACTACCTATTATACTAAAATAATATTCCAAAATTTAGAAATTCCCAATTTTGTTAATCCCAGCATACTTGCAATTGTAGGTCATACATTTCGAATGTGTTATTTTGGTTGCATTAATTTATACCCGAATACACTGTTAAAACATTTAAGGAATTCGTTTAATTACATACATTGTTAGACATACCGAGTGGTGCACCACAGACATATTTTAGTAGACACCGCAGAGATGTGTACGAGAGCTAAGCGCATCTTGTTTTCTTATGACGTTATAATGTGTTAAAAATGAAAGTACACAAAAAAGGTTTGTCATACAATTTATACGTGAACTTAGTGCATTTATTATAATGATTGCTTGTAATATTGTAATAATAAGAAATTTAAAAAATAATAAGGAAACAGAAGGCGTTTAAATGAATGAGATGTTCTTATAAACTATATTACAAAAGTCACGGTCTACAAAATCACAGTAGTCTTAGTAAGTTTTATTATCAGAGTTATTTATTGTAGTATCATAGCTTCATTTATACCATTTTTCTTATAATATAAAGTAACTCAATATGGGTACAACATTTTCTGCGACAGCAGTCATCATTTTATTATAATAAGCCTCACGAAATTTTCTCTTTTGCTGTAACAGCTAAGTTTCGTACGTCTCATGGCTTGACCTAGCGGCATCTACTTAAATATATGTGTGGTAAACTGTCGCAGTGTGGACGTGGCTGGAATACCTAATACCACTTTCTCAAGAGTGAGGTTTAAGGATATCGCCGGTCTCGCGCGACCACGTCTATCATCATCAGTCTGATGACCAATTTGTTAAAAGTTGATTTGGTTTGATTCTAGAAAGTTTTATTGATCGACTAGATGACGCCTGCAACTCTGTTGCGCCAAAACTCGTTTATCGCGCCGGAACCGTACATTTTTTGGGACAAAAAGTATCCTTTGTCCTTTCCCGGGACTCAAAGTATCTGCATACAAAATTTCAGCAAAATCGGTTTAGCGGTTTGGGCGTAGAGAGGTAACAGACAGACACACTTTCACATTTATAATATTAGTATGGATCTTAGATATTTGTAGTAAATATTTAAGTTACTAATTTTAATTATCGTCATATCAAATCGTAAAAGCAATAATAACAACCGTTTAACATAAACTGAAATTTAGAAACAAGTATTACATATTATTGTGTTTTGCGACTTTTAGGAAGAAAAAGCCTGAATCTACGAATAAAAAAAGTATATTAACTGCGTATAAATCGTGTATACTAAATAATAACAACAATAAATAAATAAAAACCCATTCACCACAAGCAAAAACGTATCATCTCTAACTATTCAATATGCATTGGTAACTTGAAGATTTAAAATTATTAACTATACCAAACTTGTTTATAAAAATCCTTTGTCGATAGTTTGGTAAATGCACTGAAATTTACCGTTCGGAGAATTTGAAATACGTTATCTGGGAACAGTAGGTATTGTTTCATGGGCGTAATAAGCGTGAATTAGCTTGTTTCCCGCTCAAATTTCAGCAGAAATTTAGGGAAAGTAGTTCCGAGCTACATTTTCGGCGAAATTAACTGCCAATGATAGATTGTACGCAGAGTGGACAGTAACAGCCCACTCAAAGAGAGTTACTGTTATGATGTTACGTTAGTCTAACGTATCCATTTGAAAGGCAATGATGATGATGACTGGAAGATCAACGCTCAGACCAAATCCTTGGGCCTCGAGTCTTGGTATAAGTTCCGAAATATCACCCAGTATGCTGACCTGTGCTCATGACATCATATATTTGACACACAGAAATAAATCAAGATAGAACGCCTAAGTGGGTGGAGTACTCATGAAATCTTGGACAAGCGGGCAAGATTCATTGAACGTTCATTCAGTCAGCGCGCACGTCTTCACTTGATTACCTACATCGGAGTGGTTGTGCTAAAATGCCACAATTGTGCAGTATCTAATAGTAAAAACAGAAATAGGAAAGTGAATCGGTCAAAAGGAGGTATTTCTGTCCACGTGTAAGTTATTTGTTCTAACTAAAAGCAAAGTAAAAATTGACACGCGCGATTCCTTAGCAACGCACGCGCGTCGTCGTTCTATCTTGATTAATTATTTCTGTGATTTGACACCACACAAAAATGTGTGTGAAATCGTAATATTATAAGTACCGAATTTCTAAATTTCAAAGCTCAATTTTCACAAAACACAACAATTCTGGGTATTTCGACAAGTGACCAAAATCAGAAAAGTGCAGCTATAGTGATGTCCTTACTGTCTTTCAACAGCTGTTTCAACTTTCACATTTCCGTAAATATCGTATAAGTATAATTTTGCAACAGGCTGAAATAAAATTTTTGTCAGCTTCTTTGTACCCATGACACTATGAAATTATTAAATAAATACGCCAAAACATCCCTTAACTCAAATAGTTTCTCAAAAAAGCAATAAAAACACTTCAGAATCCACAGTGCACTTTTATTACTTTTATTTTATTTATACAAGAGCCTGCGCAGTAATAAACACACCTTACCTAATAATGCAGCATACACCGCAAAGCTCTTCCGAAACTAAAATATATCGAGAACCAAGCACCAAGGACATAACTAATAAAAACTAAATCTAGATTTAGTGCCCTAGTTCCGGGAACAGTCAGAGATATAAAATGTAAGATGTGTCATGAGTCCCTTTCTCGACAGTACATGATACTTTCAAGTCTCAGCACAATATGATCCTAATAATTATTTTAAACATAGTTTTAAGCGAACAGATATAATATTATTAAAATATAGTAAATTGAAATTTGAAATAACTGAGGAATTAACAAAATTTTGAGCTAGCTCTGATAAGTGATTGATCTGGACTAAAAGTTGAGAGCTGCTTTATTTTCATAGCAATGTTTTATTAATGTGCTGTAAGCCGGGGTGTCCAACTGATTAGCATGTATCGAATTATCTATACAAATCTACTTTAAGAAAATTATAAGTATTTGTATCTTTATTAAGTTTAACCAGCCTACTATTGTGCTGTGCTTGGGAAATATTGTTCTTTATCATCACTTGTCAAATTTCAAAAGAAAGACAAAGAATATCGTCCGCCATTAGTAGCATGGTCTAACTATTGTTTTTTTCGATACACCTAAATATACTATTATTATTCGGGATTATTGAACGTTTGCTATCGTGGTATCGCGCCATAATATTATAATTTGGTTTTCGAAGACAAGGCATATCTAAAGATTTAAATCTTTGGTACAATGCGTTTTAAATTACCCCGGAGCAAAGTTTGGACATACGTTTATACTTGGTTTAACGGAAAGCTAAGAATTAAACAGAAGTAGTTACCAAAGCATTTCCTGAATATTATTTGTTTTAACACTAAATTAGTTTACTGGAATGAGTATTCAGTTAATAGTTTTTAGGGTTCCGTACTCAAAGGGTAAAAACGGGACTGAGACTTCGATGTCTGTCCGGCTGTTACTCAATAGCTTTGTCCACATTGTGCCTTTTTTTGTTCAACAAGGGCATGCCTTATAGCGATGTCAACAGTGAACGTGTGGCATGCATGAAGCGCGTCAAAATCCACCCGCGTTGAAAGAAATTTGTCATAGCGCGCGCTACGATTTCAACGTGCGTTACGGGCATGCCTCACGTTTGACGTTGACAGCGCTATAAGGCATGCCCTTGATGAAAAGAAAAAGGCACAATGTGGACAAAGCTAATAACCGCTAGAGCAACACTTCTGAATTTTGTATAGATTGTGTATTTTTGTTGCGGCCATAACAACAAATACTAAAAATAAAATAAAATTTAAATTTAAATCGCATACAACAAATGTTATTTTTTTGGATTTTTTTTTCTCCTTATCAATAATGGCAACAGATAGGAACTTGAAATAATTATTTAGTCTTAGCCTTAGTTATAATATTATGGCTATAGAAAAACACAATTTTGATAGGGCTTCACACGAGACGAGAGTAAGCGAGAGTAACAAAAATCTCGTCTCGGTCTCGTCAATCCTCAAAAAATTGAGTCTCGTTCGAGTCTCGGTCTCGTCTCGTTACCAGTTGTCTCGTCTCGTCTCGCTTAGTTGTAAATAATGATTTATTTCTATAATATAATAAAGAGAATAAGGAATATTTTATGATTAACGTGTTTATATGATAAAATGCAGTTTGGATGATTACCAGATTTTATATTTTGTAAAATATATTATTTTAAAGTAGACCTTTTCTTATTTTTCGAATAAAAACTTAATAAAAAAATTTAAAGAGACCTGAAACGAGACTCTCGGGTTACCCGGTATGTGGTCTCGGTATCGCCGAGAATATTTTCCAAAAGGTCTCGTAAAAGCGAGACGAGAACGAGACGAGACGAGAAAAATCTCGCTCTCGCGTGAAGCCCTAAATTTTGAGTCGATTTTTTCCTCAATAACGGTACGGAACCCTTCGTGCGCGAGTACGACTCGCACTTAGCCAATTATTTGAATCTCAGACATCTCAATAACTGCAAAAACCTGTAATCTTTTAAACGTTTACACTATGATAATATTTAATGAATAAAGTTCCTTTACTGTGGTCGTATAAAAGGCATAAACTTGGTCAATAGCTTTTAACTTTATCTGTATAGAAGAGTTTCAGATTTACATTTCAATTACGTGTCTTTTATGGAGGCTTCCATGTAAATTGTGTAGGAAGTTTTTTTATCAATTGTATCCGTATACCAATATTAAAAATGCAAAAGTTTGTCTATCTGTCCGTTACTTCTACACGCTGAAACACTTGAACCGATTTCTATGAAAATTGGTATGGAGATACTTTATGTCACGGGAAAGGAATAGGTAACTATATAGGATACATTTTATCTTGAAAAAAATTACGGTTCTCGCGCGATAATCGAATTTGGCGCAACGGGGTTGACGCCTCATCAGATACTATTTCCAAAGCGTGTGTTAATAAATGTTCGTTTGAGATTTGCATAGAAGATACATTTTTATCTGATGAAATGATCTTTTGGTTTCATTTTGGATGGGGCTCACATATCACCAAACTTAATAGTAGGATAGATCGGGTCTGACCGGATAGGCCACCGGATGACCCACATTGTGTAGGATTTTCTCATATTTTGGTCGGTATTTTAATCACACAGTATTTTAATCAATAGTGATTAAAATACTGTGTAAAAAACGCTAGGTAGATCATACATAATAGTATTTTAAGCTATCATGCCCCATAAGAGCACCAGTGATCGCGACAACAATAGAATAACAATAGATTTCAAGAATTCGCGATCGAGGGATTAAAAATGTAATTTAAGAGCTGCAATATCAACCTAAAATATGTTATTATTGTTGTTAAAATTAGATTGAGACAGCTATTTTGTATTATTTCAACCATTGATAACTTATTAACAAGAAAACTGTAGGTTTTATCTGTCAAAATTGAAACGCATAATAAAGCTAGGAAAGCCAGATACTGTTTCGACAAGACATAGAACCAAAATCTATAAAAACGGCTTTATGTGAAGGCCTGGCTACTAACTGTTAAGGAAAAGTAATATTGTTTCTACATTTTAGCCAAATATATGAAATTCAACCTTCAAATGTTCCATTTGCCATACAGTACATTATATAAACGAGGTTCTCAACCCATAATGTATATTTATTGCTGTGCCTGATTTAAATAACATTAACATAATAATTCCTTTGTCTTCTAAAGGTTCTGAAACAAATCATGCGAACCGTTAGATTAGTTCGCTATGAGTAATGTGACTATTTGATCACCGAAACCAACTATTAAATTTGAATAGGTTCTATATTTTGACCATCAATATCATCTTACTAGATGGCGCACGCAACTCCGTTGGCCAAATTCATTTATCACGTGGGAACCGTGCAGTTTTCCGAGATGAAAGGTCCCGGGAAAGGACATAGGATACTATGTCCTTTCCCGGGACTCAAAGCATCTCCATAACAAACAGAAAATTCAGTTCGGTTCTTGCGTGATACCAAAACTTGAAATTATTTTTTCTTCTTTTTTCTTTCAACCAGGTTGTCCATATTTCTAAAAACGCGTCAGCTCTTAGAGTTAGATCCACGCGGTCCTTTATTCGAAAGCTAAAAATAAATAAAAAAATCTATTTTCAATATTAGTTAGGTTGAAAAAAATTATTGTACTTACTCGTACATGCTTCGGATGGACAATATGTAAAAATGGTACTGAACGTGTACGCTGGTCGTGTCTTTTCGTGTTCCAGAATGCTCCTGAGTATTGCGCACACACATTGTCATTGCTTCGTAGCCGGCCTGCCTTAATGCCTGTAACAACCGAAACTGGTATTTTAATTATAATCAATAAAAAGCCTTTCCAAAGCAAGATATTATTATCTCTTTAAAATATTCATTAATTAATATTTTGTTTACTGCTAAACGCCATAAATTATTAAAAATGTTTTCATATTTATCTACGAATAATAAAAAACTAATGGTTGTGGGGGTTTAAAATTTGATTGCCGTGGAGTCTATTAAATTTAGTCCCTTATATAATTTATTTAAAATCCTATTACGGGAGTTATCAGGGAACGCCACTGGCACCAGACATGTTACGCGTGTTAGTTTATTTCATTATGGATTATGATTTTATGAGGGTTGGTTAGATATTTGGTATTTAAGCAGAAAATAATATAATCGAATATAATAATATGATAATATTATAGTTACCCAAATAAATCATGTAATGAAAGTAAAAAACATGAATAATTTAAAAAATAGTTTCCCATTACACAAAAAAAACTTTTATGCATTTGGAGGTCACAATACTTCCTTCAATCATATTTCCGGTCCATTCTACGCGACGACCCATGAACGATTTTTCATTAATTATTATGCTTAAATTATTTGGGAGTAAAAATTTATAGGTTAAAAAATAGCTTCCTATGAAAATATAACGACGAGGACTAACAGATATTTTATCCTTTTTAAGCAATTTGGATTCCATGGGACTGATCGGCATTATAGACCAAAAATAGTGAGAGAGAATATCGTATACAAGATCTAACAAAACTAAGACGTGATAATTCATAATACTTTAGGGTGTATATAAGTCCCGCATATAGTTTACTGTAAAAGTGGCAGCACTGAAAGAGCAAAAAAAATTTTTTTTCGCTTTTGTATGAGGAAACTCGTGACGCTGTGGTGCTTGCCCGTACAAATAACAAAAAATGGTCGTTCTGTGCTGCTACTTCCACAATGACCTCCTACAAGGAACACATACACACCTTAAGGTAATATCACTTAGTTTAGTTACACCCTGTATACGATAACTGAAATCAATTATTACGCGAGCTTAGGCCTGGCCGAGCGTAGCATCTCACTCGGTCAGATCTTCCTTTGTGGCTACCAAATATATTCCTGCAATGTTACAAACATCCATCCGTTATATTAATGCATTACATTATAACGAGAAAGTCCTCATTAGCTGGTAACTGCTCAGTTAATCAGAAGTTTAATTTATTGTAAGCCGGTTAGTGTGGCAACACTGGCAATTTATTGTGGCAAAAGTTTTAATTAAGTTTGTAATAAAATGTTCGCGGGCGCGCAACGTGTTAATACTTCGTTCCGAGTTGGATTAGAATTTATATTATACTATTACTGTCTATCTAATAAATTGTGTATTTACTACCATTGAGTGCGCGCAGTGGCAATAATTTTTAAAAGGCGCAAAACTACATTCCCAATATTTTTAAGTTCCATAATTAACAATATCTTTTGATACATTGCCAATTGTTTATTAATTTCGAATAAAACCACTGAACGAAAACTAATTTGTTAAAAAATTATAGATAAGGGCTAGTGATCACTTGAAATAGGCAATTAATAATAATAATATCTATTGACGCTTCACACCACTTCAGTCTGGCCCCGTGCTAAGTACCTGAAGGACTTGTGTTACAGGTAGATACCAGACAACGGAAATATATTCAATACTTTTATACTATACATATATTTAAGATTTTTATTATATCATACACAATACACATATTAATACACATCCAGACCCGGAAACATTTAAAAACTTTTTGTTTCGTCGGCGGGATTAGAACCCGCGACCACCGGCTTGAGCTGCTACACACTCAACCAAATGAGCCACAGAGGTCGTCAGTTAATAGACACTCTATTCAGACAAAGCACTGCAATTTCTAAAAGCACTTAAAATACATATTTGAAACAAAATATATTAATGCTACAATAGTATAATATATTCTGAAGACTGTCTTGCTCTAAGAGAAATAATATCGTGAGTAGGTTACTGGAAAAAATCTTAACATTACTGTTTTAATGTTACATAACTATAAATTATTAATATCTATAGTTGGTAGTGCATTAAATGGAGCTAAATCTGATGGCACATCAAAATAGGCGTAACCATAATAACCCTGAGGCAAGTTCCGCCCTTCGAATCTGCCACACCCCCTCAACCCCAATTTGTCTGCGTTGATGACTTTGTCACGAATATATTGCATCCATCTATAATCTATACGGATGTCTGCTAAGGGTTATGATATTAAACGATATTATATTTCATAGACTCGTGCACAGGAGGCGTATGAAATAGACATCTTTCTCTACTATGTCACAGTATAGCAATATTGAATATCCCTAATATTTGCTATACTGTGACTATGTACGAGTATATGTGAATTTTATTTATTCGAATTGCTTCTTATTTCACTCTATATAACGGTTATGAAAACTAAGTCTAGTCTGATTATAATTTAATTTATTAGATATTCTTGTTCTTTTTAGTTTGAGTTTAATAATATCACAATGAAAACTAGTCCCGGCAAACTTTGTTATGCCATACAAGGTATTTCGCCCATATTATTTTTTTGAAGTGACTAAATAAGTATGTTACCATGGCAACGTCCATCGCTATCCCGACGCACAAACAATGGTCGCCGTCAGTCTCGAGTTGTAATAATTTACTATTATCTATTCAAAAAATGCGCTTATCAATATAAAAAGTAGCCAATAGCCGATTTTCAGACCTACTTAGTATGCAAATAAAATATGGTAAAAATCAGTAAAGTCGTTTCAGAGAGTTTTATAACATTGTGACACGAGAGTTTTATATATAAGAAGATGTACTTATAATATTATGTGTGTTATCAAATAACATTTCAATGTACACATCCTCAGCAAATAAGTATATTGGAGAAGGCAATTTTCGTTTCAAATGTCGAAATTGAAATGCATAAGCGACATAGTTGATTGAAGTTCCGAGTCGAATGGAAAGGTTCCATTATGGAATAAAGTCCGAATCCTAGAGACCACAGAAACTTAAAGGGGTCTACAGGGTCTACAGGTGTCTACAATATCTACAGTGTGTCTACGTAGAAAAGCCAGGTGGTGGGTGGAACTTGGGGACTAGCACGCTCTATTATGGAATAAAGTCGGAATCCTAGAAACCGCAGAAACTTAAAGGAGTCTACAGGGGGTCTACAGGTGTCTACAGTATTTACCTACAGTGCATCTACATTGAAAAGCCAGGTGGTGGGTGGGACCAGGAGAACCAAGGGGTAGAACTATTATTTAATTTACAATACAACTTTGTTGTTTGAAGTCAGATTTTATTTCGTAGGGTTTTCGCTTAAG
Organism: Polyommatus icarus; assembly: GCA_937595015.1. Taxonomy (NCBI): domain Eukaryota; kingdom Metazoa; phylum Arthropoda; class Insecta; order Lepidoptera; family Lycaenidae; genus Polyommatus; species Polyommatus icarus. The sequence continues at coordinate 16,188,528 of OW569335.1, forward strand.
AGTAAAAATGATTAAGCAATTATTTTAGTTAGGCCTTAGGGCTAAGAATATGTTTAAAAAAATGTATGGCCTATTAATTTCTTAAAATAATTTTCATTTTTAAATGCCCATACGACGCAATGATCATCTTTCTTTTCCAATCACGTGATCAGCGTGCATTGATCCATGACCACCGAGTCAAGAGGCCACTAAGAGCTCACAACCATTGGACTTAGGTGTTAATTGTTACGACATACAAAACAAAACTAGACGATGCCCACAGCTCTGTAAACGTACATTTTTCCGAGATAAAAAGTATCCTATGTCCTCTTCCGGAATTCAAAGCATCTACATACTGAATTTCATCAAAATCGGTTCAGCGGTTTGGGAGTGACGAGGTAACAAACAGATAGATAGACACACTTTCGCATTTATAATATTATTATAGGATTACTTCAAACTCCAAATTAATCCAAAAGGCGTATAAGAGCGCCTTAAGACATCCATCAGGGCGTAAGTGGATGACCGTGGATGAAAAATGATCCGCGTCGGGGTATCAATGTGCCGGCCGGAGGTCATGTAACGGCAGGATCGCGGTCTAGATTCCTTTAACGAGATGTATCCATCATTGCTAGGGCTGGCACTCAAGAGTTTTTGGTAATAAAACAATTTTTGGAGTGAGAAGCCACCTGCTTTGTGAGATCATAATGAAGGGTTTTCGTAGTTGGTTACCGCTACGAATTTGCAGTGGTGGAAATGTGTGGTATGCCATGCCCATTAAAAAAAGCAAAAAGCCAAAAAAAGTTGCGCTCTATGGAGACCTGGTGTTATGACAGTTTCGTTGGCCCCAGAAATTCTACACTACCCTTTTTCTTGTGTTATAAAATATATATTATTTTCTTAAGAATGTGGCCTGATCAATAATTCCTAAGATGAAGTGATTGCTGAAGCGGCAAAGGAAAGGACGTTTTCTCTTGTATCCATTCTGCTGTAATCACCAGTAAAAAAAATTGCTAGTAAAAACTAATGTTTTTATTAGCAATTTTTTTTTTGGTAATTTTAGTTATTTTGGATACGAAGTTCTTAAATACTATTACGTACTACTACTAGCTTTAGCTTGCAAATTTGCCCCGTATGCTCGTTAAATCCAGAAGATTCCGATGAAATTAAATTAACGAATAAATCAACTAAAAAGCTAAAACTGGTTCACTAAGTTGAAACTATGCTCGAACTCTTAAGCCAAATATTTACTTAGCTCTACTTAAATCTTCCTAGTTTTTAAACTCTCGCTTTACCTTAATAGATTTATCGTAACATATTTTAAGTCCGTAGAAAGTTTTCAGAAGTAGTGGCGTTGCACAGAAATAGGGCGCATCGCAACTAAAGTTTTTTAATACTTACTAGATACAGTAAATGTTCGTTTCTTGGACTCAAATTATAAAGTATCGAATTTAAAGGACCTAATACAGTGCATAATTGATCCAAAGTGACGACCTCTGTGGCTCAGTTGGTGGGCTGTTGGTAGTTCAAGCCGACGGAACAAAAAGTTTTCAAGGTTCCTAGGTCATGGATGTGCATTAAATATGTGTATCATAATATTATAATAAAAATCTTTAAAAAAAGTCATATTATGTAAGTATAGTATAAAAGTATTAAATAATATAATATTTCCGTTATCTGGTCCCCGTAACACAAGCCCTTCAGGTATTTATCACAGGGCCAGACTGAGGGTGGTGACGTGGTGTCAAGCGTCATTTAAAAAAATATATATTCAAAACCAGCATGTACTAAAGCACGTCTGTCTGTCTCTAAAATATCTTCACGTTTAAGGCTCCTCTCGCGAAAAAAGCGTGCAGATGAAACCACTTTTCATCGGCATTAACAGAGAAATTATATCTGAAAAAAATAATTAGTAATCTACATGATATGATCCGTAACGTGGTTTTGCCATATTTTTTCTATCGGTATCACATAATAAAGAAATAAAAAACCAAGTCACCTCCAAATCGTTTCCACTTTACTCCTTCATTATTTATCAAAAGAATATATAAAAAAATATCTACTGCTTTGCAGTACATAAGTTGATAATTTGTGTTTTTTTTGTTTTTTTGAAATATGTATTATATTAAGCCTTAAAAAGGTTTTTTCTCCTATTTCGCCCTATCATGGACGCGGCGAGCGTGGTAACCGCCACCGTACAAGGCGCGCTGTTATGAATGTTATTTTAAGGCCGTCCCCCGAGCAAACGACCTTGGCCATACATTTGCCGCGTTGCCGAGATTGCGCCAAAACCCTATTATTTTTACTTATCTTAGTTCAAAATTGTCCTAAAAAATATTTAAAACGGTGAATATGTAGTTTATGATATTGTCGATCTATTGGTGTGCGTTTCAAATAAAAGTAATTTGTAAATCCTAAGGAGATGCTGAATTTATGCTTGAATTTTAACAAATTGGTATTACTTTGGAAGCTGATATCATGAGTATAAGAAACAAAAATAGAAAATTTAAAACGACAAAAGGAATGTTGATATACTGAAGAATATTGCTGTATTTTTATTATAAATTTGTAGCTTTCAGATTATGAGTTTATAAGGTTTTAAATACGGTCAATTACGGAATCTCCGGATGGAATGCCCTTAATGTCATTTACGTCGATATTCGCACTGACAGACAATGATCAGCTAAACCGATTTTGAAGAATTTGATATTGTGTATCGGAAAAGCACAAAGGATACGTCTTTTTAACGCGTAAACATTTATGATCTCCGCGAGATGAACGAATTATTAATATTTGTTTCACAACAAATAATATTGAATGAAATATTTTTTATATCATGCCTATACTTATTTGTAAAATTTATTTTTTATTTTTATGCATCTCCCTAAAAAAACATTAAGTACAATTATTTCGAAGCAATAAATGTACAATTTTATGCTGCAAATAAAATAAAAATTATTAATTTTAATGGTTAACTTGAAACAAAAAAAATATTTCGCAGAATATGCGTATTCAGCAAAACTTTATTTCAAATATTTTCTAATATCTAAGCACGAAGTGGCAACCCTGGTCATTGGTAAAGTGATCGTCCAAATTGGGTCGGATAGCTGTCAAGGAGATGTAGGTCGGTTCCGATACCTGACCGGACTTTTTGTCTTCATTTAATTAAAAAAGGTCAAATAATTGGTTCCAAACTTTCATTCAATAACTGGACTTTGTGTCCCTAATTTCATTGGCAGTTTGACTGTTTGAAATCGTTCGTTTCTGTCGTTTTATATTTATTAGACCCTACATTTAGCTGCTGGTGTTTTTTTTGTGAAAAAGTTACTTTTATTTTGGCATAGGCGCCGGCTGAAATAATTTCCAAAAGGTGCCGATTTTAGTTTTCTTTTCTTTTTACGAACCACACTATATGACGCCCCACTCCGTTGCGCCGAAATTCGTTTATCGCGCGAGAACCGTACATTTTTCCGGGATAAAAGTATTCTTTGTCCTTTCCCGGGACTCAAAGTATCTCCATACCAAATTTCAGCAAAATCGATTCAGCGGTCCGGGCGTGAAGAGGTTACAGACAGATAGACACACTTTCGCATTTATAATATTAGTATGGATAATACATTTAGTGCCGAAACATTACGAACTATCTTTGTACGGCATGGTAAATGGTAATAGTGTTTTACAGACGGCTTTTTATTTCAATAATTGCCTGTTGATCTCGAGATTCCCTAGGGGTGCAAGTGCACTACCTGGTACCCCACTGCCCGCACCCATGTAATTTGGGTTTATCACGTCATGAAGACGTGTTTAGCTTATCACATTAAAGTTATAAGCTAAGCACGTATTTATCTAAATAAATGTGAAAGTGTGTCTGTCTGTCTGTCTGTCTGTTACCTCTTCACGCCCAAACCGCTGAACTTATTTTGCTGAAATTTGGTATTGAGATATACTTTTGAGTCCTGGGAAAAGATATAGGATCTTTTAGTACCGGAAAAATTTACGGTTCCCGTCTAGTTTTTTATATAAATTTTCAGCCTATCGGTAGCATTTTTATTAGTTAAGGATTTCAATTCGGTTTAGTAGATCCATAGGTTACTCCCTACAACATTACGAAACCACAAAATTCTTTAGATATTGAAAGAACTGCGCAATCTTAAAATAGTATTCCTGAAATACCATTCAATCTGCACGTCCCTAAAAACTAACTATTCAAACAGAGCTAAGTTAAAAAAAACATAGCTCTACCAAATTACGGCATTTCGACACCTACCTATGAAATAATAATATTCTTTGTAATATTATGTAAAAGTCTTAAATCTAATTTTGCAACAAACTACTAATGATCGCCATCTGTGTGAAATTTCGTGAAACCTTCAGTCGTTGACGAGGGAAGGGAGGCTTCTAATTGATTTCTTTGGATTATGATAGAGGGCGCTAGGTGTTTCGTTTCTTCATGCATGTTTTTCCTGAAATCTCGTATTTAGGGTGGGTTGCACCAACTTACTTTAACTATAACTGTAACTTTAACTATAACTACAGTGCAAAATGTAAAATCTTTGGTTAAGGATGCCATATTTAACGATAACCGTAACCGTTCATACTTACATCGAATTTGTTTCGTCAAAATTTACTAAGGGAATGGACCTAATGCTAGACACTGACCTAATAGATGACACTTATGGCAAAAATACCATAAAAATAAGAATTACTTTAATTATTTCTCACCACTGTACATTTTATAAGCCTCTCAAGCTATCTGTTGAATTGAAAAAATATGTTAGAGACGCCTTCGGGAGCAAAATTTTAAAATGGGATCAGTTTTCGTAAATAATATGACCGCGTCAATACGCGCTCGGCAATTTCTTAGCAAAAAAGATAAGGAAGGCGAAATTTTGCATGTAAGTTTTGAATACATTTATTTGATTTTTTGTAATTTCTATTGATTTCATTGGATTAATGGTCATGTTGTATGCACTAATTAATGTTTATTTAAGAGATTTTGTCCATTTTCCCTAACAATATAAAGGGTGTCTACTATTAGTTCTTGAAAATGTAAAAAAAACTAATAGATGACATGGATCTCATCTTTGAGTTTTGCAATACATACTAAAGTTATTTTGTACTTTATTCTGAAGCAAAAATCATCATTATTCTCTGAAAATATAATTCTATTAACAATCTAAGAACTTAGAACTACTGCACCTAAAAATGGACGTGTCTAATATTAGACCTTGTACTGCATTGTTGTACTGATCTAAAAATCGATTGCTTTAGTTTTTAGCTGTAAAAAAAAGAAAAAGGAGAGCTGAGAAAAGAAGGAAGAAAAAAGAAGAGGCAAAAGAAGCATGGAGACTAAAGACTGAAAATAAATTTGCTAGGAAAAAAAAAGACGGGTTGCACTCCGGGAGTGCCGGCAGAAGTGAAAACTTGATCATTAACGTTGTGCATTTTTTAAACCATTTTTTATGAAAATCGATTTTTAAAGAATTGATTTTTTTAATTAACGAAACCCTTACAATCGATTAAAATTTTAACCCATTTTTTATGAAAATCGATTTTAAAAAAACGATTTTTTAATTAATCGAAACCCTTACAATCGATTAAATTTTTAACCCAATTTTTATGAAAATCGATTTTTTAATTAATCGAAACCCAACAATTGATTAAATTTTTAACCCATTTTTTATGAAAATCTATTTTTAAAAATCGATTTTTTTAATAAATCGAAACCCTTGCAATCAATAAAAAAATATCGTCAATCGAAAAAAAACAATGGATTGTTCGATTCATCGATTTCGATGTTACAACACTACTCTCCAACCATCTTACGGTTTTTCGATCAGCACGAGAATCTGACGCGAGTTTTACAATTTTTACCCATCCCACAAAAGTGCTCAACGCCGCTAAAGAAGTTTTCATTTCAAAAATAAACGCAAAAGACATATTTTGTCAAATTCTGTGGTCAAAGTTAAGGTAGCCTTAATTATAAGCATAACTTTTACCTTTTCTGTATCTGACAAACAGACAGACAGACAGACGGACGGACGGACGGACGGACGGACGGACGGACGGACGGACGGACGGACGGACGGACGGACGGACGGACAGACGGACAGACGGACAGACAGACAGACAGACACACTTTCGCATTTATAATAATTATTAAGTATGAATGTATGGATTAATTTAGAATTATTACAAATCAAACGCTGGCTTGGCATTTTATGAGCAAGAAAATATTGTTTTTATTTATAAGTTTTTATTTAAGTACCTACTTTTATCTTGAGCCTTATATTATGAAACATAAAATTATTGAGTTTAAGCATAGCATAGGGAAATCAGCGTTGAGACCGAATCAAGAAATTCCGTAACGAAAAAACCTAACACATCCCTAAGACTAGACGTATGCGAATTATAATTGCATGCGTTGTTAAAAATTACTACAGGCAATAGCTTTACCACGGCAGTCCCCTGAGTGCCACACGTATTTTTAATTTTGTTTTTTTTTTATTCGTGTCAAAGTGCCATACGAATTTTTTTTTTTGTTATTATAATACTTTCATTCGTGTCAAAGCGAAGTCTACCGGCATTTTGTACGAATATATCATACTCGTTTATCCGTTTAATCAGCAATAAATTGGTATTCCGCCCGTTATTAGTCCCCAGATAAAATCCATACAAAATGACAGGACCACGCATTGTTATTAGATTTCAACCTATTTCAATATTCCCGCGATTTGAATAATTGGCTAATTCTGAATCGACAATTAGGACGAGAATTAAAATTGAATGAAAAGGTTTCTCTCAATTGGCATATCCATTGAGTTTAGGGTGGAAAAGATAAATTGGATTTACTCGAAATTTTCTTTCAATGGTTGACAAGATTTTTGCCTGACACAAAATGATAAATAAAAAGAACAGAACGGGAGGATGATAGATTTATGTAGATTGTAGAACCAAGCTTTCTTTTGTTAAAATGCAAGTGGGTACAGTGGCATTGTAATTATTTTTACCTTTCGCTCGTGTGCGACGTGCAAAAAAGAGTAATATTATAAACACAATAAATGGTTACATAGATAAAATTAAAAAAAAAAACGTATAGTACGGAAGCCCTAGAACAATTTTTTTTCTGATTACTAACAAGATAATTTTTTGTGAGGAGCTACATTTTGATAAGACAAACAACATTTTTATTTTCGAAAAATCTCGAAAGTGGTAGATAACAGAGATAGAAAGGATTTCATACTTTGACTCGATGGTCCTAAAATATGGATTGTTTTATTTGTAGGACAAGGTTACTCTTAAATTATATAACTATTAACCTACAAATATACAAAAAATCAGCTGGTTAGGGTTCCGTCTTAGGGTACCGTAGTCAACCAAGTTTTGTTGATTACAGAACCCTTACAGTCCATTGAAATGTTACAATTTTAGGACCGAATATTGCATTTATTAGAGGACGCAATTTTATTTTTGGAATTAGGTTGTCAACAGAAGCTTAACCTCAAGTTTGTAGGGTCGCCACTCTTGTCCCCCGGTCGCCATCTTGAAAAAAGGGATGACAATACTATTTTCGTGATATCTCAGAAACTATAAGTCTTACAAAAAATTTATTAGAACATAATTTGTTGCAAATTATTTTGCCTACAAATATGCTTATATAATTTATTACCCTAAATTAAACATTTAAAAACTTATAAGCATACAAGTGAGAAAAATTTTAAAAGGCTTATTATCATTTTTTAACTATGTTTAACACATTTTACAAAAAAAAATACATCAGAACAACCTTGTTAATGACCTTCTGAGAAAAAGATTCCCCAATACCCCCCGATCTCATGAAATAAATTTTCTGCAGACACAAAGGAAACTGTGAAAGCATGGGTGGCTGCAGAAAAGCAGACCTAAAGTGCTCTACAGTATGCCTACTATTCTGTAAAGCTTTTCTGCAACCACAGTCTACAATATGCCTACTACACTACATAAATATATGCAAACTATATTATAGTATGCCTACTAGTCTGCACATGCCTACTATACTATAAAGCATTTCAGTCCTGCTTTTCTGCAGCCACACATGGTTCCACAGTTTCCTTTGTATGTGCAGAAAATTATTTTCATGGGATCGGAGAACCTTTTTCTCAAAAGACCATCTACAAGGTTGGTCTAAGGTATTTTTTTTTGTAAAATGTGTTAAACAAAGTTAAAAAGTGATAATAAACCTTTTCAAAAATTTTCTCACTTTTTTGCTTATAACTTTTTAAATTTTTAATTTAGAGTAAAAAGTTTTATAAGCATATTTGTAGGCAAAATAATTTGAAACAAATTATGTACTTATAAATTTTTTGTAAGACGTATAGTTTCCGAGATATCACGAAAATAGTTTTGTCACCCCTTTTTTCAAGATGGTGGCTGGGGGACAAGAGTGGCGACCCCACAAACTTGAGGTTAAGCTTCTATTGAGCCCCCCAACATATTCCAAAAATAAAATTGCGTCCTCTAATAAATGCAAAGCAAATCTAACATTTCAATGGACTATAGAACGGAACGCTAACCAGCTGATTTTTTTGTATATTTGCAGGTTAATAGTTATATAATTTAAGAGTAACCTTGTCCTACAAATAAAACAATCCATATATGACTACTGACTATCGAGTCAAAGTATGAAATCCTTTCTATCTCTGTTAGCTACCACTTTCGAGATTTTTCGAAAATAAAAATGTTGTTCGTCTTATCAAAATGTATCTACTCATTAAATAGCTTGTTAATAATCAGAAAAAAAATTGTTCTAGGGCTCCCGTACTAGAAGTAAATGACTAGAAATTATTTTGATGAGGTAGTTTTACCGCTTTTAATATTTTAAACTTATGAAGTATCAATAATTATTATGATAGACTAGTTGATGCCCGCGACTCCGTTGAGCTAAAACTCGTTTATCGCGCGTGAACCGTACATTTTTCCGGGATAAAAAGTAGCCTATACAGTCCTTTCCCGGGACTCAAAGTATCCCCATACCAAATTTCAGTAAAATCGGTTCAGCGGTTTGGGCGTGAAGAGGTAACAGACAGACAGACAGACACACTTTCTCATTAATAATATTAGTATGGATATGACGGGACGACGTCTAATGCTAGTTTACCAAGTAAGCTATTACTATACATTATACCGAATATATTACATTAAACTATTTAGGAATATACCAGTCCGTACATCTCGAATCACATTAATTTTCTCCGGCTCAGTGCGCCGAAACGCGATTTTTCAGCGTGGTGTGTCGCTCAGGGGTTGCCAATCTTTTTCAGCTTGTGGAACAGTTAAACGTGACAATATTTTGTCACGTCACGTCGCCCTACCCTACCTAGCTATTACAAAAATACACATAAATAAGCACCTTCAATGAATAGTTAAAACCTGTAGTTAAGTTACGCAGGTAAAGAATAATAAACAAATATTCAAATATTTAATCATCTGCCTGCTTTGCATAATTCATACTTACTTAACTTCTATACTAATATTTTATAAATGTGAAAGTGTGTCTGCCTATATGATATATGTTTGTCTGTCTATCTGTCTGTTACCACTTCACGCCCAAACCCCTGAACCAATTTTGCTAGGTATGGATAACTTTGAGCCCCGGGAAAGGACATAGGACACTTTTTATCCCGGGAAAATGTACGTTTCTCTCGCGATAAACGATTTTTGTTGCAACGGAGTGGCGGGCATCATCTAGTAAATAATATATATTTATTTAATTATATTTGTGGTTTCGGATAATGATGGAGGTTTGACTGACCGCGCCCCACTTGCCTTTCCACGCGCGCCAGGGCGCCGCGGCACACACTTTGAGAACCCCTGCTAACTCATTTATCTAACTCCGGACAGATGATGACGAACGCATCAGCGAAACAACACGGATGTAGTGGATCTGGATGAGCGTTTAATAGGGTAACCCAATGATATTCTACTTTTACAGATCTGTTACGTTCATACTATTTTCCGGCTTAAATATCTTCTGAACAACATTGACAAATTTGACAGATAAGTGAAACATAAGATACGAAATGCCATTTACATATAAGAGACAGGCTGAATAAAAGACGACCCAATTGGGTCGTATTTGAATCTTCACAACGCGCACGGTTGTAATATAATATTATAAAATAAAAAACTCAAAGCAGATAATATGTTTTGAGTTTTTTATTTTACAATATCATTGGGGTAACCCAATCGTTGGAAGTTATCCTATTATTGGCATATTATTATCTGTACTGATTTATTTTTTCTAGGAATGGCAATGGATTTTCTGTAGTATTATCTCTTAAAGTATCAGTGATTGGTTTAGTTACCTTATTACTGCAGATTTTTTTTGTGTAAATTGAACTATCTGTGGCATCTAGACGAACGTTTGCAGTATAGGGGATGAAATATATGGAGGCCGATTGAATTCAGTCGGACTGAAGACTAAGACCTGACTGGACTTCTATTGTGCAGTTTTAGCTTTGTCATACCATTACTTCGCTGCTTTTGTGTTTCTAGAATTTGCTTTCACAAAGCAATAACCAAAACAATAGTTACACTAGATCATATTTTATGACATAATTTAATGTCGTCGTCGCGGTGAAGGAAATGGTGATTTCGGACGTATCATTTTAAGGCTATATTTTACCGGGACATCACAATTATAATTTCCCACACCGGTTTCGGTGACAGTGGCCGGTTTTTTTGAAATTAAAGTAGTTGTTCAGGACTAATTTAATAGTGCCCGAGTGTGTGCGCAGTACTCAAGATTAAGATCGTAGCAGCCAAACCGCTCGTTAGCGCGGAAGCATAATATAAATCGAGCCTTAAAAAAATATCCACAGCCGAACATAATATAACCTCCTCGTTTTTTGGAAGTCGGTTAAAAATAAACGATGCTGATGACAATCACCAACTATCATCACCATATCTCGTCCGTGTTAAAGCAAAGTCAATTACGGGAGCAAAAATGAAAATGTACGCCCGAGCCGTCAGCTGAGCAAATAATGAAAATAAAATGTCATTTCCAGAGACTATAATCTGACCCAGTTGTGAACTGCATAAAGATTGATTTACTACGATGTGTGGAACCCAACTCTTTTTTACGTTTTCTGTTCCATATTTTTTGTTAAGGTGACGCCGCGTTAAAGTGAAAAACCGAGTTGGATATGTTTTAGATTGCTTGTTTTCTATGAGAGGCCGGCCCGGCAAACAAGCAATGGAACAGCAAGAAATGGAAAGGGCGTAAGCGACAAAACGGCTTTTGTCGCGTAATTTCAAATAAGCTATTAATGGGCAAATTAAAGTGTATGCTTGAACCAATCTATGTACATATTTTGGAAGCTTTAATCACTCTCCTCTGTTGGCAAAATTAGAATCCCTTTTTTTACACAGGTATTTTTGATTGATTATTCTGTGTTATGAAAGTTGACCAATCGCGTAATGCTATGGGTAATTCAAAGGCAAATACATGATGAATACTGACAATGAACTTTAATTTTTTATTTTTAGTCATGGCTGAGAAAAATTGATATCGCTACAGCCAAATTATCAAGGCGTCGCCTTAACAGCTCCGTATATCAGAGTTTTTTTTAATCGAATGAGTTAATTGGTATATCTGACTGTCAGAAACTGTGATATTAATTGTTTTCCACGTTACGATTACGGCGTTTTACTTTACAGCTATTGCATAGCTCTAATCGCGGGCTTTGAGCGCGTTGACTGAATCAAGAAATTCCGTAACGAAAATAACCTAACAAGCCTCTATGTCCACACTGTGCCTTTTTTGTTTATCAAGGGCATGCGTTATAGCGCAGTCAACAGCAAACGTGAGGCATGCCCGCGACCGTATCCAAATCTTTCGCTTTGTTCTTTAAGGCCGTCCCCCGAGCAAACGACCTTGGCCATACATTTGCCGCGTTGCCGAGAGCGCACCAAAACCCTATTTGTTTACTTAACTTAGTTCAAAATTGACCTAAAATAAATTAAAACGGGGAATATGTAGTTTATGATATTGTCGATCTATTGGCGTGTGTTTCAAATAAAAGTAATTTGTAAATACTAAGGAGATGCTGAATGTATGCTTGAATTATAATAAATTAGCTTTACTTTGGAAGCTGATATCATGAGTATAATAAACGAAAATAGAAAATTTAAAACGTGGAAAGGAATGTTGAGATACTGAAGATTATTACTATATTTTTATTATAACTGTGTAGCTTTCAAATTATGAGTTTATAAGGCTCTAAATATTGTAAATTACGGATTCTCCGTAGGGAAGGCCCTTAATGACAATTTTGGCGTTGCGTTCGTTAACGCATTCCATTATTGAAAGCGCCAAACGAAAGTTGAATACAAAGGTATACAAAGGAAAATTGAAGATGAAAGCGCATGGTGTGGACATAGCTAATCAGTAATCACTGATAGCTTTATCCAAATTGTGCCTTTTTCAGTTCATCAAGGGCATGCCGTATAGCGCTATCAACAGCGAACATGAGGCATGCCCGTAACGCGCGTTGAAATCGTAGCGCGCTATGACACTTTTCTTTCAACGCGGGTGGATTTTGACGCGCGTCACGGGCATGTCACACCTTCGCTGTTCACTATAACGCATGCCCTTGTTGAACAAAAAAGGCAAAGGCAGTGTAAATTAGTGACACACAAAACGTGCCCAGTTTCTGATGTGCCATTTCAAACTTAACTGCAATTATCTCATTTTGGTCCACTGCTTAGTATTTGGCCCACATGATGAACGGAGCTTATCAGCCTCATACATAATGCCAGCTGAAATTATTGTCCCAATGTTATGCTAATGCAACCTGGAAGCCAATGTGAAATGATAATTGTTTTGTACTAGAATAATTTCTGATATCGTTTTTGCTATGTTTTCTGTGAGTGTCTCTTTAACAGACTACAAAATATGTACGTCATATTTGAAATGAAGAAGTATAAATTAGAGATGTGTAAAAAACACGTGTCCTGATCGAAACGCCTCCGTGGTCTAGTGGTCTAGACTCTAGACTCTAGACTCTAGAGCGTCGCTCTTGACTCGGAGGTCGTGGGTTCGATTCACGCGTTGGAAACGTCATGTTATTTCCAAGTTTGGTTAGGACAGTGCAGGCTGATCACCTGATTGTCTGAAAAGTAAAAATATGATCCATGCGTCGGATGGGTATGTAAAAAGTCGGTCCTGCGCCTGATCTCTGGCCAGTCGTGTCGGTCTTTCATCCCACTGGTTTATGAGAGTAAAGGAATACTCTGCTCTTGTGTACTGCGCACACACATGGGCACTATAAAATTCCTTCTGCGTAGCGGCCTGGTTTCAATGAAACCGGCCACCGTCACCGAAACCGGTGTGGGGAGTATTACTATTATTATTACCTGGTCGAAAATTCATAAAACAAGCTGAAAGTAAGCATTAATGAGGATTGACGAAGAAATTTTTCCGCTCTCTTTTTGCCGCGCGACTAAAATGTTTTCTTCTGCTATTATTCACTTTGCCATCACTACCGGAGTGCAATATTTCTTTATTACCTTTGTTTCTTTTTATATTGTCAAAATTAAGTTTAAGTAACTTTTTTATCACTTAATTTATATTTAAATAAAGCCATTTCCTTTCAGCGCTACTACTTTTACAGCAAACTCTATATAGGGGAATTATACATAATATAAAAGCAATAAATATATTACCGTTGTTTGGTATCTGTAACACAAGTCCTTCAGGTACTTAGCACGGGGCCAGACTGACGTGGTGTGAAGCGTCCATAGATATAAAAAAATACATACCTTAAATTATTATCATTTAGTTTTAATACAGCCTGTATTGTCATATCAAACATAATAGTATAATAAGTGAAACGACAACAAAATACCGAATCAAACTACCCATTAATACCTTTAATCTTTATGACCCGGACACAGGAAAAGGGATGAGCGGTTGGTCGCCAACCAGAGGTGTTCTAAGCTGTTAACGATGAAACAATGCAATCTCCGTTTTATTCTCTACGCCTCTTGACTTCGAATTCGTGCGGGATTTTATGGTGTAAATGGGATTAATCCTGGGCGAATTAGAGCTCGTTGAGACACGATAGTTTTAAGATATTTCTTTGTTATATAATTGAAGACGTTAGTAGAAGAAGCAGGTCTGTTACCTGCTTCTTCTACCTTAAAAATGCCCTGTTTTGCATGAATAGAGTCTTTAGGGCCTTAATTATTATTTCAAATGAAAAAAAAACCGTGGATTTAATGTTAATCTAGATGAAGTAGGTAAGTTACAAGGTTTGTTAAAATTATTATGAGTAATTTTGCTTATGTTACAAAAAATAGTTATCTGGTTCTTCCACTCACGTTTTTAATTAAAGAAGATGCTTTTTTTAATACACAATACCCACAATAACAAAATATTTTTGCATTTCTATAGTCTAAAGACTTTTGCGTCCCAATTTAACGTCTTCATAAGGTACTTTTTTAATTATTATTATAGGCATGTATAAAATTTTCAGCACAATCTCAATATCGATATTGACAGTGGAAATTACAAAAATACACTCTGTTACAGCAAAATTCGCTTATCGTGCGGGAACCGTACATTTTTTCAGAAATAAATAGTATCCTTTGTCCCTTTCCAAGACTTGAAGAATCTCCAAACCAAATTTCAGCAAAATTGGTTAAGCGGTTTAACCCCCCGAAAGGCCCAAGTGGGCCGCGATAACAAAAGATTTCCAAGAATCGGCGACAGACATACTTTTGCATTTGCGTAATAAATTGTACACCCAAAAAACATGTTAGTTTTCAGTAAAACCTAGGTTTTGTCTAGACCTAGTCAGCTATTCGCCATTGTAACGACGTAACGGATTTGATGGCCTCGCATCGCATTCATTACCATACATTATGGATGTTTGTTACGCCTGTTTACGTTAGAGCATCAAAGCCTATTTACATCATAATCAATTATGAAATACTGGTTGAATTTGTTTTTTTTTTTTGGGTTTCATGGTTACTGCTGTAGCCCTAGCACGGCGACCAGTGGAAATGTGAAAGTATAGACAAACTGTGGAGATAAACTTAAGGTGCCGTTTCGAGCTTTTTTCGTTCCGAAAAATTCGATTAAAATGCATTTAAAATGCCACCTTATGACAGATTATAGTCCTAAAAATTTAAATAATATCATACTTTATGACATATACTATATTATAGCAGACTGTAAAGTGAAAATAAAGTGTGACTGTGAAAATAAAGTGGCATTTTAATTGAATTTTTGTCGGTTGCGATTAGCCGCGGTAAAGATCGGAATCCACAGTTTGTCTAAACTTTCGCATTTCTACTGGTCGCCGTGCTAGGGTTACTGGTAGTTTACGCCGGTTCTTCTCGCTAAGTTCCCGAATCGGTGGCAGGAATTATGTAGAAGTTTTATAAGCGAAATTTTCTAACCGTAACTGAAAGTAAAAACTAAAGCGAAAGTTGAAAAAAAATATATTTTCTTTAAATTACTTCTGTTGAGTACAACTCTTATAATAATAACGTTCTGCCTACACGTCATGCATCTGAAAAAAAAAACACGCATGTAGCCCAGAGCCTTAGAACTATACGAACAACCTTAGTATAAATTTCATAGGGCGCGTAAATCGCCCATTTAGGTAAGTAATAAAGTGAATAATTATAATATTATTTTAATAACAATAATTTATGAGTTGTTAAGCCCATAACATATTCACATAAATAATCAAGAATTGGGAGCTATTTATCAATGTCGTTAATATTAATGATATTTGTATTTAAAGTATTTCGTGTTGATTCAGAAATTATAATCATAACATTTTCAAACAAGAATAAAATTTTGTATTCTCTATACAAATTTTCATCATACCAATATTATGAATACGAAAGTGTGTATAGACACACGGCATGAAAAGGTAACAGACAGTCAGAAAAAAAAAAGGTGTCTGACTATCTGTTAAATTTTCCTGCCCAAGCCGCTGAACTGACTTTGATGAAATTGGGTATGGAGATACTTTGAGTTAAATTAAGATATTTGGGATACTTTTTATCCCGAAAAATGTACGGTTCCTACGCGATAAACGAATTTACCGTAACGGAGTTGGGGGCGTAATCTAGAATAACATTTATTGTAGGAATGTTAAACAACTTTTTTACTTTAAGTTCGCGAAAAGTAGAGTAAATAAAGGACAGGAAATATTTGATTCTTTGTTTTGTATTGAAGAGACAAAACTGCAAGGTATTCTTGCATATTCGGAAAGTTCCAGGAATACAAAGTTTCCAGTTTTAATTTCATGAATAATGCACATAGATCACTGCGGCCCCTGTTGCTGTCGGCGAAGCGAAACACTCCTTTTGATTTTCTGAATGTAGCAGGCTTCCCTAAAAATGGAAATGACTCGTATTCCTATACTTTTAGTCCGTCTTAGGTCTATTTATTGGTCCCTGACAATAGGCGGGTTATAAGTTGTGTACAATCCAAGAATATTTCGTTTTTTTTAAGTAACTATAGCGACCCGCCCCAGGCAGCGTCGCCAAGAGTATAAAAATATATAGCCACTGAAAAAATGATTAAAATCGATATCACAATAATTGCTCTAGTAGTTCGCGAGATACACCCTTTCAAATAATTTCCCCCGTTTTTTTCACATTCTCCTATTAGTCTTAGCGTGATAAAATATAGCCTATAGCCTTCCTCGATAGATAGGCTATCTAACACTGAAAGAATCATCAAAATCCGTTGCGTATTGTTTTAATATTTTTTATTATATACATTATTGTTTTAATTTAATATATATATATATATATATATATATATATATATATATATATATATATATATATATATATATATATATATATATATAGTTAAATTAAAACAATAATGTCGTAGTAGAAGTGTTTACTTTTTCGAGACAAATATTACATAAATTTTAGGAGATCAACATTTTTTATGCTTAAAAAGCATTTTAGTCAGTGTAGCGGTTCCAGATGACGTGCAGACAGACGTTCTTATTAGTAAAATTATGCAGGATATTACTTCGAAACTTAATTAGAGTCATAACATTTAAATAAACTTTAACCCGGCGAGCGCAAGGTTGGGTGTGACACCCAGACCTAGATAAATCAATTAATATTTTAAGGCCGTCCCCCGAGCAAACGACCTTGGCCATACATTTGCCGCGTTGCCGAGAACGCACCAAAACCCTATTTTTTTACTTATCATAGTTCAAAATTGACCTAAAAAATTTAAAACGGGGAAGATGTAGTTTCTGATAATATTGTCGATCTATTGGCGTGTGTTTCAAATACAAGTAATTTGTAAATCCTAAGGAGATGCTAAATGTATGCTTGAATTTTAATAAATTGGTTTTACTTTGGAAGCTGATATCATGAGTATAATAAACAAAAATAGAAAATTTAAAACGGGGAAAAGAATGTCCATATACTGAAGATTATTGCTGTATTTTTATTATAACATTGTAGCTTTCAAAATAAGAGTTCATAGGGCTTGAAATACGGTAAATTACGGTATCTCCGTAAGGAACGCCCTTAATAACGAATTGTTGTTACGTTTGTGCGCTCGAGTAGCTGCGCGGGGGGAGATTCGGAAGCATCCCTTACCACTGTTTTTGGCGATCGCCGCCCGGTGTACGGTAAAGATGAGTTTGAAGTT
The DNA here is from genome assembly GCA_937595015.1 of Polyommatus icarus. Taxonomy (NCBI): domain Eukaryota; kingdom Metazoa; phylum Arthropoda; class Insecta; order Lepidoptera; family Lycaenidae; genus Polyommatus; species Polyommatus icarus. The sequence continues at coordinate 16,206,193 of OW569335.1, forward strand.
GTCAGCGGGTATGCGTGACACCCGCCTTACGCTACTTGTAATGAATTTGATCAAACACATTTTTGTTGTTTTATGGGGTTTCTTGGGTTTTTTAAGACTTAAAATCTAAAAAGGTCATATTATGAAGATAATCAAAACAGATAATTACGTATTTTTGAAGAAGCTGAAGTTGATTAACCCGACAAATCTGGTTGTGACCAAGATAATGATAATGTCAGCGAAAGAAGTTTTGAAAGTAAGACAGAGTAGGAGATGGATGACGAAAGACAGCATAATAGATTAATAGAGAATAATGGCGACGGCAATGATAGTAATTGGTTGGGAAATTTACTTATTTCTGTATTTTTTATATATGAAACATGCTTATTTCGCCTGTAAAAGCCATTCTAGATTTTAAGACGAATAAGTATTTTATTATTTTTATTATCCAGTTTATGTTTTATTTTATTCTTAAGTTGGGTCTATGTAAAGAAAAAATGGTATTTTTTGTTGTTGTTTTCATATTTTCGATAAAAAGTCATAAATATGAGGCACTACTGATTTATGTGAGTTCTAATTGTCAATTATCTCAATTTCGCAAATAAATTACATTAATCAATTCTTGTTTACAATAAGTTCAACATATAACTAAACATTAGTTTGGTATTTTAAAAAAATATATATTTAAAATAATTGTGTATAATAACCACATAATCACCATCTGGGTGTACCACACCCACCTAGCGCTGTTTGCTACATATTCCAACCTTACGCTCGCCGGGTTAATAAACAGTTTCCGTTATGACTGCCATATTTATTATACAAAATAGTTATAAGTAACTAGATATCATATTGTGATTTCGTCAAATTACAAATTAAAACTTTCCTAATTATTCTAAACCGGTATTTATCCGAATGTATAATTAAATTAAGCGCATCCAGGTTTAGTTAATTCCCATGAATATGGATTTCCTGGTGCTAATTCATTTTAATTCTATTCATATTGATAAAGCCGGAATTGGGTGAATTCTGGTATTGACTGGTAGATTGAAAAGCTTTGTTTTTACCCGTCTGTGAAAGGAAGTTTGTGTGTGTGTGTGTGTATTACACGACCTCTGTGGCTCAATTGGTTGAGTGTGTGGTAGCTCAAGCCGGGGGTCGCGGGTTCGAATCCCGCCGACAGAACAAAAAGTTTTTCAATGTTCCCGGGTCTGGATGTGTATAAAATATGTGTATGATATAATAAAAATATTAAATATATGTATAGTATAAAAGTATTAAATATATTTCCTTTGTCTGGTACCTGTAACACAAGTCCTTCAGCACGGGGCCAGACTGACGTGGTGTGCATCGTCCATAGATATTATTATAGTATATTGTTCTGGCTGTAGTATTATGACAAAGTTAAAGTTTTCTTGCTAACAGATTTTTTTCCAAGGGTGCTTTTTTTTGTTTTCTGACGTTTACACTACTTTCTAGCGGCCAAAACTTTCACAGCCTTATTAATAAAAACAGACTAGAGCAAGAATAACTTTACTCCTAGGCTTAAGGTAAGAGTAATAAAATTCAGTATTAATAAACATGGAATAAGGAAGGAGTAAACTAATCCGAATCTACTCTCGGAATAAAAGTTAGTCCTTCACACTACCTAGTTTAAGGAGAGATTAAGTATAGAACAAAGGTGTATTTTGACATTTGAATGAAAAAAAACACTGGAACAAAAAATCGACCCAACATTTTATAGGTACCAGATGTCTAACGTGAACGTTATCGTAAAAACTTACTTTTTCATCTTCATCCCAATTACTGGAACTAATACATTTTGTTTATTCGCTCATTGTATTTGATAATTTGTAATAATAAATATTATTATATTTAAAATATGATAATATTTATTGTTGTAAATTATCAAATAAATATAATAATATTTAATTATAAATTATCAAATAAATATATAATAATATTTATTATTATAAATTATCAAATACAATGAGCGAACAAAAAAAGTTTATCCCAATTACTGTAACGAATACGCTGTTTGTTTGCTCATTGTATTCGATAATTTATATATTTTATTTCTTTTCAACACATATTCGAAGTACAAAACTTCAAAGAGGTAACGTTGCATACTTGCACAAAATAACAGTACTTACTAACAAAACCAAATAACAAAACAAACTAAACACCTTAGCACCCCGTGCACAGCATGCACCACAGCAAAACCCGCACATATTTTGAATTTTGAAATAATAACAGGCAAAGTATGTTGACTGTCAGTGTCATAAATGTCATTTCTGACGTTAGTTCATTCCCTCAGTGACACTTTTTACTTTTAAATTGGAAGGGTTGCCATAATGCACTCTTTAATCCCGATGTAAGGAATGTATTGTTACTCCAAACTTACTCCACGTTTATAAATAAGAATTTAATACCAGAGCTAAGTCGGCCTTACTCCTGGATTAACAACTCCGAGTGTAAGGACGGATTGTGCTGGGTGTAGGCCATTTTTATTAATAAGACCGTCAGGGTAACTGGCTAAAACGTCAAAATCTTATCGAACATATTAAGATATTTTAAGAAAGTTAAAAAAATCTCGAAAGTTTATAAAATCCTTATAATTATGTTATGTTATAATATTTGGATCAATAATATTTATCTTAATAACTATCAGACTTGGCAAGCTCGGCTTGTAAATGGTATATGGGGGTAAACCACCGATTATGCCTTAACTCAATATAGGTTGACGTCTGGACCTCATATTGTGGTAAGTCAACATTGACTTGCAAATCTAGGGTTTAGCCACACAACTTCAAATACCCGATATGTTTACCGTGGGAGACGAGTTGGTCAGGTTGTATAATAGTTTTGTTTCATTGCTCATTTTGATTGGCTAAGAAATATGAAATTGTGATGTTGCTTCCCCAAGTTAGCCTATCATTTAGAGCAAATAAATAAATGAATTGAACGATGGGCCAATACAAGGCCATTTGGCCAAAACTTTTTCATTATCGCTTCGTTATAGAATCGCCGATCAAAATGAATGGAATTGACTAAAAGCGTTCGTTAATATTATGGCGTTGACGTTCGGCTCGTCTTATGTCAATTCCATACATTTTGATTGGCAATTCTATAAAGAATCGATAAAAAAAGATCTTGGTTCACCCCCAAGGCTCATTAACGTGTAGACAGGAATTTTTGACTATGATCTCTTATAATATGATCGACATAGATTGCGTAAGATGTTAACCGCCTAAAATAAAATCTTTCAAATTTTCTTCAATCTTTCACTGATCAAATCAATTTATCCATTTTTCAAACAATCACTCGTAATCATTGCCCTCAATAAACATACCATTTTAAACAGACCGAAATAAAAATATACCAGATGCCACCCGCAACTTCGTTGCGCCAAAATTCGTTTATCGCGCGGGAATCGTAAATTTTTCCGGGATAAAAAGTATCCTATGTCCTTTACCGGGTCTCAAAGTATCTCAATACAAATTTTCAGCAAAATTGTTTCAGCGGTTTGGACGTGAAGAGGTAACAGACAGACAGACACACTTTCGCTTTTATAATATTAGTATGGATAAACGTACGTCGCCCTCTTCTCTAATCTATGCGAGTAAGCATAAGTTGGAGCTGAGTGGGCAACTAGCACATTCAATATGTGAATTACAACATGTTACGAACTTACGACACGTCATAATAATTGCAGTAATATTATGTCAGGTATTCTACTACGAGTATTGTAGCTTATATATTATTATTTTTATTATTATTATTATTTCTAGCCTAAACTGTCCCACTGCTGGGCAAAGGCCTCCCCCAAAGACTTCCATCTGTCTCTCTCCTGCGCCACCGCTGGCCAGCCTGGCCGGTATGCCTCCAGCTCATCACGCCATCTTTTTCTAGGCCGGCCTCGGCGGCGGCGTCCGTCCTCAGGTGCCCACTCTGTTGAGATCCTTGCCCAGCGGTCGGAATGCATACGGCCAACGTGACCCGCCCAATCCCACTTCAGCTTGGCAGCCTTGACACCTACATCCTTGATACCTGTTTTGGAGCGCAGTGTGGTGTTCCTTATTTTGTCCAGTAGTTTTACTCCTAACATACTGCGCTCCATACAAACAAGAGCTTATATATACTGCGTGAAATTTTAATGGTTGTTTTTCCGCAGTAAAATAATTATATATTAGTAGTACTATAGATTTATGAAGTTTTTTTTATTCAAATCATAACTTAAATTCGACTTGGTCATAGCCGCTCGCGCGTATCTGCATGAAGTTGCCATAGTACGTCATACAAAATATATATTTTTTTAAATAACTTTCATGATTCTATAGTTTACTAATTCCTATAGGTAAATTGTTCTGCTGCGGGAAAACAACCACAAAAATTTCACGTGGTGGAAGCAGGGTTTACTTCCCAAGCATAAAAACAAGTTGTTTTGATTAAAATTTGTGTTGTTTTTCAGTGTATTTGCCAGTGGTTTACAGAGTAATCTCTAATTGCCGGGGCGTTATGAAAAGATTAATTATGCCCGCCATGCTGTTTTGTAATAATCCGATTATTTTTAATTCTATTTTTCTCTTTATAATTGACCGGAGCTTAATTCAAAAGATTTTATTAGCTGGATTTTACGTTATTCTTTTAGATCAGTATGATAATTGCTGAAGATTTTGTTGCAGAAACAGGAAGGAAATGAGAAAAGTAATCACAGATGGAAATTATTGATTTTCCGACTTTTAACAGTAGATTATAATATAATCAGAACCTATTATAGTAATGCTATGGAAAGATAGATGTACTACTCGACAAAATATAATTACTAGATGAAGCCCGTAACTCCGTTGCGTCAAAATTCGTTTATCGCGCGGGAACCGTACATTTTCCGGGATAAAAGTATCCTATGTCCTTTTCCGGGACTCAAAGTATCTCCATACCAAATTTCAGCAAAATCGGTACAGCGGCTTTGGCGTGAAGAGATAACAGACAGATACACTTTCGCATTTATTAATAATATTATTAGTATGGAAGTATGTATTTTGTTTTATGTTCATATAATCAGGATTTGTTTTATTTCATTTTAAATTTACAATACTTTTCTTTTTCCACACAAACTAGTGGCAATACTACTTAGCCAATTTCATTTTTTATTTCATTAATTAGTAAAAATGCACGCTTTTTACCGTATTTTGATGAAATTTTATGACCACATCGGGGAGATCTATGAAACGTGTTGTAGATTTTTTATACCCGTTACAACTCATAGTAAAACAATATTGAGCGGGTCAGCTTGTATAAAATAATTACGTCTCCCAATCCCCTTTTAGTTACTCAGACAATCTGCACTCAGCACAGTAATGAAGTCTCCTCCATCAATCTCCTTCACAGGCTAATCCAGCGGATCCACTGCATTTAGCACTCCCTACGTCTTATTAAATTCTGGGAGTCGCACTCACAGTTAATTAGTGTTTAAAGTTCGATCTTAAGTACATGATGGTAAAACTTAGGTGTTTGTCAGGAAAAAACTACATGTGACACTCGAGGAATGCCGTGGTAAACCAATTGCGTAGCATTTTTTATCAACTTATGCAATTATAATTATTCGCATATGTCTGCCGAACTGAAACGACGGACGATGCACGACAACGCCGCACCGCTATGTCGGACGGAGTGGGGTGTGTTAGGTTTTATTCGTTACGTAATTTCTTGGTTCGGTCACCGCGCTGCCCTGTTACGACAAAACGATGCAACCCGGGTTACAGCGTTTTGTAATAATAGAGTCTTAGTTTATCTACTCGATGTAAGCTTTTTATTGATATGACCCACAAAATTGAGGACAAGTTTTTAACTGAGATGTTCTATATTAAATCATGCTGTAACCCAAAATGTGGATGAAGTATTTCTGCAAGCTACAGCTACAGCTATAGTGCTACAGTGTTTTGTAAAAATAATTAAATATTGCAGCGTTTTGTATCCGTAGTAGGATAACAATCGCCCAAGTTTGAGCTTATTTGTATTTTTGCAAAACGCTGCAAGCTGTACTGCAAGCTGTACTGTGTTATACTGGTACATGTTTTTATAGTATTTTAAGATAATTAAAAAAAATACGATAAAATAATGTTCTAATGAAAATTTGGAAATATTGTAAATAATAAAAACATATGAAAACTATGTACCTATCTACACTAGATAAAATTTGGTAACGAGCTCGTTAAAAAAAATTAAACTCATTTTTTTTTTAATTTTAAAAAATTAAACTCATTTTTTTTTTAAGTTGGCGTGTTGCAGGATACAGCATTTTGTCGTAACACGGTCACGCGTTCAAAGCCAGCGATAAAATATAATAGCTTATCGAAAGAAAGTTAATTTCATAATAATAAAATACTAATAATGTAAAGATGCTTATCCACTTACTTTAACTATAAATTTTCGTAATAACATTAACCATCCAAACGTTGTTTTCTTGAGTTCATTTATTATTTTCAAACGCATCAAGCGAAAGTTAATTTAACGAGAATGGTTTTATTCTAATGAATGAATAATTTAAAATTATTACAATCTTGTATAAGTTTATAGAATTTGGCAAAGCTACAACGTAAGATCATAAATAATTTAAATTAATTTAAATATTGAATTTCCCTGTGTTATTTTGTAGCCATACCATTATTAAATCGTTGTAATTTTTAATCTTTTCGGATTGGTCTAATATAATATAACATGGCATTATAGAAGACCGGAATTAAGACCCCCTGAAGCAGAAATACCGATCGATCCAATCGGACTGATGACAGGCTGAATCGGAATCTTGCCTATACAAGCTATTGTATCAAACCAGTCTGGCTAGGTCGGCCTGCGATCAGTCCGAACGGATCATTTGATCTTCCCGTATGTGAAGGCTCTTACACTAACATTAGTTAAAATTTTATATCATTACTTGAATTTTAACCGCCTTCTCAATAGGGAGGGAGGAGGACATATTATTTAACCTCATTTTTTTGCCTTCGCAAACTTATCTTAAATTGATTATAATACTACGCACTTAAGCTAGAATCTCTTACGATCCACGTACCAAATTAGTTGGACGTCCAACCCACGTCAGACGCTTATCTTCAAATAGGAGGTCGCCCAAAAGTGGATTCCCGTTTCAATAACTCGAGGGCCAAGCTAGATTTATATTTGCATTACCGTTTGGTCAAAATAAGTCTTTAAAGATAAGGTTTTAGGGCTTAGTTACGTTGTAAGTCTTTGTGGTTACGTTGTGAGAATTAACAATTACGACGTAAGTCTTTGTAGTTACGTCGCAAGTAAAAAATAACGTATACTGTTAAGTGTTAACTTAGAACAACCGGTATTGGGAATCGTGACTAATTCTTTTGAATCTAATCCAGGCCAGCTGGGTAAGACTTGTTGTGGTGCTCAAGTTTTGTCTTCCTTTTTGACCGACTTCCAAAAAGGAGGAGGTTGTATGTATCTTTTTTTTTGTATGTTCATCGATTACTCTGCCGTTTGTGGTCCGATTATCAAAATTATTTTTGTGCTGTATAGGGTTTAACTTGAATTTGATACCATGTTCACAAAAGTGGTGATCTGATGATGGGATCCTTGAGGAATCGAAGGGACTCCTTGAAATTTATATGGAAACATATAGTGATTTTGATTTTTTTCTGGAGCATTCAAGGTAGATGCTACCAAAAAGTAAGACTTTGCACCAGGTTGTACCCTGGATCCAAAGGTACTATACAGAACTTTTGAATGCTTATAGGTACAGGTTCGGGGATTTCGGCGTTGTTTAAATAACTGAAAGCATAAGCCAGCACATCAATTTGATTGATCATCACAAAAATTATACCATGGGTCATCACACTATGACCCATTTATTGGTACTTTTCGTGATATTTTGCATCTAAGCAGATGTTTTTGATGATGATTTCGCTGTTTGTGGACCGATTTTCATAATTCTCAAGTTGCTGTGAGGGAAATCCTTGAAATTTATTAAAACACTCATAGTGATTAAGATGTTGTTTCTAGTAAGTTAAACATATGTTATGAATAAGAGAAATTTCTAACGAAGGTGTCTCTTGGTCCAAAGGCACTAAACAGAACTCCTGAACCTTTGAAGATAAAAGTTTGGAAATTGCAGTATCGCTTCTTACAGTAACATAATGTGAATAGTTAACATATTTCGTATTGGTTATTTATGCATAAAGATTGCAGATGCTTATTTTGCAGATAACTAAAAAGAGTGAAATTATTATTTTTAACAAAAAAATTAAAACCGATTTCCAAGGTAAAAACAATAGTAATATGAACTAAAAAGAATTAAATAACTCTTACTCTATAATAGTGCCTTTTTCAGAATTCGTCAAAAGTTTCTGTATATACTTTGGTCTTCATTACTTTGAAGTCGGTACCAGTCCTAAAAGTTTCAGATATTCTGACATTACTGAACTCACGCTTAAATTAGCTGGTACCGACTTCAAAGTAATGAAGACCGTAGTATGTACAGAAATTGTTGAAATTTCGACGAATTCTGAAAAGGCACTATTAAAGAGTAAGAGTTATTTAATTCTTTTTAGTTCATATTGCTATTGTTTTTACCTTGGAAGTCGGTTTTAATATTTTTGTTAAAAATAATAATTAGTGAGAGAGACGGATAACTGACACGACGAGTTCAGGCACAAAACCGTCCGATGCATCGATCAGGTTTCTTGACGATTGAGGAATATTTCAGCTGCATTGTGCTAGAGTCACAATTTTTGTTGTTCTAACTTAGGAATCGAATCTATAACTAAGTCGAGCAACTGAGCAACTGGATCCTGGCATATCTTAATATATATATTTCTTGTGTGCGTGTGTATGTGACTGAACTCCTCCTAAACGACTGGACCAATTTTGATGAAATTTTTTGTGTGTGTTCAAGGGGATCTGGGAATGGTTTAGATTCACAATTTTGTCCGCTGGACAATGTTTTTTTAATTAATTTTTAATTTATTAGTAGTTGGTGATTTTGGAATGTTTTACATTGGATCCGACAGTCGGCTGCCATCGCAGTGTCAAATTTTAAATAATATTCGAATTCGGATTTTAATTTTAGTCTGTCCGACAGTTAGCGCTTCGACCAAATTAAAAAAAAATACTTTATATACTTAATATGGCAAAGAAACGTTTGCCGGGACAGCTAGTAACTTGTAAAACTAATACATATTTTGTGATATAACACAAAAAATACTCGTTGTTACAAAATTGTAATCTAATCCACAACTTACTCAAAAGCTAAGCTTTGAGTAACTGGATCACGACACCAAACACGCTAAGAGCTACTTTTTAACCCAATAAGCAAGATTCACCTTACACGTTGCTACATTTATTGCAAAATATTTATCGAACACCGGCACCGACCTACGCAAATATCAATTTCTAAGGCGCACACCAAATATTTGCTGAATAAAGTATGTGAAAGTGAACAAGCTAAAAGCTGTCAAGTGTCTAAGGAACAGCGGGGAAATATATTCATGAGGTCTCTCCAAAGTTCTAAAAGTGCTTTGATTCTGCGCTACGTGACGTGAAGACGAAGCAAGGTGCACTGTAAACCGGCGAAATTAAATACGAATTTAATGTTGTGAATATGTTTTGTGCAGAGGATTTACAGTACAGGAAATATATCGAGGCTTTTATTTATGAGTGAGTAAAATAAAATTTTTAGCGGAACGATATAATGGTAAATAGAATAATCATGCACAAAAAAATACCAGGCATAAAATAAAAACTAAAAAAAACCACAACGATTTCAATCAACTGGACGACAAAGTCGACAATAAACAAAATTGACGTGTTTAGTCAACACGTTGAACAAACAAAACATTGGACAATAAACTACAAAATTCAATTTAGCTAAAACCAAACAACCAATACTGCATCTATATAATACTAGGTGTTGCCCGCGACTTCGTCCGCGTTAACATAGTATGATAACAAATATGGATAGGTTTCCCCTTTTTGTGGTTCCTTATACAAAGGGTAAAAACGGGACCCTATTTAAGCAAACGTCAAACGCAAACTTCAATAAACTTTCATGTTTCTAACTCAAGAAATGATGGACTTTCATTGAAACTTTCTACCCCAATTTCACCCCTTGGGGGTAGAATTACCAGAAACGCTTAAATATACGTATCCATTGTTTTTAATCAGTACGAGTAACCCAAAAATAAAGTTTCAAGATTGTAACTCAAGAAATGACTTACTTTCATACAAACTTTCAACCCCTATTTCACCCCCTTCGGGGTAAAATTTTCAAAATTCCTTCCTTAGTGGGTATCTACACCTTACTCACCAAATTTCGTGGCTGTAACTTTAACAGTTTTTGCGCAGCGATGATGAATCAGTCAGTCACTCAGTCAGTCAGGACATGTAATTTTATAAGTATAGATTATCTGTCAGTGTCTATATAAAAAAAAATGTTTGTCAGTGATTTTGTTAGTCTCGCTATAACTTGAGAACGGCTGAACCGATTTGGCTAATTTTATTCCTGATTTAATCGTGGAAGTACAGGGAAGGTTTTTAAGTGACACGAAGTTCACCGGAACATCTAGTGAAGTATAAATAAATATTAATTTCGTGTAGATTTTACTAAGCCTACTTAAAATCTAATTTTGTAGAATCTTATAAGGATTTATATCAAAATTCCCTGAATTTTATTATTATATCAAATTGAAACCAGTAAGACACTGTCAGCTAATTAAAAATATTAATTAGGTTAATTGCTTTTCTCCAAAAAAACAAAGTGATTAACTACTTTTAGGCTTTTTCCGTCAATTTTTAATTTAAAATTAGCTGACTAATATTTTTGTAATACACCACTTACATTTAAAAAATGCGAATTCTCGTAATGGCAATCCGAGAGTGCAAGAAAAACAACAGGCAGATTTTTTCGCCGTGCGGTAGTAAGAGAGGGGAGTATTACTTTCTCTCCTTTTATTTTACTTTCCCTCTTTACCTCCCTCCGTCTTACGAAATTTTAATCAGGTCAGATTTTGATGCAAAGTCATTTTAACCCATCAAGTCCCGTATAGTGATCGCGACAACAATTGAATACAATAGCATTTCCAAGAATCCCCAATCGAAGCAATTCATTCTTAAAAATGTATTGCCTCGCTAAAAAAAAAAACAAAAATTAAACATGTTTTATCCAATGCTTTCTTATTTTAACGAACAATTGAGATGTTTAAAGTATAATAAGACCCAATTTCACCAACCACTGTTAAAGTTTAATACTCGATTTAGTATCATGTTATCTCTTTTGTTTTTCATATGAACGAATTAAATTTTTAACAAGCTGTTAACACTAACAGACGTTGGTGGAATTGAGCGTTAGTGTAGATTTAATACGCTCAACTTAATTAACACTTCTCTTAAATAAGATGTCGGATTCTGGCAGTGATTCGTCGAGTGGAAGGCTTAACTGTGACTGCAGATGTTTCCTTAATAATATATCACGACAAATCCCGCTGAATTTTGTTGGATAATACTTGTACTGTGGATGAAGCAATATGAGGATAGAAACAATGTTATCACGCGGAAGAAACATTTTGAACATGGCTATTGAATGTGAATAAATAAAATACGAGGGCCTAGAAAATCGCTTTGAAATTAGGTACTCTTATCATAAGAGCGTAGCGCGGCAAAAAAAACTAAAAATGATATTAACGATGTTAAAAAAATCGGCTTTATCCAAATCAATATTATTTGTATGGCATTAAGGCCGTGTTCAAACCAAACTGACTGTCAGCCGCCGAATGTGAGCAGGCTCACAGTGAGCCCCAGTGTGAACGTGAAAATATACGGTATCGAATGTCCGCGCCTACGCCTAGCGAAATAACGTATAGTCAGTTAAGTGTGAACGAAAAGGGTATATGTATGGAAATACAATAAACTGCGTAAAGTTCGCTCACACTCAGCGCCTGATAGTCAGAATGGTTTGAACACGGCCTAACAGCTTGAAAAACCTAAATTATGCCAGGTAAAATTTTACAAGATGGCGGGTGCAGCTCTTTTTTCATGTTGTCAAAAACATCCTTTTAGCATTGTATTTGGACATTGATGAAGACTAATTGGAATTACTTTTGATCACTTATACAAATCCTGGCTTAAGGCGAGGTTCTATTAATCACAGGACAAAGTGGGGCCAAGTTACGACTAGTACTTAGGCCTAAGATGAATTGCCCAAACTTTTACACCATATATTTCGGATAGATCCTTATTTCTAGTAAGTTGATTTATAGGTTGAGCATATTTTTTACTGTTTCAGCTCAGTCAAGGAAAATTTAAAATGATTTTTAACGAGATTATCTGGTGAATTTCCCCCTAATAGAAAACTTCTCTGGACTAGCCACAAAGACTACAAATCAGCCAAATCGGTTTAGCCGTTCACAAGTTTTAGCGAGGCACTAAAAATAATTTCATTTTATTTAGATAAAATGATAACTTTTACTACAATATATATCTACAATAACAAACTTACTTGATTTTAATTTAACCTAGTGCCTGATTCGACCGCAACCGGATCCTAATATCAAAATAAAAAATACGTGAATTTTCAATACACTTGGAGTTTGAACGATCAGCACCGCATTATCATTATTATTCGGCTAGATGACGCCTGCAACTCCGCCGCGCCAAATCTCGTTTTTCACGCCGGGACCGTACCTTTTTATTGGGATAAACAATATCCTATATCCTTTCCCGGGACTCAAAGTATCTTCATACCAGCAGCATAATCGGTTCCGAGGTTTGGGCGTGAGAAGGTAATAGACAGACAGAGAAGATTGGTATGGATTTTGTCCACATTTACTTTTTACAACATTCCTTAAATCGCCAGAACTAAAAAATCCTCGGTCTTCTAATCTCAAAATCGATATAAAGCTTAAAAACGTGTTACCAACCAACAAAACAACGGATTGGATTTGGCTGTGAATGCAATATCCGTTGTAGCGAGAGAATTTCGGTTGTATAAGCTTTATCTCTTTTTGAACGCCGAAACATTTACCGGGAAAGAATAGATTTTAGTTATAGTTTCTAGCGACAGCGGTCGTTAGGTGGAAACTACGAAAAACACTGCAATGGTTTCCCTAAAACGAAAAACATTGTTCTTGAAACCACGACTCGAATCAAGTAAGGTATTGTCAACTTTTTTATAATCGAGGAAATGAGCCGACGAATCAGCTGATGAAAAGTCTCTAGCATTACCGGAGGAGTTACATACTATTTCAAATTGGTTTTCTATGAGGCCGTGGTATTGGATCCGATCAAGCTGATTTGAGCTGAAGCATGTTAATAAAGTCACATTTAAGTAAAAAAATAAAAGAGGTACTTATAAATTTCTACGTCATACGTTTTATTACTGTAAGTAATAGAAACTTTAACTCCATTTTAATTAAATTACCTTCAAGTTAACTTGTTTGAGACGAACCGCAAATAAAACACAAGACTCAATAAACCTTGATTAATTTTCAATTAATTAGAGAGAATACTGAAACAACAATGTTTTAAATGTTTAACGCCTACGTTAAATATACACTGTGTATACAGATTACAGACGTTATCTTCTGATATTAAAATTCTCGTGTCACAATGTTACTTACCGTACTCCTCCAAAATGGCTTCACTGATTTCTACCAAATTTTATATGCATCAGTAGGTCTCAGAATCGGCTACTGGGTACTTTTTATACTGATGAGTGCATTTGTTGAATAAATAATAGTAAATTAGGTACTACAACTTGAGACTGACGGCGACCATTGTTTGTGCGACGGGATAGCGATGGACGTTGCCATGGTGACATACTTATTTATCATTTCAATAAAATAATATGGGCGAAATACTTTAAAATACTTACGGCAAAACAACGTTTGCTTGGGCAGCTAGTAGTTTATACAATTTCGTGTCTTTTAGGATACGTAATCGAAAATTCGTAAGACCGAGCCATATAAGACGGCTTATGCAGCGTAGTAGAGGAAGGAAACCCCTCTTTTTATAAGACGCGGCTAAATCTATGTTGGAATTTTCATTTCTACCGGCTTTCATGCAAGTGCAAGAAATGTTTTTTTATCATTTCACTTTTTAAGAACACTCTTAGTACTCGTATTTATACTAACATCAGCAACTTCTCAAGCAAACATCAATACTAATATTATAAATGCGAAGTGTGTATGTGTGTCTGTTCCTCTTCAAGCCAACCGTTTAACCAATTTTTATCTTATTTGGTATGGATATAGTTTGAGTCCCGGGAAAGGACATAGGAAACTTTTCATTCCAGAAAAATAGACGGTTCCCGAACGATAAAATGTATTTTGACGCGACGGAGTTGCGGGCGTCAACTAGTAACACAGATTATAAATGCGAAAGTGTGAATGTCTGTCGTTACCTCTTCACGCCCAAATGTGTCTGTCTGTCTGTCTATTTATATCTCTTAACGCCCAAACTGCTGAACCGATTTTTCTGAAATTTGGTATGGATATACTTTGAGTCCCAGGAAACGACATAGGACTTTTAATTCCAGAAAAATAGACGAATAGAATTTTAGCGTAACGGGCGTCGTCTAGTACTATTTATTTATTTATTTATCAGGCTACATAGGATAGTACTATGTATAATAGATTATTATAGAATCCTCTCCACAACAACAATGACCTATTAAAATACGTCACCATCACCGAAGTTTCTGAATAAATCTTCAGATAAAAAGTGTGCCACCGTTTCACCACAATATTTATCGGTTTATTTATTCATTGTTTCTGTCATGGTGACAAGTTAACAAGGTCGTCGATTTATGACATTGTTTTCGGCCCAATACGATATCCAATAAAAGGAGACATAAACAAAAAACGAATTCCGTACAACGGATATCTAATGAAGGATAATGGGTGATGAAATCTAATGATTATATTCAAGTGCTATCGAATTAGTGTTGGTTAAATATTTATTTGTCTCTGCCACACTCAGATGCGAAAATTAATTATTTAACTGTAGTTTAATGAAGATTTTGAGTTAAGCCCTCACCTACATTATCTGTCAAACTCTTTATTAAATTGTAGTTTTATCATCATTAAATATCTCTGATGTAGCCGTAAGGCGTTTTTTTTTTTTTGTAAAAGGGTGTGTAATGTGTATTGACGATCTGTCTATCCATCTATTTTTGATATTTTCATAGATATCGTCCTTGCAATAATTTTGCTTAGATACTAACTTGACAATGGATGAATATTATCGTTTTGTACAGTACAATATGTATATTGTATATTGTGACATCGTTATCAAGTTAATACTGATACTCAAATAAGTATTTTAGCATAATAAACCGCAACAACAAAAATAGTTTTGACGACCTCTGTGGCTCAGTGGTAAGCGCGTTGGAGCCGAGGGTCGCGGGTTCGAATCCCGCCGAAGGAACAAAAAGTTTTTCAAAGTTCACGGGTCTGGATGTGTATTAAATATGTGTATGTTATAATAAAAATCTTAAATATATGTATAGTATACAAGTATTAAATATATTTCCGTTGTCTGGTACCTGTAACACAAGTCCTTAAGGTACTTAGCACGGGGCCAGACTGACGTGGTGTGAAGCGTCCATAGATATTATTATTATTATAGTTTCAATGTCAAAAATGGTAGGACGTCAGTACACTTTAAGCTTCGACCCTAATATAATATCCATCCAGTACTCAAGGTTCAAATTACACGTACGTGTTTTAATACTGCTTACACAACGCAGCTCGGCTAGATCTGTCCGGGACCCAATTTAAATGTAAATCACTGATTCACCTCGGATAACGCTAGTTTTAACGTAAATACTTCGTTTAAAATGTACATGAAAGATGAAGTTAACCTAATTTTTGCACAATACGAGTATGGTTTTGACCGATAGAATTGGAATTCCAAAATATCCTTAGCCCATAAATCCCCAAGCAGAACCCGGCTGGCGCATAACAATTGAAAATCTATTGTGTCTGCGATTCCCACGATCGAGATAAAAATCCATACTAATATTATAAAAGTGAATGTGTGTCTTTCTGTTTTGTCTCTTGTACCGCTTCACGCTAAAATGGCCAATTAAGATGAGATTCCTGGTTGAGTTCTTCGATTCATCTATAATATCTGAACGAACAAACTGACAGACACATTTTCGCATTCATAATATTAGTATGGATTTCAATAAAAAATATCTGCACTTTGCCAAAAAGTATATCTTTGGACAAAGTATAGTTTCCAGAATGTTGCCATAAACCCCGTAGCGGGGTGTCGCAAAAATAGACGACAAAACGCTACATCCAAAAGAAGCGGCCACGATTTATGTATTTTCTTTGCAAAAGATATTATTTTCTTTGTAAAAGATATTTTATTGGGTTAACTTTTCCAATAATCGTTAACCATCAAGCAACTAACGGACCATCACAATGTTCATTGCAGAGTGAGAAAAAAACTTTTAAGGACTTGGAAAATGTTTTTCGAAGAACTTGAGCAATCTATACAAGTATTCACTTTATTATGTGTCGTCATCACCATCGGGTTTTTATTGATTGATTGATTTATTTCTTCACTTATTTATTTATTCTTAATGTAAAATGTTTGTATATAGGCGGACTTAATCAGGGCGAGCTAAGCGAGCCCTAGTATATCCCACAAGACACAACCTGAGCACTTTTGTGGTACACTTTACGGAAAAACTATCAGGCCTATTGGTTTGTGCTTTAACATATTAATTTTTAACCGACTTCCAAAAAGGAGGAGGTTATAATATTATGTTCGGCTGTGGATATTTTTTTATTTTTATTTTTGCATGTTCAACGATTATTCCGCCGTTTGTGAATCGATTTTCAAAATTTTTCTTTTGTTGTATAGGGTTCAACTCCAGTTTGGTACCATGTTCACAAAAATGGTGACCTGATGACAGGATTCATGAGTAATCGAGGGAACTCCTAAAAATTTATATGGAAACATAATATTATAGTGATTTTGGTTTTATGTGAAGGATCCTACCAAAAACTAATATTTTGCACCAAGTAATGCTATGGTTCCGAAGATACAAAGAGAACTCCAGATTCCATATGAATACAAGTTTGGGACTTTCGGCGACGTTTTAAGAAC
Organism: Polyommatus icarus; assembly: GCA_937595015.1. Lineage (NCBI taxonomy): Eukaryota > Metazoa > Arthropoda > Insecta > Lepidoptera > Lycaenidae > Polyommatus > Polyommatus icarus. Next base: position 16,223,314 of record OW569335.1, read on the forward strand.
TGAAAGCATATGCTACTATGCAAATTACATTCATCATCATCATAATCATCACTAACATCACACGATGCATCGTTATGAGTTTCCTAACGATTATTGGTACTTTTCACAGTCGAGACTCGAGTTTGTCGAGTGATTTTGAGAATTATATTGATATTGTTATAAAGTAAATGATTTAAACTGGGTATTGCGGTTGCCAAGTTGGCAATTTGATCATGGGATCTATGAGGTATGTAGGAAACTCCTTGATTGGGACAAATATAATTATATTATTGTAGTTTAAAGTAGTTTAAGCATATTTTATTATGTTGAGCTGATGAGCTTGCATGCGGAAGTTTTATAATACAACGAAAGTCACTGAACCAGAACTCTAGAGCCTTAAGAGATAGGCGTTTGAACATTTCAGCATTGCTTGATGAACTCTAAACATATACAGGGGTATAGGTATGCTTGGAGTACTTTAAGAAATTCAAAAGTGGTGGTCAGATAATAAGTTTTTATATGAAAGTTTGGGGGTTTCATCGTTGTTTTAAGAACTGAAAGTATGCTACTATGCAAATTCTATTCATGATAATTCAGTTATCAAGTCAATAAGTAATAGATAACGATGTATTACAGTAGATATTTCATGACAGTTGAGTGCTTATTAGATTAAGGTGACGCCCCGTTAAATTAAAAAACCGTGTTGGATATTATGTTTTAGATTGCTTGGCCGGGTCAGCCTTTCATAGAAAACAAGCAATTCTCCTGCCTGCCTAGCACACGCCAACGAGATATATCTTGTATCTCACTCTCGAGATAATTAAAAACTACTCGTCTCATAATGTTAAAATCTCGACATCATCTCGACAAAACTCTATGAAAATGTGTTATTTCGATCATAGATCTACGCGAGAAAAAATGTTTGTCATGCTAGGGTCAATAGAAATGAAGATAAAAACTATCAAACATCGAGAAACATGTAGAGTGAGATATCTCGTTGGCGTTTGCTAGGCAGGCAGAAGTGTAAAAATTATTTTTTTAATAGATTCACATGCAGAAGAAAGTAAAATAAAATTGCTCACGCTCCTTAATTCGGTGTCATCTGGATCTCCACTAAATGGCGGTTCGCGTTAAACTTCGCCTTAATTGATATGTTTTTCCAAGTGCCTTAATTGATAAGTATTTTCAGTGGTTTTCCAGATTTTGCCTGAAAATAGCCTGAAATAGTCGGCAAATAACAATAAGTTTATATTTTCTATAAATTCAATCGACCGATAACGATCGTAGATAAGGAAACTGAATGTAACTGGTTTATAAATTTGCTAAAAATAGTTAATTTGAACTGACTGGGCAGTAAAATTATAAAATATTGATGTATAATTGTGTTGTAGAACAAAGGAATATAAAGAATAACGTTTGGGAAGTAATGCTTTTAATTCACTTTTATCGGTATCGTTACGCATTTCAAAAGAAAATCAAAAGTTAGTACTTGAACTAGAAATTTGGCCCTAAAATATAATACCAATATTTATGCTTCGACTTCGCCTTAAGTGTAAATTTTTTTAATAGCTTTACATGCAAAAGAAAGTAAAATAAAATTGCTCACGCTTCTTAATTCGGTGTCACCTGGATCTCCACAAAATGGCGGTTCGCGTTAAACTTCGCCTTAATTGATATATTGTGATTCCAAGTGCCTTAATTGATAATTATTTTCAGTGGTTTTCCATATTTTGCCTCAAAATAGCCTGAAATAGTCGGCAAATAACAATAAGTTTATATTTTCTATAAATTCAATCGACCGATAACGATGGTAGATAGAGAAACTGAATGTAACTGGTTTTTAAATTTGCTAAAAATAGTTAATTTGAACTAATTGGGCAATAAAATTATAAAAAATTGATGTATTGTATTGTAGAACAAAGGAATATAAAGAAGAACGTATGGAAATTAATGCTTTTAATTCACCTTTGTCGGTATCGTTATGCATTTCAAAAGAAAATCAAAAGTTCGTACTTGAACTAGAAATTTGGCCCTAAAATATCATATCAATATTTATGCTTCGACTTCGCCTTAAGTGTAAAAAATATTTTTTAATAGCTTTACATACAAAAGAAAGTAAAATAAAATTGCTCACGCTCCTTAATTCGGTGTCACCTGGATCTCCACAGAATGGCGATTCGCGTAAAACTTCGCCTTAATTGATATGTGTTTACAAGTGCCTTAGTTGATAAATATTTCCAGTGGTTTTCCAGATGTTACCTGAAAATAGCCTTAAATAGTCGGCAAATAACAATAAGTTTATTTTTCCTATATCCATCGTAGATAAGGAAACTGAATGTACTTAACTGGTTTTTAAATTTGCTAAAAATAGTTATTAGTTAATTTGAACAAAAAAATTATAAAATATTTATGTATTGTGTTGTATAACAAAGGAATATTGATAGGAAATAAGGTTATTAGGGTTATAATTATTAGGGTTAGGTAATGGTGGTGAGGTTGAAGAATAGGAAGGCACTTATCTGAAAACGCCGAGTCGTAGCTAAATCACTCCACAACGTCCTCAGTTTCGTTTCGCTTCTTCCAGAAATAAGTACTTAATTACTTACTAATAAGTTACTTTCCAGCTGGAGCCACTCTGACCAGGATGCTGCAATAGTTGGATCGTCGAATGACCGCCGAACGTAATGTTGCTTATTTCTCGTTGAAATTTCTCGTAATCCTCCGATTGCGAATTGTAGTTTCACGGTCGGAAAATGTTCTGACTTGTATGTTTGAATGGTTTGCTGATGTGTCTGATGGTTGAAACAAAAATTAGTTTATTGTAACTTGCTTGTGCGAACAAAGAGAATGGAAAAGTGAATGGACAAAATAACAAAGGAAAAACATAAAATAATAATTATTCGTAAGGTAGATGAAAATGTTAGCGTGACGGTGGTTGTAAATTTATCATGTTGTTATTTAGTAATCTTAGGCGCTCGAACACTTACTAGCACATAAAATAATAAAGTTTTTACAGATGCATAGATCTATATATTTAATTTAGCGCTTTCAGAATATTACACTCATAGAATAATTATTGACAAATACGTCTTGTCACTGTAGTTAAATCTGTACTAAAAAAATACTAATTTACGATAACAAGCAAATATTAATATGTTCTTGTAATATAACTGTCCAGTTAAAACATCCTCTTAGTGGACGACTAAAAGTCTATACTTCCATACTTATATTATTCACGCCGGCAAAATTAGAGGAACATAATAAAATTTTCATTTTTTTTTAAATTGTTCACTTTTTTATATAATTAATAATTTATTATTGAAAAATAAGACTTATATAAAATTTAGGGCATAAAAACGTGTAAAATTGAAAAAATCGGCAAAAAAATTATTAAGAAAATCTCTGTTTCAGTAGTAAGTTTTTGACCGACTTCCAAAAAGGAGGAGGTAATACCTTCGGCTGTATGTTATACTTATGTATTTTTTGTATGTTCAACGATTACTCAACCGTTTATGGCCCAATTTTAATTTTTTTTTGTGTTGTATAGGGTTAAACTATAATTTGGTACCATGTTCACAAAAGTGGTGATCTGATGATGGGATCCTTGAGGAATCGAGGGGACTCCTTGAAATTTGTCGAAATGCGAAAGTCGAAACATATAATGATTTTGATTTTTCCTGAATTGTTCGAGGTAAATGCTACCAAAAAGTAAGATTTCGCACCAGGTTATACCCTGGATCCGAAGGTACCGAACATAACTTTTGAATGCTCATAGGTATAGGTTCGGGGATTTCGGCGTTGTTTAAACAACTGAAAGCATAAGCCAACACATCAATTTTATTGATCATCATCATCACAACCATAATTATTATACCATGGGTCATCACACTATGACGCAATTATTGGTAATTTTCGTGATATTTTGCATCGAAGCAGATGTTTTTGATGATGATTTCGCTGTTTGTGGACCGATTTTTAAAATTCTCGTGAATGTTGTATAGGATACAACATAAATTTTATATAACAATTACGAAAGTGGTGAGCTGATGATGGGATCTATGACCAATCGAGGGAAATCCTTGAAATTTAGCAAAAGTCAAAACACTCATAGTGGTTAAAATGTTGTTTCTAATAAGTTAAACATAATATATTGTGAATAAGAGAAATTTCATACGAAGGTGTCTCTTGGTCCAAAGCACTGAACGGAACTCCTGAACCTTTGAAGATAAAAGTATGGAAATTGCAGCATCGCTTAGATAACTGCAAGCATTTACCACAATTTCGCTTACAGTAACATAATGTGAATAGTTAATATTCGTATCACCCCCAACATGATTAGGGCTGTTTTTTATCTTTTATTAATATCTTTTTCTTTTCTTTTTTAAGTAATTTTACTTTTACTACTTTCTTACATGGCTAATTTATCGCATTGTCGTATTGGTTATTTACGTATAAAGCCTTATTTTGCAGATAACTAAAAAGAGTGAAATTATTATTTTTAACAAAAAAAAAATATTACAACCGACTTCCAAGGTAAAAACAATAGTACATAATATGAACTAAAAAGTATTAAGTAACTCTTACTCTTTAATAGTGTATTTTTCAGAATTCGTCTAAATCTCAACTATTTATGTACATACTAGAGTCTTCATTGCTTTGAAGTTGGTACCAGTCCCTAAAGTTTCAGATATTTTGACATTGCTGAACTGACAATTAAAATATAAGCTGGTACTTCACGACTTCAAAATAATGAAGACTGTAGTATGTACAGAAATAGCTGAGATTTAGACGAATTCTGATCACTATTAAAGAGTTATTTAATACTATTTAGTTCATATTATGTACTATTGTTTTTACCTTGGAAGTGGGTTTTTATTTTTTTTAAATCTATATATATAAAAATGGATTTTCAAATGTGTTAGTCGCGCTAAAACTCGAAAACGGCTGAAAGGATTGGGCTGATTTTGGTCTTAAAATATTCGTAGAAGTCCAGGGAAGGTTTTAAAGTGACACGAAGTTCACCGGGACAGCTAGTTAAAAATAATAATATTTAAATGTAGATGTGTCATCATCAGTCAGTTGTGACGACTTGAGCCTGAACAAAGCTCGGCTTTTAGCTAGTTATAAAATAGAAGGCTATTAACTGTTATTATTCTATTGAAATGTCTAGCGCTACAGACAAAAGTGATAGGCGTTCTTCTTTAAAAGTTAGTAAAAATTTAAAAACAAAATCGATTTGATTGATAAAAAGGAAGACTTCAATCTACTATCTATTCAAATTACGGAACTTTCAATTAAATTATATCGTTTGTTAACAATTCAATATATACGGAACCCTAATCAGCAGATTTTTTGTATATTGGTAGGTTCGTTGTTATATAATTTAAAAGTAATATTGTCCTACAAATAGAAAAATCCATAATCCATATTTTAGGACCATGCAAATCAAAGTATGAAATCCTTTCTATCTCTGTTAGCTACCACTTTCAAGATTTTTCGCAGATAAAAAGTTGTTTGTCTTATCAAAATGAAGCCACTCATAAAAATTTGCTTGATAGTAATAAAAAAAAATCGGTTGTCTGTAAAATCGGTTTACTGACGATAGTTGAACGTGACGACGTCATAGCCTTAACCCCTCAGTTCCGAAAAATTTAAAAATATATTTTATAATGAGTAAAATAAACTCATCAATCCAGTAAAATCTTCGAACAAAGCACAAGTCATACCTTGACACGTAGGAAATAGAGCACAATTTTGAATAGCCGAAATAATACTAATAGCTCACAGATTGTTTATTTATTTTTCATTCAGAGTGTGGTCAATGTATCAAAGGTCATAACTAACCAAACTTCTTCATACAAAAGTATTCTCTAAGTCATCGAAATACGTAATATAATCGAAACAAAGAGCGCGGCCCAGGTGAGCCTTACTGAGAGCTGTCAGCGAGGTAACGCCGCATGAACTGTCATGTTTTTCGCACCCCATATCGAATTATAAGACGTTATCACGTCAAAATTTTTTGTTCTAAAGCTCCCTGACTAATATTATGCACATAAATTTCAACCGCGGTATAATAATAATATTATTATTATTTTCCCAAAATATTACCTACTTATTACAATATTTATTTCGAAATGTTGCACGTTTGAAACCATTTTAAAAACTTAAGAAAAATATTAGATATATCTATACATATTATAAAACAAAGTCGCTTTTTTTCCCTCATGTCCCTTTGTTCCCTTTAATCTTTAAAACTACTATACGGATTTTGATGATTCTTTCAGTGTTATAGCTCATTTATCGAGAAAGGCTATAGGCTATATTATATCACGTTAAGTCTAATAGGAGCGAAGAAATAGAGGAAAATGTGGAAAAAACGGGGAAAATTATTTGAAAGGACTAACTTGAACGCGCTAATCTCAGGAACTACTGGACCGATTTAAAAAAATATTTCAGTGTTAGATGATAGCTCATTTATTGAGGAAGGCTATAGGCTATATTTTATCACGCTAAGACTAATAGGAGAATCTGGAAAAAACGGGGGAAATTATTTAAAAGGCTTATCTCGCGAACGACTCGAGCAATTTTTATGTTATTTGGCACAGATAAGAAGTAGACCACGTGAAGGATTATAGGCTATCGATTTTTATAATTTTTTCAGTGGCTTTATATTTTATACTCGAGCGACGCCGGGGCGGGTCGCTAGTATTTAGATAAAAGAAAGTGTAGAAGATAAAGCTTACCTAAAAAAATAAAAAAATAATCTCATCGCGCTAAAACGTGCATTACCTTAAACGCCTATCTATCAAAGTCCTACATTTGCGATATCGTTTTCCTATTACCCTAATACCTTTTTACTCGAAATAAGTAGAGCGGAGTCACATTCCTTATTTGGTGAATCGAGTTAAGGACTGAAACAAGGCAAGAAAGAGCTCTCTCTGTCGCCATGTGTCAACAGCTGGGCACTCTAACTGACAAACACATTTTCTTTCCGGCCACACGATTTTCAATCTTACATCGTAAGTATAAGAGCTAGTAAAAAGAGCCTTTATTTTGCGTCTGGACAAAGTTATTCGCGATGCTAAACATTGGAAAGTAAGCTTTAGGGCTATAGTTATAACGACGGTTTTGAATGTACGTGTACGTTTGTTTCATGTAAGCTGAACTCATGTATTGTAAGCAATAAGAAGGAAAGACAAACGATGGTTTTTTACACTCTAGATTTATGGTTATGAAAACCCCATATTTTATAATTTATCTCTTCGCTTCGGCGTCGTATTAAAAATATAATCTGTTTTCCTGGACCTTTTATTTAATAACTAGCTTGGCTCGGAGCCTTTTTGCCTGGCTGCTATATTGCAATTTTCTATTACCAAATAATTTTATTCAGGGAATCTAATTCAAAAAACGATTGTCTTTGTTTCTAATAAAGTTTTTTTTATTTTTATATAAATAAATTCGAAATGACAGCTATGTTAGTCAATTTTAGTTTTTATGCTATTTTCACACAATTAAAAAATTTTGCATTATTTCAACGGTCTCTAATAAAAATCATCTTCAGGTTTTTTAAGATTTTTTGAAGCGAATAACTAAAATAACTGTATGAATAACTGAAATAACGGCGTTGAGCTTTTTTGTAGGATGGGTAAAAACTGTAAAACTCGCGTCAGATGCTCGTGCTGATCGAAAAACCGTAAGACGGTTTTTGTCGTTTCATGTTTTAATAAATTTATTTTTAAAAATAATAGAATATTCTCGTCAAATATACATATTTTAAAATAATATAAGATTTTATTACAAACATGAATTTCTACCTATTCTCCAGACCTTTAGATTAATAACTAGTGCAAAACCATAATAATATTAACTCTGACATAACATAGATTCAAGTAAAATAATATTCGAAACCATTTGATGCTGAGATATTTCAGTTACAATATCATTTTCATTCAATTTCGTCATTGAGATGTAATTTTGTGATATTATATTCCAAATGAAACATAAAAATAATATTTTATTTTAATTCTATTTCTAATAAAAAATCCATACCAATATAATAAATATGAAAGTGTGTTGGTCTGACTGTTCTTATATTCTACTTTGAGTCCGGGAAAGGACAAATAAGTATCCTTTGTCCTTTCCCGGGACTCAAAGAATCTCCATACCAAATTCCAGCTAACTCGGTTCATTGGTTAGGGTGTGAAGAGGTTACAGACAGAAAGACACACATTTACAATATAAGTATGGATATACCAAATAAACAAAACACTAACAACATAATATAAAAGTCAAGTTGGCTGCTAAAGTTTTTCATAAATATATCGACGGCTTTACCCGCATCAAACTTGACACCTTAAGACAAGATTGAACGTAAAGATTCCTTCATAAGCGGGCACTTGACATGCAAAGGCCGCTTGTCCATCGTCACTGCACTGGGACGTCACCGACAAAAATTCAAATAAAATGGCACTTTATGAGTACGGTTACACGGTCAATCTGGGATCAGGCCATTTAGCCAAGGTTTTTTCGTTCTCGCTTCGGTAGATAATTGCCAATCAAAATGTATGGAATTAATAATAATAATAATATAATAATTTCTATGGACGCTTCACACCACGTCAGTCTGGCCCCGTGGTAAATACCTGAAGGACTTGTGTTACGGGTACCAGACAACGGAAATATATTTAATACTTTTATACTATACATATATTTAAGATTTTTATTATATGATACACATATTTAATACACAGCCATGACCCAGGAACATTGAAAACTTTTTGTTCCGTCGGCGGGATTCGAACCCGCGACCCCTGGCTTGAGCTACCAACAGCCCACCCACTAAGCCACAGAGGTCGTCGTCGGAATTGATATAAGCGTTCGTGAATATGACGTTGACTTTCGACTCGTCTCATGTCAATTGCATACATTTTGATCGGCGATTCTATAAAGAAAAGATCTTAGCTTACCCCCCAGTTTTATCCATCAATCTGAGACTGACGCCAGAATGATGACCGGAAAGAACATAATATATTTATGATCAGTCCGTCAATCAAACGGTCACACGATCATTCCTGTCAGTCTCGATCATATGGACTGAACTGATGCCAGACTGACCGTGTTACCTATAACTTAGACCTAGGTTTTATTTTCCACCGACATTGGTCTAGTGATCCATGCTGCTTTGTAGTGGCGTAGAGCAAAATGAAACCTATAGCCTAGGTCATAAAGAAGCATTATATTTGAATTTTGTCCGTGACGTCCCGGTGAAGGCAGCGATGGAGAAACGGCGAAATGTCGTAAAAATTTGTTGCGCACATTTAGATCACTCTGTATATTACATTTTCCACATTAATGTTTGTGACGTATATGAAAAGTGAAAACTTAAGCAGTAAAAGCTTAAGTAAAATGTGCAAAAAATATATATCTCTGGGCGAAAACGTCCACTTTCGTCCCACTGCGCTTACCGATGTTGCCATTTTCCGCCTCTGTCGAAGAGAAAAATAGTATACGTACCATGGGCAGTAAATAAGAAAGCCTCAGATCACATGTTTGTTGACGGCCAACAATTACATATTGTGATCTGAGACATTTCTTATTTTCCTGCCCTATAGGTGCGTAATGTACAGTTGACACGTCATAATAATTATTTACGTCACAATAAGGTATTTAATCCTTGAAGAAAACAGGGGTGTTATAAATTTAACGTGTGTTTGTTTGTGTGGATCTCGAGCGTACCGATTTTTTTGTATAGAAAGCTGACAATATGATCGATAATGTCTCAATCATAATTCACCATCAGCGCATGGTATGCAAAAATAAAAATAAATCCTTACTATTATTATAAATGCGAAAGTACTGTCATAAGGACATATTATGATACTTTTTGTCCCGGAAAAATGTACAGTTCCCGCACGATAAGTGAATTTCAGCGCAACAGAGTTGCGGGCATCGTCTAGTATCTAATAATTAATATGCCTTTCTTAATTTGATAATTTGTAATTTTACAAATAAAACTTGTACTATTTAATATCAGACCAAAAGCCGCCACATTGCAAAAAAATCACCGACACCACCTAGTTACAAACATCATTAATTTAAATTATATCATAGTATATGTTTTACCAGCACGTGTACCGGACATATAGTAATATATCGCCGCCACTATGTCACAGTTATGGGGTCCTGATTTATGGAGTGGTTAATGTTTAGTGAAGAAAAACATTAGCAACAATAATTTAGCAATTCTAGGCAACAAATAAACTGTTTTTATGTCATTTTTAGTTACTCGACTGCGGGAAAGACAGGTTTTTTTAATTGACAGTCTTCATATGTATGTGCTATCGTAGCGATTAAATCTATTTTAACAAATGAGATGTCAATAGATAAGAAATTATGCCGCAGATAACATAGATTATTTTTTAAACATATTTGTATTTTTAACACAATATCAGGTAATGACTATATTATAATCATATTATTACGTTACTTCTTCTAATTTTTGTCATGAAATCAGCTAAGCCATAGTATATACCAATTTTATTAAGATTCAGTCTGCATTAAATTGGTATACTGAGACTGTAATACTATTGGCTATTCCAGCGGAATGAGCGAAGATTTCGAGCATGGTGATTGGTCAATTCGGCACCGCTAAGCTCCGCTCCGCTCCTCTCCGCGTCAGTGGAAAAACGGCCTAATTTGAACCAAGCAGTCTGACGCGTGCCGTTCGTCTGTAAGTTTCCTAAGACGAATCGGATAGCTAGTAATATTATATTTTTATCTAGCTTAGTAATTGAACTAAAAGTTGGGAAAATGACCCAGACAAAAGTTATTTCATACATCACCTTCATCGTTTCCAATAAAGTAAGAACAAGTATAATTTGGCTATATTCCAGCCAATTAAACCCGAGGAGGCAACAAAGTCTGGGCCGCCACATTAAGCGAATTAGCCAGTTCATTTGACTGCCGGGTCGGATGACCACGAGATCTTTTATGTATGAACTTTAGGATTTTACAGAAATCGATTTAGTCGTTATAATTTCTATGTCGTTATAAGCGCATATTGTGAAATGACGCCTCCGTGGCCTAGTGGTATAGAGCGCAGCTCTTGACTCGGAGGTCGTGGGTTCGATTCCCGCGTTGGAAACATGTTATTTCCAACTTTGGTTAGGAACAGGCTGATAATCACCTGATTGTCTGACAAGTAAGATGATCCATGCGTCGGATGGGCATGTAAAAAGTCGGTCCTGCGACTGATCTCTCGCCAGTCGTGTCGGTCGTCCGTCCCATTGGGTTATGAGAGTAAAGGAATAGAGAGTGCTCTTGTGTGCTGCGCACACACTTGGGCACCATAAATTTACTCATGCGTAGCTGGCCTGGTTTCAATGAAACCAGCCACCGTCACCGAAACCGGTGTGGGAGTTATTATTATTATATTGTGAAGAAGCGCAGCGGGCCGGTTTTCCCATAAAATCCATATCCATGCTAATATAATATAACCTATTTAGCTGAAAGGTATGGAGATACTTTGAGTGCCGGGATAGAGCATAGGATACTTTTTGTACCGGAAAAATGTACGGTGCATGTGCGATAAATGAATTTGGGCGTTTATCACAACAATGTTCGCGAAGCCATCTCTGCCTGTCAGTGACCTACACAGTTCTTCATTATTTAAAAGCTACACAGATTTAGAAAAAAAATTATAATATGTAAATAGTTTGAGTGCGAATGGAGATTCAGTTTGTATTTATTGTACACACATTCTATTAACAACATTGCAAATAACAGTTTCCATTCTTTAGCCCAAAAACTGATATTCGTAATTTCTTTTCTTTGCACATTTAACAGAAAATAAGAACAATCTTATTGTAAACTAAAACAACAAAGAAAAGCTTACCACAACTTAAGTACAGAGTAAAAACTGTGTTCTTTACCTGACTACACCGCGTTTAGTTTGGCACGCTTCCAGAGTCCTAACTCCTCCTGAATTAGAACTACTATATATCAAACTGTAACAGATCGCCTTAATTTTGAGCTTGAAAACTTGAAATGATTTAGTGGTATTTTAATTGATGCAATTATTATGCTGGTGCAATGTGTTTTTTTCACATTGATAAGTAAATCAGGTTATAGTAGTGGCTTATTGCAAAGAAGACTAGTGTTCTTGTGCACGGTAAAATAATATATATGCATCAAGCACTTAAAAACAACTCCTTTGTAGCGTCAGCTTATAAAATAATTATTATATTTATTTAATGAACCTCATAATATTTTCATGTACAAGAGGAAAAAAACTTGTCGGTTTCAATTTCCTTTACGTAACGTTTTTTTTCAGTATTCAATTAAATTTCATATATACAGCTGAAAATCATTCACAATTTTTGCGCTAAGAACATAATTGTTTTCAGCGAAACGAAGGTTTCGTGCCAACGTCGGTATCTATTCTCTAAATCCACCACTCATTGTAATTTATGATCGCCATTTTGTTGTGTTATATCCTTATTTTTTCCGCAACTTATACCAGGAGCTAGAATAAGGAAAACGGTATTCCTGTAAATCTATTTCATTTTCATCGTAACACGTCCCTAATGTTTAACATCTTACCTTTTTGGGGCTCTCCAAGTTTTTAGGGTTCCGTAGAAAATCATTTTTGTTTTTTTATACTAATATGTTTTTTCTTGTCTCATTGGATTCCAACAGGGTACTGAAAAGGCATTCTTTTTATAAAACGCAGCATAATAATAATATTAGAACTATTCCAAGTTTGCTTTTTTATTTTAAATTTATATCTGTTTCTTCTATATCACCTTTTCTCAAAATTTCCAGACACTAAAAAGGCGATATTGTAAAAGTTACATATTTGTAATCTAAATATTTTTTATTTGTAAGTTGGTAGTAAATAGGAAAGTGTATCTGTAGAAAAATTTACAGTTCTAGAGTAATAACCGAATTTTGACAAGACAAAGTTACGGGATACATCCAGTACCTACTAAAGTACTTAGGCCTTAAAATAATAATGGATCGTAGTACCTACGTAATAATTGTAAAAATAATTTAAAAAACTAATCTAATATATAAAATTTTCGTGTCACAGTGTTTGTGCGCGAACTCTTCCAAAACGGCTCAACCGATTTTAATGAAATTTTGTATGTAGATTCGTTAGGCCTGTGAATAGGTTTTTATCTACTTTTTATATTGATTCTAGAATTAACAATTTATATGGCAAAACAACGTTGCCGGTCAGCTAGTTTTCATATTTTATGCTTTCCGATAATAACTAGAGCACGTGTGTATTTTCCTTTATGCCGGAATAAGCTATGCTCTACAGCTTAAGCTGTTGAAGAATTTCAATATATTATAATATTATAACGTAGGTAACTGATGGTATGTTTCAATTTATTTTTGCTTGAAAAGAACCGAAAATTTTAGAAATGTAATCTATACTAATATTACAAATTTGAAATTGTGTCTGTCCGTCGGTCAGTGTATCTGGCTGTTAATTTTTCATCGCTAATCAATTAAACTGATTCAATTTCTGTTTAGTATGGAGATACTTTAAGTATATAGAAAGGACATAAAGATACTTCTTATCTCGAAAAATGTACGGTTACCGCACGATAAATAAATTTTGGAGCAACGGAGTTGCGGACAACATCTAGTTTATAAGTAATCACCTCAATGGTGATTTAGTCCATTGAAATGTTACAATTTAAGGACCGAATATTGCATTTATTAGAGGACGCAATTTTATTTTTGGAACATGTTGGGGGGGTCAATAGAAGCTTAACCTCAAATTTGTGGGGTCGCCGCTCTTGTCCCCCGGCCGCCATCTTGAAAAAGGGGGCGACAACACTATTTTCGCGATATTTCGGAAACTATACGTCTTACGAAAAATTTTTGAGAATATAATTTGTTGCAAATTATTTTGCCTAAAAATATGTTTATATAACTTTCTACCCTAAATTAAAAATTTAAAAAGTTATAAGCAAAAAGGTGAGATTTTTTTTGAAATGGTTTATTATAACTTTTGTGCTTTGTTTAATACATTTTACAACAAAATTACCTTAAGCCAACCTTGTAAATGATCTTTTGAAAAAAATAATCCCACAATCCCCCCGATTTCATGAAATTATTTTTCTTTGATGCAAAGGAAACTGTGAAAGCATGTGTTGCTGCAAAAAAGCAGGCCTAAAATGCTCTACAGTATTCCTACTATTCTGTAAAGCATTTCAGGCTTACTTTTCTGCAGCCACAGTCTACAGTATGCCTACTGCAATACATAAATATGTGCAAACGATATTATAGTATGCCTACTATACTAGTCTGCACATGCCTACTATACTATAAAGCATTTCAGGCCTGCTTTTCTGCCGCCACATACGGTTCCACAGTTTCCTTTGCATCTGCAGAAAAAAAAAATCATGATATTGGGTTTTTTTTTTAAAGATCATCTACAAGGTTGGCTTCAGGTAATTTTATTGTAAAATGTATTAAACACAGCTAAAAAGTGATAATAAACCTTTTCAAAAAAAATCTCACTTTTTTGCTTATAACTTTTTGAATTTTTAATTTAGGGTAAAAAATCATATAAACATATTTGTAGACAAAATAATTTGCAACAAATTATATTGTAGTAAAATTTTTGTAATACGAATAGTTTCCGAAATATCACGAAAGTAGTGTTGTCGCCCCCTTTTTCAAGATGGCGGCCGGGGGACAAGAGTGGCGAACGCACAAACTTGAGGTTAAGCTTCTATTGACCCCCCAACATATTCCAAAAATAAAACTGCGTCCTCTAATAAATGCAAAGCAAATGTAACATTTCAAAAGCTCGTATTACATAAATGAAGTAAAGCGATCTACAAATAATTATTTATTGTCTTAAAATAACAAAAATGCGTTGCTGTGTTACAAAATTAGGTTACGGAACCCTACATTGCTAAATTATTCACGCTAACCATTTTTTGTCGATTCGATGGGGGATTTTACTTATCTTTCCTCTAAACATATACAAAATCACGTATCGTAAATATGATTCGTGAATTTTATATCTAAACCCTGTCTACCGTAAGATATTACTGAGGTGAAGTTTTAAAGCTTCGGGCCGTGGCCTTAAACGATTACCTTTATATTTAGAAGATATAACATAACTTAAACGTAATCTTATAAACTATTTTATAATAGCATACAATATGGTTTGACGACCTCTGTAGCTCAGTGGTTGAGCGCGTTGTCGCGGGTTCGAATCCCGTCGACTGAACAAAAAGTTTCGAATGTTCCTGTATATGTGTATAATATGTGTATATAATTAAAATTTTAAATGTATGTTTGCTATAAAAGTATGGGATATATTTCCGTTGTCTGGTACCCGTAACACAAGTCCTTCAGGTACTTAGCACGGGGCCAGACTGACGTGGTGTGAAGCGTACACTGCTAGTAATCTATACCTATTATATTACTCGTATTATGAAAAAAAAATCGTCTGTTTTTGCGCGTCGCGAAAGTTCCAAAAATATTCGAAATGCACAAAAGTTAAGTTAGGTATAGATTACCACATGAAAAATACATGATGCCGCTATATAAGTTTTCACAGTTTTTTCATAAAGTGGTAGATAATTATAACCAAAAATATTCTTAGTTGATTATAACCTTTTGTTTTCTTTTGCGTGACTCGCGTCTCGCGGGCAACTTTTAATGCCATGTGACCAATATCCTATATCCTCGATTCGCCTTTGAATAATGGATATGGTTGTGCATTCGATTGCAATCCTTCCTTTGTTGCCTCACAAATTGCTATTGGAATCAAAAAAGTCTCATACAGACTTCTTTGAAACCCATCCAATTTGAGGCGATGATTGAATACTTTGTATGAATATGCTTTCAATAAGTGGTCGTGTAGTATTTTTATGCGAATGTTGATATATTACATTTCGTCTATTACTTATTAACGCTTAAGCATCTAACGATTTTTAGGGTTTCGTGCCCAAAGGGTAAAAACGAGATCCTATTACTGAGACTTCGATGTCAGTCTGTCTGTACGTCCGTCCGTCCGTCCGTCCGTCCGTCCGTCCGTCCGTCTGTGTGTCTCCAGGCTGTATCTTTAGAACCGCTAAAGATAGACTTCTGAAATTCACGCAATATTAAAAACAAGATAAAATTAATATTTAAAGGAGGCCCGCTTTAAATATTAATTTCATCTTGTTAGTTGTTTATAAACACAAACGTGATTTTTTTGGCCCTTTTTGCTCGATATTAATTATGGCAACAGCTAGGCACTTGATATTTTCACAAATGCCTTAATTATATGTCTACTTTAAAAGTTAATAATAAAATAAAAATTTAAGGGGGGCTCCCATACAAAAAACAGAATTCTTGGTCTATTTTTGCTCTATATTGTTACGAATCCCTTCATGCGCGAGTCCAACTCGCACTTGACTGATTTTTATTAAATTTGAGAGAAAAGACATCGGGTAGAAACTAATAGATGACGCCCGCAACTCCATTGTGCATAAATTTGTTTATTGCGCAGGAACCGTACATTTTTCCGAGATAAAAAGTATTCTATGTCCTTTCCCGGGACTCAAAGTATCTCCATACCTTTCAGAAAAATTGTCTCAGCGGCTTGGGCGTGAAGAGGTAACAGACCCAGTAGTCAGGCCGGCAACGCACCAGCAGCTCTTCTGATGTTGCGAGTATCCAATATGGGCGATGGTAGTTGCTTTTGTGACTCGTTTGCTCGTATGCTCGTATCTTAAAAAAATACTGATAGACCGACAAAAATCGCATTTATAATATTAAGTATGGATCTAAATAGTTTAAGCAAGAAACCTTTTATCGCCTATAGCCTAAATACGAAACCAATCTGTTGTAGACCCTTAGATAACGAAATAAGCATGTGACAAATTGTATTTTCCCTGCTAGTTCACTCTACCCTTTCAATACGATTGAAGTTAACAGACTTATGATTCGAAATAATGGAGTTTGTAAACCAAATGTGCCATGAAAACTAGTTTAAAATCAGTTTCAACAGGACGTTAATCATGATCAATATTGTTTCTTTTTATTGTGATTATTTAATGCACTAGAATTTTTAAATATTATGGTATTCCACGAGACCTCTATATTATATTATTATTTTCGTGATTTTTTTTGCGTGAATAGTAACAAGCGTAAACGATAATATTATGTTTAGCCGATATGAAACCAGGTATATTATGCCTAAAATTGTTTATTTTTTCATCTTACAAGGAACTTAAGCTACTTATTAGATTTAAGTAATGAATTGACAATAATGTCTTCATTTTATCAGCTTTATAACATGCACATCAAAATTCTTTCACTTTTGATTTTTTAAAGGCTAAATTTTACATAGCAAAAAGAGAATAGAATATGGATTTCGTTTATCTTTTAAACTCTCGCAAAGTAATAATCGTGCTAGATATTCTGGTGCACATTTTGTAGCGACATTAAATCTGTCTAAAATATTCCAGTGCATTGTGGATTCTGGACACTACGTAACTTATTCTATTTTTGAATTAAGTAAATATAAATGAGTAGACAAGCGTTAATTTGTTTTTTGTTTTGCTTTTAGCGTTCGGAAAACTCTTTCCGTTATAAACTCATCCCATACATAAAACTTTAATTAAAAGTAAAAAAAAAGGTTAAAACTAAATGGTACTATAAAAAAACGTTTTCTAATTAGTAGTATCTCTTAGCTCGTTAGTCTATTGATCAGTTGTAAATCAATACTACAAATTGAATTCAACAGTTATCTTTACACAACTTGGTACTAAGTTGTGTTAATTACTAGATCCTAAATGACGCCAAAACTCGTTTATTTCGAACCTTACATTTATCCGGGATGAAAAGTATCATATTATTATGTCCTTTCCCGAGACTCAAAGTATCTCCCATCGAAGTTTCAGCAAAATTGGTTCAACGGTTTTGGCGTGAAGAGGTAACTACAGATGGACAGACAAATACACTTTTGCATTTAACATATTATTAGCATCTAAGATTATTAAGCTATGCTTTAGCTGCATCAAAGCCATTTTTAAATTAACTGGGACGTAATTCTTATACCAGAATATCTCTATTGATTGCAGGTCTTGCTGTATCACATAATATTATGTTAAAGCAATATATTCAAGCAAAATGTTAGTCTTATAAAAAATCTGCCAAGTGCAAGTCGGACTTGCACACGAAGGATTTCGTACCGTGATGGAGCTAAAATAGGCCAAAAATTGCGTCTTTTGTAATAGAGCCTCAACGGCAACAGAAATACACAATCTCCGAAAATTTCAGAAGCCTGGCTATAGCAGTTCTTGAGATACAGCCTGGAAACAGACAGATAGACAGATGGACAGACAACGAAGTCTTAGTAAATAAGGTCCCGTTATTACCCTTTGGGTACGGAACCCTAAAAACTGGTCCCAGAGCTTAAGTCTTATAATCCAACTTGTTGCAAGTCGTTGTACGAGTATTATGCCATAAAAACTATATTAAAGTATATTTTATACCTATAAATCACTTTTATAGTTTTAAGTGTTCAGATGGTTGCACTTATTTTCCGCTATTACTACCGTGAAACATTTAAAACTAACTTTTAATGGACTCGGTAAAGTGTTGTTAAGTTGAGACTTTTTTTCTATTTGAAATTGCTTTTATATTATAAAAAATATGAAAGGTGTTTCCAGTCTGTTTTGAACCGTTCTTGTTTTGTGTTTTAAGTGTTCATATGATGCTAAAGTTAAGCCGCTTTGCATGCAGAGTTTGCTCTGAGTATTAAAATAATTCATGTAACAATAGTACTTGATAGAACGGTTACCTCAACCAAACGATACATATATATTACATACAGCTACTAGGAAGATTAGCTTTAACTTCAAAGTGATAATTTATAGGATTTGTATTGAAGTGTAGCCACATAATTATATAAGTGGTATTTTATAGACTAGTAATTTATATTATGACTAAAAATGAATTTTAAATTTTGTTAATCGCGCTTTAGCTCAAGATCGACTGGACCAATTTGACTAATTTTGATCTTGATATATTCGTGAAAGTCCATGAAAGGGTTCTTTAGTAGGTAAGTGAAACGAAGTTCACTAGGGGTCAGTTAGTAATCAGTACTTTTAGTGGTATACTTTACGGAAAAATTATCACGCCTATTGATTTGTTCTTTAACATAGTAATTTTTAATTATATTATGTAGATGACGTGTTATCATCAGTCAGTCATGGTGTGATGACGCAAGCTCTCACAAAGCTCGGCTTTTAGCTAGTATAATATTTTGAAGTTGCTACCTTCAGTCACAGCTGTATAGTGTATACATCACAAAATTTGGCACAATTATTCTAGAAAACAGTATTTTTCGTGCATTTTATTACCCTGGTTCATGCAATAAATACAG
Source organism: Polyommatus icarus (assembly GCA_937595015.1). Taxonomy (NCBI): domain Eukaryota; kingdom Metazoa; phylum Arthropoda; class Insecta; order Lepidoptera; family Lycaenidae; genus Polyommatus; species Polyommatus icarus. Next base: position 16,242,701 of record OW569335.1, read on the forward strand.
TCTCCAAACGGCGCGAGGGAATGTGATCTGAATAAATAGAAACCTGACACCGAAATCCACCTCTGGGCGTTGTGTGTACAATAGGCAATGTATGTTTATACAAGTGAGTGTATATTCTAACTTATTCTTCGATCAACGCCTCCGTGCTCTAGTAGTTTGAGCGTCGCTCTCGACTCCGGAGGTCGTGGGTTCGATTCCTGCGTTGGGAACATGTTATTTCCAAGTTTGGTTAGGACAATGCAGGCTGATCAACTGTTTGTCTGACAAGTAAGATGATCCATGCGTCGGATGGGCATGTAAATAATAATAATATAATATAATATCTATGTAAAAAGTCGGAACGAAAGAAACGACCGGTGCCAAAGCATAGTAATAAAACGACACTCGAAATCTGTATAGATAAGTTACGTAAAAGCTGATAGCAAGGCAAGGAGTGGAGATAGATACATAGTGTAAAGGACGAATTTGTAGGAAATTTTATGAGCTTTCTTTTTCTATACACATTTTTTCTCTACAACTAACCGTTTAAGCGATATGAGCAAAAAACTAAAAATATTGAAAGTTGAGCCCTTGCTCCCCACTCTGGGTGACATCGTTATAATTTATAGCTTAAGTGTTGACCCGACCTCTAAGTAATGTTAGTGCAAAATTTGAAGTAAATCCGTTCAGTACTTTCTGAGTTTATCCCAGACATTTATACAGACAAACAGACAAAAATTCTAAAAACTATAATTTGGTTTCCATGTCGATCGTAGATCACGTGCCAAGTATTATTTTTCAAAAATAGTCAATGTACAGAAAAGACTTTTTTACGATTTTATTATATGTACTAGCTGTCCCGGTAAACGTTTCTTTGCCATATTAAGTATATAAAGTATTTTTTTTAATTTGATCGCAGCGCTAACTGTCGGGAAAGACTAAAATTAAAATTTGAATTCGAATATTATTTAAAATTTGACACTGCGATGGTAGCGCCGTCTGTCGGATCCAATGTAAAACATTCCAAAATCAACAACTATTAATAAATTAAAAATTAATTAAAAAAATATTGTCCAGCGGACAAAATTGTTAATCTAAACCATTCCCAGATCCCCTTGAACACACACAAAAAATTTCATCAAAATCGGTCCAGTCGTTTGAGAGAAGTTCAGTGACATACACACTCACAGAAGATTATATATATTAAGATAGATAATAAAATGAGAAAGGAAAAATATTTAATAACATATTCGTTTCATCGTACTATAAATAATTATGTCGCCATGGCAACGTCGATCGCTATCTCGTCGCACAAACAATGGTCGCTGTCAGTCTCAGGTAGTCGTACTTTAGGAGAAATTAATTAGCTGATGGTGCACCTACACATAAGCCGACTAAATAACATAATCAATTTTCATCCATTTAAATTAAATTGTTTATTAGTATGGACATTGGAAACTTATTGTTGTATTAGTATGGATCTTATAAATGCGAAACTGTGTCAGTCTGTAACATCTTTACACCCAAACCGCTGAACAGATTTTGCTGAAAAATAGTATGGAGATACTTTGAGTCCTGGTAAAGGATAAAGAATACTTTTTATTGCGGAAAATGTACGGTTCCCGCGCGATAAACTAATTTTGGAACAACGGAGTTGCGGGTGCCGTCTAATTGTGTATGAATAAACTTTTGCTTCTAATTAAAAAAAAATACATTATTTTATTTATTTCTAACGCTACGAATAATAAAAGTTCTAACGTACCTATTTCCTAGAAGCAGAAAGTTACCTATTACGTGTTTTTTCATGGAAACAAAACGACAAACATGTAATTCAAATAAAGGAAAAAGGAATTAAAATAGTTTGAAGAGTAAATTACAGATAAGGAAAAAGCCACATTTAATATTCTCTTGGATGTTAAAAGACTATTGTAGCAGTACTTTAGAATTGAAACTTAAATAATGTATTCCATGCAAACTTAGATGTGTTTGCGAGCGAATACTTTATTCTATTCAGGAAATTCTGTGAAAACTGACTCCTGCTTTGCTACTTTTTGTACAATATTACAATGAAAAGTGATAACCAGATAGTTCGTATTAAATTACAATTATTATAGACCTATAAGGTTATTTTATGGGGTTGAAGTCACATAAAATGATAGTTTTTATTTCAGCCACATCCATAATATTAAAAATGCGAAATTATATCTGTCTGTCTGCCTGTTAACTCTTCGCGCCCGCCCGAACTGAACTGAACTTTGAGTCCCGGGAAAGGACATAAGTTACTTAGACAAGGAAAATGTACCGTCCAGCGCGATTAACGAATTTTAGCGCAGTGGGGAGTGTCATCTATTAGTAATAATAAATCCTTTTTTACATAAAAAAAGAACATAAGAAGTGACCAACACAAAAGAAGTAACTATGTACCGTGTGTATGACTACTACGAAGTAACTACTACTAATACTAAACCAAATACATAAAAATATACAAAATGGCGACTTTACTGCTTTAAGCTGCTTCTTCCAGACAACCATGAAATAGTATTAATGCCAATAACTGGGTGTTTACCTTAGCTCTTTATATAATTATTATAGATATTTCCTATGTATTACAAAAATAGACGTATCATGAATCAAGCTAATTACTAAGACTCATACCCGCTCTTGCGTATTCATTAGTATCGACATATTAATAGTGGCGCCTGAATAATGAATATATAACTGAGCTTAAGAGGCCGGGTACCCTTGGAATTTCTCATACATACGTAATACCAAAATCATTTTGTCATACGAAAATATTTAACATGTTTGAATTGTTTTTCAGTTTAAAATAGTAATTACCTAGGTTCCTGCACAAAAATTTACTTCAAAATATTTAAATACTAAAAAATATTTTTTAAAGTTTAAATATTTTGTAGTAAAGTTACCATTTATTTATATATTTTTTAGTGTTTTACTCTATTTTTTAGTGTTTAAACATTTAGTAGTAAATTTACTGAAAAAAAATTTGAAACAAAAAAAATTTTTTTAGCGTTTAAATATTTTGAAGTAAATTTTTGTGCAGGAACCTAGATAATTACTATTTAAAGCCGAAAAATAACTCAAACATGTTAAATATTTTCGTATGAGAAAATTATTTTGGTATTACGTATGTATGAGAATTTCGAGGGGTACCCGGCCCCTTAAATCTCAATTAAAATTAATTAAAATTGTGAGAATGATAAGATTTTATTTTCAATATTGTTTTTAGACAGGACACGCATTGTTTAAATTAACTTCTAGGTGTCTAAACTAAGTGTCGATAGAAGCATAGTTTTGAAAATCTATATATATTAAAATAAAATCCCAAAAAACGTTCAAAATCTATCAATTAATAAATTTAAAAAAGTAATTAAAGAACGTTTGTGTGCCAAAGCCACGGTCAATGATTTCCTAAACGATGGCACATCTTGGGAGTAGGATGGCTGCTTGCTGCTGCTTCTACATTTATTATGTGTGACTTACAATTCATGTTGACTTTCTATAATGTATTAGATTAAGTTATTTACATTGTAAATTTTATTTTTTTAAAAGACAAATTTTCCACTTTTTTAGTAAAAAGTGGCCCCGTGCGAGTTTCTTACGCCGGTTCTTCTCGCCGGGTTAGTTCCCGAACCGGTGGTAGGCAACATGTAGCTCAACGTTCTGAAAACATTTGATTCAAATTTATTCAGAAATAAAACGATTTTTATTTATTTATTTATTTTATCTATTAATTATTAATTGACCCGTGAACTTTATATCACATTTCTCCTAATATAAACCTTTCCTGGACTTCTATACATATTTCAAGACTAAAATTAGCCAAATTACGTTCGAGTTTTAGCGATATTAACAAAATTGAAAATTCGATTTCATTGACATCTAGATATCTATTTGATTTAATCTAAAACTATCTACAAATCTGTGATATCAAGAAGTTTTTTTTCTGTGTAAAGAAGATGTATAGCTGCAGTTTAATAGTTCCTTTTATAATCACATGGTAAGGTGTGTGATTAGTACTATAGCTTTATTAATAGCACGTCTTGGCGTCGTTTGATCATTATTTCATTACGGAAATTGTCTGTACTAGCAGGTGCTATGACGACAAGCGTACAATTAAAACAAAAACTTTTTCCCATGTTCCTAGGATAGTATGTCGATTTTTTATCAGTCAGAAAATATTAAAAGCTTTCGCTTAAAACACTAACGATAGCACCGATTTTTTACTGAGATGAATAATTTAAATATGCTACAGTAAAGGTGAAATGATGGGGAAATTCGGCCAGTTGCTATACTCAATCTCATTCACTCGTACTTGTGTTGTTTATTAATTATTTAACAGCAATAATTAAACAGTTTTTTTTCCACTTACTACACACATGTAGACTGATATTTACTGGTCGTGTAGATAATTACTGTAAGAAATATATAAGAAAGTGGAATAAGTGGAAGAAAAGTGTATAGTTATTGCTTTAAAATATGAATTTTAACCAAGATATTGTAATATAGTTAATCAATATCATATATATTTTATTTATTTATCGGCAAAACACAATCATTTAAACATACCTTAATGATCCTTAATTGTGCATTTATTTTATATAAAAGGTACAGCAATAAAAAACAGAAAAAAGCAATATCAACTTTAAATAATAGGTACAAATTTTAGCTGCTTATGCACTCAATAGGTAGGTCGGGGTCGACCTCCAACTAGGTGGGACGACGATCTCCGTTTAGTTGCGGGTCCAAGTTGAATGCGAGTAGCAGGAGATCGGTAATCTTGGCGTTCATTGAGAGAGGCCTATGAATATGGGCTAATATTATGATGATGATGATGATGCACTCAATACCATGTCCATTGGTCTGTCCAGCTTCAAATGTAATTACGCAACAAAACATTTATCTATTGTAAAACTGAATCAACGTGATTAAAGCGACAAAGCTTTGTGGTTGTTTGTTTGCGCTGTCAAGTCAACAGCTCGTTTGCGAGGCAGCCGCAAATCAATTCTTCTGTCGATATCACTTAGGCTGGAATGCCTGGAAGATGGGACAGTGGCACTGACACAATAGTGACATTACAACTGGGAAAATCATTGAGTGAATAGTGAAATAAACGTCTTTTGGTTTAATTAACAATAAAATATACATTACTCTTATGTTTCTTTTTCATCTTCGTCTACATCACTTAGGTTAAAATGCCTGGAAGTTTGGACAGTGGCAATGTCACAATAGTGACACTAGAGGATGTGGTAAAATTAAATTAAGAAGGCGTTTTGGTTTTGTCCATAATATATACAGTGTCAGGATATTATACTGTAGCAACACCGCGCTCTATTGTCGATTACCTAAAAATGTCCTCTTCCTGTCCCCGACGTGCAACTCGCTGTGTATAAATGTCAACCAATAATAAAGTTAATAATTGTAATGGAAGTTATTTAATTATACCTCGAGCCATCCACCTGCCCAGCATGACATGGTGTCAGAAGTGAAGAGTCAGAAGTCAAGAGTCAAGAATTCAAGACAACTTATCCAAAATCGAAGACAAAATAGCCAAGCCGGTGAGTTACCGCGCAATTACACTCCAATATGTCGGACGAAAATTCTAAACAATTAGCTGGGCCAGGCCTAAAACCTTTAAATGTTAACACCAACAACATGCCACTGGAGTGGAAAAACTGGCTAACACAGCTTAAAATATACCTACGAGCAAACATGCTCGAGGAAGTCAAAGATGCACGTAAGGTAGCCATCTTGCTACATCATGTCGGCAGAGACGCCTTGACTATTTTTTACTCATTTTCCCTAGACATCGACACAGTAAAATTTCAAGAGCTAATTGACAAATTTGAGAAACATTTTTTGCCACAAATAAATGTTACAATCGAGAGACATAAACTATTTAACAGACGACAAGGTGAGGACGAGTCTATCGAACAGTACATCACAGATTTAAAAAATATAGCCAACCAATGCGACTTCGGGGAACTTCAAGACAACCTCCTACGAGACATCTTCAGCTGGAACTTGAATTCTAGAAACCAATTCATTAAAGAAAAAATTATACAAGAAAAACCGTCTACACTGGAAAAAACAATAGAACTTGCCAAACACCAAGAGACGTCCAGACAACAAGCCAAAATGCTAGAAAACGCTTCATCATATGTCATAGGTGAAGTAAACAGAAGACAATTAATAAGATATCCATCCAGGCCTAGACAATCATCTCAACCAAGGTACAACAGTCAACCAAGACATAGATCAGCAAGCAGGCAGCCACAACAGTATCGTCAAACAAACAAAGAAACATGCACACGCTGTGGACAAGTGCATAGATTCAGATGTCCAGCCGCAGGAATCAAATGCAAGATCTGTAACAAGTTTAACCATTTTGCTGTCATGTGCAGATTTAACAAGTCCGTCAAAGTAGTCACGCAAGAAGTCCTTCAAAGCAACGAGTCTTCATCAACATTAGATGGTAATAATTTATTTATAGGCACAGTCAATAGTAATAATTTAGATGATGATAGTAAATGGACAGTAGAGTTAATAATAAATAATAAAAATGTAGAATTTTTAATGGATTCTGGGGCCGATGCTAACATTTTATCTTACAACACTTTTACATACCTTAACTTAAACACTAACAACATTCAACCAAGTCTATACAAACTTTCTACATTTAGTGGAGAACTATTACCAACTGTAGGACAATGCAATATCAATGTCATATATAAAAATACTAACCATTTAATTAACTTCTATATACTTGATATCAATTGTCAAAATACTTTAGGCAGGAAAACATGTAAGATGCTCAACCTTCTAAAGAAAGTAAATACTGTTAGTTTTTCTGATCAAAACTGTGGATCTGAGTTTATTATTAATAGCAACAGTGACTTGTTCCAAGGACTAGGTTGCATTCGAGATTTTGAGGTAAACCTTACCTTAAAGCCAGATGCAAAGCCTTCCATCGATGCATGCAGACGCGTACCGCTGCAACTCCAAAAGCCACTCAAGGACGAACTAGCATCACTGGAGAAGAGTGGAGTCATACAACGTGTCGAAGAGCCAACTGAATGGGTGAGTTCAATTGTTTTAACCACAAAAAAGAATAAAAGGTTACGCCTATGTATAGATCCTCGAAAATTAAATCAAGCCATCATGAGACCTCATTATCAGTTTCCTACTTTAGATGAGATTAAGTCTGACTTGTCTAATGCAAAATATTTTAGTACACTCGACGCGAACAAGGGATTCTGGATGCTAAAATTAAACAAAAAGTCGTCTAAGCTTTGTACTTTTATTACACCATATGGTCGATATAAGTTCACACGCTTACCATTTGGTATAAATGCAGCGCCCGAGATATTTCATAGTGAAATGGTGAAAAGATTTGGTGATCTTCCCGGTGTTAAAATAATGATGGATGATTTTTTAGTCTATGGCAAAGATATAAATGAACATAATAAAAATTTACAAAAAGTCCTACAAAGAGCCCGAGAAATAAATCTTAGATTTAATAGAGAAAAGTCAGTCATTTGCCAAACAAAAGTAAAGTACTTAGGACATATATTTAGCAGTCAGGGAATAAGTGTTGATGATAGTAAAGTCGAAGCCATATGCAAAATGCAAAGTCCAATTTCAGTCACAGAGCTTCAAAGATTTTTAGGGATGGTGAACTATCTAGGTCCATTTATAAAAAACTTAACAAAAGAAACCACACACTTAAGAAAATTACTTCAAAAAGACACAGTTTGGATATGGACAAATGATCATGAAAAGGAATTTCATAACCTTAAAAAACTAATTAGCACAGCACCTGTTCTTACTTATTATGACCCTAACAAACAATTACTTCTGTCCGTAGATTCTTCAAAAGACGCCTTAGGAGCAGTCTTGTCACATGGTAGTCAACCAATTGCCTATGCTTCAGCCACATTGACCAAAAGCCAACAAAACTACAGCCAGATTGAAAAGGAACTGTTAGCTGTATTGTTTGGTTGCACTAAATTTCATCATTATATTTATGGCAGACAGGTAACGGTAGAAACCGACCACAAACCTTTAATAACATTATACAAAAAAGCTCTCTATGATATTCCACCAAGACTTCAAAGAATCATGCTTAGATTACAACCTTATGAGTTACAAGTAGTTTATAAACCTGGTAAATACTTATTTGTTGCTGATACTTTATCACGAGCTGCTTTACCAGATAATGCACTCACATGCCTAGAAAAAGATATAGATTTACATATTAACCTTGTCAAGTCAACTTTGTCTGTTAGTCCTGATATGTTAAAAGAAATGGAAAATGCAACTCTTAAAGATCAAACCTTAAGTCAAGTTATGCACTATTATTATAATGGTTGGCCGGAACATAAAAAATCTCTTAGTCAGTCAGTCAGAGTATTTTTCCCTTTCAAAGATCAAATTCATGTTATTGATAACATAGTCTTCAAGTCTAATTGCATTATAATACCAGAGTCAATGAGAGAAAATATCTTGAAAATTATTCATCAAGGCCACCAAGGCATTAACAGTTGTATTAAACTAGCAAAAAATAAAGTTTTTTGGCCAAACATCACCTCGGACATAGAAAAATATGTTAACCTATGTAATGTTTGTCTTACTTATCGTAGAAGCAACTCTAAAGAACCAATGATAAATCATGAGTTTAAACTACTTCCCTGGAATAAAGTGGGCACTGATTTGTTTGAAATAGATGGTACCAAGTATTTAATTGTCGTAGATTATTTTTCAAAATATATTGAAATTGCATTGTTACACTCAGGCACTTCGGCAAAACACATAATTACACACATGAAATCTATTTTTGCCAGACATGGTATTCCTTCAATACTAGTCTCAGATAATGGTCCACCATTTAACAGCCAAGAATTCAAAGATTTTACTACTCTTTGGCATATACAACATATCACATCAAGTCCCTACCTTAGTAGATCGAACGGCATGGCTGAAAGATCAGTTGCCATTATAAAGAACATGCTTAGAAAATGTAAGGCTGATAATTCAGACCCATATCTTGCACTTCTCTCTTACCGTAACACTCCTAAAGATATAGGATTTTCACCTTCACAACTTTTAATGAATAGAACACTCCGTTCTCAACTTCCTAGTACTGATAGTCAATTACAGCCGGAAACTGTTGACACTACACTGATAGAGAAAAAAATAAAAAAAGAAAAGGTAAAACACAACATTTATTATAATCAACACACTAAACAACTTACACCACTCAACATAGGAGATAAAATTTACTATAAGAAACGTCCTAATAGCACATGGTCACCCGGTATTATAATACAGTCTGGTCCACAACCACGTAGCTACACTATACAATCTCCTGAAGGTACTTTTCGTCGTAATCGTCATCACATTTTGAAACCGAAATATTCTTTGTCACAATCTTCCAGTCCACAATATGATACCCCAACTCAATCTCCCAGCCAAGTTCAATCTCCATTACAGTTGTCTCCAATGTCTTCTCAATCTGATTGTATTCTTCAACCTGAAACGAAAACAAACAACACAAATTATCAAAATACAAATACACAAACAAATAATAACACTAATATAAAATACTCGTCGTTTGGTCGCCCTATTATTAGACCCCGTCATTTTTATGATGAATAAGAATATTGTCTGAATGTAATGTAAAAAACATTTAAGAAATTAAGTATAAGCATATTGTAAGTTTTTATGTATCCAAATTCTAAGTTCATTGTAATTTTTAGGTTATAAATATTATTTTCCTAAAACTACTTGTCAAATGTCAGTTGTCATTACTATTTGTCATGTTATGTCAGTTGTCAACTTAATGTCAAAGTCAAATTGAAGTGTTGTTTTTTTTATAAGCAATGTTATTCATAAGACAAAATAAATGTGTACTTACAGTTCAGTCCTAGAAATAAGTTGTAAGTTTAATGTCAAATTACTGTAAGAAATATGTTTTCTTTTGCGAAGGGAGATGTCAGGATATTATACTGTAGCAACACCGCGCTCTATTGTCGATTACCTAAAAATGTCCTCTTCCTGTCCCCGACGTGCAACTCGCTGTGTATAAATGTCAACCAATAATAAAGTTAATAATTGTAATGGAAGTTATTTAATTATACCTCGAGCCATCCACCTGCCCAGCATGACATACAGGACTATTACATATTTCTTCTGTAGATATTAATTAGGTTTCTAGAATATTAAATAGTGACAGTTTCACAACAGGATTGAGAAAATGATTGTGTGTATGGCTAAATAAAATGTAGGTTTTGATGTTTAAACACAACACATAATAATTTGCTATCAATTTGTTATTTTTTGGCAAATTACCCAACTTTCTGAGAAAAAAGATGATACACGCGTCAGATAGGAATTTATGAATTCGGTCCTGCGTCTGATCCCTCGCCGGATGTGTCTCAATAGCTATGTCCACATTTATTATGCAATTTCATCTTCAATTTTCGTCATCTTCTATTTATTCAACTTTCGTTTGGCATATTATTATATTCAATAATTGAATGCGTCAAAATCCACCCGAGTTGAAAGAAAAGTGTCATAGCGAACACTACGATTTCAATGCGCGTCACGGGCATGCCTCACGTTCGCTGTTGACAGCGCTATAACGCATGCCTTTGATGAACAATGTGTACAAAGTCCAATGTGTACAAAGCTACTAGGATGCAATGGTAAAGGAAAAAGAGTGTTCTTGCGTACTTTGTACATACTTGGGTACTTCAAATTACCCCTGCTTGCTGGGCCACCTTGAATGAATCTGGTCACCATCACTGAAATCGAAACATATGAAACATATTCGGTTCATTATAAAAATTATTATAACATTGCATTTTAGCATAATCATGTAGATGCGAACTAACGGATTATTAATAAAGTATTTTGCGGTGTACATTTATAAGTCCCGTCAACATTTACTCAAAGTTAAATACGACAAATTCAAATCGTGTACACCGCAAACAATGTTGGAAGTTGAGAAAGTTGGAGATATTTACACAGCCAATAATTGTACGTATGAAAGTTATAAATTGAAAACAAGCACATTCTTGTCAACTGGCGCGAACAAACAATTTGCTGTGTGTTGAAAGGAGTTTGTAGTTATATTGTGCGAATTAGGTATTAGTAATTCGCATTGGTACTTTTAAATTAAGTATTATGACTGGGTTTTGTTTGAAGGTGTGAAAGCTGTTAGCTATAAAAATAAATCGCTAAATGTTTGTGTTAACCTTGAGAACGGCTGATCCCATTCGCCTATCCTTTTTTAATTCTGCTTAGTTATGTCAGTAAAAGGTCGATACGGGGAGAAAAAATTAAAAAAGGTGAATAGTGAAAACATTTAAGAATTTCTCACTACTGTATAGAATAATAATTATTATGCCATTACGCTTTTGACAATTTAAATAAAAATACAAAGGCTATCAGTTCTGTCTTTGTCTATGAGACACCGAGATTTGAGAGGGTTTTTTTAGAGTTCTTTTGTTTAAATTAGATTTTTTAATTTTTAGTGACGTGGTTTTTTAAATGTCATTAGAAAAATCTTACTGATGTAAAACAAAGAGTTGAATGTGGTTCGAAAATAGAAAATGTTGATCCATTAAATTATCGAGTGAGGGATTTGTTCTTGATGTGGGATTCGTTTAAAACTTCACGTGAAGGTTTCGACGGGTCCAACTTAAATGAGGCAGGTATGAGAAAAGTATTTTTATAATCTAAACTTTTGATAGATAACTGGATTAGTTTGGTAACACATTATAGAAGGGGCTTCGGATACAATGTTAATATTATGTTGAATATATTTTACATAAAGTTCTGTATGTATTAATAAAAAATATACATAGCGCTTATTTACATTACGCCGTTATATCTCTTCACGTTCTACGCTACGCCGTAACTCAACACATGATACGCCGTAGCTCATCACATACTACGCCGTTGCTCAACACATGCTACGCCGTAGCTCAATACATGCTACGCCGTAACTCAACACATGCTACGCCGTTGCTCATCACGTGCTACGCCGTAACTCAACACATGCTATGCCGTAGCTCATCACATGCTACGCCGTTGCTCAACACATGCTACGCCGTAGCTCAACACATGCTACGCCGTAACTCAACACATGCTACGCCGTACCTCAACACATGCTACGCCATAGCTTGTTTTGTGCTACGCCGTACCTCTCGAGGCTACCGTAGTACGCCGTACCTCTCGAGGCTACCGTAGTACGCCGTACCGCTCGAGCTACCGTAGCTATCCTGTACCTCGGTACAGGATAGCTACGGTAGCTCGTCATAATATTGTGCTACACCGTAGCTCATCATGTGCTACACCGTAACTCAACACATGCTAAGCCACGCCGTTGCGCCGCACCACATCAAAGGATCAGTTCACATAATAAGGTGATGAGCTGCGTTAGGTTTTATAAGATACATTCAAAGTTAAACTTTACTTATACAAGGAGATATTATAATTAAAATAAAAATATGTATGTTAGTCCTTTAGGTATTTATTATAATATGAATATGTATGTTAGTCCGTAAGGTATTTGTATTATGGGCCTAGATGCCTGAAATGAATGGTAAAATAAATAAATAATCATTGAATTAAAAGACCACCTGTTATTTTGAAATCCAATTTTGAAAAACTTATTTTCCCCGTATCACCTCGTCACAGTACAATGTGAATTGACTCAATGTACGTAACAAATATAAATTAATAAAATAATATATTATTTTATCTAACATGATAATAAAGTATTTCAATAAAAGTCAATAGTCATGCAATTGATACAGCTGACTTGATATAATAAATCGGTATTCGCTGATGCGGGCTTGGAGACCTTCCAACGCTCATTTTTACCTTAAGTTCATGAATACACGTGCCGATATGAATTCTTATGAGTACCAGATGGATAAATAGATTAAATTTTAGGTACTTAATTCTGTATTTTCACATTACTTTTTCAGGATCTATAAATATTTATGATTCAACATAAATGTAATCTTTGTTTTTATTTTTAAATAGATTATGTTCGCAACTTCGTTGCACCAAAAATCGTTTATTGCGCGGAAACCGTGCATTTTTATGGGATAAAAAATTCGTTTGTCCGTTCCCGAGGCTTTTCAGAAATTACAGCAAAATCGATTCATGGGCTTGGGCGTGAAGAGGTAATAGACAGACAGACAGACGGATAGACAGATACGCTTTCGCATTTATAATATTATTAGTATGGATAATATCAAAATAAACAATAAACGAATCCAAAAAACAATCAATTATTTAGCCACAAAATTTCACTAAGAGACAACAAACATAAAAATGGAATCGTTAAAGCAAAATTGAATTTGGTTTTAGTCCAAAGACAAAACTCATAAAGCATATAGAATTGTTTAAAACGGCGCTCCGAGCCATTTAACGTACCACTATTTGCAATCCATTGAATATAATAAGCCGTTTGCATTTCAATTGGAAATTTTCAGCTACATCATTAGCTATTAGTCGTTATTGTGCTTAAATAGCAATAATTATTATTACTATAATGATTTCATGGTTGATCGATGCCTATCTTAACCCAAGTCGCAGTCCTATAGATTCTGCAAATTATAAAATTTACAAGACGACGCCCGCAACTCCGTTGCTTTTGCCGGGAATTAAAGTATATCCATGCAAAATTTTAGCAAAAACGGTTCAGCAGCTTGGGCGTGAAGAGGTAACAGACAGACAGAAGGACAGTCAGACAGACAAAGTATTGAATTTATTTATTTAGAGTTTACAATATATTGCTCTAATGTCTCTCGCAATCTACACAGCAGCAGAATTAAAAAAAAACATAAGTTGCAGTGTTAAGAATCAGTATAGTCATTGATTGCTTCCAACGAAATAACATAAAAAATGTTACAACTAATAACTAACAGAAAGTAATACTTTTACGCCTAATTGTGTTGAAAACTCAAATTGTAATAGAGAGTTATTAATTAAACCATACATAAAAATAATTGTTATTCAACTACAACAGATTAAAATAACAATAAAGTAAGATCGTGTTTGTGTACACGGAAGGTTGTTTCCGACAGCTTCGTTAAGTTTTTATTGAAAGCTTTGAAGCACATTGTCCAAGACAGATTAACCGTGCAGAGAACACACTTTGAAGGGTTAAACATAAAGAGTAGTAAGAGGAAAAAATTTAATGTGCATATTGGAATTTCATTCACCTTTAAAAATACAAAATCGTGTAAATTTTTTGCGACGATTCCTTTAAATTCATTTAAAATAATTCTCATACAGATAGCTGTAATTTTTATTAGATGTTTTGTTTTTGGAAAAAATAAGCAATTTTGTGAACATTTTAATATTATTTATATGACTCACATAATCATTTATCTTAGAACTAAATGACTCCCGCAACTCCGTTGCGCTGACATTCATTATATCGTGCGGGAACCGTACTTTTTCCGGAATATAAGGTATCCTACGTCCTTTACCGAGACTCAAAGTATAAATCAGTTCAGTGGTTTGGGCGTGAAGAGTTAACAGACAGACAAACAGACAGACAGACAGACGGACTGACGGATAGATGGAAAGACGAACAGACAGACACACTTTTGCATTTATAATAATATATTACTATAAGGATTATTTTAACCCCCGACAAACACGAGGGGTGTTATAAGTTTGCCGTGTCTGTCTGTCGGTCTCTCTGTCTTCTGTCTATCTGTCTGTCTGTGGCATCATAGCGTCCAAATGGGTGGACCGATTTTGATCTAGTTTTTTTTAAAGCTGACATGATCGAAAGTGTTCTTAGATATAGTTCATCATCAGCCTGCTCATTCCTGAAATATCACGGTTTATTATTCTATAATTTTCTTACTCACTATCAATTGATGCAGTGGCAATGTGAATCAAAAGTTTATTAAAAATATGTAAGAAGCAACATCTCTGTTAAGAAATTATTCACCAATAAAAATATTTATGCAAATGATTAATTGAATTACAGCCAGTTATCTGCAATCAGTAAAAAGAAATTTACATGATTTCTTTGAGTGACCAGAGGGCAATTTCATTTAATTGACTTTTTTGTTCAGTTAAATATATTTTAAGCAAAGGTGTAGCTACATCTATCAACAATCAGAATTTTCAGAGAATTTTTACATTTGAACTTGGCAGCAACAGAAAATATTTTTACTGGGCCTATGGAGCTGGAGCCTTGGATAAATTTCTGTGGTAATTATTGTTTGTTTATTTTTTTAATTCAACATTGATTCGTAGGCAATCCTTCGTTATTTGGTCTGGTCACGTCAAGATACAGTCTTGAATAGTGATATTATGTTGGCACTAGACTGGGTTTTGAAAAGACCAAATTATATAAGTCTGCCTATGAATCAATTTCTCTAATATCACATGGAATGTAGATCTTGAAACTAAGCTAATTTTCAGGTCTCATGTCCAGCTTATGTTTAGTTATTGTATTTAAGTTTGAGAGAGATCGCGTCTTACATGTCGACGGCAGTCGACGGCCTCTGTCGACTGTCGTCGACGTGTAAGAAGCCAAGTGCCGTTTGTCTGTAAGAACACTTAATAGCTTATATGTCCACATTATGCAATTTCATCTTCAATTTTCGTCATCTTCTTTTTATTCAACTTTCGTTTGGCATATTCAATAATTGAATGCGTCAAAGTCCACCCGCGTTGAAAGAAAAGTATCAAAGCGAGCGCTACGATTTCAACGCGCGTCACGGGCATGCCTCACGTTCGCTGTTGACTGCGCTATAACGCATGCTCTTGGTGAATAAAAAAAGGCCCAGTGTGGACAAAGCTTATAAAGTGTGTGACAGTGGGCACAAAATATTCATCAAACGCATATTTACCATGAACATTTAAGTTTAAACACTCTCAAAATGTTCATAAACAAGTCGCACAAAATTAACCCGCAGCTCTCGAAGCGACAGGACACCCCGGCCCGGATGACGCGGGAATAAAAAAATGAATCGTTACTCGTGTATGCCGTGTGTGTAAGGATGGAGGTACACCGGCATTAGAATGTTAAAGTAACTACCGCAGTCAGAGACTGCCAGAATATTTATTACTTAAGTTGAAATGAAATGAAAAATATTTATTTCTAAGTAGGACAAAGTTAACACTTTTCGAACGTCGCGTCTACATGAGGGACCGGTTGGGGAACTAGCCCGGCGAGAAGAACCGGCGTCAGAAACTCGCACGGGACCACCTTTTACCAAAAAACTGTAATTAAACGAGGATTTTGAGATAAGCCCCATACACAATCTGTGAAATTCTTATTTTTCATTAATTTGAGTGCGGCAGTAACACGTCTCCGTGATCCAGTGGTTTGAAGCAGAAATGTTTGACTCGGAGATGGCAAATTCCACTCTGCTATGGAAAAAGATTTCTGTTCATTGGTTATAATATGTTATAACCAAAGAACAATTGTTATAACTAAATAACAGCAATTTTGGGAGCAGCAGTGGACGAGTTATTTGCATGTTTGACAAGAAAGATGACCCATTTGTCAGGCATGCAAAAATTGATTCTACGCCTTATGTCGGCACTACATAATATAGGCGAACGCGTTGGCCAACGCGTTGGCCAACGTGTCGGCCCAATGTGTAGAACAGGCGACTCGCGCGTTGACGGTAGGTATTTAGACGTTGGCCGACGCGTTTTGTCGGTACTACATATAGGCGAACGCGTTGGCCGACGCGTTGGCCAATGCGTTGGCTAACGCGTTCGCCTATTTGTAGTGCCGACATTATATTCCGTTACTTATGTTGATCATGTTTTAATGGATTATTACGCATAAAAAGTACTCGCAAGTAGCTATGTTGCGATGTGATAATAATATGCTAAAACCCCTAATATTAATGCTATGAAGTGACATAACATGGGCTCAACAAATTAAGAACCTTATGAATATGTGTGTGAGCAACTTAATGTTTTATTCAGGAAACTCATCGCGCCTTAACAAATGGGACTTTAGAGGCGGTAAGACAGTCCTTGCAAATGAGACCCCTTTCATACTTGCACGCTCATGCATCCCCCTCGTGAACGCTTAGGCGTAGACAAAAGAGTAGACAATTTTTGCAGTTGTTACACGCTGAAACATTTCAAATTGTGATTTTCGTTTAGATGGCCGAATCAGTCGTTTTGTATACTAAATTGCAGACGTAGGTTTTTACAGAGTAGACAGAATTATAGAGTATGCCGACTTAGAACTGATGTTGAAATTTTTAAATTTGACGTATTATGACGAAAATCGTCGCTAAGGTTGTTGTTACTGTTGTTGTTTGTTGTAGGTCTTGTTACCTACGAATTTAAAACTATGACATATTCGCTGGACGTGTTCCTCTTTGGTCGTATTGTTGTTTGTGTTTTGGCACATGCGATTAAAATTGTCAGAATCCAATTTTGAAATCTTTATTTTAAATATTTACAAATAAATTATATCAGCCAGCACGAGGCACATTCCGTTCATAATTCTAGTGAAACCCGACGAATTTGACAGATATTGAAACCTATCCGTTTCTTTGCAGTCGAACTACTAGTAGTTATGTCTATTGTGGTTTTTATGTTTTACTAGTTAGTACAAATGTAACAATTGTTTGAAAAATAAGTATTTTACAAATACAAATATCTTTATATCAGACTACTATGGTCCATTGGTTAGTAATACAAACATTAAAGGTAAAAATTTAAGAGTTATAATTATTTTAGTTACATAAGTTTATTTATTTGCTACTAAAAGTCACCTATTTGATGGTGAAAAATTATTGCGCGAGAGCTAACAATTTTTCCGGGATTTAAATAAAAAATTTCTATGTATTTGCCTGGGACTCAAGTCACTGTCCCATCATTAATTATTTATGCCTTTCAAAATCGTTACAGCCAAGCATGAAAAAAAGACACATTTTAATACTTGTAACATTACAACGACCAACTGCCATGGCTAATAATTTTTCACCAATCCTTAAAATTAAAACATAGTTAAATATCACCGTGTTTCACAACATTTAAGTGTGAGGCCGCCCTAAGTCCCTCTAACTATATCTCTAACTGTATGTTATCATGACCGAAGTTAAACTACTGCACTAGTCATAAAAAGGGTCCAAGTTTGGCATTAAATTATGTAAATACTGAAGTTTCGTAAATAAAACCACAGAGTAGTGTTAACGTTTCGAGTTAACCTAAGTCAATAGGGTTGTCAACATAAACTGGACATTTGAAATCGGGTTGCTGGTTGTTTAATCAATATTTCAAAGATATTTGAACTTGTTTCGACTTAATTAAAATTTGTGTAACAACAAATTAAGTTAGGTTAGTAACTTTCATCAAAATAAAATACGTGGCTAAGGATCACAATTATTTGATGTTTGACTTAGGTTTAACCCATCAATCCCCAAGCCTTATTTTGACAAGTAAAAATGTAACAAAAAAAAAATCCGTATACAATTTGTTGTTTTGAAATTATTGTGACTCAATATCAATCAAAATCGAATGGTCAATTCCATATTCATCAGAATCGAACCAGTAATTTTGAAGAAAACTTTTCCAATATATGAATGTATTTTTTAGATGCCTAAAAAGTGTCCAGTAGCTGTCAACCCTAGCGCCGGCTTATCTGCGAATGTTATTAAGAAGTCCCCAAGTTTGAGAGCTCTAACGTGCCGAATCCCGAAATTAGCAAGTTGTAATGTAGTTGACTGGCAAGTGGAAAATGTGCCCCGAGATAAGTGTTGATACATGTGAGTGTGCAGATTTTATTATAGTTGTGGCTCGCAGCCATAATCTCACTATACAAACCTTCATAGAGGTATTCAAGAATTATTACTTTACCTGCTGGAAGAACCAAATTGAAATAAATAATGCATATAATATCATTATAATGCATATAACGGGGCCCGATATGGACGACGTCCCGTTATATCTATGAAGTTGAAATTGTCTCGTAATTATCTAATATATATAAATCTCCTGTCACGATGTTTGTCCGCGATGGATTCCTAAACTACTTAACTGATTTTAATGTTTCTTTTTTTAAATGTGTGCTTTTTTCCAACTTGAGAGATAGGATAGCTTAGATCTTTAATAATTATAGTCGCGATTTTATTTTATTGCAAATTATTTGTCTATAAAGAGCAACCATTGTTTATGTGACGCGGGTCACGGGATAGCGATGGACGTTGCCATGGTGACGTACTTATTAACCGAGTTCCAAAAAACGAGGAGGTTATATATTCGGCTGTGGATTTTTTTTTGTCACTAATTCAATATAATAATACGGGCGATATACTTTATATAATATGGCAAA
The DNA here is from genome assembly GCA_937595015.1 of Polyommatus icarus. Taxonomy (NCBI): domain Eukaryota; kingdom Metazoa; phylum Arthropoda; class Insecta; order Lepidoptera; family Lycaenidae; genus Polyommatus; species Polyommatus icarus. The sequence continues at coordinate 16,262,049 of OW569335.1, forward strand.
GAAACGTTTGCCGGGACAGCTAGTTTATTATAATTCTTAACGGTGGTAAGGAATTCTTAAATTTTCTAACTATCCACGAACCGAGTTCAATGAAATTTTTTGTGTGGAAAAGAACACAAAAATTTCATCAGAATCAGTTTAGGATGGCCATGTAATTTAGTCGCGTTATGTCAAATCCAGCCGACAGATCAAGACTAATATTGAATTAACGTGGTCCGACCAAATGACGTAGGTCCGCCTTTTACGATGGTACACACAGGAAATCTCTCAAAAATTGATTGCTTATTTGTTTCCTAAAAGTACTGAAATAGCTAACTTTATCGACATTATTAACTAGCGATATTTATATATTACTAGCTGTCCCGGCAAACGTTGTTTTGCCATATAAATAATTTTTGGGTTTTTTGGTATGAAAAATAGATGTTGGCCGATTCTCAGACCTACTGAATATGCATATAAAATTTCATAAAGATCGGTCAAGCCGTTTCGGAGGAGTACGGTAACTAACATTGTGGCAGGGAAATTTTATATATAAGATTACTAGGTGTCCCGGCAAACGTTTCTTTGCCATATTATATAAAGTATATCGCCCGTATTATTTTATTGAATTAGTGGCTAAATAAGCATGTCACCATGGCAACGTCCATCGCTATCCCGTGACCCGCGTCGCATAAACAATGGTCGCTCTTTATAGACAAATAATTTGAAATAAAATAAAAATTGCGACTATAATTAAAGATCTAAGCTATCCTATCTCTCAAGTTGGAAAAAAGCACACATTTAAAAAAACAACATTAAAATCGGTTAAGTAGTTTAGGTATCCATCGCGGACAAACATCGTGACAGGAGATTTATATATATATATATTAGGTAAAAAGAATAGGTTTATAAAATACAAGAGGAAATAAATACAATATTGCTAACAAAGCATGAAAAAATAAGACTAAACGAACCATTTTGTATATTTTACTTAACGATACGTGAAAATATACTCACCGCTACCTTAACAAATTTTCACGGTGTCCGCACGTGAATGCGGTAAGAACATTTACTATTTACACTTACCACTTGCTGCGGGCGAAATGGACCAAAACAAGTAGAGTGGGAAGAAAAGGTAAGTAGGACTATCAAGAAGCGAAGCTAGTGCAAATGTTTAGCAAACTTGGACGAGAGACGAGCAAAAAGGAAAAAACATATGTCTGCAAAAAAATAACTTAAATAACAATAGTATTATTAAATAATATTAAAAATATTATATATTATTATATTTTCTACCAGTCAATATATTATATCTAATATATATAAATCTCCTGTCACGATGTTTGTCCGCGATGGATTCCTAAACTACTAAACCGATTTTAATGTTTTTATTTTTTAAATGTGTGCTTTTTTCCAACTTCAGAGATAGGATAGCTTAGATCTTTAATTATAGTCGCAATTTTATTTTATTCCTAATTATTTGTGTATAAAGAGCGACCATTGTTTATGCAACGCGGGTCACATGATAGCGATGGACGTTGCCATGGTGACATACTTATTTAGTCACTAATTCAATAAAATAAAACGGGCGATATACTTTATATAATATGGCAAAGAAACGTTTGCCGGGACAGCTAGTAATATTATATATATTGACTGGAGTAGAAAATGCCCTACGGCATTACGAGTAAGTCCGCCATTGTACAGTGTACAAAAAGTGTTAAATAAATAAATAAATATTATTATTAAGGCAACGAGATCTACAAGGTATAACGAAACTACGTAATAATACTTTAGCGTATGTGTGTCTTTATATAAAGTTCACTGTGAAAATAGCAGCGCTAAAAGACCTACATTTTTTTTTATTTGTAGATAATGTCAAGCGCCTGCGCGTCATGAATTATTCCATACGAAATTGAAAAAAAAAACATTTTCATCGCTACAGCTACTTTCACAGTGCACTCTATACTGATAAAAGTACCCTAAAGTTTTATCGCTTAGTTTTTTTACACTCTGTATATAATACCTATCTACGAAAACAGTACTGGTGCTTTCAAAAACTGTACAGTAATTATCACCAGTTAGTAAATATATTATTGTCTACAAAAATAATAGAAGTGTCTAATGTCTATCCAAACTATATACAAGTGTCAAAAAAACTGACCAAAGACAACTTTTAAAACCTTAATTAAAAAGATCAACAAAATATATTCTATAAATTAACCCTGGATAGATAGTCTGCGTAAAATTTACGCATGCGTTTTTGAATTATTGCTCTATCTTTGTAATTAGCGCGAATCCATTTATGTACGTTTAGGACATTTCTTTCGTCACTGGTACATACCATGTACTTATCAAAAAAGTTAGTGCCACCGATTTTAGAATATAACGACCTCGTGGGTCAAAATTACGCATGATTATCTTTATCGTTACTTTTATGATATTCTTATATGACAGTTTTCTTGTGTTTCGTTTACATTTATACATTTATACATACATTTATTTTTATAGATATAGTGGCTAATATATATCACAATTACGGGGGTACCAATTTAGACAAACACGATATCCTGGCTGCTGTTGTGGCAAAGTGATGAGAAGCTTCTGTATAAGGACACCGACAGTGAAGTAGCGGACCACGATAGTGAACATGAAGTGCAGAGTGACCAGAAATGATTATGTATTATAATCAAACAAGATAAATAGCTGATGGCCTATGGCTTCATTGTATGGAATAATAAACATTGCCTGCAATAACGTATAGGGGAATTGTGCTTAAGATGACATACTTTTTGTTTGAAGGTAAATATTTAAAATAAAATAAGTCACATGAGATCAGTAACTTACTTTTATAAATAAATGATTCATAAACAACGAAATTAAAAAGTTTTAGAAAAATCAACTAAATATAACAGCGAAAAAAATCATAAATTGCACGCCAGGTCGACGAGTGTAAGAAGACATTTCGATATGGTAAGACGACATACTATGATTCATTAGGCTTTGATGGTATGTCGTCTTATACAATACGTAAATCCAAGCTGCATTATCATCCCTCTTGTTGTCAGTGGTGTAAGGATTCTTAAGTTCTTCATCATCGTCAAAAAATATACAATGCTTCTGTTACCGATTTAGCGAAAACATAAGTAACTATAGTATGTCATCTTAAGTCGACGTCAAGTATGACATCTTACCAAATGAGTACTAGTGGATACATTTAAATTTTGTAAAAAAATACATAACGTTAGAACACGCTTTTATTAAAATTTGTGGCCTATAAGAATCCATGTCCATAATAACAATTTGTTATAAGAAAATATTCTGACCTTATACGTTTTTTCACCACAAAACAAAAGTGTAAGAAAATTTTTTCTCGTCAAAATTAGGAAAACCTTTATTACTTTGTAAAGAACGGTCCCTGTCCAGCATACTAAGTTGGGCTACTAGGGGCACACTGAGGTGCTCTATAAAACGTCACAAGTTCACAGAAAGCACAATTATTTCAACGAATTTTGCCGATGTGTCGTCTTACCTGACTATGTCATCTTAAGCACAATTCAAAGGAGAAAAAGGATTTCTCCTTTACAATTAACGTAATGGCTCTTTGAGTCACATAAAATTAATGAAAAATGTTAGCTTAAAACTATCCTCTATATTTACGTGTAGACGCTTAGAAGCACCAACTTTGAAGAGATATTTGCAAGACAATATGTCTGATATTTTGCCAATTGATGTGCTTGATACAACCGCATACCAAAGACCACAATAATGTGAGCCACTAGAAAAAAAAGGATTCAGTTACCTTTTCCCTTTTCCCTTCTAAAAAAAGGAAAAAGGCAAATGCGTCCTGCAAATACTGTAAAAAAGTGAGCTTGTTGATATGACGTGCCAAAACTGTTTTATAACTTACTTATAATATCATTGTGTAACTTTATGTTCCTAAAACAAACTTATTGTTGATTTTCTACTTAAAAAGAGACTGATCATTATAATAAAAAATAGGTTTTCATTAGAAACAGTATGTATTATACTATTCTATTGATTTATAGGAGAAGTTCTAAGTTTTGTTTTTTTTTTTACTAAAATATAAAAGAATATAGAAAAATTATCTGCAGTCTTGATTATTATAATATATGCGTATATATTATAACATACAATTCATTAAAATAATCTAAAAAAACCTAGACCTACAACTAATTCAAATAGATGCGTCAATTTAACGCATGATTATCTTTTCCGTATGGCAAAATATGATTATCTTTCTAGGGTTAAGATCGTAGGTAGAGTTTCTTATATTTATTACACTCTGATTACAAAGCCATGAAACACAACGAACAATCTAAAACAACGCTCAAATTAGTTTCGAAATAAAGAAACCTCCATTGTTTTAAACTTCCCCAACAGTTAAATCTCAATTAGCGTTATTAGTGAGCAACTTTGTTCATAAATTGACCGTTGCAACGGAAAATCTAGTTAGCGTTACACCGAGTTTAAATTAATTACCGTTGTGGCGAGATACAGTGATAGAGATTTCCGGAACGCCTTCTGGTAATCCTCATATAATTCCGTTGAATAACTCGAGTACAGTGCGCAAAAAAGTTTATAAACTTTTTAAGTATTTTGTGAGGTCTTTGCAACGTTTTTTTTTCTAGGGGTCAATTCAGACTGCAACGCGACGCACATTTCAATGCGTGAGACGTCTTGCAAATCTGTCAAAACCATACAAAATAAATGCATCTACGTGGTGCGTTGCGGTCTGAATTGACCTTTAGCCTACGATGTCCCACTGGCGGTCAAAGGCCTTTTCCAAGGTTTTCCATTCTGTTGGTTCTGACGCTACCGTTGGTCAGCCTGGCTGGAATGCCTCCAGCTTGTCGTGCTATTCTTTCACGGGCCGGCCACGGTTGCGTCGACCGTCGTCCTTGCGAAATAATAATATTATTATAGTTATATAGTATGTATAGATAAGTACTGAGTAGAAACCTAAAGATGGATGAATGTACGAAGAAAGATGATGATACAAACTGGAAGGAAACATAACAGCCAGGTTGAATGAATGATGATGAACTGTGGAAAACTAGAAACATAACAGTCAGGCTGAATGAATGAATGATGATGAATGAACTGTGCCGCAGGAACGTGATAAGTGGAATACTTTGGGGGAGATCTTTGGACAGAAAAATAACTAATTGTTAAAAGGTTAACAGCTAAAAGTATGAGTTTAAAAATATTTGATTCTAAAGAAGGTAACAACTAGACAAGGATTAACATAAGATTTATTACCTCCGACTGTACATTTTAGGTAATAACAGTATTTTGTATAAACGAACTGAAACAAGAAAAGGGTTGTTGCTTTGACGACATACAAAGTAGTTGAATATTTTACTTGACATTTGCTGCCACCTAAAGTTCCTGAAGGGAATTTGCACTGAAGATGCTGCGAACTGGTTCCGCTTATCCGAAATTTGTAGTTGATTTTGACATGTGCTGCCACCTATTGTTTCAGCACATTCCCAATATCCTATAGATCTATACCATACTGTAATCCATACTTCCGTACTGACATTATAATGTGAAAGTGTGTCTCTTTGTTTGTCACATCATTACGCCCAAGCCGATAAACAGATTTTTCTGAAGTTTGGTATGGAGATATTTTGGGTCCCGGGAAAGGACATAGGATACGTTTGATCTTGGAAAAATGTAAGGTTCCCACGTAATAAACCAATTTTGGTGCGATGGAGTTATGGGTACGAACTAGTTGATCATATAATTATATTAAGTCTTTGAATAATTATGATAATAAAATTGTATTACTGGAATAAAGCCCTCAATCATCTCGTTATAATAATTGACCGTCCGTATTGCCGTTAAGTGAATTCAAAAAGCATTATAACAAATTAAGAACACCCATTACTGTGCGAAAGTTTGAAGATATTATTGGATAATATTACCAAACCGCAATTACTCGAAAAAGTTTTAATAGAAATTAATTATTGTTTCATTCGATGTTTTTGGGAGAAAATAAATTTCGACGGTAAATAATGAATGCGTTTTTCGTTGAATTTATATGCTAGGTGACTTTCCGATACTCGCGGCAATAATAATAATTAATAATTATTATAATATTATCATAGAAACAGTGATTGTATATTATTATGTATATTATGTAAAAAAATGTGTCAAAATATTATGATTGTGTTCTCTGTGTCCTCGTCGACTCATGCCATATAATTATTGTCACTAATATATAAAATATTTTAATGTAACTAACATTTAATTATAACTATTTAATTACTCCTAATATTTGGATTGTCAACTAAACTATATTTTACAGTATTCACAACAATGGTATCGTAACAAAACACGGCATCATTAATTATCGCGAATATTCATCGTATTTGTAAATGCCAGGAGCAAATAAACTAAACTAATTTCTGTGTTTGTACACATTACAAAACGCCAACCTAGATTTGATGACGTCACCAATTAAGGCTTAAACACACGGTTATCACATATATGCATTGTTTGCTAAATTGGAGGAATTCCTCGGTCATGTATCATATTCTCGCGATAAGGTTTGAAATCATTATGTAAATAATTGTCCATAATATAATCACACTAATTATAACAGTGAAAGCTTGTGAGTGTGAACGTTTGTTACTTCTTTAGGTACGTCTAAGCGGCTGACAATTCGTCAAAGAACTAAAGTCACCGACATAGCGCAGAGAATCAGTACGCTGACGGCTGAAGTGGAACTGGGCTGGTCACGTAGTTCGAATAACAGACGATCGCTCGAGTAAAATTACTCTGGAATGGAGACCAAGGCTGGGAACTCGGGGTGCAGGTCGACCTCCAACTAGGTGGGACGACGAACTCCGTTAAGTTGCGAGTCCATGTTGAATGCGAGTAGCAGGAGATCGGTCACCTTGGCGTTTATTGAGAGAGGCCTATGTCCAGCAGTGGACGAATATAGGCTGAAATGATGATGATGATGAAGCGGCTGAAGCGATTTTAATAAAATTTGGTATGGAGTTAATTCATACATCACCTCATAGAATCTAGATAAGCACATTACCGTTTTACTGCGAGAAAATGTCACAATCAATTTGCCCTACTTGACGGTGGGGCATGACTAGGATTATGATAAATGCAAAGTTGACGAACTTTCGTGGCCTTTATTATTTTTTCAGTCTTCATACTTAAATTGCTCGATTTCGAGACTGGGATACCAAGCATTAAGGAGGCGATTAACCTCCTTTTATTTATTTTTTTATTAACTAAATTGACGATTTTATAATTCATTCTTATACTTAAAAACAAGCCCCAAATTGTTTAATTTTCTAAAATTTGATTAAACATTATATCATTATATTTCCGAGAATTCGAGCTGAGCATGATACACACGCACGAACACGATATCTCTATAGAAAAAATCACAAAAATGCATCTAATTTTCACGAGTTTTTAATTTATTGCCATAACTGTGCATTGAATTAAGTTAATATTTTAACACATTATGTAAAATTCTATTATTGAGAAACTGACCAAGTTGATTTTTAAAATGTAGTATATTTATCGATTTATTGAGAAAAAACTAATTTGGCGATAAATCCGCGTCGTCCTTTTTCACCTGGCATATAAAAGACGGACGTGAGTGTGAATAGAGAATAACGATGTTTGATTTTTTGGGTAAGTCGCCCTCTTAATATTTAAGACAGACATAAGGACATCAGATAATTTTCATCACGGAAAATGTGCGGTTACTACTCAAAAAACTAAGTAGGTAGCGAGCAACATCTAGTACTACACTGTGATAATAATAGCTCCCACACCGGTTTCGGTAACAGTGGCCGGTTTCATTGAAACCAGGCCAGCTACGCAGGAGTAATATTATAGTGCCCAAGTATGTGCGCAGTACACATTAAGAGCATTCTCTATTCCTTTACTCTCATAACCCAGTGGGACGGAAGACCGACACGACAGGCGAGAGATCAGGCGCAGGACCGACTTTTTACATGCCCATCCGACGCATCATCTTACTTGTCAGACAATCAGATGATCAAACCTGCATTGTCCTAACCAAACTTGGAATATAACATGTTTCCAACGCGGGAATCGAACCCACGACCTCCGAGTCAAGAGCCGCGCTCTATACTACTAGACTACGGAGGCGTTTAGTACTAGTTCACTAGTACTACATTAGTAGTAGTACTACACTAATCGAGTATAAAAAATCAATTATACCAACAAGAGATTCAGTGAAGTGACGTCCTAAGCCCAAGATATTAAAATGGGAAAAAGCTCGGAATACTTGCAATATTTTCGGCGGAAATTTTGGGGACTCAATAATGCGGTTGAGTTTGATGGAAATTGTTTTGGACAAGTTCGGTAATATCGGCCTTCTTAGTGTTTATTGAACGGCTTTTGAGCTCGCACCTGGTGGAAACAATGATCGTTATATTAAAAAGTACTTATAATACTTTTTTCTTTCTTTATATTATAATAATTACATCATGCCCGCGACGTTGCGCCAAATTTCGTTTATCGCGCGAGAACCGAACATTTTTCCGGGATAAAAAGTATCCACTTTCCTTTTCCGGGACTCAAAGTATATCCATACCAAATGTCAGCAAAATAGGTTTAGCGGTTTGGGTGTGAAGAGGTAACATACAGACAGACAGAAAAACAAATTTTCGCATTTATAATATTACTGCTGTCCCGGTGAACTTCGTGTCACTTTAAAACCTTACCTGGGCTTCTACGAATATTTTAAGACTAAAATCAGCCCAATCCGTTTGGCACCCATTTGAAAATTTATTTTCATAATATGAAGAAGATAGTATATATGGATTTTTTGTTACTACGATAAAAAACGACTTTAAATAATTTAGACATTTGCTTTTGTTGTTCATTCAATTCGAAAGACATCAAACCGTCAATATGCTTTGTAAATATATTTATATAAGTGGAGGGTAAAAATTAGAAGGGGGTAAAAAAATAAAATGTAATATAACGTGATGATAAATGTCTCTTTACGCGTGTACCGTTTGATCCTATCTAAACGGGGGAAGAGGCACGTAGCATCCTCATAACTTGTGCACGACTTATTGTGGCTCGTTCCACTTACAAATTATTACATTACTCTCAAAACTAGTTGGCTCTACTATTTTACACTTGTGTCAAGTATCAAGACTACTTTGTTTCAAATGAAAACGAAATGAAAATGTTTTGTTTCTAAATCAGTTGAAAATTAACACTTTTAGAACGTCTACGTCATGAGGCATACCACCGATTCGGGACAGTTCCTGAACCGGAAAAAACCCGCAGAAATTTACAAGGATTATTTTTGTAGGAACTTGCTAACTACTAGATGACGCCCAATTCGTATATCGCGCGGGAACCATAATTTTTTTTCGGAATAAAAAGTATTTTATGTCCTTTCCCGGGACTCAAAGTATCTCCATACCAAATTTCAGCAAAATCGGTTCAGCGGTTTGGGCGTGAAGAGGTAACAGACAGACAGACATACAAACTTTCGCATTCATAATATTAGTATGGATTTAGTAATATGTGCTTCTTTTAATTTCTTTTCAATTCTGCTATCTAAAAATCAAGAATGGCTGAACCAATTTAACTAATTTTTCTCTTGACATATTCATGAAACTCCAGGGAAGGTTTATATTATGAGGAATGTGATACGAAGTTCACCAAGTCATCTTGTTTAGAATATTAATATTCTAGTTTATCGTGTTTAAGCTGGTAACATATTTATCTTTAATCTGATTTTTACTAGGGAAAATAGAAAAGTGATGAACTTCAATACTAACCCATTTTATGCATAAATCATTATTTCGTTATGAATTTTAATGTAAGAAAAACGTTATACCTGAGCAGCCAGACTATAATGGAAGTTGTTTTATGGAAGTTGTATATCAATTTAAAACATTATTCTTTTAAAATGAAAACGCTCCGTAGTCTGAAAAGGCAGTTGTAGTGATATATACCCTTAACTGGTTTTCTTTCATGAATAATGTTATTCATAGTATGAACAAGTGTGAATATTATATCTTTCGATACGGCTAGGCTAATTTTGATGAAATTTTGTGTATTTATCGAGGTGATTTAAATAATGGCTAATAATATTTATTTTTCACATTCGAAATAAATCGTCTTACAGGCTTACAACATCATTATTAAAGTGTGTTGAGAGTATAGCTGTTAATTATCAGTAATAGTTACTTAAAAGTTAAACCTAAAAGAATCCTGAAAAGGGTTATGTAGATTGTTAAGGCAACACACGTTGTACGGGCGTTGACCCGTACATTTAAATATGCAGCATAGAAAAAATATATTCAATATTAAAAATAATAGAATATGACCAGTGAACTTCATATCACTTCTCTACGAATCTAAGCCTAACCTGGATTTCCACAAGTATTCAACACTAAAATAAGCCAAATCGGTTCAGCCGGTCTCGAGTTTTAGCGGGACTAACAAAAAATATATTTTCTATCTAGGAGATTTTCGTAAATACCTTAAATAATATACAGTATATTAATATTTTCATTGAAAGTCTATTGTTTTAGTTCCTGCTATTAAATTTTTATTGGATTAACACTGTAAGCGACTGTGTGACTGACTTTGTTATTGGACGACGTAAGAAGAGCAATTTTATTTACATTGTTTATAAGTTACATTGATTTTTATTATGAATTATTATATATTGAATTGTATTTGTTAAATTATTGTGCAATAATGAAACAATGTAAAGACATTGATTTGTCAAATTCTAATTTAATTTTATATATTTCGTTAACGTTTTAAATAAATGCAATTCAAACAGAATATTTTGTTCATAATCTAGGGATATATTTATTATCTTGAAAAATTGAGATGTTATAATATCTCCACTCTCCAGTTATAGTTCAAAGCACCCAATATTACTGTTCTAAACCAATCAGTAGAAATCTTAGTTTACTTACTTCAACTTGACTTCAATTCCCGTAAGGCCCAAGTGGGCCGCGATAACAATTGAAAGGCTATTGTGTCTCGTTTTGCCGCGATCGAAGGATTACAATAATGTACCCTTCATTTATTTTATTTTATATTAAACTAAATTATGTCAGGTAAAAAGTGTGAACCATAACACTACTATATTGAATGTAGTTTAAAACCTGGCAGAAAAGTGAGGTAACAGTGTTGAAACTTCACGGAAACTTTTAGTAACTGAACAACTCTGTTAAAAAGCAAAATAGAAATATCGAATGCAGATTGTGCCATAACTTTTAACGATGTTGATTTTATAAATATTTTGTACTAGTTGCTGGCTGAAAAATACGCTGAGTTACGGTAAATCTATATTTTCCGTGTAAAATTCGTAGGAAATATGTTATATCAGAGAAGTTGATTCATAAGCAGATTGCGGGCCTACATAATTTAGTCACGATAGGTGCATTTCGATTCTCGACTTAAGTACCCCACAAACGATCAAATTTGTTTGACAAACATGTTTCACGTAATTTACGTTTTCATCAAACAGCAGCGCAGACGAACAAACGTGCATCAAACAAGTTTGTTAAACAATTAGCTAGAATCGGTTTGAGATCATGAGATCTTGTTTGACAAAAACAGCGGAACACGTTCAAACACGTTTGTCAAACGCTACGCCAATGCAAATTTTCGTCAAACAGGTCATACGCATCAAACAAAGGTGTCCACTATCCTTTATTGTTCCGAGACACTATCAAACTGTTTGCCAAACACGTAAAATTTGACAAACAATTTGATCGTTTGCGGGGTACTTATTTATTGACATTACTCGACAAAATGACGTAGATCCGTCATCTTCCTATGAATCAATTTCTTCGATAGTATAGTTCTTGCAATCTACGAGTGCGCGTCGCCTTTATTTGTAGTTGGAAATGTGAATAGACATTTTCGTTAGTGTGCGTACCCGACGGAGCAGTCAGTAGCGAGCGAGCCATGTACGCGTGTATAGATATGGTCACTCACACAACTAAGGGCAACGCGCACTCGTAGATTGCAAGAACTATACGTAGATTTACGTATATTTTAATAGTAATACTATCCACACCGGTTTCGGTGACGGTGGCTGGTTTTATTGAAACCAAGGTCAAGAAATTTACTCAAATTATCAAAGCCCAATTCGTGCGCAGTACATACGAGAGCACTTTCTGTTCTTTTACTCTGAGTGGATGGATGGCGTGACATGACTAACTCTTTACATCATACATGCCTATCCGACTCTTCCATCTTTGTAAAAGACAATCATGATCAGATTGAATGTTGAAAACTTACAAAAATTTCTCTAAGCTGAAATTTAAACCACGACCTCAATAGCCCTGCACTAAGGCTGCGTCCCCATCAGACACGGCACGGCGCCGTCACCGTGTTACGGCACGACGCCGTCACCATGACACGGTGTGGCGCCGCGGTACCGTAACACGGTGCCGCGTACGGTGCACCGCGCGCCCCTATTCTGGGTGAAACTTCCGAACAAAAATTTTGTCCAAACTTAAACGAGGCACTTATTTGGAATACATAAAAATCGGCCAAGTGCGACTTAGGTTCGCGCACGAAGGGTTCTGTACCATTATTATAGAGAAAAATAACCAAAAAATTATGTTTTTTGTATGGGAGCCCCCTTAATTATTAAGTTTGTAAGTAATTTAAAATACGAATTTACCCAAAATTTCCTCTGTTTCTGTTTCTTTTTCAATCTTCGTTTTAGTAACAACAAGACAATAATTCTTTCGCGATCCATATGCAGACAAGCAATCTCGTTCGAGCGCAAATATCGACTGAATAGGGACGCACCGTACGCGGCACCGTGTTACGGAGCGGCGCCGTACCGTATCACGGTGGCGGCGTCGTGCCGTAACACGGTGACGGCGCCGTGCCGTGTCTGAGGGGGGCGCAGCCTAAGCCACTGAATCGTCAAAAGGAAATTTAGATCAAAATATTTGATCTAGATTGTAGTGGATCTAGAAAATGAAACATTATTTTATACCAATAGATAGTCATAATAATATAACATATAGAACTTTAGATACAGAATGATAGTAATGCATAGCTGTTGTCTTAGCCGGCCCCTAGATGATCAATTGCATTGTGCAATATCACGCTTCAATTTTATTGAACAGTTTCTTTGCCAATTTGATTGAATTCACGCGATGTTCATTATCAAGTACCAATCCTATGTGGTCAATGATATTACGCAATACGTGATATTGCGCAATAAAATTGCCTGTCATATAAAGAAAATTTAGATATTTTTGGCGCAACAAAAAATAATATTGAAGAGTATTGCCAAAAGTTGTGGTTTCCTCAACATAATTAATGGAGATTTTCATGGCTATTAAAGCGACGATCAAGAAAGTTTTACATAGTTCTTGGTCCAAAACATTTTTTATTTACAACCTTATTTATCTACGGAAACGAAAAAATCTTTTTCGTACAACTGAAAAAGACTATATTATTTTGTTTGAAAAAACCTTTTTCGGACAACGGAAAAAATGGTAGATATTATTTGATTCGGAATAAAAATTTATATTTTTATGTTTTCCTTGCTGATTTATCAGCAAACATTTTTTTACCAAGTAATTGATGTAATAATATTATTTTGCATGTATTTGCATTTATAATAATATATAAACCTTCCTAATAAAATTTATGTTCCTTGTAGTTACTACGTTAAATTAGTTGCAAAGGGGTATATACTGTATACAGCGACTCTGTCATACTGTGTACTGATTTTCTCAGTCAAAATATAACCATGTAACATCAGAATAACACTTGAACGTATAGTGTGGGGTATATTATATCCCGTAAGCATTTAGTTTGCAGATATGTCGCTGTGAGGCGGAAAAATAATTTCCTTTCCACTTTGGCACGTATCTAGGACATTTTATTGTTTTTATTGTTCGCTTATTGCTTTATTATTCTGGCGATATTGAGCTGATGATAATGAAGGATAGAAGTTGTAACAACACTAACATAATAAAGAATGTTTAGTCAAGCCAAGGATAGCATCAAAAAAGGATTCAGTATTTTAATAACACTTCATTGCGCCAAAATTAGTTGATCGTGCGAGAACCGAATATTGTGTACAGGATGCAAAAGATAAAACCCTATGTCCTTTCCCGGGACTCGAAGTACCTCCATATCAAATTTCAGCAGAATTAGTTCAGCGGTTTTGTCATGAAGGGGTAATAGAAGGACAGAATATACACTATACAGACAGACAGACGGCTAATATAGGTACATAGACGGACACGCTTTCGCATTGATAATAATATTAAGGGCGTTCCGTCCGGAGATTCCGTAATTGACCGTATTTAAAACCTTGTAAACTCATAATCTGAAAGCTACAAAGTTATAATAAAAATACAGCAATAATCTTCAGTATATCAACATTCCTTTTGTCGTTTTAAATTTTCTATTTTTGTTTCTTATACTCATTATATCAGCTTCCAAAGTAATACCAATTTGTTAAAATTCAAGCATACATTCAGCTACTCCTTAGGATTTACAAATTACTTTTATTTGAAACTCACGCCAATAGATCGACAATATCATAAACTACATATTCGCCGTTTTAAATTTTTTTAGGACAATTTTGAACTAAGATAAGTAAAAATAATAGGGTTTTGGCGCGATCTCGGCAACGCGGCAAATGTATGGCCAAGGTCGTTTGCTCAGGGGACGGCCTTAATATGGATTAATATTATCAATGTGAAATGAATGGAGAAATACAAACAATTACTACAATATTTTTGTTTTTTTTTTGTGAAATTGTATATACGAGGGGTTCCCAAACTGTGCGCCGCGGCGCCCTGGTGCGCCGTGAAAAGGCAAGAGGGGCGCCGTGAGTCGATCCTCCATCATTATCCATAACCACGAATATTATAAAATAAAATTATAATAATATGAATAATTATTATACAAAGTAGGCAGATGATTAAATATTTGTTCATTATTACTATTTATTACTTACCTGCTTAATCTAACTATAATTAATTATTAAAGGTGTTTATTTAATACTAGCTGACCCGACAGACATTGTCCTGTCTTAAGGATGATTATTTAATTCGAATTGGTATAATTAAGAAAACATTAGATTTAAATTAGTATCTTCATGCCAAATTTCATCAAAATAGATTAATAAATAGTTTAAGCAAAAATCATAAAAGTTTATTGTGCAGGAACCGTACATTTTCCGGGACAAAAAGTATCCCTTGTCCTTTTCCGAGACTCAAAGTATATCCATACTTTAAGTCTCGGGAATTTCATAAAAATAGACTGAATAGTTTAGGCGAACATCATAAAAGTTTATTGTGCGGGAACCGTACATTTTCCGGGACCAAAAGTATCCCTTGTCATTCAAAATTCATCAAAATCGATTGAATAGATTACACGCAAATCATAACAGTATATTGCGCAGTAACCATACATTTTTCCTGGACAAAATGTATCCTATGTCCTTTTTCTGGTTCTAAGCTACCTCTCCACCAATTTTCAGTCAAATCTGTTTATCCGTTCTTGAGATAAAAGTTTATTGGGCGGGAACCGTACATTTTCCGGGACATAAAGTATCCCTTGTCTTTTCCCGAGACTCAAAGTATCCCCATACCAAAATTCATCAAAATCGATTGAGTAGATTACGCGCAAATCATAAAAGTATATTGTGCAGTAACCGTACATTATTCCGGGACAAAATGTATCCTATGTCCTATTCCTGGTTCTAAGCTACCTCTCCACCAATTTTCAGCCAACTCGGTTTAGCCGTTCTTGAGTTATAAGTGGCGTAACTAACACAACTTTCATAATAAATGTCTATTTTTGTAATAGCTAGGTAGAATAGGGCGCCGCGCCGTGACAAAATATTGACTTGTAAGTGCGCCACAGGCTGAAAAAGTTTGGGAACCCCTGGGCCAAAAAAACAAATAAGACTTATGTATGCAGTGAAATTTTATTTGGTGTCTGAATTAGTATATATACTATATAATATGTATATAAATCTCCTGTCACGATGTTTGTCCGCGATGGATTCCTAAACTACTTAACCGATTTTAACCGACTTCCAAAAAACGAGGAGGTTATATGTTCGGCTGTGGATTTTTTTTTTTTGTTATTTTTTTTTATGTTCATTTTTTTAAAATGTGTGCTTTTTTCCAACTTCAGAGATAGGATAGCTTAAATCTTTAATTATAGTCGCAATTTTATTTTATTGCAAATTATTTGTCTATAAAGAGCGACCATTGTCTATGAGACGCGGGTCACGGGATAGCGATGGACGTTGCCATGGTGACATACTTATTTAGTCACTAATTCAATAAAATAATACGGGCGATATGCTATAAATAATATGGCAAAGAAACGTTTGCCGGGACAGCTAGTATACTATATACTATTCAGACACCAAATTCACTGCATACATTAGTCTCGTTTTTTTTAGGAATTGGAGCACAAAAAGTGTAATATAATATTTATTGAAAAAGGTCTGCCTTATTGGAATTCGATTGGAGTATGAAAGTTTAACGCATAGCTTTTTTACATAAATTACTTTACCTAGTTTCGTATACATAACTAGATGACGCCTGCAACTTCGTTGCGCCAAAATCGTTTATCGCGCGAGAACCGTACATTTTCACGGAATAAAAAGTATTCTATGTCCTTTCCCGGGACTCAAAGTATATCCATACCAAATTTCAGCAAAATTGGTTCAGCGGTTTGGGCGTGAAGTGGTAACAGACAGACAGACATACTTTCGCATTTATAATATTAGTATGGATATTTGTATGCGGAACTAGATGAGACGGTGAATGTTATATCACTTTCCTCCTATTATAAACCTTCCCTGGACTTCCATGAACATTTCAAGACTAAAATTAGCCAAATCGGTTCAGCCATTTTAGATTTTTAGTTAGACTAACAAAATTTCAAATTCATTTTTATTTTAATTCAGATTACTTATTTAGCAGTATTCGAAAAGATATACGGTATAAGTATTGGAGTGGAGTGGAGTGTAGTAGAATTATTTGTTGAAATTCATATTTTATCCTCAAAGTCATATTTAAAATTAAGAAACGTTACTTTGTCAGTTTTCAATGAAATGAATATAAAAAGTAATGCTTAGATGTTCATAATATTATGAATTGTTAGAGGTATTTTTTTTATGCAATAAGGGGGCAAACGAGCAAACGGGTCACCTGATGGAAAGCAACTTCCGTCGCCCATGGACACTCGCAGCATCAGAAGAGCTGCAGGTGCGTTGCCGGCCTTTTAAGGGGTAATAGGGGAGGGTGGGGAAGGAAATAGGGAAGAGTAGGGAAGGGAAAAGGGTAGGGGATTGGGCCTCCGGTAAACTCACTCACTCGGCGAAACATAGCGCAACCGCTATTTCACGCCGGTTTTCTGTGAGGACGTGGTATTTCTCCGGTCGAGCTGGCCCATTCGTACCGAAGCATGACTCTCCCACGTCTAAAATATGTTGCAAGTTGCTCCAAAATATCATTACAAAAATCACTTAATGTCACTATCAAAATCAAAATTTTATCACTGTAATTATCAAACATCTTGAAAAAATAATTTATTTTCGAAATCAAAACACGAAAATCTTTTCTCACTTTCGAATATTGAAGGACCTCAGAAGAGAATAACATAAACTTTATATACATGTTTGTTACATTTTATTGATAGTACATAATAGAGAATAACTTTTATGTTTACATAAAACCTTTGAGCGCTCGAGTATTCTTAGTTTATTGGTACTCGAATATTCCCGTGTAAGCGGAATATTCTATCGGAGAGTGATTCTTTATGGAAAACAATGATGGCCGAAAACTGCAGAAGAGAAAGAGATAAATAGTAATGGCTCCATAATAATAAACTTTTACTGACTATTTAGTGGCTAGACTAGCTAGACGAGGGATTTTTTGGTGGAATACAAAATCAGAGGTTTCAATTTATAGGAACTTTTTTTTTGTTTTCAAGTACTGTAAACTTTTTAGCGGTGATATCATGAACTAGTTAGATGATGCTCGCAACTCCGTTTAACGCTCGGGAACCGTACATGTTTCTGGGATAGGAAGTATCCTATGTCCTTTCCCGGGACTTCAAGTAACTCTATACCTTTCAGAAAAATCAGTTCAGTGGCTTAGGCGATACACTTTCGCATTTATAATATGAAAAAAAAAATGGATTGTGGATGGGTCATAAAATTTATACTCGCGTCAGGACACGTGACCTGATTGAAAATTCGTAAGAAAGAGGGAGAGAAACCGCTGGCGTAGTTAGCGTAGAAAAGAAAGTAATAACCCCCTTATTTTCTACCAAACCTTGACGCTAACTTGACCTAGGTCTCCTGCTGTCTCGTTTTTACTTTTGCCAGGTACTCCCAGAGTGTACACGTTTTTTTTCGTTTAATCCAAACGTATAATATGAAACATGTGGTATTTATTTCTTCTTTATCTCTATAAAGAAGAAATAAATACCACATGTTTCATATTATACGTTCATATTATAGACGAACTAAATTACACCCGCAATAATTCTGATGTGCTGGAATTCGTTTGTCGCGCAGGATCTGTAATTTTTTTTTTCCTTTATCTTGTCCTTTCCCGGGACTCAAAGTATCTGCTATATAAAATTTCATCAAAATCGGTTCCGTTGCGTATGCTTAAAGAGGTAATACACAGACATAATATAATACAAACATTCTTTCACATTTATAACGGTTATATATTTGGCGACTATACTTTTGTAAACACCGTTTATCTTGCTTCAGCGTGCGTGTGTGAACTAAGTAGACTTAAAAAAGTTTCGCGAAGTCTACTTACTGACTTGACGTGCCTTTGAAAAGTTTTTCGTCGTGTTCAGTCAAAATGAGTTTTAAACTATTTATTGATAAGAAGCGAACATCGCAAATTGTGACCTTAGTAAAATAAAAAGGTGATCAACTCAATTGTTACAACAGAGTTTTTGGAAGATATTTTTAATGCTAAAATACAACAAACCAAACAATTTTTCAGCAGCAAATATTTCAATCTTATATTTTGTGACAATACAATTATATTATACAGTAGCCTAACTCAGCTGATCTTGAACATCGTGCTATACGTGCAATGTGCATGCAATGCACAATATCAGTAGAGGCTTCGCTGCTGTAGTGAGAAATGAAAGAAAGAGATTTCGATCAGGCTATTGGAAGCAAACGTAACGTAAGATGCTCTGATGTTGGATGTACCGACCATTTTAACAAGGCTGAACTATCTCGTGGTTGCCGCTCGTTGGGGTCTCTCAAAGAGCGCCAACCATATTAAGCGTCTACCTATGTTTAGCAGATGACGGCTATCCGAAGCTATATGATATCACACCGAAATGGCAGCGATATGATTTTAAACTTTATCTTCATTATTGTAATACATAGTATTGCTTGAGAAACTTGGAAAGTCTCGCGGCCGTCAACGACGCCGCGATCACTCTGACGACTCCCACGCCGCGGCGGCGCATGGACAGTCATGCCGCTGCCCTGTGCTGCCATTTCGGCGTCATTAGGGCCGATTCACACCGGATCGGCAGCGGCCGGCAGCGGTCGGCAGAGGCGCGGCGAGGCCGGCAGAGGCGCGATCGGCAGCGGCCGGCAGCGGCGCGAAGAGCACTTTTAGTGTGAAATAATTTTAAACTTTATTTACATACTTATAACTACTAGTATCGCTTGAAAACTTCTAAAAGCCGTCGGCGCCTCGAGCCTTTTTAGAAGTTTTCAAGCGATACTAGTAGTTATAAGTATGTAAATAAAGTTTAAAATTATTTCACAGTAAAAGTGCTCTTCACGCCGCTGCCGATCGCTGCCGATCCGGTGTGAATCGGCCCTTAGAGACTTAGGGCGCTTTTCCTGTCATGCGTGTCATCGCTCGCGAGCAGATCAGCCCGCATGAAAGTTGCCCGCGTCCTATCATTTCATAGATGTTTTTCCTGTCATACAGGCAATACGCGCGTGGGCAGGAGCATGTTGTCACCCGCGGGAGGATCTGGTACGCATGCAGGAAACACTCATGATAGGAAAAGTACCCTAAAGGTATCTGATATCATACTACTATTCAGACTGGTATAAAAATAGTCTACTGTTTATTATGATTTTACAGTGCCTAATTTTCATCCGTTTTGTTTTGATACAATGAATGCGTTCCCATTATACGAGCCAACAATGTGACACATATGAGACCGTTCTAGCGCCATTGTTCATTTCATCCTCACAAAAAATATTTTAATGAAGTCGCTAGTGAGGTTATATTCACGGCATATTCCCAGTTTTATCCAAAATACATTTTTGTCTATGCAAATTGGAATATTTTCTGAGTGTTCGAATGTTTGGGTTACTGACAAGAATGTGGGTAAATAAGGTCAGTTTACACCGTCACGTTCATACTTAATATTATAAATGCGAAAGTGTGTCTGTCTGTCTGTCTGTTACCTCTTCACGCCCCAACCGCTGAACCGATTTTGCTGAAATTTGGTATGGAGATGCTTTCGGTCCCGGGAAAGGACATAGGATACTTTTTATCCCGTAAAAATGTACGGTTCCCGCGCGTTAAACGAATTTTTGCGCAAAGGAGTTACGGGCATCATCTGGTAATAATATGTATCATTAATTAATAAAATTGCTGGACAGATGGTTAACGTCCGCGTCGTCATGAAAGTAAATAAAAGCATCCTTGCAGGAATGTTCCATCAATGGGGATTGTCCATTTTTTTTTTAATTTTGCTCATTACAAAAATATTTCGAGGAATAAGGTCAGTGATTGCTTTTCTGTATATAAACGAAAAAAATACCCATTAGTTACTTACATTTTTGAACAAATATGTTTAACCTTAGTTTGAACTTCAATGGCGTTAAATTAGCAATAAATTCGACCAATATTACGTTTCGAACTTTTGGTAAGCTTTTCGTATCAGTTTTCACATAATGAGAACTTGCATTTGACGAACCAGCCATTATAATAAGATTTAAAGGAAATTTAAACATACTGCAGAAGTCAATTGGCCGCCGATGATGACGTCAGAGGGAAACTTTAAAAATTTATTGAGAAAAAACTAGCCAATGAATTTCAAAATTATTTAATTTATATTCTTAAAATACCCTATTTTAACGAAAAAAAATATAAAAAGTACATGTGATTTTTTTTGGGCAATGCCCATTGAGTAGGGCAATTCTACTCTCGGTAGATCCAACGAAGCTAAAATAAAGGAATCTAATGTTCCTATTCGTGTCAGTCCTTATCATTACACACCGAAAAACTACCAGAATAAAACACAAACATTTAAAATGGGAGATGATTTTGGTAAGCTCTCCGTAAGTACGACCGAACTTCAAGAATGTAAGTACGGCATGCAGTTTTAGGTAAGGGTGAGTATACAATTGAGGGGCGTGATATTTTTTTTATGTCAGGGGGCAAGTCGCAACATTAGAAGAGTTGCAGGCTGGTACGCTCTCTTCTTGAAGGTTTGCAGGTTATCATAATACGCTAGAACTTACCGAACTAGTTCATCAAACTCAACGTTCAAAAATTAAAAAATATATATTTTAGGACAGAGAAAAAGGGTGTGGATGTGAAGAAAAATGCCATTTCCGACCTCGCGTCACGCAACTGCATTCGACAAAATTCAAATCAAATGCCACTTTATGAAATAGGCTATATGTTTCATTTTGGTTTACGCCCTTCGATCACTATATTAGTGATCGAAGTTTACGCCACTACAAACAAATGACAACTTCGGTCACGTCACGTCCAAAAAATCGGAATGCTACCTAAAACAATGTCTTATTTTGAGATCGATTTCTGCCGAGCGATGTAACAGATTGTGTAAGTGGTGGCTGTTTTTGTACAAAACCGTTAAGAGGGCGACTAACCCAAAAATCCAATATCGTCCTTCTCTCTTCACACACATGCCCGTCTTTCATCAGGTGAAAAAGGACAACGAGGATTCATCACCAAATTAGTTTTTTCTCAATAACTCGATAAATATACAACATTTTAAAAATCGGCTAGGTCGGATTCTCAATGATAGAATTTTATGCAATGTGTTAAAATATTAACTTAATAGCAATACACGAAAAATTCGTGAACATTAGATGCATCTTTGTGATTTTTTTTTATCGAAAAATTTTTATTTTTTAGATATCGTGTTTTTGCTCAGATTGAATTCTTGGAAATATAATGTAGTATCTAATTTTATAAAATGAAACAATTCAGGGCGTTTTTTCAAGTATAAAAATGAATTATAAAATTGAAAATTTAGGGTTAGTCGCCCACTTAAAAAATATATCATGTCTACCTGTGTGCACTCTCCTTAAGCTAAATGTGGCGCGCTTCAATCGCTTTCAATAGAAAGGAGGTAGCATTTTTTAAATTTATTTTAACGTTATATGCCCATATTTCATGGTTCGTGCATCGACGTGGTGAAGAGCAATTATGCGACGTATTACTATGTGAGGAGAGCTCATTTTCCATTGAAGTGCACCGTCAAAGGCTAGATTTGAAAACATGTAACAGAATTTCTAGTACTTGTCAAAGTGAAAAATCCTTCACATTCAATTTATCACTTTTGTTGAGTATTATCACTGCCTTTACGTAACTTGCTTTCAATAGAAGTTAATTAGCTGAATAAATTTTTAATTTTAAACATATTTTCTTAATCATTTTTATCATACAAAAATTTGTTACACTTATCTACTTATCATGAGTTTTCTCTAAAGGCCTGTATTCACATTAATTTGTGCGAGTGCAGTAATTAGTGATCAGGACTTGAAGGAACAGAATAGGAATTAAAGAACTTGCACTAATAAGTCGCTGTTCACACTTACTTTTTTTCTGATTACTAATCACCTGCAATAATCACCTGCACTTATCACTAATCAAAGTGAATTCAGGCCATAAGGTTAAATATCGTTTAAAAAAACTCTACTTGTTAATTATAAGATATATAAAATTCTGTTCTATATTTTGGTGTAAAAGAGATGATCAATCCATCCTCCATTTATCACTAAATGCCACCCGCAACTTCGTTGCACCAAAACTTGTTTATCGCGCGCAAATCGTACATTTTGTCGGAATAAAAAGTATTATATGTCCTTTCCCGGGACTAAAAGTATTCCCATGTCAAATTTCATCAAAATCCGTTGGATGGTTTTGACGTGAAGAGGTAACAGACAAACACACGCATTTATATTAGTATGGATTTTCAGAATGTCTTTTCGTTTTAATGAATGCTCATTAAAATGAAATCAGAGAAGTTTTGTAATTAATTACCGAAACAATTACGTATTTATCCTGAAACAAGTTTGACAGAAGCAAATATTTGGTGATTTCCATAAAATATACACACCGGCAAAATTAGCGGAACATAATAAAATTTTATTTTTTTTTGAAAATTAATCGCTGTTTTTTATATATTTATTTATTAATTTAATAATTGATGATAAAAAAATAAAACTTATATAAATTTAGGGCATAAAAACGTGTAAAATTAAAAAAATCTGCAAAAATCTAAAATTAAGAAAAATCTTTGAAATTTCAGTAGTAAGTTTTTAAGTTAAATTCTTCATTTTTACTTAAGAAATGCCATGTTAACAGCGTGTAATGCCTTCTATGGATCTGAAGAGAGTCTGGATACCCCATTACATGCTTGCATTTTGATTGTCAATCATTTCCTGTGGGATATTCTTCTACTCCTCCAGTAGCGCCAACTCGAGCTCCTGAACACATTTTGGAGCTGGAGTTTTAATTCGTACCGTTCACCCATTGATGTGCCACACGTTCTCAATCGGATCCACATCCGTAGACCGTGCTGACCTCTCCACCTGGGCTACGCTAGCATCATTTAGGTCATAATGCCCGATTTTTTTACTCTATGGACGCGCAAAAAATTGAAGTTACTACCTAAAACTGTGTAAAAGGCACAACATGCAGTTCTATGATGTCTGTGCTATTGCCCTGTACTGTCAAAGTACCATCATTAACAATCATCAGCTCTGTGCGGGCTCCAAATCATATGCAACCCCAAACCATTACGAAGCCTGCATGATATACCACTGTTTCCGTTAAGTTTGATGGTCTATAGCGTTCCTTACGATTTATCCACATTCTTTATCGCCTGTCAATAAAATTTACACAGAATTTGCTCCCATCACTGTACAGCACACGATTTCACTCACTTGTCAAATTTTGATGTTCACGCGCAAATCTTAGCCTGGCTCTTTGGTGCCCTGTCTCAAGTTTTGGTGCCCTTGCTGGCACCTTTGAGTTTAATTTAACTTCTTTGAGTCTTCTTCTTACTGTAAAATCACTTACAGGTACATCTCGGACCTGTTCCTATAGGTTTCATCTCTGCAAAGCAGTTTAAGGTCGATTTCTTAAGGCTTGTACCCTTACAAAACGGTTATCCTGAACCTTTGCCACCCGATATCTGCCTTGTTCTCGTCTCCGAACGTAAGATCCAGTCTCTCTGTAGCGTTGAAATTTACGATGGACCACGAAAGCCGACACACCTAAGGCCTGACTGACCGAACGGTAGGTGTGACCTTTCTCTATCGTGGTTACAGCTCTAGCTGTCGTAGATGCTGGAAAATCCACTAATTTTGTATCTAAGCAATGTGTTCTTCCAAAAACCAAACAATCAAATGAGCTGGCATACCTTGCACCCCGCTAAAAACGCCATTCTTATCAGAAACACTTACAACGTCAATCATCGAAAAACACTTAGTAGGGCATAATTGCAATAAAAATTTGTCAACTTGCCAGTTTTGTTCAATATTTTATTTCTTAAATGAGCTTAGAAACTATAAAAAAGGATTTCACACAGCCCGACCCACTTGAATTCAAGTTGTGGCCCTTTTTACTTATGTTCCGCTAATTTTGCCGGTGTGTGTATGCTTTTTAATTCAATTTCCTTCCCCTGTTGACATTGTAGCACAGCTCTTGAATAAAACATGCCAATTGTCGGTTCCGCAAATGACACTCGTATTTTATAATAAGCCCTTTGAAATCTCATTTGGTACAGATTGATGTGTCCAATTACATACACTCAGAGTAATGTATGCTGCGCTTACAGAGGATAGTGGCTTGAACACCTCATTAAATTTTGTTGCCAGCAACTTTATAGTACAGAAATTAGTTTATTGCGAAAGAATTGTGGATTTTACAGAAATATTTATACTGTACGCACGCTTTATATTAATTTGTTTTTCTTTTATCAAATTTAAATCTGTTCTTTCGCATTTAAAACATTTTGTTAGTTTCAACCAGTGTGTAATGTTGTTGTTATATACTAGATACAGCAGCGAGACATACGAGCACAATATTATCGACGGTCCCTACGTATAAAGCGACATGTCAAAAGTAGTGGTTTTCAGGAGAACCTTTTAAAGATTCAAACTGTTACTGTAGATTACCATAAAACATAAACACAATTATTTTTGTTGATCTGTAAACCTTAATGTAGGACGTTTGCCATGATGTAACACAATTTTAAATATTTACTGTATTTTCGCCAAAATTGCAAGATGACCGTTTTCAATTCAATTCAATTCAAGACTGCCCCATAACGGTTAAGTCGTACATGTCCGTTTTTACTTTGGAAGAATTAAAATATTATATTAGGTCCTAAATTCAGTTAGCACTATATAAAATGATAAGTTTATAACATATAAGTATACAAATTATGGCTCTTCAGTGACAAAAACTAAAAAACACAGACATATCTTTTTATTGTTTACTTTGCATTGTAAACTCTATTTTAAAAGATTAATTTTTTTCTCACTTTTTTTGGTAAATAAAGTGGGCTAGGTTCTTCTCGCTGGGTTAGTTCCCGAACCGGTGGTAGGCATCATGTAGACTTTCAGAAAATATTTGCAAAATTTTATTCTGAATAAAAAATTTTGAGTTTGAGTTTGAGTTGAGTTTATACGCTGCTAATTTAATTAGTTTTTTCTATGTTATAACTTATAATAAACAAATAAAGGACATGTCGTCAATTACTTTAGGTCCATAATGAAAACTTGTAATAAAATGTGATTATTTGATAAATTTAACTGTTTATAGTTTTAAAAAGTCTACAAAGTTTAGTATCCATGTATTAATTAATTCTGTTTTACTAAAGGATAAACATAATAATGTTGAAGATGAAGACTTTATTGGTAACAAAATGCATCGTTGCTATGATTTAGATTTTTTATATAATATTTTTAAAAAATTTGTCTATAATACTTTTTATATGGATAAAATGTAGAAAAAAAACTTTTAGCATATTTGACAATATGTTGTTGAAGTTAACGAATGTCCAGATACTTTGCCTTTTTCTTCTTCTTGGTCATTGCGGATACTTGAGCAAGGTCAATTCCTTTTCCAATTTTGAGACCTAGGTTATTCCCGATCTAAGACTTTTATTGCATCGTACATGAGTAAATTCTTTGAGGCTTCGTTATAACTTCTACGGTGGACAAGTCTGGACAGTAAAATATATTTCTGAGTTGATTATTATATTCAGCTTTAACTGACTATTGATCTTTTCTGAAGGTCACAATTTTTATTATTATCGTTGAATACAGAGCTGCATTGATGTAATCGTCTAACACATTCCTTGCAGGAAGAAAATAGTATTTCATCCCAATTTGCGACTGCCAAATTGACTACAGAACACCTTATTAATTCTATACTAACATTATACAGCTGAGATTTGTTTATTTAAACGCCCTAATCTCAGGGACTACTTATCCGATTTGGAAATTCTTTCAGTGTTAGATAGCTCATTTATCGAGGAAGGCTACACGTTATAAATTATAGCGCTTTGATTAATAGGAGCAAAAAAACAGGGGAAAATTGAAAAGAACGGGGAAATAATTCGAAAAGGCTTATATTACAAACTCTATTGGAGCAAAAAAATAGCCCATAAACTTCTTAATTTATAGGTTAATCATGCACCGATGTCACTTTAGATTTTTAATATGAGTTTTTCCGGAATTTTTTTCAAGCCATTCTCAACCCTACAACCAAGCGATACCGCGTTGTAGAGGGAGTCCATCTATCAAGTGAACAAGGAGTGTTCTTAATAGTTTTTAATTAATTTTATATAATTTATTAGCGTTTTTAATACTGTTTTATATAAAATAAATAACATTAATATTCATAATTAAATAAATACAATATATCAGACTTCGCTTTCTATCTGTCGTCCGTTCGTCTATCACCAAGCTTTATCTCAAGAACCGCAATAGTAGAAATTTTCACAAATTACGTTTTTTTTTTGTTGGCGATATATAAAAAAAATATAGTAAAATTAAAATAAAATAAATGATTATTGTGGGGCCTCGTACAACAAACGCGATTTTTTTGCTCTAAATCGATAACGGTAAGGTCCAGATGGTTGTTCATCATGAAAAGAAGCCTCACTCTCCGTTGCAACTATTATTATTTATTGTTGCGGATTATTTATAACACTCAGATGCTCATATTGGTTTGAAATTAATTGAATTTGTGCCACGAGTCCCACTGAAAAAGAACTAAAGTCTCATAATAACTGAACGTAAATGGTAACAAGTATATAAATAATTCGCTACCTTAGAGGTAGAAACGGACATGTACGACATGACGCGGGACGGCGCGTAATTTCCAACGCTGTACAAGACGGTAAGTATAGATGTCCGCATCTACCACAATAAAACCTAATTAAACTGCCAACTTGTCGTCATTTACGTCTTTTTATCTTTGGAATTACTTGTGATAGAAAAAAATAATCATAATGTAGGAATATGCGTCTCATTATACGGAAATGCATGATGCAATAATTTATTTTTGCCATTTTGGACATGACCTTTTATACGTAGGGACCGTCGTTATGCGCGAATGTTGAGACGTCAGTAGAAAATGTAACGAAAACTGCACATATTGCATAAAATTTGTAAATATAATAACAATAATAATTATCATAATAATATTTGATATGAATAAATATCATCAACCGATTGTAAACCAACATCTCTTTTAAAATGAATCCTTATACTAGTGAGGGGAGCCCTAGAATATTTTTTTTTTGATTGCTAACAACCAAATTATAGTAGTAGCTAACAGAGATAGAAAGGATTTCATACTTTGACTTGATGGTCTTAAAATATGGATTGTTTTATTTGTAGGACAAGGTTACTTTTAAATTATATAACTATTAGCCTACCAATATACAAAAAATCAGCTGGTTAGGGTTCCGTTTTAGGGTACAGTAGTCAACCAAGTTTTGTTGATTACAGAACCTATCTATTTCTGTTAGCTTCCTTCTTGTCGAAATGTATAGACTACTAACAAAATATTAGCTTGTTAGTAATCAAAAAAAAATTGTTTTACGGCTCCCGTACTATACTTTTAGAGGCTATATAAACAAACAAATATTTACTCTTAACTAAGTATGTAAAGACAATTCTGCCCAGTAAATATAAAACAGTAACAACTCGAAATGGGTATAAACGTACCAATAACAGTAATAATGTAGTTAGGGGAAAGTTGCTTGTCGAGTCAGCAGCTGGCCTCTGTCCAAAGAGTTGCCCAAATGTTACCCAGGAATGAGTATTGTTAGTGTACCTCAATGTCCATAAAGTTTTGATGCTTTTGAATAAGATAAAGATACGTTTTGGACTCAGAAATCTATACTTATTATAAAACAAAGTCGCTTTTTTTCCCTCATGTCCCTTTGTTCCCTTTAATCTTTAAAACTATGCAACGGATTTTGATGATTCTTTCAGTGTTAGATAGCCCATTTATCGAGGAAGGTTATAGGCTATATTTTATCACGATGACACTAATAAGAGTGAAGAAATAAAGGAAAATGTGGAAAAAACGGGGAAAATTATTTGTAAGGGCTAACTTGAATGCGCTAATCTCAGGAACTACTGGTCCGATTTGAAAAATTCTTTCAGTGTTAGATAGCCATTTATTGAGGAAGGCTATAAGCATATTTTTTTCAGCTGCTATTAATTTATATCCGTGCGACGCCGGGGCGGGTCGCTAGTAAATAAAATATTCTAAGGGATTATGCCTAAATCAAAAAAATACAAGCCCGAATCTACAGCAAATAATTTATTACGAATCGTTAACAATCAAATTTAAACGTCCGTCCCGATATAAGCGATGAAGCGAAGTGAAGGGAGGGCCAGCCCGCTCCATTCCCCTCTCCTCGCACCTCCCGCCTCGTCTCGCACCACCCGCCTGTCGCACCGGTTTTCGCTTCGGCGCGCCGAACGACTTGTTATTGTAAGACGGCCGTTCCTGGCGGCTGAACGTCTCCGTCAGCCTGATCTTTCCTCGTCCCTAGGTCCTGGTCCTCGGCATTACTTGTTACATCAGTGTCCTCGTCATTACCTAAAACATAAAATAGTTGATGAGCAAAATGATCATTAGTTCATTTGTGTATTAGCAAAGAGGCTGCCTATATTGACAAAATCGACGATACTGAACGATAGAGTCAAAACAGGCGCTTATAGCAGTGAAGAAAATGTCAATTGTGATGAACGAGTTTCGGACCTCATCCACCAACAATGGCATCTCCAACTCCACACTCACTAATGAGATAACTGCAGGATTTTAGAAGGAATTGCCGCTGGTCGGGGCACAGCACAAGGTTGCCACTGGTCGGGGCATGGTACAGAGATTGCCACTGGTCGGGGCAGGGTATAGAGGTTGCCACTGGTCGGGGCATGGTATAGAGATTGCCACTGGTCGGGGCAGGGTATAGAGGTTGCCACTGGTCGGGGCATGGTACAGAGGTTGCCACTGGTCGGGGCACAGCACTCACCACTCGCGAAAAATGCTTCACACACATCTGGTGTCCACTCGCCGCGCCACTGCACCATATGCTCTGCAGCGGTCTGAGTTTTCTTCCCATATGAGCCAGCCACCAGCTCCAGTTCATATCGGTGGTGGGGAAGCTCACGCAAGATCTTGTAAGGACCTCGCATGCCGGAATCCAATTCCCTTGCTCTGTGATCCCTTAATTACAAAAACAAAACTACCAACAGCAAAATTACGAGGTTGGCGACGTCCTTTATTTACATAAGCATCCTGACGCTGTTGATTGGCAGCAAGAAGCTCCGAAGTTCTTTGTCTTCTCAGCGTCATTAAGCCTTCACGATTAGGATTACTATTACTTAAAGCAACATTTTTCATTTCATTTTTTTTTCATTTATTTAGAAAAAGACACTTAAAAATAAAATACAATTTGATGTTCTAGTACTTAAACTAGGCCTTTTTTTTTTTTTTTTTTTTTTTTTTTTTTTTTTAAGGAGGGGAAATGCGTTACGCATCCCCCGCCCCCTCGGGGGAAGGAGGCGGGGGTATGTGGGACTCCCTACACGAGGTTTACCCACTAAAACCCCCCCAGCCCTTCGTCATGCGCCTAGTGCGGGAGGGACGGGCACCGCAGAGCAATTCAACTCCGCCCACTTAAACTAGGCCTAGCCTGTCTTCATCAAACAACATCTCTTACTAAGGCTCTTAAAACTGGTGTCGTCCCGTCAATGCCAGTTAATATTTGAAGTGAAGATGATTGCGTCGTGGCCTGCTTAGTAATATTAAGAGTGAGTTGAACCTTCCACAATGCTTCACACCAGTTGGCACCTTTATGGTTAACTTCTATGCGCAGCATGTTGAGAACCGTCCTACAATACCTTTCAACTTGTCCATTTTCTCGGTGCATTTCTGGCGTTACATAGTGAATCGAACAGCCCAACTCAGAAATCCAGTTTTGAAACGACATACTCTCAAACATTCTGCCTCGATCGCAGACTATGGTAGAAGGTGTGCCAAACAATGAAATTGCATTAGAAAATACTCGTTTCAATTCCTCTGTGTCTTGTCTATATATGGCATAAAGCAAGCAGTATTTTGAAAATGAGTCTACAACTATGAGGATGTATTTAAAACCGTTTGACTCAGTTAACGGGCCTAAAACGTCAACATGAACTACAGCAAATGGAACGTCAGGCTTAGTCCATGACTCAATTGGGAGACTGGGAGCTCGAGGCATTTTTTTATGAGCCAAACAAACTATGCAGTGTCCTATGTATTTTTTTACAAATCCTCTCAAACCCGGAAACCAAAAATGACGGAGTATTAAATCGGTAGTCTTGTCAATGCCGATGTGATCGTGATCATCATGAAAAACTCTTAAGAGACTGAGCCTATGGCCTTTGGGCACGAAACAAAGAAAACGCGATTCTTCGCCGGTCGGTGAAAACTTATAGTACAACAACTCATTTTTAATAACGAATCTAGTAGCATCTAACTGACCTTCGTTTAATTTTTGCATAAGGTTCTGGGTCTCTGTGTCGGCCGTTTGAGCAATTTTTGCCCAATTCCGTGGATTTTGAATATGAAGAACATCAGCAGGCTGACGGCTCAAAAAGTCGGCATGTTGCATAAAACACCCCTTTCTATATTCTAATGTGAATTGAAAATCTTGTAGGTAAACCCACCATCGTGCGACTCGCGGTATAAGGTCCTTTTTACGTTCAGTTAATTTTAACGAATTACAGTTGGTTACAATAATTTTAAATTTAATGCCTATCAAATAATGCCTGAAATGCTGTAAAGCACGAACTATCGCAAGAGTTTCCAGTTCATAACTGTGATAGCGAGATTCTGCACCTTGAGTGGATTTACTGAAATAAGCGACAACACGCTTCCGCCCATTATGATCCTGTAATAATATTGCTCCATATCCTATTGCACTGGCATCAGTGTGGAGCTCTGTAGGACGTGCAGAATCAAAAATTGCTAAAACTGGCTCTTCAGTAAGACACTTGATGATGTAATCGCGAGCAGTGTCCTGTTCTGCGGTCCATATAAAAGATTGACCCTTTTTTAATAATTTTGTAAGAGGAGCTGTTTTAGAAGCATAACCTGCTATGTATCGGCGAAAATAGCCCGCTAGACCCAAAAATTGACGCACTTCCCTAACGTTAGTGGGCTTTGGCGATTTTATCAACGCGTCTGTTTTACTAGGGCTCGGCCGAACCTGACCATGACCAATCAGTCTACCTAAATACTCGAGCTCTGTATCTAAAAATGTGCATTTCTTTAAATTAACAGAAAAACCTGCATTTTTTAGCGTTTTTAATACTTCACGTAACGTGTCAAATCCCTCCTGCACTGTATTGGACATAATCAAAACGTCATCAATATATGACAGAACTTTACCGGCTTCTATCAAGTGCTTAAGCGTTTTAGATATGATTCTTTGGTACGCAATTGGAGCATTAGCAAGCCCATATGGCATTTTTAAGTATTCGTAATGCCCTTCAGGTGTTACGAAAGCCGTTTTCTTTATAGAATCGTCATCTTTCATTGGCACTTGATGAAATCCCGTAGCCATATCGAGGCTAGAGAAGTAATTAAAACGGCCTAATCTATCGATGTGATTATCGATCAGTGGCAGCGGAAACCGTTCTTTAATAGTGACAGCATTTAGAGCCCTATAGTCTACGCACATCCTGTCATCGCCATTTTTTTTCTTGACGAGGATAATAGGGCTCGCGTAATCCGATTGGGACTCCCTTATTATTCCCTTATCTAAAAGGTCTTTAATTATGTTGCGAACTCGGTGTTTTTCATCAACCGATAGTTTATATGGTCGATAATGTATTGGTGCATTGCTACTAAGCCTAATTTCCATGAACCCGGTATTTACAGTAGAAGTCGCTGTTCCTACTATTAATATGTCAGAAAATTCTTTAATTATTTCAAATAACTGATCGCGCTCTTTACCTATTAGAGGTGTTTTAATCTTATCAAGTTCTATAGTATTTACAGTTACAGTATCAACTCTTAATAACCGCTGGCTATTTTTCGTACGAATATAAGTAACACCGCTACGATTTAAAACATCAGTACCGATCAAAATTGGAGCCTGCATACAATCAGACGGCACTACATATAAATCAACTTCTAAAGATAATTCCGGAAACTCAATAATTGTATTTATGTAAGAAGTGGACTCTAAATCTTGACTTCCAATACCACGCATTCGTCGATATGTAGGAAGTTTATTAAAAGTAAAATGCTTCAAAACGTTTTCAGCAATAAGTGAAATGTCGGAGCCAGAATCTATCAAAACATCTACGGGTAGTTTTTGAATAACGGCAGGAATTACGTTATTTCTTTTGGTATCGTCTCCGAGCAAAAATTTACGTTTTTAGGTATATTTTTGGATTTAGATTCTAATCTCTCTTTTGCAAAACAAGATTCAACAAGATGCCCATTCTTTTTACAAAATGAACACGTTTTTACCGGCTGATTACTTTTGACTGACTGCGACTGCGATTTTTTAAAATTAATGTCTTGCAAATTTGATTCAAGCTTAGGCCTTTTAGGACAATTTATTTGCTTGTAACCAACAGCTCCACATGTAAAACAAGTCAAGTGGTCATATTTAACAGCCTCGCGTTTGCCTGGTCTCGATGGAATACTAGCCGACGAACGAGAAGAATTGTTAGTAGTAAATAATATATTTTTGGGCTTAACGTATACCGACAAGAATTCTACTAGATCGTTTGAACGTAGCTTAGCATTAGTAGCAGCCGCTTTTACTTGGGGATCCGTAATACCACGAACAATAATTGCGACTTTGAGCTCGTCCGAAAGCCCTCTAACGATGTTTAGCCTTAAAAGGGATTTCCTTGCATATTCTGCGTAAGTGGCAAACTTATTCGAGCTAGTACTCATAACGTCATATAATATGGACGCAACGTCAAGTTCACGGGGACACAATGAACGAAAATCGCTTTTAAAATTTGACCACGTGCGGTCAGTAGTGACCCATTCATTGAGCCAAGTTCTAGCGTCCCCACGTAAGCAACTACCTACACGTCCTAAGCATTCCCCATCATCCCAATTATTTAATTCGCGCCCGCGATCAACTTCAGCACACCACTGATCAAAATCGTGCACCTTTGGATCAAAATTAGATATGAAGTAATGTCTAGATTTCACTTCTACTAACGATGAAAGTGCACTGACAATTCTATCCGCAGTGTCCGTACTATTGCTACCTTCGGCCGGTCTACCGACAGAACTATTTCCCGTACCGCCGTTATTAATAATTGTTTCGACCTGTATTGGCGCCGACGCCGCTGCCGCTGGCACTAACGGAGGCGTATAACTACGTGCGGCACTAGACAATGCTTTCCGTGTAGGAATCCGCTCTTCTAATGCGTCTAACCTTTTCATAATAATCGTTAATGGGTCGCGCTGGGGAGCACGGGAGGCGCTTGAGCTATCACGCAAACGAGAATTATAACGATGTCGAGACGAACTATAGGAGTCGTCAAAACGGTCACGTTGCCTAGAACTAGCCCTTCCAGAATCATGTCTTTTATCACGGCGCCTACGACGATTATCACGACTTTTAGAACGAGAATCACGACCCGACATATTAAAAAGATTTCGAATTAAATGTAAAAAATCAACTTATTTGCGATTTACGCAATTTTAAATTAATTTGTTTCGGTTTACGAAATTTAAATCGATTTGTTTAAATCTACAACTTTAAAATATCGATCAACTTATTTCGACTACAAGAAAAAAACACACAACCGTTATTAAATAACAACGCACGTTCAAATTTTAACGGTAATAGCAAAAACAAATAAGTTGTTGTAAAGAAAATAACGATCACTTTTACACTAAGAAACTATAAAACAAGATGGCGAACGAAATAGCGCGCCTAAAATCCCACGTCTGATCTAAGGGATTATGCCTAAATCAAAAAAATACAAGCCCGAATCTACAGCAAATAATTTATTACGAATCGTTAACAATCAAATTTAAACGTCCGTCCCGATCTAAGCGATGAAGCGAAGTGAAGGGAGGGCCAGCCCGCTCCATTCCCCTCTCCTCGCACCTCCCGCCTCGTCTCGCACCACCCGCCTGTCGCACCGGTTTTCGCTTCGGCGCGCCGAACGACTTGTTATTGTAAGAATATTATAAACTAAAAGACGTGACACGTTGTTTGTCCGCGACGTATCCTAAATTACTAAGCCGATTACCGTTATAGGATACCTTACATCTCAATTGAATTTTGATTTGGCTTGTGGAAGTCCAAGGAAAGTTTTTGGAGAAAAGTGATAGGAAGTTCACCGGGCCATCTAGTCGAAACATAAAAATGTTCTATCCAAGTTTGTTTAGGACTAAGCACAATGTAGATTGTAGGCTGATCACCTACCTGATTGTGTCATAAGAGATGATGACAATGACGATGGATAGACATGGAAAAAGTGTTCCTGTCTCTCACCAGTCCCTATTCCCGCGTTGAAAACATGTTATTTCCAAGTTTGGTTAGGACAATGCAGGCTGATCACCTGACTGTCTGACAAGTAAGATGATCCATGCGTCGGATGGGCATGTAAAGAGTAAATCCTGCGCATGGTCTCTCGCCAGTCGTATCGGTCTTCCGCCCCACTGAGTTATGAGAGTAAAAGGAATAGAGACTGCTCTTAAAGAAGAGACTGCAGCAGTACAGACTGCGCACATACTTGGGCATTATAAAATTACTTCTGCGTAACTGGCCTGGTTTCAATGAAACCGGCCACCGTCATCGAAACTGATGTGGGAGTTATCCATACTAATATTATAAATGCGAAAGTGTGTCTGTCTGTCTGTCAATCTGTTACCTCTTCACGCCCAAACTGCTAAACTGATTTGGCTGAAATTTGGTTTGGAGATATTTTGAGTCCCGGGCAAGGACATAAGATACTTTTTATCCCGGAAATATGTACAGTTTGCGACAAACGAATTGTGGCGCAATGAAGTTGCGGGCGTCATCGTATCAAAAAAAAATGTTAATCTATTTTAATTGAGTATTAATTTTTATTATTATTGTAATACAGTCCGGACAAACCTTCATGGTTTATGGAGAGTACATTTTTAATGTCATGTATGATTTATGAAAATAAATGAATAAATAAAATAATAAATAATAATTAAAACACTTCTAAGTAGTTGGCCTGATTTATATGAAACCAGTGACTATCGCCGAAACCGATGTAAAAGGCATTATTATTGTTCGCAATAGTAATTATTTAGTGTATTTTCTAAGATCAGTACTACAAGTATAATTAATTTGAAAGCGAAATAGTATTAGTGAATATTTAAATCAAAATTGATATCAAATGTTTTTGATTCACAGCATTATAATAATTATTCTGTTATCTTCTCAACAATAATTATTACAAACAATTACAATATAGTATCGTGTAATAGTTACTAAAACGAGCTAATTTGATTTGAGAATTCATTTTTACTCGTAAAAGAAAAACAGACCAACAGTAAACATGCATACTAAAATATTGTTACGAAAAAGGACACATAGTGCCATCTAGCGTCAAACTAGCGCAACATGTAGAGAAAACGCAGACGAATCCCCTTATCGATACAAGATGGCGTGAGGTGTACGATTGTATGCTCGAACATTCAACACATGTTTACGTAAACAAGTGATTCAAGTAAACAAGTGTTGTTTACGTGTTTATGCGAATGTTCTCGTACAGTCTAGGGCTCGACTCAAACCACATAAATAGGCGCAGGTAGGCCAATCAATTCAGTTTTATCTGAGCGTTCTTCGAGGCGACTTCAAAGTGAAAACAAGTGATCAATAGTGAGTGATTGTGATAGTGAACCTACGACTCGGCTAAGACCTAGGACAGTGATAGTGCTCAGTGATTTGGATCTTGTGCTTAGTGTTTGGACTTAGTGATTTGTGTGAGCTAGTGTTTGTGAATAAAGTCTTCAAGAGAGTCACCAGGTCTTTCTCTCCGAATCTACGAACCCTAGCACGTAACAATATTAAATTAGAAAGTGTGTCTGACTGTTACCTTTTTACGCGGAACGGCCAAACCGCTGAATCGATTTTGCTAACATTTGGTATGGAGATTCTTTGAGTCCGAGGAAAGGATACTTTTCATCCCGGAAAAATGTACAGTTTCTGCGCGATAAAAGAATTTTTGCGCAACGGATTTGCGGGCGTCATCTAGTGAAATATAAATTGGTATCGGTTGGCCCAAAAAACCAGGTTTGGCGAACTTCCAAACACTTGGGTGGTTAACTGTATCTTTATGATTTTATGTGCCCATAAGTTGTTCAGGGAGAAAAATAATGTGTGTTCCTTGAAGAAAAAAAGGAAAATATTACGTGCTACAATAATCAGATTTTTTCCTTCGCTTAGAATAAGATAGTCAACGATACGAGAAGAGAGAAAATAAGTAATTTTCAAGAAGGTGAAACCTGCATACTTTGAAACCCCAGTTTTTCTCAGTACAGTACATATCATAATCTTATATATAAAATTCTCGTGTCACAATGTTAGTCCACGAACTCCTCCGAAACGGCTTTACTGATTTTTACCAAATTTTATATGCATATTCAGTAGGTCTAAGAATCGGCTACTGGGTACTTTATTTATTGAAAAATGTATTTGTTGAATAAATAATAGTAAATTACCACAACCTGAGACTGACGGCGACCATTGTTTGTGCGACGACATAGCGATCGACGTTGCCATGGTGACATACCTATTTAGTCACTTCAATAAAATATTATGGGTGAAATACTTTATAATATTATGGCAAAGAAACGTTTGCCGGGACTGCTAGTAATTTTATAATAACTAGTTGACCTGGTGAACTTCGGAAGGGAAAGTAATTTTCCTTCTAATATAGAACTTCCTTTCTACAAACATTTCAAGACAAAAATTATCCAAATCGGTTTCGCCTTTGTCGACTTATAGAGAGTAACAAAGTTTAAAATTATTTTTATTTGCTTTTTTTTACATTTACAAACTCTCGTGAAACATAACCCTCCTGCCAGCACAGGCGGGTAAAAAGAATAAGATTTTGCACAAACAGTACAAGTGGTGTTTTTGAGACGAACTAAGTTGGATATGAATAGCTCACTTAGTGACCCTTACTGCTACTGACAGTGAAATGTGGACACTGGACTACACAGTTAAGTAGAACAGATGAACAGATACATACAGCATTCAATTTTATTTCACTACCAGAAACCTGAGCTTCTAATTAAAATATTATATTTACTCTAAGCTCTAAAGTAATCATATTTAAATTTTCTGAACAGTGGGCAACTTTGTATTATAATAGTTAACTTTATGTTATGTGTATGCTTGTAGTATATTTTTATATACTACATATTTTTATTCTGTGATGATCAAAGACTATGTAGCCGAATGGAGATATTGAATTGACATAAAACAGTTAGCATGTAACTGAATATATTTATATATTACTAGCTGTCCTGGCAAACGTTGCTTTGCCATAATATATTTGCCATATTATTTTATTTAAGTGACTTAATAAATATTATGTTACCATAGCAACGTCTATCGCTATCTCGTCGCACAAACAATATTATTTATTCAACAAATGCACTTATCAATATATAAAGTACCCAATAGCCGATTCTCAGACCAGTAGGTCTGAGAATTCAGTAGAATATGCATATAAAATTTGGTAAAAATCAGTAAAGCCGTTTCGGAGGAGTTCGTGGACTAACATTGTGACACGAGAATTTTATATATAAGACTAGCTGTCCCGGTGAACTTCGTGTCACTTTAAAACCTTCCCTGGACTTCTACGAATATTTTAAGACTAAAATAAGCCCAACCCGTTCAGCCGTTTTCGAGTTTTAGCGTCACTAACACATTTGAAAATCCATTTTTATGTATAAGAATATTTTATTATAATATTTTGAAAAAGCATCTCTATTTATATTACAAGTAATTTATATATTTCAGTTGAAAAGTCACTTTGAAGTTTTTTCAAAGATTAGGTTTGGTAGACTTTTCTAAAATATTTCTTACAAGTGCTTACTACAACTTAACATATTTAACATGAAAAAAAGTGTGTCAGCTCCGACGCACGACTGGAGTTTATTCCTTAAGGGGCCGGGTACCCTTGGAATTTCTCATACAAACGTAATACCAAAATCATTTTCTCATACGAAAATATTTAACATGTTTGAATTATTTTTCAGTTTAAGATAGTAATTACCTAGGTTCCTACACAAAAATTTACTTCAAAATATTTAAACAAAAAAAATTTTTTTTGTTTAAAATTATTTTTTTGTAAATTTACTACTAAATATTGAAACACTAAAAAATAGAGTAAAACACTAAAAAATATATAAATGAATAGTAAATTTACTACAAATTATTTAATTTCTAAAAAATATTTTTTAGTATTTAAATATTTAGTAGTAAATTTACTATTTATTTATATATTTTTTAGTGTTTTACTCTATTTTTAGTGTTATAATATTGAGTAGTAAATTTACTAAAAAAAAATTTTAAACAAAAAAAAATTTTTTTGTGTTTAAATATTTTGAAGTAAATTTTTGTGCAGGAACCTAGGTAATTACTATTCTAAACTGAAAAATAACTCAAACATGTTAAAAATTTTCGTATGAGAAAATGATTTTGGTATTACGTTTGTATGAAAAATTCCAAGGGTACCCGGCCTCTTAAGTACGAGTATAGCAATATAAATACATCGACACTGATAGAAATAAACAAGCCCAATAACATATTGTATATAGGTATAGTCGCCTATACAGCATACCATATGTACGTCTAAATTATAAAGTTAATATACCTATCGATATATATATATATATATATATATATATATATATATATATATATATATATATATATATATATATATCTCACAGCCAAATTAGAAAGTTGCAAGCCAAAAACGAGACACATTTTC
Source organism: Polyommatus icarus (assembly GCA_937595015.1). Classification (NCBI taxonomy): domain Eukaryota; kingdom Metazoa; phylum Arthropoda; class Insecta; order Lepidoptera; family Lycaenidae; genus Polyommatus; species Polyommatus icarus. Next base: position 16,301,869 of record OW569335.1, read on the forward strand.
GTTACTTGTTAGTAGGTTTTACCCCTCGGATTTTTCTCATACCGGGCGCCTTATATATGAAAATCGATTCTTAAGGAGTAAACTCCAATAAAAAAGTAAAAACATAAAACGACATTAAATAAAAAAACATTTCTATAGTCGTTACATGCAAATTCCACTGTACTATTGTAACGGAACGCACATTGTTAAAATGAAAGCATGAAAATTCTTCAACTATCGATTTTCATTTTTAACACTTGTGTCACCGCGATTTGTATGTTTTTACGTACCGTATATTATATGTGACGAAAACAAAAGAAATTTGTAACCTTTTGGGTCGGTTTGGGGTACCTCCAAAGAAATTCACAACATTATAATATATATCGGCGCAACAGTAAATTATAAAAGCAGAACTATAGACAATTAATTACTTATTTTTAATGACAATTAAAATTACTATTAACTTTTGAACAAAATATTATTTATTGATTTTTAAGTGTAAAATCTTATATTTGAAACGTTAAATTCCGGTGTTAATACTAAAATGAAAACGTCTCGTTTAAGTTTTCTTGATTTGTAAATTTCAATTATAATTTTTAAATGCTATTGCATTAAAAACATGATTTAAATTATGGTTATTACTTCTTAATATTGCTTAAAAATTACAATATTTGTAACGATTGAGAATAACACGATATTTTGTTGTTTACCTTAAATAATAAAAATAACTAATTTTAGTAATTTGTAAATTTAAATATTGATTTTTGATGCAATAATCACATGTTGTTGTTTGTTTGTTTCTTTAAAATTGCATTATTTTGTAAACAAGTTCAAACCCTATGAAACCTGCTGCACAACACTCAATCGTTTCTGTTTGATTTGAGTTGTTGAGCAGTGAGGATTGAATAATATTGCTGTTACACCAAAGAATATACATAATACCTATACACTATGTTACGCTAAGTTTTAAGAATCAATTTGGAATTTGTATTAAGAATAGTTGGAATAAAAGTGTTTTTGAATTACCTAAGAAGAGTTTTACTTGGTGAGTGCTTTTCTACTTATAACAGCATGAATTTTGAATTTGATAATAATTTAGATAAAGAAAGTGATGTCAGCGATGCTGCACACATTTTAAAAACAATGATGTTCTTTCTTCGTCATAATATATTTTATTCGTATATAGATCATTTTCTGTGAAGTAAAGTTTTGGTTCTGTGCTAGTTTTTCAGTGTTCCCGGGTCATGGATGTGTATTAAATATGTGTATTATATAATAAAAATCATAAATATATATATATATATATATATATATATATATATATATATATATATATATATATATATATATATAGTATAAAAGTATTAACGTGCTAAGTACCTGAAGGACTTGTGTTACGGGTACGTTGTCTGGTACCCGTAACACAAGTCCTTCAGGTACTTAGCACGGGGCCAGACTGACGTGGTGTGAAGCGTCCATAGATATTATTATTATTTATTAGCCAAAGCCCAACCCCAAATTTTTATCAAGAAACCTTGAATGATATAGTTTTGGAATGATAAAATAATCGTTCCCCACTCATCACAGCCTTGGGATGCCTTGAAAAGACTTCGTAAACATCAGAAAACAGATGACCTCATCTCAAAATTACGAAAATTTTAAATGCAAATTTGGGGGAATTGGAGGGGTTTCCTGGCGGTGGAAGTGGTAAGTAGGAGTTTTTCTCACCCAAAAAACCCTCCTTAACCCATGTCACCACCATAAAATAAACGTAGGCTTCTAAGCCTTAGCCTTTCGTTTTTCTTCACTCGCGGACGCACCGTCTTGCACTCGAAACGTACGTGCGGAATTCCTTCCGTTCGGAAAAAAGCGAGCGTGTGCGCCAGTTGATGTATTATCTACTTATTCTATGCATTTGGATGTCCGAATAGGGAAAATTAATTCGAAAATCGAATACTGAAAATGTATGTATGCGGCCAGCCTATACCTACAACCAAATTGCGCACTTAATTTCCAATTTGCAACTCTAAAGTTATGTTTCAAATATCAAAAGCAAAATAAAATACGAGTGATATGTCTTTGCAAACTGAAACTTCTAATGAACATAATATTCAAGTTTTCCACAAAGAAGATTCTCTGTACATTTCTTGGAAATATACAGCTAACTTGAGCATTCCCACTGTCAACGGACATAACTTTATTGAAACTATAATTTGATATCAAGTTTGTTTGCATATTAGATGACATTTTCCTAGTTTATTGACTCAATTTTATAATTTATAGATTAGCTATAAACCTACCTGCTTATTTTTATTGAATACATAAGTATAAACAATAATTATTATGGTACACTCGCAGATGTCTAGGTTTATCGAATTGCTAAAAGCCGATTTGTGACGGTTCGCGTCGTCGTTTTTCTGTGTAGTAATAATCTTTAACCTATCAAGCCCCTTAGGGTGCGTCCACATTTGTCTCATTTGTGCGATCAGATCCCCGATCAGATCTCCGTCGCGTATCATCGAAGCGTGTGAAAATGATACGCGTGTCATGATACGCCCCGATCGCTATTAACCGCGTATCTAATACATGCCGTATAGATCTAATAGGCGTCCACACTATGATACTCATACTTGATACGGCGCGATGATCGCGACGGAGATCTGATCGCGCAAATGATACAAATGTGGACGCACCGTTATGAGCAGCGGTGATCGCGACAACAATGGAATAACAATAGATTTCCAAGAATCCGCGATCGAAGGATTAAGGCAGTTGTTGTTATATTTTAAATTTTAATAGTAACGAAACCTTGATTGACCAATGATAACACATCTACATAATATTATGTTTAAATTAAAATACTATGTTAGAGCACAAATCAATAGGCGTGATAATTTTACCGTAAATTAATGTACCTACCACAAAAGTGCTTAGCTGTGAAATATACTAAATCAAATTGTACAGTAGATACTAGTAATTGACTTGTTGCGCTTTGAATCACCTCAGAAAATAAAATCTATAGATATAGTGGGATGCTAGTAACTATGTGATGAGGGTGATAAATGCACTATAAGCTGAGGTCCGTATAAAATGAAAATCCAGAATTACCTACTGATACCGCATATTATATTGTCCAAGTACACACACTAGGTTCATATCTATAGTTCGAAAGAAGGTGGAGAATAGGAGATGAAAAGCACATTATGATATAAGCACTAAAATATGATATGAGTTCAAGCACAGAATAGTGACTTAGCGAAATATTTAAAGCTGCGGCGAACAAGCGAGTGACATAGGGTGTTTTCACACTGCGACGGTAACGACACGACACGATTCCACAGAATAGATAAGGGCCACCGCACATATAATACAATTTCAAGTTGGCCGACTATCGTACAAACTAAATTGCGTAGTGTCACAATTTAATTGGACAACTTCATCGTGTACGCTGCCAGACGCAGACTTTTAGATTTAAGTTGGTAATGGTGTTGCTAGCCCAGCGACGTGCGTGTTAAAATGCGTAAAAACACGCTTTTATTGTGGCACTAATAAAACGAAGGCGAAAAGAAAGGAGAATATTTTGGGTGCATTCAATATTAAGTGACAGAATATTAGAATTAGTACAATAGTCAGTTTGTACGATAGTCGGCCTACTTGAAATTGTATATAATATGTGCGGTGGCCCTCTATTCTGTGGTATCGTGTTGTGTCGTTATCGTGCAGTGTGCAAACGCCCATACGCTCCGTATCGGGGAGTGACTGATAAGTAGACATCGGATTATATGCACGATCAAAGTGCCGAAATACGCATGCAAATAATATACACGATAAATGGCCAAAATATGCACAAAACATGCACAATCAAAAGTCACTTATAAAAATGTATTATTTTTGAAAGAGTTTTCCGGTGTTGTTCATAATAAATGCGCCAATTTTCATAATTCCATTTAATCCAGGACTTTTTTCTTCTTTCCGATTACAATCTTAGTCCCCATGACTTACCCACTTAGTCTTACCCACTTTATTCAATTTTTTTTTCAAATTTTTTTCAAATGTGAAACAAAATGTTTCTTTGTAGTTCAAAGAAACATTTTGTTTCTAGAAAGATTATTATTCGGGTGTATTGCGGAAGTCTGTAAATAAGGGTGGACCACATAAATTTTGAAGTATTTTGATCTTTCATACCTCTGTTTCGTGGCCTCGGTGTGTATTATGATCGCTAGTTTGGAGACTACGAGGGCATAATATGGCCGAAATATGCACTATCAACCAAAAAATGCCATTATATGCACTATTGTCTAAAAAGCCCCATTATATGCATTTGCATATGCAAGTATGCAAATGCATATTATCCGATGTCTACTGATAAGGTTCTAGATTGGGCGTTTTCGCACTGCAACGGTAACGACACGACACGATACCACAGAATAGATAAGGGCCACCGCACATATTATAATACAATTTCAAGTTGGCCGACTATCGTACAAACTAAATTGCATAGTGTCACAATTTAATTGGACAACTTCATCGTGTACGCTACCAGCCGCAGACTTTTAGATTTAGTTGGTAACGGTGTTGCTAGCCTAGCGACGTGCGTGTTAAAATGCGTAAAAAGCACGCTTTTATTGTGGCACTAATAAAACGAAGGCAAAAAGAAAGGAGAATATTTTGGGTGCATTCAATATTAAGTGACAGAATATTAGAATTAGTACGATAGTCAGTTTGTACTATAGTCGGCCAACTTGAAATTGTATAATATGTGCGGTGGCCCTTTATTCTGTGGTATCGTGTCGTGTCGTTATCGTGCAGTGTGCAAACGCCCAATGCATGCGCGTGCGCTGCTCCAGCGATAGTGCGAGCCACTGCTCGATAAACCGCTATCGATAATTTGCCGTATCGATATCGACCATCTGGTATACACTTAGTTTAACTAACAAATAAAATATATAGTTGTAAATAATATGTTAAATATATGTTTATATAAAATATTAAAATAGCTATTTAAGTAAAATTGTAAAAATAGATTGGTAAGTGTATATAAATTTGTGCTTGTAAATATAAAATCTAAAAATATAAAAAATGGTTGCCTGTAAAGTCGGTTTTACGGGCGAAGATTTTACGTGACAACGTGTGGGAGAGAGACGCAAGGCATTCGGCGGGCCTCTCTCTCGTTCGGTGACTCATCGTAACGTTACCGAGCGTTACACTTTTTCATAAGTGACTCCCAGCCGCAACCTAATTTAAGACGTTGTCACGTCAATAAAGAAATAGTAAGTAAAATATTATAATATAAAGTATAAAATATGAATAAAGGTAAACCACAAATCTTTTTTTATATTTTCTCACCTTAGGAATCTTCCCTGGACCCGAATGAATATTTCAAGACAAAAATAAGCCAAATCGGTTCCTGAGTTTTGGAAAGAGTAACAAAATTTCTATAGATAGAATATAATAATATCTTCATTAAGATTAAACATACAAATTTTTCTTTTTTATTAGAACGCGCCGTCGCCCTGCCGCTCCCGCAACGCTGCCAACGAGATTTCGAGAAACCCTAAATTAACATTTTAAACTTTCATTATAATTAAAACTTATTAATCAGGACTTAACGCGACTTATTCTAGTGGTAATACTACTACGAGTACATACTTTTTCTCGACGTTTCGGCCGTGTTGCAACGGCCGTGGTCACGAGGGGACTGCAGGAGCGCGACGTCTTCGTTTGCACCGGGCCGTCTGATCTTCGACTACCCTCGAGTTGTCCAACATTTGTGTTCCAATATATTTAGAGTCAGTAAGTTCAGTGCCATACACAACACTAACTGCATCCGGGTATACATATTGACAAAGGTGACACACGCGGTTTGAACTTATTAATCACTGGATTCCAGGTTGGAGTCCTCACGATTGAGATTCTTGTACTCTTTAATTTCAATGGCTTCACATATTACTCTCGTGTGGTAATTATTCTCACAGTAGCATTATTATTTGAATAAGTCGCGTTAACTCCCGATTAATAAGTTTTAACTGAACCCTAAAAGTTACATGCGGCCTATGTAGTGTGTGCAGTAGGTATAGCTGCTGTCTAAAAATATTTTAATTAATTTCATCTCACAAAAAACATTTTGAATACAAATACAATATACGATTTCATATCCAAACATATAAGGGATTTGTTGATAAGCACAAAAATGTTTGTGTACTCAGAATGGGACCCTCGTCGAAAACATAATAAGTCTCTTTTGGTGGAAAATGATTTATCAAAACACTGTCAACATACCTGTAACAAAAGTTGTTTTGGTCACTTATTAATCAATGTTTACATTAATCTTGTTCCTTTTGTTTATTTGTATGATCACACTTCTCCCGAAAAATAATTATATTACTAATAAGTACATGTTATATTTTATTTCATAGGTAATATTATGCTGAACTTGGTACAACTAATATATTATATTCTGTGGCTGAACTATGAATATAAATATAAGATATCAAGTTTATTATTACTAAAAAATTATAATATCTTAGATATTAGAAACTCAAAATATGGCATATGTAATTTTGACAAAAAAAGAATATTATGATAGAAAAAATTTCGCCGTCTATGTTAATGTCAATATTTTGTACTGTAGGTCTTTGCCTGAAAGGCTGAAACAACCCCGAGCGTTTCCACATTATCAGATCCGATATCTGTGTCGGACGCTGATCCGTTATCGCGGTAAGTAAAAGCACAATAGACATAACTACCAGTAGTTCTACTGCAAAGAAACGGACAGGTTTCAATATCTGTCAAATTCGTCGGGTTTCACTAGGATTATGAACGGAATGTGCCTCGCGCTGGCTGATATAATTTATTTTTAAATATTTAAAATAAAGATTTCGCAATTGGATTCTGACAATTTTAATCGCATTTGCCAAAACACAAGCAACAATACGACCAAAGGGGAACACGTCCAGCAAATACGTCATAGTTTTAAATTCGTAGGTCAACAAGTCAATAACCCTAGCGACGATTTTCGTCATAATACGTCAAATTTAAAAATTTCCACATCAGTTCTAAGTCGGCATACTCTATAATTCTGTCTACTCTGGTAAAATGTATGAACTGATACCCGATATCGGGCCGGACAATATGAAAGACAGGTACGATTTCATACATTTTACCTACCCCCGATATCGGATCGGATAATGTGATAACGCTCGAAACGGCCATTTATTTGACCATAGTTTTTGCCTATACGTCTCCACTCTCTATAAGCTATGCCTACTACCATACTATATTTATCTTTCTTCTTCTTATATATAAAAATGGATTTTCAAATGTGTAAGTCGCGCTAAAACTCGAAAAGGGCTGAACGGATTGGGCTGATTTTAGTCTTAAAATATTCGTAGAAGTCCCGGGAAGGTTTTATAGTGACACGAAGTTCACCGGGACAGCTAGTGTAATATATAAAAATGGATATTCAAATATGTTAGTCGCGCTAAAACTCGAAAACGGCTGGACGGATTGGGATGATCTAAGTCTTAAAATATTCGTAGAAAGGTTTTAAAGGGAAGGTTTTAAAGTGACACGAAGGTCACCGGGACAGGTACTTTACCTTATAATATTCTAGATTTGGATGATTATTAATAATCTAATAACCCTGATAATCAGATTAAAACAGCAGTTACTTAACAGTTAACCCGGGCGTAGTAGCCAAAATGACAGAGTTTTCTATTTGAATAAAATTTTAAAAGTTGGCAAGAGACCGTCGTAAGTAGATATGAGGTTTAAGATGATACAGCCACTTGAATAAGTAAAGCTATCTCAGAAAGCACTTAAGAAGTAAGGATATACAGGGTGTGATAGGGAAATTTTTAATTAATTTATTAAATTTTACCTGTTTCGCCGAGACAGAAGAAAATTCGTAGCCGAAGCAGTGTGTTTTCCAAAGTGCGTGAAATTTTATAAAAATTGGCCTAGTTGTTTGACGTTTGTATATTGAAAATAAAAGGAATTTAACAATTATGATCGAGAAGAAGCATTAAAAAAATCAAAAGCATTCACAAAATATTATAATATTTTATGATTGTTTATTAAACTTTGATGAGAAAGGAAATTAGTTTTCAACTTCCCAGTAAATTGCAATCACTGCTTCATGCACATCGTTTATATTACGCCGTAAAAACTTATCTTGAAAATATTATTATTAAAAATGTTTCTCATTAATTGAAATGTGATAATAATTTACTTAAAAACAGGATTTTTAATAAAACTGTTCACAGCGGCCTTTGCCAAAGCACAGCTTGTGTCGCAAAACCAGATAATTAGTTATAAATATTTATATTTTCTAAACTTACTTTTATTTTTATGAATCTTTATTTAATCCTTCGATCGGGGATTTTCTATTGTTTTCTATTGTTGTCACGATCACCGGTGCTCGTACGGGGCTTGCTGGGTTAATATTATTTTTATAAACCTTTTTATTAGTATTGCAAAATTCAATAATTAAAAAATAACAATATTAGAACACCTCGTATATTTGTTAAGCGTTTACAAAACACATTGAAGCTTCGCGAAACAAGGGTGTTCTTTCTATTCATCCCCTTGGTGTCTTGTCCGCTCTATTATTTATAAGCGCTCACCCTTATCCATAAATTACTAATCGATTTTGGGGTAACACTTCTTCAGGAACGGCTGGTAATCGAGAAAATCTATGGTAAGTACTTTTATGCTTTCCTGGCATTCTAATTGTTTTTTTTTCACATTTTTACTATACTAGCTGTTTTCCGCGACTTTGTCCTTTTATAGTTACTACATCAATTGAATAGTTTACGCGCAAATCATAAAAGTATATTGTGTGGGAACCATCAATTTTCCCGGGACAAAATGTATCCTGTGTTCTTTCCCGGGACTCAAAGTATCTCTATACCAAATTTCAGCAAAATCGATCCAGCCGTTTACGCGTAATGTCGTGACCAAGGGAAATATGGATTCATTTTTATTTAAATAGTCTAGCTGACCTGACAGACGTTGTCCTTTCTTAACGATGATTATTTAATTCTGATTGGTATAATTAAGGAAACAATAGATTAAAATTAGTATCTCCATGCCAAATTTCATCAAAATAGATTAAATAGTTTAAGCGAAAATGATAAAAGTTTAATGTGCAGGAAGTGAAGGAACGATGTACATTTTCCGGGACAAAAAGTATCCCTATTCCTTTCCCGAGACTCAAAGTATCTCCATGCCAAATTTCATAAAAATAGACTGAATAGTTTACTGTTTAGGTGGAAAATCATAAAAGTTGATTGTGCGGGAACCGCACATTTTCCGGGACAAAAAGTGTCCCTTGTCCTTTCCCGAGACTCAAAGTATCTCCAAACCAAATTTCATCAAAATAGATTGAATAGTTTAGGCAAAAATCATAAAAGTTTATTGTGCGGGTACCGTACATTTTCCGGGACAAAAAGTATCCCTTGTCCTTCCCCAAGACTCAAAGTATCTCTATACCAAATTTCATAAAAATAGACTGAATAGTTAAGGCGAAAAATCATAAAAGTTTAATGTGCGGGAAACGTACATTTTACGGGACAAAAAGTGTCCCTAGTCCTTTCCCGAGACTCAAACTATCTCCATACCAAATTTCATAAAAATAGACTGAATAGTTTAGACGAAAAATCATAAAAGTTTATTGTGCAGGAACCGTACATTTCCCGAGACTCAAAGTATCTCCATACCAAAAAAACGCCTCCGTGGTCCAGTGGTTCAGAGCTCGGCTCTTGACTCGGAGGTCGTGGGTTCGATTCCCGCGTTGGAAACATGTTATTTCCAAGTTTGGTTAGGATAATGCAGGCTGATCACCTGATTGTCTGACAAGTAAGATGATCCATGCGTCGGATGGGCATGTAAAAAGTCGGTCCTGCGCCTGATCTCTCGCCAGTCGTGTCGGTCTGCCGTCCCACTGGGTTATGAGAGTAAAGGAATAGAGAGTGCTCTTGTGTACTGCGCACACACTTGGGCACTATAAAATTACTCCTGCGTAGCTGGCCTGGTTTCAATGAAACCGGCCACCGTCACCGAAACCGTCGTGGGAGCTATTATACCAAAATTCATCAAAATCTATTGAATAGTTTACGCGCAAATCTTAAAAGTATATTGTGCAGTAACCGTACATTTTTCCTGGACAAAATGTATTCTATGTCCTATCCTGGTTTTAAGCTACCTCTCCACCAATTTTCAGCCAAATCGGTTCATCCGTTCTTGAGTTATAAGTGGCGTAACTAACACAACTTTCTTTTATATAATATATAGATTTGTAGTATTCGTGTTTCCATGCTGACATTATAAACTTGTTTGTCATTTTATCTCTCTGTCTGTTTGTTACTCACGCCTAAACTATCGAACAGATTTATTTGAATATATGGACATATTTTGAGTTCCAAAGAAGATTTACAAATACTATAACAATTATTATTATATAGTCCGGTTAACGAATGACTCAAAAGAGGGTATAAAGTGCGTGAGCGGGAACCTATGCGATTTCTGCTGGAACTTATTCAGGGTGATTAGGGACAAAACATACTCAAAGTCCTGACGTCTAGGAGGTGAGCCGGCGGGAGGGGGGGCGACAAAGGTCTAAATTTTTGGTTTTTCGTCAATAACTAAAAAACTATGCGTTGTAGCAAAAATATTCTATGATGACATAAAAGCTTATTAAATTCTCTATAAATTAGATTCTATACAGTTTTTCTAAATTCTCGTCCGTTTTCGAACTACACGCTCAGGAAATGAGCTGACCCCTCAAGAGTGAGGGTGGAAAAATGAAGGTAATATCTTGACGCCAAGAACAATAGACGACTTACCAGCATCTGAGGCTTTACAAAGAACAATATTTTGTCGCTGCAAACAGAATTAGAAAGGAATACCTACATATTTAAAATAAAGCTTTTTTTAATTTTTACTTTTCCTGAGCGTGTAGTTCGAAAACGGATGAGAATTTGGAAAAACTGTATAGAATCTAATTTATACAAACTTTAATAAGCTTTAATGTCATGATACAATATTTTTTGCTATAACGCATAGTTTTTTAGTTATTGACTAAAAACCAAAAATTTAGACCTTTGTCGCCCCCCCCTCCCGCCGGCTCACCTCCTAGACATCAGGACTTTTAGTATGTTTTGTCCTTAACCACCCTGAATAAGTTCCAGCAGAAATCGCTTAGGTTCCCGCTCACGCACTCTACAAATACTTTGTTGACCGAGCTAATAATAAATCGCAAGATGTTCGCTTACTGTGCGATACATGAATCTTTGTGTTTTTTCTGGGAATATCTAGTAAATATTATTAACTAATCTTGAATACTAGGTAAAACTGTAATTTGTAAGTACATAAGTACTTGCACCAATTATTTTGAGCTCAAGTTACTCCGTTGTCAACTCTTTAAACATGTCTCCTAACTTCACTCTAAACACGGCAGCAACGTTAATAATGTAATCAAAATATGTCGTTCTTTTGAAGTTTAATTAATTTTAAGAAGCTAGTTACTATGACACTAATTAATTATGTTTTGAGCTCGTTTATGGAGGGTTTTGAATTAAATGGATTATACTAAAAGGATTCCTGGTTTAATTTTACAAAGCCAATTTGGTATTCATCAAGTTATTTAATAATGTGGCATAAGATTTTGGCGTTATCTCGACACCATTTTGATGAGACTGGATTAAAAAAAAATGAGTTTGTATTGTAAAACGAATAGAGGCGCATACCAATATTTTTTGTACTATCAGAAAAGTTGATTCCTTGGCAGATGGGGGACCTACGTAGTTTGGTCGCGTTACGTCAAACCCAGCCGACATATCACAATTAACACTGAATTGACATGATCCGACCAAATGACGTCAACTGCATAGGATTCAATTTCCTCGATGGCACCTAGATCATCTGTGTATGGCAAATGATAATTGTCAAGCATCTAAATAGTTAGTGATTTATATTAATGTAACGCTTCAGAATAGCCTTCATGTCAAATTTTATCAAAATCTGTGCAGTGATACGCTAAGATAGAATTATACACACTGACGGACACATGCGTAGCCCAGCGTTTGAGGTGTAGCGACTAGTGATGAATCCACGGACGCAGTCTGATGAAGTGCGATTAATGTTTAATGGGCCATTTCCAGTTAGATCTTGTATAGTAAATATTATAGTTCAGTTTTGAATTGACCATTTAAAAATCTACATTACGAAAACGTATACAGTGTAAAATATACATTACTAGACGACACCCGCAGCTCCTCCGCGCCAAAATTCGATTATCGCGTGGAAACCGTAAAGTTTTCCGGGATATAAAGTATTCTATGTCCTTCCCAGGGACTCAAAGTAACTAGTATGTATTAGTATAGATTTCTGACGTGTGTAGATCATGACGATTTCTCCAAATGATATCATGCTATAATATTATATCTTTATATAGCTGCTGACACGCCTCCGTGGTCCAGTGGTTCAGAGCGTGGCTCTTGACTCGGTGGTCGTGGGTTCGATTCCAGCGTTGGAAACTCATTTCCAAGTTTGGTTAGGACAATGCAGGCTGATTAGTGATCATCTGATTGTCTCACAAGTAGATGATCCATCCGTCGGATGGGCATGTAAGAAGATGGTCCTGCGCCTGATCTCTCGCCAGTCGTGTCGGTCGTCCGTCCTACTGGGTTATGAGATTAAAAGGAATAGATAGTGCTCTTGTGTACCTATTGCACACACACTTAGGCACTATAAAATTACTCCTGCGTAAATGGCCTGGTTCAATGAAATTAGCCATCGTCACCGAAACCGGTATGGGAGTTATTATTATTATAGCTGGTGTGAAGCGTTAAGAGATACGATCTACCAATTCCGCACACATTTACTGCATGAAGTTATACTAATTATACAGTAGATTAACGTTAATATTGCAGTAATTATACACCGTAGCGCGGAAATTATGCGAATGTTCATTTGTCTTACATTAACGAGGCATAAATTTGTATACTGTATTACGCTACGAATCTGTTTATAACTGGTGTAATGTCTCATTACTCACGTAAAGTTGAAGCTAGGAGGTTCGAAATCTTGTCGATCGGCAAAAATTACTGTGTATGACTCTGGGTAGATACCCAGAGTCATATAAGTACGGTAATTTTTATTAGTAATACAATAATATTTATATTTAGATAAATATATTATATGGGTAACACAAAAGTTAGTACGCCGCTTTATGTAAGGGTTGTCAACTGACTGACTGGCTGACATAGTGATCTATCAACACACAGCCCAAACCACTGGACAGATCGGGCTGAAATTTGGAATGCAGGTATATGTTATCCGCTAAGAAAGGATTTTGATCAATTCTACCCCCAAGGGGATAAAATAGGATATGAAAGTTTGTATGAAACTTTGTCAATTTTAAAGTAATCGGGCTGAGACTCAGATATCTAATTAATACTTCTTAACGTGAGCGAAGCTACGGGTAAAAGCTAGTGAATAATAAACGTGAAAAATCGGACATTTGAGGGATTAAAATCATTACAAAAATGACTACAGGATGTCCAGTGTCCACAGCTCAATTGAGCCAAAATTAGTTTACAGAAACCGTACATTTTCCGGGACAAAAAGTATTCTATGTCCATTCCTAGGGCTCAAACTTATATCTTGACTACTACAGTACGGTAAAAAATAATTCAATTCACCCAAAAATAGCAATTCTCCAGCCATAAAGCTTCATGTATTAAGAAGAATGCTTTTTCATATTTAGCTGAGCCCTATAAAGAGCTTATATGCCGGTCTGTATGCAAATGCACTGTTTTTATTAAGAACGGAGCGCGTCTTATGCAGCTGCTTGTTGAAATAAATCAAATGCAGGTATATTCTGAAGAAAAATGAGCTAAATAAAAGGCCTTGTAAGGGATATTTAGAAAATAGAGCTTTATGATACGAGGGAGGAAAATGAACATTAAAATGTTTTATACATAAAGTGAAGTGCATGCTGAAAAAGAACTTAAAAACTATGTTATTAGGGGAACTTTAGTAAATATCATGTCAAAATATATGATAAATAGGCAATAGTAATTACTGCCGCACTCAAAGTGGAACATTAATTGCTTAAATGTATATAAATCAAAAATTTTATATAAGCCCCATACATTGTCAAACTCTTCAATTAAATATGAAGGTTAATAATTACTAAATGTCAAATTTACATACTTATTTAGTTTGAAACATTATACATATATATATATATATATATATATATATATATATATATATATATATATATATATATATATATATATATATATATATATATATATATATATATATATATATATATATATATATATATATATATATATATATATAAACGATTTAAAAAAAAACTGTTTACTTGCTCGTATATATTGTAAATTAATCCTTTAAGCCCCATAAGAGCACCGGTGATCGCGATAATAATAGAATACAATAGCATTTCCAAGAATCCCTGATCGAAGGGTTAATATTAAAAAATTATTATTTTTAACAAAAAATTAAAACCGTCTTCTAAGGTAAAAACAAAATTACATCCTTATAATATGAACTAAAAAGTATTACATATTTTTTCCTATCTAATAGTGTTTCCGAATTCGGAAAAAAGGCACTAAAACTCAACTATTTCTGTACTCAATCTTCATCATTTTGAAGTCGGTACCAAATGAATCTTCAGTTCTCTGACAGAATATTTGAAACTTTTTGAACTGGCACCGACTTCAAAATTATGAAGATTGAGTACAGAAATAGTTAAGTTTTAGCCGAATTCGGAAAAGGCACTATTAGATAGGAAAAATTATTTAATACTTTTTAGTTCCTATTATAAGGATGTAATTTTTGTTTTTACCTTAGAAGTCGGTTTTAATTTTTTGTTTAAAATAATAATTTCACTCTTTTTAGTTTTTAGTTACCTAGTACCAAACTATCGCGTACTATGTACGTAAATAATACACCTGTATAATATTATTCTACGTATCTTGTTACAAGCTTACCGGTGAGCAAGACACAATAGAATAACAATAGATTTCCAAGAATCCACGATCGAAGGATACAAACTAGGTATTAGCAACAAATTATAAGTATCGTGCTGACTCCGGTCTCGAACGCTTCAACTCCCAAGCGGCCACATTGTGGTGTTGTATTATATAAATTCGGACATCTATTAATAACTATTAGATAGGAATAATTATTATTTAATACTTTTTAGTTCATATTATAAGGATGCTATTATTGTTTTTACCTTAGAAGTCGGTTTTAATTTTTTGTTAAAAATAATAATTGCACTCTTTTTAGTTACCTAGTAAGCCATCGCGTACTATACGTAGAATAATACACCTGTATATTATTCTACGTAGGTATCTTATTAAAGTCACACTTACAAGATCGAAGCAACTTTAACTTCTCAGAAGTAATGTCAAATGTGTGCCTTATACTCTGGAGATAAGGTTGAATTTGGTGACATTGGTGACCCTGACTTGGTAATGATGATGATAATGATAATGATGATGATGATGATGATGATGAATGCAATTAGCATAGAAGCATATGCTTTCAGTTCTTAAAACAGCACCTAAACTCCCAAACTTGTATACATAAGGAATCCGGAGTTCTCTTAGTATCTTCGGAACCATAGTATACCTCGATGAAAAATCTTAAGCTTTGGTAGCATATGCTTAGGATGGTTCTCATGAAACTAAAATCATATGTTTCCATATAAATTTTGAGGAGTTCCCTTGATTACTCATGGATCCCATCATCAGGTCACCATTTTTGTGAACGTGGTACCAAATTGGAGTGAAACCTAATACAACAAAACAAACATTTTGAAAATCGGTTGACAAACGGCGGAGTAATAGTTGAACATACAAAAATAAAAAAAAAATGAAAAAATATCCACAGCCGAACATATAACCTCCTCGTTTTTTGGAAGTCGGTTAATAATGAATAGTACTGGTGTGCGGATTTTGCGAAGCGGGGACAAAAACAGACCAACACTGAACACACGTCGGAGAGAAACTTCAAATCCCCCACTATTTTCGCAGTGGGTTATAACCTCCTCGTTTTTTGGAAGTCGGTTAAAAATGGGTATGCGTGGTAACCGAACTCAAACGCTTGAGAATTGTCTACGCCGTATAATAATGGACTGTTTTTAAAGCGAAATTAAGCAAAATATGAATAAAATAATATTATTTTATTCATATCGTGCAGACTATGGAAAAACAATTAAAGGGCAGATGATATAATATATATTATATATATTTTAGATATAACGTATATATTTTACATTATGCTCCTTTTTGTTTTAGAATTTAGCTTTATTTTATAAAAAATGAAAGTTATTATAACGCTGCGTTTATCTACGCCACTATTTGTAAGGGCCGTGGCCAAGCTAAACTAATCGTGTACCATAAGAGAAATTGAGAGGTATGCAGGGGCGGATCAACGTAATTTGGACGTGTTATATCCGAGCCAACCGCGATAGTTCAAGAATACATTGTCTTCACCTTACCAAAGAACGTAAGTATTATCTGGCACATACAAGCAAATTCTACTGGGATCGGGACAAATTACGACTAATTAATGATTTCATACATTAACCTTAATAATTAATTACATTATATTATCCTTTCAATTCGATCATACAAATATCAAAGGGTTTACAATAAAAACCACCATACAAAAATGCACGTTATGAAATATTTTTGGTTTAAAATAATGCGCATCTCCTATATATCCATGGGCGTATCAAAAAGCAAAGCTTTTAGTTTGATTATTTTATCCGATCAGCCGTGCCGCATATATTTCGAGTATGTTATCGGTATGAAAATATTTTCATACATTATTGTCTAGACCACACATTTTCCGCGTCAGCCCGAAGTAACACCACATTTAAAATGCCAAAAATATTACTGGTGTTTGCATTATAATCATTCAAATGGGAACTTTTTATATACGGGTCAATTCAAAACCAACGCGACGCGTCTAGATGTATTTCTAAATTTGCAAATTGACAGATTTAAAGCCACAGTCACAGTATAGCAATATTATATATTGCTATACTGTGCCACAGTCTTGCAAATCTGTCAAATCCAAACAAATTTAAGTAGCCCGCAAACGACCAAACATCAAACACGTCAAACACGTAGTTTGTTTGACAAACTACGTATTTGAAGAAAATTTGGATTACGCAGCGTTTGACAAACGTGTTTGAACGTGTTCTGCTGTGTTTGTCAAAGAAAATCTCATGATCTCAACCGATTCTAGCTAATAGTTTGACAAACGTGTTTGATGAACGTTTGATCGTCTGCGCTGCTGTTTGATGAAAACGTAAATTACGTCAAACGTGTTTGTCAAATAAATTTAATCGTTTGCGGGGTACTTTAGAAATGCATTTACGCGTCACGTTGCAGTCTGAATTGACCCTAAAAGGTACTCGTACTACTCTCAAAATCTATACTTATAAAATTACATGTCCTGACTGACTGACTGATTCATTATCGCTGAGCAAAAACTATTAAAGTTACAGCCGCGAAATTTGGTGAGTAGGGTCGTTTTATTAAGTAGACACCCACTAAGGAAGGAATTTTGAAAATTTTACCCCGAAAGGGGTTAAATAGGGGTTGAAAATTTGAATGAAAGTCCGTCATTTCTTAAGTTAGGAACATGAAAATTTATTTTTTGGCTAATAATAAAAAAAATATTGGAGACGTTTTTAAGCGTTTCTGGAAATTCTACCTACAAGGGGGTAAAATAGGGGTTGACAGTAATTATTATGCAGCTATATGCTAACGCGGACGAAGTCGCGGCCAACAGCTAGTACCTCTATAATATGACCCGCGATAATTGCTTCTTATTTATATCATATTAAATGAACATGAAACTATTGTGTCTCTAATGAAGATAATAATAGGCATTATTATCTTCATTAGAGACCACCCTGTTTCGGTAATGATAGCCGGAGTATAATATGATAATGAGTGTATAATGATTAATGAGTGTATAATATGATAACTGGCGGGAGATTATGTTAAGGAAATGCTTTTTTATGCTCATTCAATACTTGATCATCTTTCTATAGACAATCAGCCTGCGTTGTCTTAACTAAACTTTGAAGTTTGAACAAACTTGTTGTTTTTTCAACGCCAATCAAACCCATAATTTCAGAGGTAAACCAAGCTTACACCACGAGGCCCACAGAAGAGGCACTGATGGTATGTAACATAAGTAACATGGTAATATTATCGATTCAATACACCCCTAATTGCGACATAAGCTGTGTCGTCTACCGTATTTTGCCACCACAGTAAGATTTCGTGTAACATATTTTGGTTGGAAGAACAAATCCTATAAGTCGATTTCACACTTCACTCATCTTTGTCTAAGGTAAACGTAACAGTGATGGTTCTGCTTCTGTACGTTCGAACAAAATAATCTCTGACATTTTCCAAAATGATTTAGACAGGCGGAAAACATTACCAAATAAGAGAACATTTTTTTCTGTTAATGGCTATTTTTAACTGACTTCTTGGGTTTGTTTATAAAAAAATAATTTATATAATAATATTTTTTGCAACACAATAATATCATTATGTTCAACTTTTCCTCGTTTTCAATAACTCGTCATTTGTTATCATAATTCAATAACTAGGATGATGATATTCGAGATATCGATCGATTAATAGAGTATTGTTGTTATTTTAATCGAATAATATTATTAATACTTTACCATAGTAATAGATCGAGACTACCATGAATTTAATTAAGTTTTCAAAGCTTTACCTTATAATATTTTCTAAGTTAACATTTAAACAGTTACAAATTATATAGAACTCACTGGTTTTGTGTAAGTTACCGTACTTCGTCGTTTTGTGTAGTCACTACGTTACAAAATGGCCGAATCACTCCAACTTACACGTGCTAAGGATTTTTTACGTAGTGCTTCCGTTTTGACTAGATCAATTCCAAAAAATACTTTAATATTTCAAATGTAATAATTCGATTATTCTGAAAAACCTTGTTTTAAGTTATGAACAATTCATAGGTAAAATCCGTACAAAGTTTGTGAACACAGCTTACATCACAGCAGCTGACGGCATGCTATGAATTTGAGAATAATTATTGCTTTTTAATAATTAATCTGGTATTCAATCTTTTATCTTTTATTTTAATTCTGAAATCTATTTTACCTAGCGTCTAAGTTATTGTAACTGAACGGTAAAGCCGTACAGAGTTGTGACGTCACAAAATGGCGGAGTGACAGCAGCTGACGGCGTGCTATGAATTTCAGAATAATTGTTTTTCAATTATTGCTGAAATCTATTTTACCTAGCGTCTAAGTTATCGTAACTGAACGGTAAAGCCGTACATAGTTGTGACGTCACAAAATGGCGGAGTGACAGCAACTGACGGCGTGCTATTAATTTGAGAATAATTATTGCTTTTCAATGATTCTAGTATTCTTTTATCTTAATTCTGAAATCTATTTTACCTAGTGTCTAAGTTATTGTAACTGAACGGTAAAGCCGTACAGAGTTGTGACGTCACAAAATGGCGGAGTGACAGCAGCTGACGGCGTGCTGCGGTCGCGGGACACGAGATTGGCACCGCGGGAGACGGGCCGTGCCAAATCGGTGCCAAATAACATTACACTACAAAACATTGAGTGTACAGTGCACAATACAGGGTGTTGTGACTTGTGTGTAAATATGGGATATGATATTTTCAGTTTGTTGAGATGTGTGCTGATTGTATGTTATGTACGATGAAAAAATTAATATAATAATATCTAATATCTATGGACGCTTCACACCACGTCAGTCTGGTCCCGTGCTAAGTACCTGAAGGACTGGTGTTACAGGTACCAGACAACGGAAATATATTTAATACTTTTATACTATACATATATTTAAGATTTTTATTATATCATACACATATTTAATACACATCCATGAACCAGGAACATTGAAAAACTTTTTGTTCCGTCGGCGGGATTCGAACCCGCGACCCCCGGCTTGAGTTGCTACACACTAACCATTGAGCCACAGAAGTCGTCATATTAAAAAAAAAGTCAATTATAGTGTTAAAATATCATAATAAATAAAAAAATAAAATAGCATATAGGCGCTCATATAGTATTAGTTTTCATCACTTAAGAAGATGATGATAGATCGAGCAAAGCACGACACGGAGACAATATTGTGACAGAGGAAATTTTAATATTTTACTGGATACTATTCTAGGTACATAAGTTTTTTGCAGAGCATTCAATCTGTTGCCTGTAAAATACTTTCTTTTAATTTATATGTCAAATAGTAAGTCTCAATTATTCTTTTAAATCTATGCTGAAAAATCCTATTGAAATATAACAGTCCCTTTCTTAAACACCCTTTATAGTACTAACTGTGAAATTGCTTTTAGTTGGCTTTTACTTTTAGATTTTGAGAGGGTTTACAAAATAACATTAATGATAATGTCTCTACTCATACTCATGGTTTAGTTATAAGTATTAAATTGTTTTCTAAAACTTTGTAAAATTTATATTCTGTAAAATACAATTATTTGTATAGGTAGTCAGTCAACCAAGTTTTGTTGATTACAGAACCCTAAAACGGAACCCTAACCAGCTGATTTTTTGTATATTGGTAGGATAATAGTTATATAATTTAAGAGTAACATTGGCCTATAAATAGAACAATCCATATTTTAGGACCATCAATTAGTCAAAGTATGAAATCCTTTCTATATCTGTCAGCTACCACTTTCGAGATTTTTCGCAGATAAAAAGTTGTTTGTCTTATCAAAATGAAGCTACTCACAAAAAATTAGCTTGTTAGTAATAAAAAAATGTTCCACGGCTGACTAGTATTGTGTCTTTTATATTCCCAGACTATTTTTTGTAATGGACTACTCCATTTTCCGTTCACGAGAGAAAATTTAATTATTTAACCTACGAGTATCAAGCTCCATTGCCCCCATATACCAGCACTGGTGATCGCGACACCAATAGAATGACAATAGATTTCCAAGAATCCGCGATCGAAGGATTAATAGGTAATCATCATCATCATCATCATCATATCAGCCTATATTCGTCCACTGCTGGACATATGCCTCTCTCAATGAATAATAATAATAATAATAGGTAATAAATAATAATATTACGCAGGTCAGAGCAGAGGGCACCACTAGCACATACAGTAAACGACCAAAATTCGATATATTATTGCACACGTCATATCAGGTTACTGACAGAAACGTTGACAATCGTCGAACAAAACTTTTTGTTTACTGACTTTGTTGCATGTGGCGGGAAAGTATTGCAGTAAAATGTCCGCTTTAATATTTGTATTACGGCATAGTAGGTAATATGATAAATAGTAATAAATAGATATTCCGGTGCAAATTGTTGAAAACAAATAATATTATGTACTTATCTGGTACACAAACAAAAATACATTTGTAGTAATCAATCATTTTAACCTATTATCATAGCAATATACCAACATCAGCTATAGGTACTAATGTTAAAATGTAAAAGTGTGTCTGTCTGTCTGTTACTTCTGCACGTCCAAACCGCTGAACTGATTATTTGAAATTTGGTATGGACATAATATATTCAGTCCTAGAAAAGAATATAGTATGATACTTTTTATCCTTAAAAAAATGTACGGTTGCAGTGCGATAAATGAATTTTGACGCAACAGAGTTGCGGGAATCATCTGGTGTGATAATAATAATTAATTACACTTCTAGTATAACATTATTATGAATTCCGTATTATGTCACTAATTTTCTATTTCCTTCTGTGTACAAACTTACAATATAGCTTAATGTGAACTAAGTATTCTTGTCTAAAATAAGTACTTATCTAAACTTTTAGGTTTATAAGTAAGATTCGATTTGTGTGAAAAGCTTACTTGGCTTTTTCAACTGAGCTTTCTTACGAGGTTTTGGTGTCAAAATAGTACTAATCTTTTAGGTTCTATTTGTGTGAAAAGCTCACTTAGCTTTTTGTCAATACCTTTTAGGTTTTATCGTTAGTTTCTATTTGTGTGAAGAACTTAACTTTTTGTCAACTGGCTACTGTGTAAACTTAGGATGAAATAGTAGCAACAGAGTTTTAGTCTCGGGCTGCACAAATAATTTAGAATCACTGAAGCGCAAAGCTGAAAGAATAACTTCAGATATATTTCACAGGGGCAAACAAGCTGTAATAACAAAGAACGTTATGTTACCAGAGACTGTATAAAAGTGGATGAAGCAGTAACATTTTGAAGTGATTTTTTGGTCATTCAATTATAGATAATGTAGAAATATACGTACTTATTTAATATCATACTCATAGGTGAATAATTAACATTTATCAAATTTATAAAGTGGTCATTAAAATCGGTTGTGGCGTTTTGGAAGAGACCGCGCACAAACACAGTGACACGAGAATTTTATATAATATAATATAATATTTTTTTTGCACAACAAAAGTAATCTTTTAGAATATTACATAGGTAATTTGTTTCACGACTTGCTGTTTAATGAATTTGCCCAGCTTACCCTGAAATAAATAAATTGATGTCTCAATTCAATCGCTCAGTCCTCCCAATATCGTATCCATGGCGATACCCCCTAACTCAAATTTACTAGGTTCCAAGTGCGAACCGCAAATTTAGTGGCAATTGTTTTTGTGTCTTCCTAAGTTCTGGACCGTTCCAAAAGCTCTCTGATTTATATATCTTTTCAATTAGCCCCTGCAGGTTTTATTTATCGCACTCTTTCCGTTTCCGTAGTTTTTAGCTAAAGTTCTATTACTGTCTACGACACGATTTTTTGGTTGGGAAAAAAGGTTGGGTTAGGTTCAGTGAACTTTAAACTACAGGAAGAGTAACTCCGTCAAAAAAAGTGCACCTAATGGCTACAAAATGTGACCCGAATACATGCACATTTATGCATGTGTTCGGTACACATTTTTCGTGTATATATACTCGAGTGACGTTAAACCAGGTTGACATGATAATTATTGTCACACTCATTTTACAATTTGTTTACTTTTGGTTTATTTACTTTTAACGTAGCTTTTTACAAAATTTTCGTTGTTAAAATGCCTAAATGGCCTGTGAAATGGTGTAGAAGTCATACAGATACGACTTTCAATACAGGAAAAACTGTGCAGTTCTCTATGTAAACTGTGCAGATCTCTTTTAAAAACTGTGCAGTTCTCTACGAAAACTGGACAGATCTTTTAAAAAAACTGCATAGTTCTGTGAAAAAACTATGCAGTTTTCTATGAAAACTATACAGATCATTTTGAAAAACTGCGCAGTTCTGTGAAAACTGCACAGATATTTTCGAAAAACTGCGCAGTTCTGTGAAAAAACTGTGCACTTCTCTACGAAAACTGTACAGATCTTTTAAAAAAAAACTGCGCAGTTTTGTGAAAAAAATGTGCAGTACTGTGTAAAAACTGTGCAGTTCTCTACGAAAACTGTACAGATCTTTTCGAAAAACTGCGCAGTTCTGTGAAAAAACTATGCAGTTCTCTACGAAAACTGTACAGATCTTTTCGAAAAACTGCGCAGTTCTGTGAAAAACTGTGCAGTCCTCTACGACAACCGTACAGGTTTTTTCAAAAAACTGCGCAGTTCTGGGAAAAAAACTGCACAGTTCTGTGAATAAACTGCGCAGTTCTGTGAGAAAACTGCAGTTCTGTATGTAAACAGATCTCTTTTAAAAACTGTGCAGTTCTCTACGAAAACTGTACAGATGTTTTCAAAAAACTGCGCAGCTCTGTAAAAAAAACAGATCTTTTTGAAACACTGCGCAGTTCTGTGAAAACTGTAGATCTTTTCAAAAAACTGTGCAGTTCTGTGAAAAAACTGTGCAGTTCTCTACGAAAACTGTACAGATCTTTTCGAAAAACTGCGCAGTTCTGTGAAAAAACTGTGCAGTTCTGTATGTAAACTGTACAGATCTCTTGTAAAAACTGTACATATCTTTTCAAAAAAAAAATGCGCAGTTTTGTAAAAAACTGTGCAGTTTTCTACGAAAACCGTACAGATCTCTTCAAAAAACTGTGCAGTTCTGGGAAATAACTGCGCAGTTCTGTGAAAAAACTGCGCAGTTCTATGAAAAAACTGCGCAGTTCTGTGAAAAAACTGTGCAGTTGTGTGAAAAAACTGTACAGATCTTTTCGAAAAACTGCGCAGTACTGCATAAAAACTGTGCAGTTTTCTATGAAAACTGTACAAATCTGTTTTGAAAAACTGCGCAGTTCTGTGAAAACTGTAGATCTTTTCGAAAAACTGTGCAGTTCTGTGACAAACCTGTGCAGTTCTCTGCGAAAACTGTACAGATTATTTCGAAAAACTGTGCAGTTCTGTGAAAAAACTGTGCAGTTCTCTCTTCGAGATCTTTTCGAAAAACTGCGCAGTTCTGTGAAAAAACTGTGCAGTTCTGTATGCAAACTATAGAGATCTCTTGTAAAAACTGTGCAGTTCTCTACGAAAACTGTACATATCTTTTCAAAAAACTGCGCAGTTTTGTAAAAAACTGTGCAGTTTTCTACGAAAACCGTACAGATCTCTTCAAAAAACTGTGCAGTTCTGGGAAAAAACTGCGCAGTTCTGTGAAAAAAGTGTGCAGTTCTGTGAAAAAACTGTACAGATCTTTTCGAGAAACTGCGCAGTACTGTATAAAAACTGTACAGGTTTCTATGAAAACTGTAGATCTTTTCGAAAAACTGTGCAGTTCTGTGACAAACCTTTGCAGTTCTCTACGAAAACTGTACAGATTATTTCGAAAAACTGTGCAGTTCTGTGAAAAAACTGTGCAGTTCTCTACAAAAATTGTACAGATCTTTTCGAAAAACTGCGCAGTTCTGTGAAAAAACTGTGCAGTTCTGTATGTAAACTGAACAGATCTCTTGTAAAAACTGTGCAATTCTCTACGAAAACTGTACATATCTTTTCAAAAAACTGCGCAATTTTGTAAAAGACTGTGCAGTTCTCTACGAAAACCGTACAGATCTCTTCAAAAAACTGTGCAGTTCTGTGAAAAAACTGCGCAGTTCTATGAAAAACTGTGCAGCTCTCTATGTAAACTGTACAGATCTCTTGTAAATATTGTGCATATCTCTACGAAAACTGTACAGATAGATCTTTTCAAAAAACTGCGCAGTTCTGGGAAAAAGCTGTGCAGTTCTGTGAAAAACTGTGCAGTTCTCTATGTAAACTGTGCAGATCTCTTGTAAAAACTGTGCATTTCTCTACGAAAACTGGACAGATCTTTTAAAAAAACTGCATAGTTCTGTGAAAAAACTATGCAGTTTTCTATGAAAACTATACAGATCATTTTGAAAAACTGCGCAGTTCTGTGAAAACTGCACAGATATTTTCGAAAAACTGCGCAGTTCTGTGAAAAAACTGTGCACTTCTCTACGAAAACTGTAAAGATCTTTTAAAAAAAAACTGCGCAGTTTTGTGAAAAAAATGTGCAGTTCTGTGAAAAAACTGTGCAGTTCTCTACGAAAACTGTACAGGTCTTTTCGAAAAACTGCGCAGTTCTGTGAAAAAACTATGCAGTTCTCTACGAAAACTGTACATATCTTTTCAAAAAACTGCGCAGTTTTGTAAAAAACTGTGCAGTTTTCTACGAAAACCGTACAGATCTCTTCAAAAAACTGTGCAGTTCTGGGAAAAAACTGCGCAGTTCTGTGAAAAAACTGCGCAGTTCTGTGAAAAAACTGTGCAGTTCTGTGAAAAAACTGTGCAGTTGTGTGAAAAAACTGTACAGATCTTTTCGAAAAACTGCGCAGTACTGCATAAAAACTGTGCAGTTTTCTATGAAAACTGTACAAATCTTTTTGAAAAACTGCGCAGTTCTGTGAAAACTGTAGATCTTTTCGAAAAACTGTGCAGTTCTGTGAAAAAACTGTGCAGTTGTGTGAAAAAACTGTACAGATCTTTTCGAAAAACTGCGCAGTACTGCATAAAAACTGTGCAGTTTTCTATGAAAACTGTACAAATCTTTTTGAAAAACTGCGCAGTTCTGTGAAAACTGTAGATCTTTTCGAAAAACTGTGCAGTTCTGTGACAAAACTGTGCAGTTCTGTATGTAAACTGTACAGATCTCTTGTAAAAACTGTGCAGTTCTTTACAAAAACTGTGCAGATCTTTTCGAAAAACTGCGCAGTTCTGTGAAAAAACTGTGCAGTTCTGTATGTAAACTGTACAGATCTCTTGTAAAAACTGTGCAGTTCTCTACGAAAACTGTACATATCTTTTCAAAAAACTGCGCAGTTTTGTAAAAAACTGTGCAGTTTTCTACGAAAACCGTACAGATCTCTTCAAAAAACTGTGCAGTTCTGGGAAAAAACTGCGCAGTTCTGTGAAAAAACTGTGCGCTTCTGTGAAAAAACTGTGCAGTTGTGTGAAAAAACTGTACAGATCTTTTCGAAAAACTGCACAGTACTGTATAAAAACTGTGCAGTTTTCTATAAAAACTGTGCAGTTTTCTATGAAAACTGTACAAATCTTTTTGAAAAACTGCGCAGTTCTGTGAAAACTGTAGATCTTTTCGAAAAACTGTGCAGTTCTGTGACAAACCTGTGCAGCTCTCTGCGAAAACTGTACAGATTATTTCGAAAAACTGTGCAGTTCTGTGAAAAAACTGTACAGTTCTCTACAAAAACTGTACAGATCTTTTCGAAAAACTGCGCAGTTTTGTGAAAAAACTGTGCAGTTCTGTATGTAAACTGTACAGATCTCTTGTAAAACCTGTGCAGTTCTCTACGAAAACTGTACAGATGTTTTCAATAAACTGCGCAGTTCTGTAAAAAAATGTGCAGTTTTCTATGAAAACTGTACAGATCTTTTTGAAACACTGCGCAGTTCCGTAAAAACTGTGCAATTCTCTATGTAAACTGTACAGATCTGTTGTAAAAACTGTGCAGTTCTCTACGAAAACTGTACAGATATTTTCAAAAAACTGCGCAGTTCTGTATAAAACCGTGCAGTTTTCTATGAAAACTGTACAGATCTTTTCAACAAACTGCGCAGTTCTGGGAAAAAGCTGTGCAGTTCTGTGAAAAACTGTGCAGTTCTCTATGTAAACTGTACAGATCTCTTGTAAAAACTGTGCAGTTCTCTACGAAAACTGGACAGATCTTTTCAAAAACTGCATAGTTCTGTGAAAAAACTATGCAGTTTTCTATGAAAACTATACAGATCATTTTGAAAAACTGCGCTGTTCTGTGAAAACTGCACAGATATTTTCGAAAAACTCCGCAGTTCTGTGAAAAAACTGTGCAGTTCTCTACGAAAACTGTACAGATTCTTTCGAAAAACTGTGCAGTTCTGTGAAAAAACTGTGCAATTGTGTGAAAAAACTGTGCAGTTCTGTGAAAAAATTGTGCAGTTCTCTAAGAAAACTGTACAGATCTTTTCCAAAAACTGCGCAGTTCTGTGAAAAAACTGTGCAGTTCTGTATGTAAACTGTACAGATCTCTTGTAAAAACTGTGCAGTTCTCTACGAAAACTGTACAGATCTTTTCGAAAAACTGTGCAGTTCTGTGAAAAAACTGTGCAGTTCTGTATGTAAAATGTACAGATCTCTTGTAAAAACTGTGCAGTTCTCTACGAAAACTGTACATATCTTTTCAAAAAACTGCGCAGTTTTGTATAAAACTGTACACCGCGCGCTATAAACTGAAGTCCACGCGGACGAAGTAGCGGGCAACAGCTATTTCTGTAATAATTTAGCACATATATTTTTGTAATCTGAAAACGTCTTGTCTAGGTGCTCTGGATAGTTTTAAATTCGTCCGAGTCGTACACGGTTTGTTCAAAATTATTATATATTATTACTATCGACGATTTAAGGATCAGAGGAAAATGTTTGATTTTAAAATAATAATTATGTACTCCTTTCTTCGTGATAGTAGATATGTTTGGTGTATACTGCATAATGCCATCCGCTTTGTTTCATAACTGTGACATTGATAATAACCGCGCAGGCTGTCGTCCAGTGCGCAATATTATGATACGTTACCTGGGAAACGACCTTGGCGAGAATCTGAATTGTCATATTTTAGTGTTCGAAAAGGAGCCAAATTTAAAACGGTTGAAGTATGGGAGTTATGTTTCCTGTAGTTTTGTTATTCGTTGGTTAGGTTAGTTTAATTTTAACGAGCTACCAGTTGTTTCCGACCTTTAAACAATTAATTTGGCTTATTCGAACGAATAAATTTAATCATTTTATGTATTCGGTGTATTTACCTATAGTAAAACTTTTTCCAAAATATAAAATTATTATGATGATGCTTCAATTAATAATGACTTTATTGCATCATTAATGTATATAATATAATGTATACGGTGTATACCTAATTGTAAATACCTCCGTTTTTTATTGGTTCCAGAGAAATAATGACTAATTGTCTTGCTACAAACTCGAATCATAGGTATATTTTACTGTATTTATTTTAAGAACAACTAAACACTAAGATTTTATATTAAATCCTCACGATATCGTGTCGTATCCTCTAAACGGTAGAATTCTTTAAATGGAACGCAGTCAGACGTCGTGCTTTATCCGTGACGTGTGTTAGTTCAGATTTAGACTGAAAGCTTCGTGGGACGTGACCAGAGCTTTTTACGAAGCTTAGCCTAAAACATTTTTAAATCTCGACCTGAGGCTAGCTTTCGTGTATGATAAGCTGTATATTGACAAGATTTTTATACCGCACTGGCTAGCGTGGAAATGCAGTCACAATTTTTTTTCTTTTTTGGTAACAAAAATGAAATTTTAGTTTGGATTTTCGGCACTGGACTGAAATAGTGATTCCGCATGATAAATGTACTTGGGAAGACCCTCACACTTTTTTACTACGCTTAGGGTTAGTTCACATTGCAACTTGATGAGGCGAGGCATTAATTTTAAATGAGCAATTCAAATAAGCAAGTCTGTCAGTTAGTGGTAGGTAAATAAGGTTCAGTTTTGAACGGTTAATGCAAACTGACCATTATTTTTCTACTATTCCTTCCTACTAGATTTTAAAGGATATTACAGGTGAATCTGTATTAAAACTGATGGCTAACTAAGAAATCAATGAAAAAAATGCAGCTCTTCAAAAAGACTTTAAAAACAATACCAACATATTGCATAAAATCAATTTATTTAAAACATTCGCGGGAGTTAAAACGTCATGTTAAGCCCGATAGTAAAAATAGTTGCAACAATACCGCACAAAACATAATCCATGACCCCTGATTCTGCTACAATATAACTTAAAAGCGACTTTGATAACGTCAAAACGTAACTTCCGTAACTACAAAATAATATCAAAAAATGCCAAACCAAAGTTACGGTGTTGCAGTTGGTACGGTTAAGTACCCTGTTATCGATCAAATTTGTTTGACAAACATGTTTGATGTAATTTACGTTTTCATCAAACAGCAGCGCAGGCGAACAAACGTGCATCAAATAAGTTTGTTAAACAATTAGCTAGAATCGGTTTGAGATCATGAGATATTGTTTGATAAATACAGCGGAATACGTTCAAACACGTTTGTCAAACGCTACGCAAAACCAAATTTTCTTTAAACAGATCAAACACGTAGTTTGTTTGACAAACGCTTCAAGCAAAGCTGTACACTATCAATCTGTTTGACAAACACGTAAAGTAGTTTGTTTGACAAACGCTTCAAGCAAAGCTGTACACTATCAAACTGTTTGACAAACACGTAAAATTTGACAAACAATTTGATTGCAGGGTACTTTACCGTAGGGTGTACGGTAAAATCTGCAATAATCAACGTTTGACGCTTGTCTGACATAATTAATAAGAATCTTTGTTAGAAAGAATCTTTAAGAAGAATCTTTGTTAGAAACTGGACTAGAAAAAAGCTGTTTTAACGTTTAAATTTCAGAATTGGATTACAATTTCACAGTTTAAAACAACTTTTGAATGTAATAAAGGTATATTGGAATAATGTATTTGTAGCATTGCTTTTGGTATATCTCAAATTGGGAGGCGATGAAATTTTATTGAACATTTTAATCGAGTTTTATTAAACTCGTTCAGTCATGCAATATTAAAAATTCAGTATTGTTATGGTAATTTTTGCATTGGTTCTTTTTATAATAGAGGCAGCACAAAATTTTATGATCGCTCAGCTGATATAGACGGTATCTTTAGAGTGGGGTAAGAGTGTTCTATAGTCGGATACATATAGGAATGTATCCGACTATAGAACATTTTCTATGTATAGGGAAAGATTTAAATATCTATCGCATAAAGTTTATAAGGAATATTTAAATAATGTTGAAGTTAGTATTCATGGTAACATAAATTATTTCTGGAAATACATTAATAACTTAAAACGTAACGGGGACATACCTAATACTATGACCTATAAAGATATAACAACTAGTGACCCAAACCGAGTATGTAACTTGTTTTCTGATTTCTTTTTATCAGTTTTTGAACCAAGCGATGTTACAGATGACTTAGATGACAGTTGCTATAAAGACTATAATAACGAATCTGATACGATAATAAGTAGTATTAAGTTAACACAGAAAGAAATACTTAAAGAATTACGTTCTCTGGACTCTTCTAAAGGTGCTGGTGTTGATGGTATCCCTCCACTGTTTTTTAAGGAATCCGCATCTGCCATATATCTACCACTGCACATTATATTTAACATTTGCTTACACGAAGGTACCTTTCCCACTATGTGGAAAACTGCTAGAATAGTCCCAGTTCACAAGGGCGGTAACAGGAGTGACATAGAAAATTATAGACCGATTTCAATTTTACCAGCTCTGTCAAAGCTTTTTGAAAGACTAGTTCATAATAATATCTATCCCGTGCTACATCAAATCATAATAGAAGAGCAACATGGCTTTGTGTCACGGCGATCGACAACCACGAATTTACTGATTTATATATCAGATTTAATTGAAGCTCTAGATCGCAATATACAAATAGACAGTGTATATACGGACTTCCGAAAAGCTTTTGACAGAGTTGATCATAAAATTCTATTAGAAAAATTAGCTTTCAACGGCATTCGAGGTAACTTATGGCGCTGGTTTAAGTCGTATATAGCGAACCGCACTCAAAAAGTAATGATTAATGGGTTTGAATCTGAATATGTATCTATCACCTCTGGGGTACCCCAGGGGTCTATTTTAGGCCCGTTACTTTTTATCCTTTTTATTAACGACGCTCGGCTCTGCTTTAGGTTCTGTAAGTTCTTACTCTACGCTGACGACCTCAAAATTTATATGCGTATACAAAATAGTGATGATCATACTAGATTTCAAGACGACCTGAATAGATTTTCTGCTTATTGTAATAAAAATAAACTATCACTTAGCATTAACAAATGCAAATCCATAACTTTCACAAGAAAACGCTTTATCAGTAAATTTATCTATACGTTATGTAATCAAAATTTAGAACATGTTGACTCAATCAGGGACTTGGGAGTGATTTTAGACAAAAAATTAAACTTAGATTTGCACATTAATAATATTATACGAAAGTCATTCAAAATGTATGGTTTCGTAATGAGATCATGCAAAGCATTTGTGCACTCCTCAACGTACCTTTACATCTACAAATCGCTTATTCGATCGCAACTTGAATACGCTGTGGCAATTTGGAACCCGTACTATAAAAAATACAGTAACGCACTTGAAATGGTTCAAAAGAAATATTTGCGCACGATGCAATATAGATGTTGTCGTTCCCGTGAATCTTACAATACTTTGCTTAGGACACACAATCTTCTCCCACTAACATCCAGGCGAACCCAACTAGAAATGATGCTCTTATTTGATATATGTCATAATCGTTATGATTGCATTTCCTTAAATAACAAAATATGTTATAGGACACCTCTTACAACACATTCTCGTAGGCCTCACCAGATATTCTTTTCTGCAGTTTGTCGCACCAATATTGGTAAGCGCTCACCATTTTATAGACTAGTTGATACATTTAATAAAAACTTTGTCTCCGTAGACATCTTTAACGATAAGGTATCGAAATATAAAAAAGAGATCCTTAAACTTTTGCCAAAATACACCCAAGACTCAGACTATATTTCCTGAGTTTCGATGGCAACATTTACATTTAAATTTAAATCTAATAATTTTATTTTCTTTCTTTTATCTAAAATTATGTACTGATTGAATATTTACATTATACCTACCGTTGATTATTGTTGCTATTAGTAATGTTTTATTCTTCTTTTGTACCAAGCTAAAGTACCTATCTAATATTTTGTAAAAATATCTTGTTCAATTATAATTAAGATACTTTCTACCTAGTATTCATACAATAATCTGTACATTTCCTTTTCACTGAATGTATTGTTTCATTGTTAAATATAGTAATATGTAGTTAACGTAGTTGGTACCATAGTTATTAAGATTAATCTGTTTGTAACTCTTTTTGGTAATATATACTTTGGTTACTGTTTGTTGACTCAAATAAACTAAAAAAAAAAAAAAAAAAAAAAAGAGGGAGCGGGGAGGGTGCACGCGCTAGACTTGCTATAATTGGTAGATCAATGATCAAAAGGGATAGTTATTGGCAGATCGCGGAAACTTTTAATCCTCTTTTTCCAAGTCCTGAAATATCTCCAAACTCATTATGAAAATCGCTTCAGCCGTTAAGGTACGAAGAGGTAACTGATACTTTCACATTTTTCTGATGTTGCGAGTGTCCATGGGCGACTGTAGTTGCTTACCATCAGGTGACCCGTTTGCTCGTTTGCTCCCTTATTTAATAAAAAAAAAATTGTTTTTAGTATGTTCGCCATCGTTGTTTTGCCATATAATTTTTTTCTAGTATCAAAATAAAAAATAGATAAAAACCTATTATCAGGCCTAACGAAAGTACATACAAAATTTAAATGCAAATAATGAAATTTATGAATTGGTATTCGATCATTATTGTGTTTATCGGACAAGAATGTGTCTCGAAACTCTAGCCATCGAAAATAAGCACCATCGAATGTTAATTTGTAATTGAGGCAGTTCAAATTCAGTTTCAAAATGATCGCGATGACACTGAGACAAGGAAGTGTTGTGCTCGTCTGTGCTGTTGCTAAACTTAGCTATAAAAGTTTGTGTCATTGCCATACTCGTACATGTCGCACAATCATGCTCAATAGCATCCCGCTCATTTATTTCAAAGCTAAATTACCCGAATTTAATACATCAATCGAATCCTGCACTTGTTCATATTGAATTGTTAACAACGAAATTTTTCTAATTTGATTCAAAGTTCCGTAGGTAACTTATACAGTAGATAACTCTTCCTTTTTTTGTAAATTAAATCAATATAGTTTTTAAATTAGTAATACGCCCTTTTAAATAAGAACGTTTGGAAAGTATTGCTTTTAATTCACCTTTATCGGTATCGTTAGGCATTTTAATAAAAATCAAATAAAACCAGAAACTTCGCCTTAAATAATATTAATATTATTGCTGAGACTTCGCCTTAAACGTGAAATTATTTTTGTAATAGCTTTATAAGCAAAAGAAAGTAAAATAAAAATTGCTCACGCTCCTTAATTCGGCGTCACCTGGATCTCCACAAAACGGCGGCTCGCGTTAAACTTCACCTTAATTGATATGTGTTTCCAAGTGCCTTAGTTGATATGTATTTCCAGTGGTTTTCCAGATTTTTCCTGAAAATAGCCTGAAATAGTCGGCAAATAACAATAAGTTAAAAATTCAATCGACCAAAACGATTGTAGATATGGAAACTGTATGTAACTGGTTTTTAGTAAAATAATTAATTTGACTGATTGGGCTTTAACATTATAAAAATTGATGAAAAGGAATATAGGATATCTAGATGGGAAATAAGGTCATTAGGGTTATAATTAAGGATAAGGTAATGGTTGTGAGGTTGAAGAATAGGAAGACACTTATCTGAAAACGCCGAGTCGTAGCTAATTTACTCCACAACGTCCTCAGTCTCGTCATTCTTCTTCCAGAAATAAGTATTACTACTTTCCAGCTGGAGCCACTCTGACCAGGATGATGCAATAGTTGGATCGTCGGTGTCACCTGGATCTCCACAAAATAGCGGCTCGCGTTAAACTTCGCCTTAATTGATATGTATTTCCAGTGGTTTTCCAGATTTTGCCTAAAATAGCCTGAAATAGTCGGCAAATAACAATAAGTTTATGTTTTCTATAAATTCAATCGACCGATAACGATCGTAGTTATGAAAACTTGTAAACAGTAAGTACTTAATTATTTTTTTAAAACTTACTAATAAAATAGTTAATTTGAACTTATTGGGCAATAAAGTTTTAAAATACTGTGTAGAACAAAGGAATATAGAATATCTTAATAGAAAATAAGGTTATTAGGGTTATATTAATTAGGGCTAGGACCTAGGTAATGGTTGTGAGGTTGAAGAATAGGAAGACACTTATCTGAAAACGCCGATTCACAGCTAAATCACTCCACAACGTCCTCAGTTACGTCTTTCTTCTTCCAGAAATAAGTATTACTTTCCAGCTGCTGGAACCACTCTGACCAGGATGATGCAATCAAGATGCAAGGATCGTCGAATGACCGCCGAACGTAATATTGCTTATTTGTCGTCGAAATTCATCGTAATCCTCCGATTGCAAATTGTAGTTTCGTATTTTGCACGGTCGTCAAATGTTTTCACTTGTATGTTTGGTTGGTGGGTACTTAAAGATAGACTTTGACAAAATTAATTTATTGTAACTTGCTTGTGCGAACAAAGAGAATGGAAAAGTGAATGGACAAAATGACAAAGCAAATAAGTACATTAAAATATTAACAATTCGTAACGTAGATGAAATATTAGTTTGTCGGTAGATAAAAATGTTAGCGTGCCGGTGGTTGTAAATTAATCATGTTGCTATTTAGTATTAGTAGGCGCTCGAACAAATCATTTGAGTAGTTTTGGAGGAGTTCGCGTACAAAAACTGTGATTTTACGTTAGAATATAGAATTTATAACTACAACATTTTTGATGTAATAACTCCTAAATCTTTTCAACAATTTTCATACAACGCCTTTGCAATATTCATACGTTCCTCGTACGTCACGACCGACAAGTGTTCAAAATATTCCTACAAAACATTTCAATAAAATTGAAATGCACTTTTAGTAAATGAATTTTTGGTTCAGGAATGGCCTTAACAAAATTGCTGGACTTTTCATATGTAGATGGATTTTGCTGAAAGATAAAAGTGCATTCAAGCAAATTGATTTGTCAGCAAAACATAAGGTTTTGATTAAATTAAACCTTTACCAGTGAGCAACAAAGTAAAGAATATGAAATAAAACACAATAATTATTATGATCTAGGGCGGTGAAGTCTGGCTCTTGACTTGGAGATCGTGGTTTCGATTCCAATTGAAAAATTTTGTTTTCAAGTTTCTTTGCTCGTCTTTCTTCAGGACTCGAAGTGTCCTTGACTAATTTTATCTCAATCGGAGATCTAAATCAATTACACCAGAAAGTTTACATACACACAACTTTAACACCACCACTTTTTCATTAAGGGCCTGTTTTACCACTTCCTGATAAGTGCCGGATAGTCTATCCATAACCTAACTTGACAGATAAAGTATGTCAAATAAGTTGTGGATAGCCTATCCGGAACTTTATCAGGAAGCGGTGAAACAGGTCCTTAGTATAATAAAAGTATATTAGTGTGGACTATGAATTATTAAAATTTTTACAATAGTTTTCAATTGGACGCCGAGGAACTTCGGCCACAAATACTTCAAACTAGTCCGTATAAATTACCACAACGCAATCGTTGTCGACGGGAATTCTTGTCTATTGTCCCAACTTTTACGGTGGATATTACACTTTAGGCACAGAATATATATTAGTTGTACCACTTTAGGGCCAATGGGCATTGTCCAAAAAAAATCACATGTACTTTTTATATTTTTTTTCGTTAAAATAGGGTATTTTAAGAATATAAATTGAATAATTTTGAAATTTATTGGCTAGTTTTTTCTCAATAAATTTTTAAAGTTTCGCTCTGACGTCATCATCGGCGGCCAATTGACCTCTGCAGTATGTTTTTTTTTCCTTTCAATCTTATTTATAATGGCTGGTTCGTCAAATGCAAGTTCTCATTATGTGAAAGCTGATACGAGAAGCTTACCAAAAGTTCGAAACGTAATGTTGGTCGACTTTATTCCTAATTTAACGCCATTGAAGGTCAAATTAAGGTTAAACATATTTGTTCAAAAATATAAGTAACTAATGGGTATTTTTTTCGTTTATATACAGAAAAACGATCACTGACCTTATTCCTCGAAATGTTTTTGTAATGAGCAAAATTAAAAAAAAATGGACAATCCCCATTTAGACTGCAACGCGTCGCGTAGATTCATGCTTTGCAGTTTGCACAAACCCAAACATCATTTCAAAAGTATATCGGATTTGACAGAATAAATGTGCAAGACGTCTCACGTAATTGAAATCTGTACGTCATTTGAGTACAAACGCGTTCTGAATTGACCCTTATAGAAAATAATATGCATATTGATTAACTACATAGAGTCAAAAGGAAGGCTTGTATTTTTTAATTCTGTGTATGAAATTTGAAGCTTGATTTGATACGGAGCAAGAAAAGGTGCAGTTAATGTCACATTAAAAAAGGACATTTATTAACATACTCAGCAGTTTGCACAAACCCAAACATCATTTCAAAAGTATATCGGATTTGACAGAATAAATGTGCAAGACGTCTCACGTAATTGAAATTTGTACGTCAATTTAGTACAAATGCGTTCTGAATTGACCCTTATAGAAAATAATATGCATATTGATCAACTACATAGAGTCAAAAAGAAGGCTTGTATTTTTTAATTCTGTGTATGAAATTTGAAGCTTGATTTGATACGGAGCAAGAAAAGGTGCAGTTAATGTCACATTAAAAAAAGACACATATTAACATACTCTTGTCTTGCAAAATCCATAAGTACAAATACTAACATTATCAGCAGTTAATGCTATATTAAAAATATATTAAGCAACATACTCTTGTCTTGCAAAATTTTTGACGACATCTGAGGCTCAGTGATGAGCGCGTTGGTAGCTCAAGCAGGGGGTCGCGGGTTCGAATCCCGCCGACGGAACAAAAAATTTTCAATGTTCCCGGGTCTGGATGTGTATTAAATATGTGTATGATAATTATAATAAAAATCTTAAATATATATTATGCATAGTATAAAAGTATTCAATATATTTCCGTTGTCTGGTACCTACCTGTAACACAAGTCCTTTAGGTACTTAGCACGGGGCCAGACTGACATGTTGTGAAGCGTCCATAGATTTAAAAAAATCGGTTGTCTGTAAAGTCGGTTTACTGACGACAGTTGAACGTGACAACGTATGACGTTGTCACGTTCAACTATCCTTAACCCCTTAACCCTCGCTTCCGAATCTCTATAAATAGAAACAAACTTTTTCTACTGTAACCTAAATTTATTTCGATGTATTTCTTTCAAATCGACCTATGCAAAGAACAAAGTTCTATTTGAATATATCACCAAAAATAATTTTATTGTATTTTTTACTGCTAACGGACCTCTACATTTTATAAAAAAAAAAATTAAAAATGTTACTCAAAAACAATAATTACTACAAGTGTCACCTCACTACCAACTTCGAGTAGCAAGATATCGACAATTGCAGCACTTACGTCAGCGTCTTGTTGGCCCAGCGGGACAAGCTAGATATCACAGCGCCAAGTTCCTGGATCGCGTCCACGCGGCGGCAATACTAACTTTTCGCTTTCTTTAAAAAACATATTGTAAATGTACTATAGTAAATAATATAGCAGCTGTCCACGCAGACGCATCGCTCACTCAAGTAGGACTTAGGAGAGAGACGGATGTCGAACGCTGCCGAACGCAAATTTCTTCCTTGTCGCTCGTTCCGCGCTCCCGCTTGCACTTCAAGCCTTATATTATGGAACGCCTCAGTGCGAGGTAACGACACATGAACTGTCATGTTTTTCGGGCGCGCACCCCATATCGAATTATAAGAAGTTATCACGTCAAAAAAAACCATACCAATATCATAATTGTGTGTCTGTCTGTGACCTCGTCACGCTTAAACCACCAAACCCATTTTGATAAAATTTGGTATGATGAGCAGACACTTTGATGTTTTAGTCCTTACCCTATACTCAAAGTTTGAGTACAGGGAAAGGACATAATAATACATACGAATTTAGGCGCAGTTGCGGGCAACATTTAGTGACATAATATTGTTTGGTTTAAAAAGTATTGTAATGTAATAAAACAATAAATTGAAAGCACCTGTTCAGTAAATGAGCTCCGCAGCAGCTGTTGAGGGGCCTAAGCCGTTCCGCGTGAGTGATTGCGTGAGTTAAGATTTACAACGACATTTCTCAAAGGCTGTACAAACACCGCTGTAATTAACAATACGCACAACTTATGTTTCAAATTTTATAATTTTGTAATAACTTCTTAATTTTTTATATAATTTGAAGTTAAATTTTGTTTTAACTTCTTCAATTTTTATTTTCAAAAATTTAAATCGTCGTACTTGAAAAATCATTCAATACCAGATCTTGAAATTAACTTTTTAAATTCTTATTTTTTAGTGAAAACTTCTAAGCGAGGTATATTTTGAGGGATGGGAAACTTAAACTCAATTTTGTTACCCATTGTTTTTTATAAGCCTACTCTTAATTATTATACCTAGTTATTTTATGAATTGCGCTGTCAATATTACTTACTTTAAAACAACAATAATAGGCGATCAACCATTGTTCACATTCAAATTCAAAGTAATGAAAACGTAATAAATAACAATTACATAAAAAAACTTCATCAGGTACTAGAAATTTTGCTCAAGGCGGAAGTTCAAACACAATCAGGATTATTATCTTAAGCCGTAAGGTATCCGGATAGATTCTTTACAAGTCCGACCCTCGCCCTAAGCAAATTCACGTTTAATTATTTTATTTCACGTTTAATTAACTTTCATTATGAGAACCATTTAAAAATAATTACAAACATTGATTAAATTCGCTACAAAATATTTTTAGGTGCCCTTAAATTGTGGTGAAGGGTTTCAAAGGTAAACATTCAATATTGAAATTCATTAATGTCCTACTGAAAGGGTTGCTTGTAAAGGATTTTAGTCAAATTGAAGAGAATCTAATAAAGCTGGTACGAGTATTTCTTCATGATATCCACTCGGGGTTTGCTTTTTAATGAAAATCTTATTGACAGGTACGTTTTGTTTATTTGAATATACTTCATACTCCTTAAATATAATAATATTTTGATAACATTTTTAAAGACAGCTTTGATGGCCACTGTTGATTTTAGCGATACAGGCACAACCGCACAATAATAGGTGGCAACTCCTGAAGATACGTCCGTTCTGCTCATGAGAAAAAATCTAAATAAATTTAAATACTCATTATCCTACCTAAACTAGGTAGGATCAACTTTTTTATTGTTTCAAAAAGGGAAGCAGTGTAACCTTCGATTTTGAAATTTTCTCTTAACCTCTGCTAACTTAAAGTTTTAGTTTATATTCAATCAGAAGACAAATTATCAACTATAAACATCAAAGTTCCCGCTGGAAAATTGAGTATTACTCACAAAAACTACTCTCAGCTTGTTACAGAAAATTAAAGAGCAGCGAGTCGCGAAGACAAGGAGGAATTTGAATTTGTCGCGCTCTCAATAAATATTCCAAGTTTTTGGAGTCGAATTTGTAATATGTGCGATCAAAAGTTGAAAAATATTTGTTTCTGTTGCGTAATCCATGAAGTCTGTGGTGAAAAATGATAGAATTGTAACAGAGTAAAATTAGCGTGAATCTCGTTATTGATTGGACATGTTAAAAAATATAAGACTATATTTTTGTGCGAACGAATTTACAATACATGTAGTCCTGTATAATTTGTATTTTATCGCACTTGTCTCTATTGTTCATATTACGTGAACATTGTACACCATTTTGGTTGCATTGTAACAATTTCATTGTTCTTTGTTCCTGGGATTGGATTTATCTAAACGATGAAAGTTATTTGATATTTTTGGACAGTGTAAGCTACATATATTAAACACTCAAAATCTTTAGATTATCATTAGAGATGTTAATTCATAGGCCGATGTCACTTTACGTAATTAATTGGTCGCATTATGTCAAAGCCAGTCGTCAGTAACAATATTGCATTGACATAATCCGGCGAAATCCATACTTCTATACTATCCATACTAATATTATAGACCTGGATCCCAAAATCGTAAGACATAACTTACTTTCTGATGGATGCAACCATAGGTTCTTGGTAGTGCCTCGTGTACTTAGAATTTGTGTAGCTCTAAGTGTAACAACACCTGCTCAGGCACCAGGTACCAAAGTGGACAAAAACTAGCCATCAGAAAATTACTTATTTTCTGATGGCTAATATTTATATATAATTTGTAGATTATTGTTCTGAACTAGTATCATGTAGTGTGAGACACTTTTCAATGACCAAAACTATTATCAGACGTTTTAAAAATAACTTTGTTGCTATTTTTTTCAAAGGCTTAATTTTTATTTTATAAATTAATATAACACCTTAGAAAACAATACGATATAACAAGAATTTATTTTCTACTAGCAGTGTTGCCCGCTACTTTGTCCGTGTCAGCATACTGCATAGTATAACAACAAAGATGGATAATATTCCCCTGTTTCCTTACCCAAAGGGTAAAAACGGGACCCGATAATAAAGATATTTCAGCCTGTCCGTCTGTCTGTCTGTCCATATCCAGACTTCCCTTTCTATCATGTGGTGAATATTATTAAAGTATGGATACCATTGAGTATTTTTTGGTCATATACCTAGTCAAGTGCCTACCTGTTAGACCGAGATCCCAGAGCGATAAGACAACTTACTGTCACAATATGTATGAAACCTTATATTCTCAGTAGTTCCTTATGTACTTTTCTAAGTACATAAGGAACTACTGAGAATATAAGGTACCTACCTTCGAATTTGTGAAGATCTACATGGAGCTATACTCACTCTCACTCACTCACTCATAATGTGTAAAATGTCTGTCTGTCTGTCTGGAACCTCTTTACGCCCAAACCGCTTAGCCGATTTTGCTGAAATTTGGTGCAGATAAACTTTGAGCCCTGGGGTTAAAGTATACCTATCCGTTTTCCGGGATAAAAAGTATCATGATATAATTATGTCCTTTCCTGGGAAAGCACATATTATTATAATATGATACTTTTTGTCTCGGATTTTTTTTTTCGCAACAAAGTTGCGGGTATTTTATTTTATTTTATTTTATTTAATCAAGGTACAAAAATAATTAATGAACTAAGTCTTTGCAAATTCGACCTCGTATTACCTCGTATTTAATAAAATATATTAAAATTCCTGAGATAAGCGCGTTCAAATAAGCTTTTTCAAATATTTTCCCCCCGTTTTTTCCACATTTTCCTCTATTTATTCGCTGCTTCTTAGCGTGATAAAATATAGCCTATATCCTTCCTCGATAAATGGGCTGTCTAGCACTGAAAGAATTTTTCAATTTTTTTTTGTGTTTAAATATTTTGAAGTAAATTTTTGTGCAGGAACCTAGGTAATTGCTATTTTAAACTGAAAAACAACTCAAACATGTTAAATATTTTCGTATGAGAAAATGATTTTGGTATTACGTATATATGAGAAATTCCAAGGGTACCCAGCCTCTTAAGGAACCACAGGAAAAGAGCATACATGAGATAGAATGAGATACTATTAATAAATAATTGTTTTCATAATGCAAACCTATATTATTGACTATCAGAGAATTTGATTCCTAGGCAGATGGGGGACCTACGTAGTTTGGTCGCGTTAAGTCAAACCCAGCCGACAGATCACAATTATTAACACTGAATTGAGCTGAATTGCCATGATCCGACCAAATGACGTTGATCTGTCAACAGCTGCCTAGGAATCAATTTCCTCGACGGTACAATTGGAGGAACTTTCATACTTTCAGCTGGTTGTCAAACTTGGATCGGCCATGATATAATTTTCCTTGCCCTAGCTAGTGATTATGATAATAACTAGAGAAATAATATTTGAGCAGTCAATTATTGTAATATGCGAGAGTGTTCTATACTATACTATAAATATTTCAATGGTGCCTTAAGGTGACGCCGCGTTAAAGTATTAAACCGTGTTGGATATGTTTTAGATTACTTGTTTTCTATTAGAGGCTGGCCCAGCCTCTCATAGAAAACAAGAAATGGAACAGCAAGAAATGGAAAGGGCGTAAGCGACAAAATGGTTTTTGTCGCGTAATTTAAAAACCATGAATATATTTCATGTAAGCTATGGGCAAATTAAAGTGCATGCTTGAACCAATCTATGTACAAATTTTGGAAGCTTAAATCACTCTCATCTGTTGGCAAAATTGAAATCCTTTTTTTACAGAGTTCTTTTTGATTGATTATTCTGTGTTACAAAAGTTGACCAATATTGTTATGGGTAACTCAAAGACAAAGACATGATGACATGATGAATACTGACAATGAACTTTAATTTCATATTTCACGAAGCTAACGAAATACTGCGTAATAACTAATTAGTAATTACTATAACAAAAACATGACGTAAAAGTAATACTGTAACACATTTTTTGCCGGTTTGATTATATTTTTCACAAACAGAGTGGAATTTAAGTAGAAGCAAGTGCGGCCGACCAAAACACGTTTATCTTTATGGATCGCGAATTATTAAATGTCAATTTAAACCAGTATTGTTCCTCCTTAAAGTAAATAAAGCATGTTTGACTTTCCTGCTGTTGATAATAGAATTATTGCTGGACATAGGAAGTTTTATATTTTAAACTAGACGTTCCGTGCGGCTTCCCCTGCGAAATCAGATATTTAACAGACAAATTAGTCCACAAAAATAGCCTATGACCCTTCACGCGGTCTTCTTCTTATCTGTGCCAAATAACAGAAAAATTGCTCCAGGAGTTCGTGAGATAAGCCTTTTCAAATTATTTTCCTCGTTTTTTCACATTTTCCTCTATTTCTTCGCTCCGATTAGTCTTAACTCTTAGCGTGATAAAATATAGCCTACAAGGCTTCCTCGGTAAATTAGCTACCTAACACTGAAAGAATTTTGCAAATCGGACCAGTAGTTCTTGAGATTAGCGCGTTCAAACAAACTCTTTAGAATTATAATATTATATAGCCTAAGCCATTGCTGAGAAAAATCGATATAAGTACAGCCGAATTACTAAGCCGTCGCCTTAACATAATATTTCATGAATGCAGCTTCGCGTAAATGTAATATTTGAAATCATAATATTGATGAAATATGGTCCGGATTCAAAATTATGTTAACGACTGAGTAACTCGCTCTCCATATTTTATGTTAGTTCGTCTGGCGTCGTAAATTATTTACTATCAAAGGAAATTTACGATTTTCAGATAGTAATTATCATCTGGCAGTCTTGAATAGGATTATTAATTTCTCTTTCATTAGTATTATTGGGGTTGAAATATTTTTGATTGGACTTTATTAGCGGACCAAAGTTTACGAGTGTCTAATTGAGAGACGGGCCACCATAATATTTAATTTTATAAAAGCGGTCAATTTTTCAAGGTAAACAGATATGGTAACGACTTTCACTTGGCTGGT
Organism: Polyommatus icarus; assembly: GCA_937595015.1. Taxonomy (NCBI): domain Eukaryota; kingdom Metazoa; phylum Arthropoda; class Insecta; order Lepidoptera; family Lycaenidae; genus Polyommatus; species Polyommatus icarus. The sequence goes on from OW569335.1 coordinate 16,345,601, forward strand.
ACATATAAAAAATTCTACATAGACAGATAGCGAATATAAGTCACTAGATGACGCCCGCAACTCCGTTACGCCAATATATATATATATATATATATATATATATATATATATATATATATATATATATATATATATATATATATATATATATATACGCCAATATATATATATATATATTGGTGTATATATATATATATATATATATATATCCGTTACGCCATAATATTAATAAAACAACCCTACTCACCAAATTTCGTGGCTGTAACTTTAACAGTTTTTGCTCAGCGATGATGAATCAGTCAGTCAGTCAGGACATGTAATTTTATAAGTACGGTTTTTTTTTTATTTTATTTTCATTTTATTAATCTTTTGCATTCATTATTTAATTAATTTTAAAGTTTTTTTTCCACAATATCTTCATAAATAGTAGTAGTAAAGATTTAACTTGTTGACTTGTCATGCAAACTATGATCTCAATTATAAGGCTGTTTGGGTAATAAATATGCCATATCACTTTATTAAAGTAGTATAAATAATTTAAATACAACATTATTCCATTAAATGAAAAACAAAACTATAAACATTTCATTTCAGTAACACCTTTTAATTGCCTTACTAAAATGTCGTAGTCGAAACGACTAAGGTTAGTAACAAGCGTCGGAAAATAAGGTTAGTGTTCTAGGGTTAACTAACACATATATTTTTTCTGAATTTAAATTATTACTATATTTTCATCTCTCCTTGTCACTTTTAAATCTTGAAAACCGCCCTTTACAGTGTACTATTATTTAGTTATTTTACGTCTTTAATACGTAGTACTTCTTCACTATTAAACGTTTTTGAATAATATAGAAATTGGCATTAGATATTATAGCGTATTCATCATAGATATCAGAACTGTGGTATTTATACAACAAGCGATTGTAAACTGCACTCAAGCTATACGAACTAAACATTAAACTTTTAACCCAGATGTTAACAAATTACACTCGGTAAATAAATTTCATTGGATAGAGCCTTCCAACGCGGGTTACTAAACCGAAAACTCGGAACTTTGGCCGGGGGAAGTTTTAAAAACGCCACGAAATTGTTCGCTGCGAATTCAATAGCACTCGTGTTTAAGTAGCCCATTCACAAATAAAATGAACCAGAACCTTTGAGTCTGTGTGCTGTTTTCCCTATTTTAAGTTTATCACTTGAGGTAATGAGAATACAGGTTATAAATTGAGTTGTTACGTTCAATTTGAGTTCAAAATTAAATTACAAATAAGAATCTACTCGCGCGTAAAATATGGGCAACCTTTTTCCACAATAACTGCGATCAGCTCTCAACAGTACAGTCAACGTCCATCCATAGTCCGTACTTAATCTAATATATATAAATCTCCTGTCACGATGTTTGTCCGCGATGGATTCCTAAACTACTTAAGCGATTTTAATGTTCTTTTTTTTAAATGTGTGCTTTTTCCAACTTGAGAGATAGGATAGCTTAGATCTTTTATTATAGTCGCAATTTTATTTTATTGCAAATTATTTGTCTATAAAGAGCGCCCATTGTTTATGCGACGCGGGTCGCGGGATAGCGATGTACGTTGCCATGGTGACATACTTATTTAGTCACTAATTCAATAAAATAATACGGGCGATATACTTTATAATATAATATGGCTAAGAAACGTTTGCCGGAACGGGGATTATAAACGCGAAAGTGTCTCTGTCCGTTACCTCTTCACGCCCAAAACCATTAAACCGATTTTGCTGAAATTTGGTATAAAGATACTTCGAGTCCCGTAAAAGGACATAGAATACTTTTATCCCGTAAAAATGTACGGTTCGCTGTTTTATCCGCTTCAAAGTACCTATTTTTTTTTTTGATGTCGCAGGGGAAACCCATCATGGGTGCCCCGGGTTGGGTACCCCGGGGGTATGTGAGACTCTTACTCACTAAAACCACCTGCGGTTCGCCTTCAGCCGTATAACGGAGGGAAATCCCGGATCTACCAAACACAGGACTCCCACCACGACTGGCCGGTCTAACGGACCGGACTTCCACCAAAGTAAGGGAACGCTTAGGCGAACTAAAGCATTCCCCTCGGCGCCGGGACTGACAAAGCCGGGTAGGTTCCCATCCTGACCCGGAGCCCCGTTAGACAGAAGTTAGGAGGTTCGCGTAGCGACGCCTCCTTACTCCCGTCCTACGCCGGCGGAGCGGCAGAGAGGTGGGATCGTTCTCTCTGTCCCGCTCCGTGGCCTCTTTCTGTGACATAACTAGTTCGCAGAAAGAGACCGCCGCCTGCCAAGCCTCGTCACTCTCGAGCATGCAGCGCACCATGCTCGGGAGTGAGAGGTCTCCACCTAGCACCGCCACAAGATCGCGGCGCTGCACGGCCCAACGATCGCACACCTCAAGGGTATGCTGGGCCGTGTCCTCCGCAGCGCCACATTCATGGCAGGCTGGCGTTGGCTCTCTCCTGGCAACCCTACACAGGTACTCACCGAAGCACCCGTGCCCGGTGAGTACCTGTGTAAGGCGAAAGTACCTATAACCTATTACATAGTTTTAATAACCAACCCACACTCAAAATTTGTTAAGTGGTCGGTTTCCTCATAATTGAGGATTATTTTAACCATTAATTGTTGTCGAGTGATTGCTCTTGTAAATAATGAAAGAGGTTTCTGTTCGAATTGATTTAAATCGCATAATTTAAATAGTTTTATTTGCTTAAGCTTATTTTATTTAATAGATTAGCTTTTGTTTGTGGAACGTACGCATTTTCGTATTGTATTTTTTTGGGTTAGATCATCTAAGCAAAATATTTTGTCTCTATATGCCGAAATAGCCTCGAGTAGCAACAAATTTCATTCCATATTTTTTATCGACTGCGAGAACTAAACTACTTGTAACTAATCCAAGTTGCATTCAATAGTTTCAACGGCAAAGTTAGTTATCATTAAATTTGACGTTAGACATCGATCGCAAGCGTTGTCACTTAGTGACGCGTTATGTCAATAGTCAAATTATAGTAAGTACACTTTTTATTTCTTTATATAAAAATGGATTTTCAATTGTGTTAGTAACGCTATAACTCGATAACGGCTGGACCGATTTGGCTAATTTTAGTTTTAAAATGATCGTGGAATTCCATGGGGAAGGTTTATAAGTGACACAAAGTTCACCGGGACATCTAGTGTAATATACAAGTTAAACCAAATTATTATAGAATGGTTTGCTACTCTGTTATTTGCCATCGATATAATCTGCGGCAAATTTAGTGATTTATGCAGGCTTCGGGATTTTACGCTGATCCAACCTCTTCACGTCCAACTAGCTGGAGTGTGTAAATGTGCGTGACAATCCGAGAGCTGTTGACATACATTATATTAAAAACTAGATGGAGCCCGCAATTTTGTTGAGCAACAATTCGTTTATAACGAGGACACCATACAAATTAAAAAGAAACTAAGTAACGCCTTTTCACGGAATTTGTTAATCGCATGGAACCCAAATTTTTTTAACCAGAACTTCTAGCTGAGACGTTCTCTTTGAGGGCTAGCAGCTGAGAAGTCTCGTAAACTTCATATTAAAATCGAAAGCTTATGTCAATTAAATACATTTTAATCGGCGATTCGGTAAAGAGGCGATAAAAAAAAGTCTTGGCTAAAGCGCCAGATGACGGAGGTTACGATATGGCGCAGCGCAGACGACAGACTATCCGTGACGCACTTTTTATTCCGTGAGAAATAGAACCTATGCAATTATAATATGCAGTAACGCACACGACGCGCATAAAAATTCCGCATATACTCGTAATTGCATAGGTTCTATTTCCACAGACAAAGAGTGCGCTACTGATTATAGTCTGTCGTCTGCGCTGCGCCTATTTAGACATGACTACGACTACTTTATTATGGACAACATTTTTTCAAAGGAGCTGAATAATGATGTACATCCTAACGCTAAAAGTAACTTTACGTTCATCCTAGTCGTCTACATTCATACATTTTATCAGGATCTAGATTTATTATTCCATCTTTAAAAATAACCTTCGTTCCTTGGTCGCAAAAAACACAAATCAATTACTCGAATCTGCGAAAAACTTCATTGTTTCATTATGGCGGACCTAAAATAAATTAGAAAATGCTCGGGCGACGCCCGATGAAAGAAATTTCTTAATCAATTACTCCGTTGTCCTCAATACAGACGCTTTAATAATGCTTATCGACTTTTCATTAAAAGTGTAAATCATTTGTTCCTTCGAATTGAAAAGTTGTTTTTAACCTCCGACAAAAAATGGGGTTAAATGTTTTTGAGTGATGTATGTCGATGGTACTGTAATAACTAAACGGGTGGGTTGATTTTGATCTAATTTTTGTTTGCCAATTGAAAATATTATGGAGAGGGTTCTTAGGCATTCATCATCAGCTCACTTAAAAATAGCTCCCACACCGGTTTCGGTGACAGTGGCCGGTTTCATTGAAACCAGGCCAGCTACGCAGGAGTAATTTTATAGTGCCCAAGTGTGTGCGCAGTACACAAAAGCACTCTCTATTCCTTTACTCTCATAATCCAGTGGGACGGCAGACCGACACGTTCGGCGAGAGATCAGGCGCAGGACCGACTTTCTACATGCCCATCTGACGCATGGATCATCTTACTTGTCAGACAATCAGGTGATCAGCCTGCATTGTCCTAACCAAATTTGGAAATATCATGTTTCCAACGCGGAAATCGAACCCACGACCTCCGAGTCAAGAGCCGCGCTCTATACCACTAGACCACGAAGGCGTTCCCAGCTCACTTAGTGCTGTAAAAGGTCGTGGTTTTCTCAAAGTTCATGATAGGCGAAAGTTTGTGTGTGCTTGTTACTTTTTCACGTAAAAACCACGGTACGAATATTATAATCAGTTGGTTCAGGCTCTGGTTTTTCAAACATAATTTTCTCCTCACCTGTATATTATATTTAATATAATAAATATAATATATTAATCTTAATATATATATTTCTTGTGTGCGTGTGTATGTGACTGAACTCCTCCTAAACGACTGGACCAATTTTGATGAAGTTTTTGTGTGTGTTCAAGGGGATCTGGGAATGGTTTAGATTCACAATTTTGTCCGCTGGACAATGTTTTTTTAATTAATTTTTAATTTATTAGTAGTTGTTGATTTTGGAATGTTTTACATTGGATCCGACAGTCGGCTGCCATCGCAGTGTCAAATTTTAAATAATATTCGAATTCGGATTTTAATTTTAGTCTGTCCGACAGTTAGCGCTTCGACCAAATTTAAAAAAAATACTTTATATACTTAATATGGCAAAGAAACGTTTGCCGGGACAGCTAGTATAATATATATTTAATAGTGTGCGTGTGTATGTGACTGAACTCCTCCTAAACGACTGGACCAATTTTGATGAAATTTTTTGTGTGTGTTCAAGGGGATCTGGGAATGGTTTAGATTCACAATTTTGTCCGCTGGACAATGTTTTTTTAATTAATTTTTAATTTATTAGTAGTTGTTGATTTTGGAATGTTTTACATTGGATCCGACAGTCGGCTGCCATCGCAGTGTCAAATTTTAAATAATATTCGAATTCGGATTTTAATTTTAGTCTGTCCGACAGTTAGCGCTTCGACCAAATTTAAAAAAAATACTTTATATACTTAATATGGCAAAGAAACGTTTGCCGGGACAGCTAGTATAATATATATTTAATAGTGTGCGTGTGTATGTGACTGAACTCCTCCTAAACGACTGGACCAATTTTGATGAAATGTTTTGTGTGTGTTCAAGGGGATCTGGGAATGGTTTAGATTCACAATTTTGTCCGCTGGACAATCTTTTTTTAATTAATTTTTAATTTATTAGTAGTTGTTGATTTTGGAATGTTTTACATTGGATCCGACAGTCGGCTGCCATCGCAGTGTCAAATTTTAAATAATATTCGAATTCGGATTTTCATTTTAGTCTGTCCGACAGTTAGCGCTTCGACCAAATTTAAAAAAAATACTTTATATACTTAATATGGCAAAGAAACGTTTGCCGGGACAGCTAGTATAATATATATTTAATAGTGTGCGTGTGTATGTGACTGAACTCCTCCTAAACGACTGGACCAATTTTGATGAAATTTTTTGTGTGTGTTCAAGGGGATCTGGGAATGGTTTAGATTCACAATTTTGTCCGCTGGACAATGTTTTTTTAATTAATTTTTAATTTATTAGTAGTTGTTGATTTTGGAATGTTTTACATTGGATCCGACAGTCGGCTGCCATCGCAGTGTCAAATTTTAAATAATATTCGAATTCGGATTTTAATTTTAGTCTGTCCGACAGTTAGCGCTTCGACCAAATTTAAAAAAAATACTTTATATACTTAATATGGCAAAGAAACGTTTGCCGGGACAGCTAGTATAATATATATTTAATAGTGTGCGTGTGTATGTGACTGAACTCCTCCTAAACGACTGGACCAATTTTGATGAAATGTTTTGTGTGTGTTCAAGGGGATCTGGGAATGGTTTAGATTCACAATTTTGTCCGCTGGACAATCTTTTTTTAATTAATTTTTAATTTATTAGTAGTTGTTGATTTTGGAATGTTTTACATTGGATCCGACAGTCGGCTGCCATCGCAGTGTCAAATTTTAAATAATATTCGAATTCGGATTTTCATTTTAGTCTGTCCGACAGTTAGCGCTTCGACCAAATTTAAAAAAAATACTTTATATACTTAATATGGCAAAGAAACGTTTGCCGGGACAGCTAGTATAATATATATTTAATAGTGTGCGTGTGTATGTGACTGAACTCCTCCTAAACGACTGGACCAATTTTGATGAAATTTTTTGTGTGTGTTCAAGGGGATCTGGGAATGGTTTAGATTCACAATTTTGTCCGCTGGACAATGTTTTTTTAATTAATTTACAATTTATTAGTAGTTGTTGATTTTGGAATGTTTTACATTGGATCCGACAGTCGGCTGCCATCGCAGTGTCAAATTTTAAATAATATTCAAATTCGGATTTTAATTTTAGTCTGTCCGACAGTTAGCGCTTCGACCAAATTTAAAAAAAAATACTTTATATACTTAATATGGCAAAGAAACGTTTGCCGGGACAGCTAGTATAATATATATTTAATACAATATACAGGTGAGGAGAAAATTATGTTTGAAAAACCAGAGCCTGAACCAACTGATTATAATATTCGTTAAATTATTAAATTATATCATTAAATTTTAATGATTATGTTTTGTTACTTTTCAATATTTTTATGTAATGTGTTCAGTATTTAGGAATTTTCGAATGAAATTAAAATTATACATCAAAAACAAATTTAATGTTCGTCACCAAAGGATAAATAATTCCATGAAATGAGCAGAACTGTCGTTCGCCGTTACATGTTCTTTGAAATGCAACAAAAGAGGTTACTCATGGGTTCAAGTCCTTAGTAATTGCAGTCAAGACCTAAGAGGACTATTACCTTAATGACTTACGGTTACTTTCAGTGAAACCTCAACCGCATTTTTGCTTACTTTTAAGGCTGTTTCTCAGAAATGTTCATCTGAAACATAATATACCTCACATTAAGTTTCTATACCCATATTTTATATTTATACTTCCTTTTTATCGTGAAAAATAATAATTTATGACTTTTAGAAAATGTTGCAATATTTCTTGATAAGTACAGAAAATCACGCGTCTTTAAAAATGCAACATTTTTAGTAGAAATTATAAGAACGTTAAAATATGTTTTTTTATTATTATTAATAATTCTAATTACTAGATTTCCCCGCAATAACTGGCTAAATGGCAAATTAACTAAAGTGAAATCTATACCAAATAATATTATAAAAGATATTAGACATAAATTTGTTGGATTTTAATATTAAGTAAGAATTGTTGATGTCGTTGATAACTAGTAGAAAATAAATAAAAACTATTTTGTGAGTGCAACTCCATTGCGCCTAAATTCGTTTATCGATTATATTTTCTCTGTTAAAAAGTATCCTATGGCCTTTCCCGGAACACTAGTCAGTAGTCACACATCTTTAATCACAGTATCTGCAAATTTCAGCAAAATCGGTTCTGCGGTTTTGAGTAAAGAGGTAACAGAATATAGATATAATATTACTATGGATGTTACACGTGCAATCGGAATTTACGAACTAAATCCAAATTAATTTTACGTTTCTCATGAGCAGAAAAGGCTATTGTTCAATATCTTAAGAAGAGCCTATTTACAAGGCTACAGAAAGGACAGAACCCAAGCGCTTATAATATCAGTCGAGTACAAATTGTACTAAACCCTACCTAAGTAATATTGTTTGCGAAATTGAACCTTAATAACATTAATAACGGTTCAATTCCAAAGAAATTTGCATAGCAGAGGGACTGTAAATTGCCATCACAGATTTCCTTTGAACTTCATCGCTTTCTTGTTTACTTTCAATACGCCTTCATATTTTAAAACTAACATTTAAACTAGCGAACTGATATGATATAGTTGGCCGGGATTTTTAATACAATTATTATTATTAAAAACCCTCTTTCTATCACTGTATCTGCTTATATTATATTCTTTATAAATCAAAATTACTCAACTAACCCTTTTAAAAAGTCAAGCATCTCAAGACAAAGACTTTACAGTATATTGAAGGCGTACCAAATATTTTCATAGTAATAACTAATAGTAATAAGTAAACATTTGGGTGCGTTTGTCATGCAAATAGGGCTATCAAATGCGGTCTCTAAGTTTACTCGGCGCACATTGGTACGATACGGATATTATTTGGGGCTATACAAATTGAATTGAGTATTTTCGAAGCGTTGAAAGGCAATTCGTTGTCAAGAGAAATGTGTTGTTAAAATGGTATTTGTTTGTACCAGTTTTTGAATGATTCAAGAAATGTTAGTTCTTGTTATAAATATCTTTTAATAGGTCGTAATTTTGTATGTTGAGCTCTGAGGCAGAAAATTATTTTATTCCTTTACTTATATAAGTCAAGATTGCCTGCAATAAAGCTATGCAATATTCTCTTATCTCCTTTTACATTTCATGTTTTTGTTGGGATTATATTATTATACTTTAATGTAATAACAATCTATCTTCCCGTTCAAAGCATCCTCATGCTCAGCTCATGTGTTGAATGAGCATACCCATTGAAAGGGAACTTCTAAGATACTTTGGAAACAACAGCTTTGAAACACTGAACACATCCTGTATATAAACTATTTCAGGAGGCGAATACCGTAGAGTGTTCAAAGAGAGTGTTTGACTACGGCCTTACAACATTGACAGGAATTTCAGACATAATTTTGTTCCAATTTAGTCACAGTATCTAGTTGAAGGGAAAACAGCAGGCCTATTATTTTACTATCTAGATTCTAGGAGCTTTATGCCACACGGTGAAAATGTTAGCTTACTTATTAATAATACTTTCTCCCCTACAATTAATAAGAAAACTACGAAAAATGCGAGTGTTTGACCGCGGAAAACATTATAAGAATTTAAGATATAACTTTGTTCCAATTTTGTCACAGTATCTGTCACTATCTAGTTTAAGGGGAGACGAAAAAGCAGGCATATAATTTTACCATCTAGTAGCTTTCTACCGCACGGTGAAAATGTTGGCTTATTTATAGTACTTTCTCTCCTATAATTAATAAGAAAACTACAAAAAATGCGAGGGTTTGACTACGGAAAATATGACAGGAACTTGAAATAATACAACTTTGTCCCAATTTCGTCACAGTGTCTAGTTTAAGTGAAAACGAAACAGGCATACTGTTACAACGCCGTGCGTCTACACGAAACGAAAATTTGCTTCTATAGTTCCATATCACTTTTGAAGGTCCTACACTATTTAATTTAATAAGTCACAGCAAGAAAACTCCAAAAAATCAACGTGTAATGGGCAAGATGAAGACGTATTTTATACGGCCTTACATTAAATTATTATAATGTAATCTATACTTATAAAATTACATGTCCTGACTAACTGACTGATTCATAATCGCTGAGCAAAAACTGTTAAAGTTACAGCCACGAAATTTGGTGAGTAGGGTTATTTTATTGAGTAGACACCCACTAAGGAAGGAATTTTGAAAATTTCACCCCATTCGAGGAATGGGGTGAAATAGGGGTTGAAAGTTTGAATGAAAGTTCGTAACCACGGTCATTTCTTGAGTTAGAAACATGAAACTTTATTTTTGGGTTACTGATTTAAAATGAATGGATACGTCTTTAAGCGTTTTTGGAAATTCTACCCCCATGGGGGTGAAATTGGGGTTGAAAGTTTTAATGAAAGTCCGTTATTTCTTGAGTTAGAAACATGAAATTTTATGTTTGGGCTACTGATTAAAAATGATTGGATACGTGTTTTAAGTGTTTTTGGAAATTCTACCAAGGGGGTGAAATAGGGGTTGAAAGCTTAAATGAAAGCCCGTCATTTCTTGAGTTAGAAACATGAATGTTTATAGTATATGAAAGTTTATAGACGTTTGCGTTTGACCTTTGCTTAAATACATGTAAGGGTCCCGTTTTTACCCTCTGTATAAGGAACTACAAAAAGGGGAAAACTATCCATCTTTGAAATACTATGTTAACGCAGACGAAGTCGCAGGCAACAGCTAGTAAATTATATTTTTATGCATAAAAATAACAGGAAAGAAGTGGAAAGACAAAGACAAGACTAAGACAAAGACAAAGAAATATTTATTGCTTATAACTGTGTTACAATGGTCTTACAGATTTATTTGTTTCAACAGTTTACCCGTTCGTGCATGCAATATTTGTATGAAAGGGAAAACATAGAGCACACATCCAAGTAATTTCATTTTACAATAATATTAGAATTGAATTTATAATGATTAAAATACATAATATTAAATCCTTATAATAATGTGTATACTTAGTTATTAAAAGTCATTTCATAAACATTTACAATAAATTATTTAAGTTAATATTAAAAAAAAATCAAACATAATATAATATTTGTCATTTTCCACTTTTAAAATTATACTTATACTAGACACAATAATTTATTACTACTCAGTCATTTTTTAAAAATTCGTCCAAATAATAGAACTTTTGCAATTAACCATTTTTTTAGTTTTTTTTTGAATTTAAGTCCATTTAATTCTCTTATTTCTATAGATAAATGATTGTAAACTCGTATAGCAGAAATATAAGCACTTTTGTAGAAAATCATATTATTAATTTTTGGAAGAGATATATTATTTTTATATTTATTGCGTAGGATTCTGTTTGTTTCCGATTTGAAGCTAAAGTATTCTATATTATTTTTAACAAATAGACATAATTCAAGGATGTATATGCCAGTCAGTGTAAGATAATTTTTCGTTCTAAATATGTCCCTTAGAGATTCTGTGCTATGCATGTTGTATATAGTTTGAAGGCATTTTTTTGGAGTGTAAATGTGGACTTGACGTTTGTTGAATTACCCCAGTATATAATGCCATAAAGCAGCAATGGGTACACGTTTCCAAAATAGACATATCGGAGCCGATGTAAACACAGGCACAGTTACGCCATCTCCTATCTCCTCCGCCATAAGTGATAAGTTTTACCTCATGTAAACTGCACACATTTTGTTCTATTGAAAACATCCTGTATTTTCAAAAGGTTCTGTCACACCCAGGTGAAATCAACACTCAAATTGAACAAAACTTTTATAACTTGATTTCCTTTGAGGATACTTCGGTGGCCCACTTAAACTGTCCTCAAATTAATAAGATCTCAAGTCCTATACTTACCACTCTGCTTTGGTGCCGTGCAAAAGCTTTGTTTTGAGAGACTCCTTGTATAGATTGATTTTCATAAAATATTGAAGCTCTGGACCCACTAAGTTAACTACCTACGATAGCCTAGTGGGTAGACCTTTGTTTGTTTTTTGATTCGTACTTCAGAAGATGCAGGTTCGATGCCAGATGGTGGCGTGAAAATAATAATACGTTTTTTAGTTCTGAAGTATATTATAAGGGCACTCGTACATATCATGATACGTTGCCGCGAAATATGATTGTGCACTAACCAATATAATTGCTCCATTTGCCTGATATCGCTTATCTTATCTATTCAAATAATATTTTTCTTTTAAACACATTCCTCACAAAGTAGCACCAATGGAAACACAGTCTAAATAATCCACAATGGATTGAAATGCCTTAAGCCTTGTCTATATTTGCATCAAGCAGTCGTATCCGTATCAGGCGTGTCGTATCGTAGTATGCGTATTTTAAGTGTGGACGCCCATTTTAACCATAGCATATCTTTTGTCGCGTGAGCCACAGTTCGGCCAAAAACCACGTGCACACGATTGATACTGTATCTTGATCGTGTATCGTCTCGCCGATCCTCGTACACACAAGGGAATGCAAACTTGTCTAAGGCTTGATTTTTATGCGTCCTCGCGAATGCGTGGTCTGGCCACTACACAGCGAGATCGCAATAAATGTATGCGCGACTGCGCCGCTATTTAAATGAATCATTACATAGGATTGCTTGTGACCTCGCAGTGAAGCGGCCAAATCACTTGTTCACACGGAGGCATATGAATCGAGCACCAATTTTATACACCATTAGCGAAGTATTTTGGATTTTTGTAACGGATATTCCCAATAAAGTTCTTATAGACATAAATCTAATAAACGACAATCTGATGGAGATTCAACCCTTCCTCGCCGTAATAACATCATACCCTTATCAATAAAATACAGTCCCAGTAAATGGTCTAAAATTGGACATAAAACTTTTGTGTTTCTGCTAATGCTTTTCTGTTGACACCTAAATAATATTTAATTTATGCAGTGTTTCCCTAAAACCGAAAAATCATATTAATATTATTACGACTCAATTATACACACTACACAGGAGCGTTTTATGTAACTATAATTATTACAAAAACGTAAAGTAATCTTTTATAGTATAAATATCGAACATATAACAACCCTCTTTTTTGTCGGGGGTTAAAAAATTGTAATGGGCTTACCAACACTTCTGCTTCTCCTATTGAAACGTCATGTGGTTCACATGACACTTTTAGTAAAGTAAAAAAAATACATAACATAACATAACTTTGAAGCAACTTCGAGTCTTTATAAAATAATTAGGACGTTACTCAGCTGGACACCGAAAATTACAGGAAAGTTATCTAACATAGTCACAACACGGAAGAGAAACAGGATGTTTATAAAAGAATCAGGACGTTAGTCGGCTGGACAGCGATAAATAAACGCGATAGTTTAACGACTTATCTCACTAGTCGTTATCCGGACCGCGGGCGATCCGCAAAGAGCTCCAATTTACGAGCACTGTAATTGTTTTCGTCCCTAACTGTACATAAACTATCCCGGTGATAGATAAGGAAACTCGGGTGACAGTTTTAAAATTGTCTACATGTCCTCGAAGTTGCGTTTGCCCATTTAAAGAAGTACTTTGATTATTATTATTGGAAGAATGGTTATGATTTTTTTATAAATGCAATAGTTTGGTAAGCTTTTCAATCTCAGGCCTTTTCAGGATAGATAGATATATTGGGTATAATAATAGAGTGGTTTTACGTCACATTTTTTGACTGTTATAAACGTTTCACGCAATGGGGATTGTCCATTTTTTTTTAATTTTGCTCATTACAAAAACATTTCGAGGAATAAGGTCAGTGATCGTTTTTCTGTATATAAACGAAAAAAATACCCATTAGTTACTTATATTTTTGAACAAATATGTTTAACCTTAGTTTGACCTTCAATGGCGTTAAATTAGCAATAAATTCGATCAACATTACGTTTCGAAAGTTTGATAAGTTTCTCGTATCAGCTTTCACATAATGATAACTTGCATTAGACGAACCAGCCATTATAAATAAGATTGAAAGGAAAAAAAACATACTACAGAGGTCAATTGGCCGCCGATGATGACGTCAGAGCGAAACTTTAAAAATTTATTGAGAAAAAACTAGCCAATGGATTTCAAAATTATTTAATTCATATTCTTAAAATACCCTATTTTAACGAAAAAAAATATAAAAAGTACGTGTGATTTTTTTGGACAATGCCCATTCTTACAAAATTTTTACAAACTTTTCGCACTTCACAAAGACCGTCGTGACACCAAATGTCACAAATAACCAAATTAACCCAACATGCCCACTAAGTTATAAAATTTCACTGAGCACAATATATTCCTGACACGTAGCGCTCACTAGACGTTTGCGCGACATTATCCTCGGGCTTTCCCTCGAGATATTTATTCAAGCATTTAACTATATATAACACCCTGTATAGTGCCTTATGTAGAATAGGGCGTACACGTGAAGTTTCGAGAAACATTTTTAAGTTTAAATAATGTTTTACCAGCTTTATACCTCCCAATCCGATGAGAAAACTTACCTTTCTAAAAGTTGTTCAAATGCTCAAGTATCAAAATTCATTTGAAGTTTTTGCGTAAAAAAGTTTGACGACCTCTGTGGATCGATTGGTTGAGTATGTGGCAGCTCAAGCCGGGGGTCGTGGGTTTGAATCCCGCCGACGGAACAAAAAGTTTTCAATGTTCCCGGGTCTGGATGTGTATTAAATGTGTATGATACAATAAAAATATTTAATAATATATATGTATAGTGTATACTATAAAAGTATTAAATATGTACATATATTTCCGCTGTCTGGTACCTGTAACTCAAGTCCTTCAGGTACTTAGCACGGGGCCAGACTGACGTGGTGTGAAGTGTCCATAGATATTATTAATTTATTATTTAAAAAGTAAGAAACGTACATATTCATAAACTTTGAGTATGAGTTTAATTTTAAGTTTTAAAGAAGCCAGAATAAAAAAAATATCGAGAAGTAGAAAATAGCGATGACCGTAATATTTAAATTATTATAGTAATAAATAACATTATGATTTATGACTAATGATTAATATTAATTTAACAAACAATAAACCTTGACAGATCTCGCAGGTAAAATGTTCCAATTACTTAAAAGCAATATCAAAGTAATTACAATGAAAAAATGCTATAAAACGTTACTGGAAATTAACAACGTTGGGATCCAATCTTTTACGTCCATCATTGTTTCGCTTACAGTTACGTAGAATATAAATTGAACTATAAATTTTATGTGTCATTGGAAAAGGAAAGATAAATGGATTTTTAAAATAAATAGATTCAAATTGGAGGTTTGCGGTAAGGGAAAAAGGGAGCCAAAAATGAATTAATTTTGAAATGTTTTATCGTCATTTCAGCAAGTATTAAAATTTACTTTTCGACTTTATTTTAAGTTGATAGATGATTGTCAATATGATTTGCAATAAAATACATAGCACATTACGTACCATGGGCAGGAAAGTAAGAAATAAATAAATATATTGTTTATTGCACACAGAAAAGTAATTTTAAGTACATATCATTTTAAAACACTTTGTAAAATTATAACATAAAATATCTTGTTAAATTGCGCAGCCCCTACAGTCTACACTAAGAATTCTTGTGTTGTAGGGGTTGCCTGCCAATTGATGATGTATACATAATAATATAATATTATTATGAAGACTGATATTATTATGAAAAGACATCAGTAAAGATTTATTTAACAATTCAAGAATTAAAATTAAATTATTATTATACAATTCTAAGTGACAAATTTTAATATGTATAAGTACTTATATATTTATTTTTAATGTGTGAACAGTTTAAATGCATTAATACAGAAATTAATATCTTAATTTTATTGTTATTATTGTATTATGTCTCAGATCACAAATGTTAACATAATATTGTGATCTGAGGCTTTCTTATTTACTGCCCATGGTGCGTATACTATTTTTCACCTTGACGGAGGTGGAACAGGGCACGGGACGAAAGCTGACGTTTTCCGCCCGGAGGTGAGAAAAATATTTTTTTAGATAATTCTCTTTTGATTTTGGCTCAAGTCAAAATTTATTATTATGAACTATAATAATTATTAACATCAGGTATCTTGTAAAGACTCAGATTGTGTCCCTCTATAGACAGAATATGTTATAGTTATACATTAAATATGAAGACGTTAGAGCTCTTAAACTATACTGTAATATATTAATATGCAATGCATTGATGGAAAACAAAAGAAAGCTCCGGTGTTGATAGAAAAACTTTGAAAAGCTCTCCATCGCAGACCGGAAGATATTAGTTCCGTGAGAGGTTCTCACCAAATAAACTTGTTTCAAGACCACGCTGAAGTTTTATCACATTTATTCTATTTGTATATATCTCGAAGTTCATTGTAAAGTTTCTATAGTCCGGAATATATTTTAGCTCGGAGTTGTGAGAGTCCTTATACCGTCGTCGTAAAGTTTATGGACAGTGGTGCAATGATTATTAACTTACAGTTTATTATAACTGCATGGAATTACTTATTTTCCCTTTTTCTGCTGAAAAGGATTTTTTTTTTCATTCTGTATAAGCTGCCGTTTGGCGATTGATGGGTTAAGATATCATTGTTAGTGCGTTCAGCCTAGATCGGAACAGAAATAATAAATAATTGATATAATCAGCAGTAAATGTTAAAGGTATTCAAAAATATATATGCCATGGGGTTTTAAATGGGAAATAGAAGTATGTGGTCGGACAGTGAAAAACAAAAACTTGACAAAGGCGGAAGGAGTTTACAAAATATCCACATTTTGTGTAACATAATAATATGCGGAAGTAGGTGTCCCATAGTGCATTACACACATACATTTGTCCTGATGAGTAACGCACGCAGCATGAAATGAGAACTAAATTCATGAGTCAATTACGATTCAGGCCCGTTGCGGCGTTTGGAGCCGGACAGTGGACAGTTTACGTGTTTGCGCGACCCCGACACACATTAGGCTATGAATACCAACACCCTGTGTTTTATCAATAGGGTGATCGTAAAGTTCGTTTCAATTTCAAGTCTATGGGGGTCTAGTTAATGGAATCAGGCGTCAATTTGCGGAAATCCATAGCTTAAAATTTAGTTTGTTATTATTTTTAGCAATATTCCACCTATAATATAATATATAAACTTCCACCTTTAAGTAAATGAGTGAGTGCACGCATAGGCATGCGTACAGCACCTCCCTCCTCCCACACTGCCTATGAGTACACTCGCATGCAAGAACTTGCAAACACCACCACCACACAAGCAATAAAGTTGGCAAATCCGTGCAAGGCCCCTCACCACCATGCAGGTTGAAAACCTCGACGCGCGTTTCGCTCCAACACTGGAGCATCCTCAGGATGTGGACTCTACGAACAACGTCCGTCAAGTGCCGCCGCCGGCCAAAACACCGCCTTTTATACCCTATCGAGCCCCGCTACTATCCCCACTACCCCCACTACCCTCACCAGTACCCCCGGACATATTAATAAGCGGTGACGTAGTTGACTACGTCACCGCACCGCAGCAAGTTTAGTCCGACCGTCCGTCAGAGACCGTCAGAGACCGTCGTCTTGAACAAAGAATTCGCCGTTAAATCGAAATTAGTTTTGTTCCATGCAGGTTTTAGTAAGAGTAAGCAGTTCATTACTTTCACCAGGACCCTAAAAATTAGCTCCAGCATAAAAATGCCCAATATCCCTAATGAAGTAATCTTGGATTAAATCATCAAAGAATAAAAGAATATTTTGTCTGAGAATTCGTCTTATTGAAGTCCATCAACAAATATAGTAGTCCTTCAGGCCAATATTAAGCAGAGGCCCAAGAATTCGGATATTTAAGTCTCACATACGATACTGTCATGATATAAAAATATACAGTAGAGTAAACCAGCCACTTCCTTGATATCAAAGTTAGTCAAAGAGACAAGCCTTAGGGACAATTAACATTGCATCGTGATGCAGCGATACTATGTAAACTATTTTTAAATAGTTTAAAACCGAACTTCATTTACTACAAAGGCATGCTTCTACGGTGTTGCCTGTTCATAAATGACTTATTTAAAAATGAACCACAACACCTCGTGATGTTGCAATGTAAGTTGACACTTGACCCTTAAGTGAAAAAGTCATAACATTATGCTACATTATTCTGCTGTTTTTAAAGTTATTTAAGATCACGCTCATGTGTGCGTTTGACCGGTACAAACGTAAGGCAGCCTTCATATTAGCGTTTGTCCAGCGCAATCGTTCGATGAACGTGGGAAGCGCAGACGCCGCGACAACGCGGCACGTGCGTAGCGTGCGTCGCGTTGTCGAAAGTCGAAACGTTTCCTATGCCGAATTAATTAAACGCTGCACTAGCGCGGCGCAGACATTACCAAATTTCTTCAGGAATAATTAGTACGCGGCGCTAGCGCAGTGTCTGATTGTTCCAGTGCAGTAGAGAAGCGGCGACAACGCGTTGTCGCGGCGTCGCGTCGGCGCTGCGCATAACTACGACGTTTGATCATCTAACGCCTACACTACTGCACTGGACAAAGGCTAGTGTGAAGACAGCCTAATATGGTCCACTATAATATGTTATTACCGTGACAATATTATCATATTCGATAGCATTCGATTCAGATAAAAGTAATAAAATTGCTATACGAAAAACTTTATAACAACTCGTCCCGAATAAAGAATTTTTAATATTATTTACTTCGCAAAGTTTATTTTCCAATATCCTTTGAGAATCAAATACGATGCTTTGTTCGTTTTAAGCTTTTAATCTTTTAGCAAATATTTCTAAGGAAACAAAATGTCTTATTACAGTGTAAAGCATTTTTAATATTTATACTAGCATGTTCTTAGTCTTCTAGGTTATAACAAAGGTATTATGCACAAATATGGGCACTACAAAAAAAAAATACTTCTGCGTTAACGATATAAATTATGATAGATAAAATGTAATATAATATTATTTCTTATTTATTGTTCTATCTAAGTCTTTCAAGTACGAGTAGTTAACGTAAAGTGCCGTTGAATTATTAAGAACATAGCATTATTTTTATGACATAGTTAGCAATAATTGTGAAGATAGAAATTAATAATTTTTGTTTCCAGAGTTTTTATATTATGCTATTTATCCCAGCGCTGACATTGAATTCAAATAATTATTACACATAATATTGTGCAGTAAATAAAGCGATATGAACAACTATCTCAAAAATGCTACGTCATTTTGCTGGTGTGAGCTGACTATAAAATTATTTTTTAATAATTTTATAAGTCGAGCGCGTCGAGCAATATAAAGCAATAATTTCATTTCATTCCAAGACATATTTACGAGAAAATAAAATTTTGATCTCACTTCAGTTCCTGTAAGTATTACAGTACACTGGTAGTGTGAAGGAAATAGCTTGGAATCGCTCCAAAAGCTTGATTTATAGCACTGTAAGAGCCCCTCAATATAACGTCAATATTTTATCAACTAAGCTAATCTCTCAAAGACCACTCAACTCCTGAAAATATTATTGTAGTCAACACATTGAAAATTTTAAAAGGATTTCATCAAAATGGCTAAAAGTAAAATTAGCCACTAGGGTTTTGAGGATCAGCTTTAGCGGGTATGAATACCAGCTAAAACTATTTTTTACCTGAATGTAATTGGCTTAATAATCCATAATATAAATCGTAAATTCGAAGGAGTGTCTATCTGTCCTTCAGTCTGTCTGTTACCTCTTCACACCCAAACCACTGAACCGATTTTGCTGAAATTTGGTATGGAGATACTTTTAGTCCTGGGAAAGGACATACTTATTATCCTGGAAAAATTAACGGTTCCCACGCGATAAACGAATTTGGGGCAACGGCGTAACGGGCGTCATCTAATATGATATAAGTTTTTACCAAGAGTGGTTACATCTAGATCTAATCAGCGAAAACTAGACCTAGCTGCATTTCAGATTTTAGCTAATAATCATACAAAACTTAAGCGGGCATTATTTGGTAAGTATTTCATTATATTTAAGTATTTAAATACAGAACTTGGAAAAGGGCACATCAACCTCTGAATTTGTTTCACAACTCCGGAAGTGCCAGCCCTAGAAACGAAATTACAGGAGCAAGGATATATTCCCTAGTCCCGGGTGCGTCTTCCGTCCGCCCCGGGAGTCCCACATACCCCGGAGATGCCCCCAGGCCCGAGGCTGCGTAAACGCATTCCCACAACTCAAAAAAAGGATAAATTATTTTCATCTTGCAGAAGATAGAGAAGGAGGGAGGAGGATTTTTATTATAATATGATACACATTTAACACACATACATGACCCAGGAATCCTTGGATTGAGCTACCTACGCACTCATCCACTGAGCCACAGAGGTCGTCATACAGAATGCAGTACATCTAATATGATTTTATAATAATTACAAATCTCCTTTATAAACACGATCTATTTAATGTCAACTAGCTATTTTGGATTTCGTGATAAAAACACTGTTTAAAGTAACACAAAATATATTTCAAACAGTTTAATTACATACTTTTCGATCACCCCACTTGTCCTATCGTGAGGTAACTTTTTGACCCATTCCAAAAAGTTCACAACCCCGCTAAAGAAATTTTAACTTCAATCAGATGCTTTACATAATATTAGGTACGTTATAAAAAGGATGTGTGTATTAAAACTCCCCATATTGACAAACAAACATTCCGTATCAGGCCGCATCGCGCGCTGAATTTGTATTTTTATGAAGCCTTTTATTAACCTTTTGAGGCTTTATTATTTATGAAGAGCTTCTTCACAGAATCAACGGATTTTCGCATTTTATTTATTCTGATCCGTAAATATTGTTTGCGATACTTTACACGTACTTGTGTGAAGGGTGCTTCGTAATAAGAATTTTTATTAGTTGTTTTCGACGAATTTTGTTTTGATTGTTGTGTATAAAATTAAAGTATGTTTCTATTCATTCTATGTGTTTAAATGTTTAAGGAGACGTTCGTTATTCTTCAACGCAAAAATTATATTATATTCAGCTGAGATAACTGACCACGATCAGATACGGCAGTACACAATGGCCCACGATGGCCCACTGCAGGCCACGCTATTACGCGCCATGCCTGGAAATCATCCGCAAATAAAATATCTATCTATGGACGCTTCACACAACGTCAGTCTGGCCCCCTAGTAAGTACCTGAAGGACTTGTGTTACCCGTATACTTTTATACTATACATAATATATTTAAGATTTTTATTATAATATGACACACTTATTTAATATACATCCATGATCCAGGAACTTTGAAAACTTTTTGTTCCGTTGGCGGGATTCGAACCCGCTTGAGCTACCGACGCACCCAGCAGTGGAATAGCATTGGCTCTTAAAAAAAATACTATCCCACTGCTGGGCAAAGGCCTCCCCCAGAGTCTTCTACTTGTCTCGCTCCAGTGCCACCGTTGGCCAGTCCAGCTCATCGCGCCATCTTTTCCTAGGCCGGCTACGGTTGCGTCTTCCATCTTCAGGTATCCTCTGTCGATATCTTTGCCCAGCGGTCGGGATGCATCCTAGGCAATTATTGTATGTAAATAGCATCGCAACCAAACTACTTTTTAAATAAATTGATAAACAGTATTGCTTATAATCACTAGGTGTTGCGGTCAGGCCACTTGGTCTCACGCATATAAATCGAGTCGAATTTTTAGTAGCTCCACCTATGAATCAATATTTTATCAGTTGATTCATAGGTGGGAGCTACTAAAAAGATGCAATGATACTCCTGTCATCTACTTTATGAATCAATTTTTCTGATACATCCATACTTCCATACTAATTTTATAAATGCGAAGGTTACCTCTTCACGCCCAAACCGCTGAACCGATTTTGCTGAAATTTGGTACGGAGGTACTTTGAGTCCCGGGAAAGGATAAAGGATACTTCTTATCCCGAAAAAAAGGTTCCTGTACAATAAACGAATTTTGGCGCAACGGAGCTGCGGGCGACATCTAGTATCTATTAACATAAATATGCAATGATTCTCCTGTCAGACAACTGACTTCTCAAATAATATTCATAGGGCAGTTACAAATGACTTAACTAAGAGACAACGCCTAGATTATTACCAGCTATTATCGTAAATACAGTTTAGTCCAGTTGGACGTTTTCCTTAATGGCATCCAAGCAATCTGAACGGAATAATTTACTTGACACTAATGGATGTTTAATAGTATGATAGTACTGAAGAATTAACGTTACTGCCCTACCGACTTAGTGTACGATTGTTTCATTGCAAGTTACATAAAAATTGTGTTGCAGCATAAACATAAAGAATCCATGTTATATAGGGTGTAACAAAACAAAGTTTATTATAACTGTGTAAATTTGTGTATATCCCTTGTATAGAGTTCAGAATAGCAGTACTAAAAGAGTTTTTTGGAACGATGTTCCTTATCGCGCGTTCGGCGTAAAGAAAGCCAGACAGAACGATATTTGACCTTGATTTGAGCTCGACACTTTTTATTCGTACCTGCATGGTAGGGGCAGAGGGCGTTGATAGCATTCCTGCGCGTTGGCGCACTAGATGGCGTTTTTGTGTGAATAAACAGCGGCGAATTGTTAGTATTCCTGGACGTCAATAGATGGATTTTTTAAATTTTTTTGAGTGTATATAGATTTTTTGAACATAAGAAATAACTTCGTTCCATTCGGGTGTCCCTTGACACCTCTTAAGTTTTTTTTACTTTTAATTCCAGCGTAGTTGGCAAAAATGTTATATTTCATCCCTCTGGGGTCTGTCAGTTAAAATATCCATTCAATTTAAAGTTAGGTAACCAGCAGGTGTCTCTTCTCACGGGCCTGAAGAATCTGATTCATTATTAATTAGCACTTAGCAAAAACAGGCCTCAGTCTTACGACTAAGATGAAAATGATGTAGCTTTTTAGTTTCACATCTGGCTGACCGACCTACTAAAAAAATTAACGTTGGATTTAGAGATTTTGTTCTCATTTCACGTTATCAGTGAAAAAAATTGGTTGGTTATATTTCATTACATTACATGGCGCAGAGATTTGTTTAGTTTGCAGGGACCGTCCCCTTTTTCGGGATAAAAAGTATCCAATGTCCTTTCTTAGAACACAAAGTATTTCCATACCAAATTTCATCCAAGGGACTAGACTCCATACATTTTAACACATACTCCTTTATCCAGCAGCTTAGGCGTACATAGGTAACAGATAAACAGGCAGACATACTTTCGCATTTGTTATATTAGTAATATAACAAATGCGAAAGTATATAAATTAAACTAATGGACAAACAAACCCTTAAGACCTTAGTCGATATAAATTCAGTAAAAAGGTAAAAGATTCCTGAAAAATCGTCATTCCTGAATTATAAAGCATTTGTTCCCGTGGGCTCAAACGACCCACAATTTGACTTTCAAATGGGGACACAAAGAAAATGATATAATTAATTTGGTAGTACTCTGTGTTTAATCAGATAAGTGCTTTTGTGATGCGCGCTAAAATCAGTCGATTTTTTTTGTAAATCTTTCTCTGCCCCTTTCCTTCATTCGTACATATTCGAATAGAATTCAAATTTCAAAATAATATTTTTGCAATGATTGAAGACGTATTAAAGTGGATAACTAAATTTTTTTAATGTTCGTTTTTGCATAAATGGAAACATGGAACCAGGATTATTAGCAAGCAATTATATATTATAATTATGTTGTGTTGCTAAAGTATAAAATATCTACGTTAAATCCATATTTCTTTATTTCCGATTTTAAGCCTCCATTTACGCAAAACAAAATTAAAAAATAAAATTGTTCGTTAGTAGTTTATCACGAAAAATGTATCTTTTTAAATATGCTAAGTATCGGAACCAAAAACCGGTATAACGTCATACCGATTTAGGAGTGAGGAACTCTTTACAAATAAAAATGTTCAACTGTTGTGTAAATTATTTACACAACAGTTACACTATCCAATTATAGAAAATTAGACAGACAAGAACAGAATATTGCATAGCATTGTATATCATTTTTATTAGTAAAACAGGTGATGTATAAATCCATAAGAGGTAGACAATACGAGTAAACCCGTCAAACAATACATAATATTTTCATCACGTACCAAAACAAAAGGTAAAAGAGTTTATCCGTAATTACAAAACGAAATATTTCGTTTAATGATGAAACGATTTCGGTAATTTGCATTTTTATTTTGAAAGCCTCCTGTGTTTGGGAGTATTATTTGATGACATTGTATGAATGTAAACATAATTAACGTAATCAATCATGGGCTTTGTGTATTTTGACGAATGGGATGGACATAATGTGCGGAATAAATGATACCGTATACAAGAGGATCCTCTATGATCAGCCAATGTATATGTGGTGGTAGGCGCGGTGGGGTAAAGATGGCCATTCATAGCCGTCGCCAGCATTTCAGGACCATCACGACCTGCAAACCTCAAGAAGAGAGCGCTACCCCTTTTAAAATGGACGAACGCTTTCAGGTGACCCGTAACCCGTTTGCTCGTTTCCCCCCTAATTCTATTAAAAATGTCATAAATAGGCCACGCGCGCACCGTCAATAAAAACCCATCCGAACCATCTCTCTGTCACTAATAATTTCTAACAATTTGCATTTTTATTATATAGTCAATGGAACGAAAAATATGTATTAAAAAGTATTTCTCGTAACTATTCCGCGTACAAGCTCCAAGAAAATCTGATACCCGGCAAAAAAATTATAAAATTACACCCCTCAAGGGGTTAAGAAATTGTAAAATTTAAAGTTTTTCAAAACAGGATTAAATAGGTAATCAAAATATTATGTGTCCCGGTATTAATGGCCGGTGTTCATTATTTAGTCCATTTCAGTGCATTCCAGAATTTTTAATTATTCCAGTTGCAATCAAGTTCTGGATTGGATTACTGGATTACAATAAAGTAAATTGGGAATCACGCAGGCAAAACCACTGGAAAGAAGTTACTTATTCCTCGGAGCTCGCTCGCGTGTAGATCTTACTGTCGGCACCGAGTCGATACTCAGCGTAACACATCGATACCTAACTCCCGGAGACAAACGAGCTTGCTGACCTGCCTGTAATTGTGATAGGGCTATGCCAAGCTTAAAAATTTTAAACAAATAAAAAAATAATTCAAAAGTGCATTAAAAAAACGATGTCTGCCCGTGGCCCAAAGATTTTTCACGTAAAAACGTCAAACACTATCTTTTTCATTTAGTCAAAATATAGTTACATTACTGGGGTAACATATTTTGTTTGTTAATATATAGTACGCATATTTTATCGTAATTGACGATAGCCAAATAGGTATAATTAACGTCGACGTCTAAACTCATATTGTGCATTTCATTAATCGAAAAAATGACAGTCTATGAACTGGAATTCATGAGCATGTTATAAAGAGATGTTCCAGTTTTAAAGTAACTAAATTACGCAATGAAATTTCGAATAAAATTTCGTAACATTTCAAGTCTATAAGACTGTGACAGCCCTGGACTAGCTAGCATCTCTTCGTTAGACTGTTTCGGCGCTATACCACAGGGATACAAAGCCACAAACTAAAACTATGTGAATATGCACACTGCACAGCCGTACAGAAAGAACTATTGCAAAAATGAACATCAGAATGCAGATAGTTTTTGCTATCAAAGAAGTAAGCAAATTTTTTTATCTCATTATCCTCAAGATAACTCTAAGAATCTTGTCTTCTATTTCCTGATACTTATAACAGTTACTTCCCAGTGCTAGGCCACATTAAAATCTAATAATTTATTATTTAGGCCCTTTAGAAGTGTCTGGCAGTGGAAAGCTACTATCAAAAATATCCGGTTATGAAAAACGAGATTCGTATATTTATTCCGAAGAAGCTGAGATAAAAATTGAGCTGTTCACTTTTTCTAAAGTTAGACCTTCAGAACTAGATACCTCCTAAATTAACCACGACCGGAACTCCGTAGTTGCCGGTCATAATATGCAGACGAACTTTCAGACAACTAACTGACTGTCTGAAAAAAATACTATATCTAGCAGACTGTCTGTCTGACTGTCTTAGGTTATAAATGTTTTGCCACTTCTCTTTTAACTAATGCTGTCACTCTCATATACGTGAGTATGCTACAACAGTGTAGTCTCAGAGAACAAAATTAATTAGAAAACTTGTTACTCTGACCACAAAGGCCTATTGCACGCAAATTGGAAATTTCACATCGAATATCAATAAATAACAAAAATCGGACAAAGATACAAACTGATCCCAGCATTGTCAGGGATGATGGATTAGTTCCCCAAATTGTACTTAATTTAATAACCGTGCCGCGATGATAGATTTGTTTTTGGAGGTTTACCAAACATTAATTAAGGGGTCAAAAATTGTTTACCAGGAAAATGCCGAAGATATTATTATAGGGTTAAGTAAATTTGGGCCAAATCATGTAAATAAATATTTTGTTTACGAATAATAATAATTTATTTAATGGCGTATAACGTATCTATTATTCTAAATATGTAAATAAAAATGTAATTTCAATTTTGTCAGTCTTCCTAAAAACTTGATAACTAAGACCAAAAACAAAACTTATTTTTGGCCTAAGCTATCAAGTAAAGGACTGATAATAATTAAGAGGAGAACTTACTCTTACTCTTACTTAACTTAAAGGCATACATAAAATATTGAAAAAAAAAATTAAAGTTATTTCGCCAACGCAAAGCCTTCAGCTGAAATTCTGGTACACCACATCAGAAATAATGAAAGAGGATGAGATTGGCTCCGGAAGGCGCGTGACAAGCTCGTGATTAATGTCTGAACCTGATTACATTCACCGAAGACAGTCCAAATGTATTATGTGACACGTCTTGTCTGCTGTGGGTAAAAGTAACTATACAAACTTCTCTGCTTATTATTCTATCACACAATGGAATGGAGAGAAATAAATGTGTTTAAAGTTAAACTAGTTTTCCAATAATTTTACGCAAGTGGGAGCGGGAGCAAAGGCGGGAGCGGAGGCGGGAGCGGAGGCGGGAGCGGAGGCGGAAGCGGAGGCGGAAGCAGAGGCGAGAGCGGAGGCGGGAATATAGACGAGAGCGGAGCGGAAGCGAAATTGGAGTGGAAACGGGTGTGCGAGTGGAAGTGAGCAGCAGGAGCGGGAGCCGACGCAGAAGCAGAGGTGTAAGCGGGTACGGAAGCGGAGGCGCTAGCGGGAGCAGTGGATGCTCCGGTATGCTTCGGTAGGGGACGGTGATTTTTGATATATTGTAATATTAATTTCACTTATAGTTAATTCTAACGGTATTATAATATTATGCAGATAAAAATAATTTAAGGTCAATTTATACTAGCGCAGAGTCGGTTCGATGCGCTTCGACTCTGTGTTACTATAAATTGACTTTTATTTGTCTAAAAAATAACGAAGAGCTGAAAAGAGAAGCTTGCGTTAGCTTACCGAAGCAGTTTTATTGAAAAGGGAAGTTTTTCTTATCTATCTCCTAACAAAATCGATTTAAACTAGTAATAAAGTAATGTTATCAGAAATCACCATCACAATACCGGTTCGGATTAAAACGGCGTATAAAACTTTAAACTCGTATAAAAATCGCATAAAAATATCATAAATTGTGTTGAAAACAAAATAAAACTATTCGGAAAATGTTAATCGTCAAAAGCAAATACGATCATCCCGTCGCTTAAGTATCGTGATCACTTTTTGACCATCGATGCACAAGCTCCATTGATTTAAATGAGACAATTATTATTAGGATACCTGTTTGAAATTTTTGTTGTAAGTATTTTTAATTTTGAAAAGAAGATGTACTCTGTCTTATATTTTTTGGCATCCGGCGGTTTTGAGTTATTAACGTTTTAGGCCAGTCATTAAAGCCAAAACCCGAAAGAAATTAGTAACTTGATAAAATTTTAGGGGGTTGTTAAAGAAGGTAAAATAACTTACCTTGTGATTTTGCAGCGTTCTGGGGTGTACGGAAAGGGTTGAAAAGGGGTGAAAAAGGTTTTTTGTTAATAAAATTGCGTAAAAAATTTGGAATTAGGTTGTTCTTACCGTTTAGTAAAGTGTATTAAATTTGCAGCGTTTTGCAATACACGGAACATTGTTTATTATTAAAAAACAATAAAATTTGTTAATAACACGGGTGAAAAAATTAGTAACACGCTGAAAATTTGGAATTAGATTGTTCTTGCCGTTTTCTAACGTATATTAAATTTACAGCAATTTAGTAATAAACAATGTTCCGTATGTCGCAAATGTCGTATGTGCTGTAAATTTGATATACGTTAGAAAACGGTAAAAACAACTTAATTATAAATTTGCAGCGTGTTACTACATTTTTTACTCTTGTTAATAACAAATTTCATTGTTTTTTAATAATAAACAATGTTCCGTATGTTGCAAGAAGCTGCAAATTTAATACACGTTAGAAAACGGTAAGAACAATCTAATTCCAAATTTGCAGCGTGTTACTAATTTTTTTACCCCTATTATTAACAATGTCCTATAATAAACAATGTCCCGTGTATTGCAAAACGCTGCAAATTTAATACACGTTACTAAACGGTAAGAACAACCTAATTCCAAATTTGCAGCGTGTTACTAATTTTTTACGCAATGTTATTAACAAAAAACCTTTTTCACCCCTTTTCAACCCTTTCCGTACACCCCAGAACGCTGCAAAATCACACGGTAAGTTATTTTACCTTCTTTAATAACCCCTAAAATTTTATCAAGTTACTAATTTATTTCGGGTTTTGGCTTTAATGACTGGCCTATTTTTTCGTTTCTTTTTATTGATTCCTTATCTTCAAATATCAGTATAAAATAGTATACCACAGTCATACAGCAAAATAATGTTCATAATAGTATGCCCAAATCAGGCACACATTATCATGATTTAAGATAACTCTAAGTAGCAAATAGCATTGTAGCACGCGCGTTAATATTTTCTCTGGTGCTATTATTGACTAAGGATAAGGCTCAGTCATTGTACTGTATGGTATTTACACTCTGTATATAATTCGACCATTATTGTTGCAATGGGTGCAGTGTCGCTGGGTCAGCAATTTTACTGTTGGTTCAACAGACATGTGACGTCACAGACCAGTAATTCAGGTTACACAACGTACTGCAACGTAGATGAACGTTATTTTAATGTAAAACGTAGATGTACGTTATTGTAAAGTTAAACTATTGTGTTGGGTAACGTTGCTGCAAATCTTTAACTTTTTAATAGTATTCTGTAGAGCTAATAATAGCTCCCGTAACGACTATGAAACTAAAACATCTACGCAAGAGTCAATAGCTTTGTCCACACTGAGCCTTTTTTGTTCATCAAGGGCATGCGTTAAAGCGCAGTCAACAGCCAACGTGAGGCATGCCCGTGACGCGCGTTGAAATCGTGGTGCTCGCTATGACACTTTTCTTTCAACGCGGGTGGATTTTGACGCATTCAATTATTGAATATGCCAAACGAAAGTTGAATAAAAAGAAGATGACGAAAATTTAAGATGAAATTTCATAATGTGGACATAGCTAATACTAATCATGCGTCGGATGGGCACGCAAAAAGTACGTCATACGCCTGATCTCTTGCCAGTCGTGTCGGTCGACCGTCCCACTGGGTTATGAGAATACAGGAAGAAAAATTGCTCTTGTGTACTGCGCACACACTTGCGCACTCTGAAATAACTCCTGCATAACTGGTCTGGTTTCAATGAAACCGGAAACCGTCACCGAAACCGGTGCGGGAATCTTTTACATACTTTTTAGTTATTCCAAATTTTGGTGCACGGAGTTGCGGGTCTAGTTTAAATCATATAAGACATACTAAAAATGTAATATTACCATAACATTTCGTATGCATTACCGCACTGCAAACGAAAAAAAACATTTTAGATATAATATCGCAAACTAATTTGTAACTTTAATCTGCATTACACGGAATTTGCGAGCCAAATGGCGCAACATTTAGTTCCCGTCGTAAAAACCGAAAGATAAAAATCAAATTAAAAAGTGTGTCACAGCTTAAGTAACAGCATGAATAAACATTCCTACTTGCATCTTAATCTGTACAAATATATTCATGTCAGGATAAAGGAAGCTGTACCTTTAACAAAGCCTGAACCTGCTTTTGCAATCCTCTTTGAAATCCTCTTCGTTGTTTTGATTTGTGAGTTTCGAAGAATCTGCTTAGTTTTAGCATATTACCTAGATGTGATGAACTTGGTCCGTTTCCGCATAAATCCGTTACTTAACTGAAAATCTACATTTGTACTGTACTTGTCGAATTATATGTAACAGATGTAAAGTTGTTAATAAATTATTCTTATAACTCCTCAGTTTTTTTAACTTACAAACCTTCACTGGACTTTGACGAACTTTTTAAGACTAAAATTAGCAGTTTAATATTATTCGATTTTATCATAATATGCTTTATTTTTCAAATGGTGTGCTTACAATCCTAGAAGGATGGTTTGACCCGTAGTCTAAACCAGGATTTAGAACAAACCTTTTACAACATTTTAGCCTTTATTGTTTTAACTTGTAGTGATGTAGATCGTTTTTTGTGTTATTAAAGCTCAATAAATCCTCCAAAGATATTTTGACACGAGGCCCTTCTTATAAATTTATTCAGAAAAAAAATCATTAGACATACCATTCATACATCATCACTTAAAAGTATGGGTGAGAGAGATAGAGAGAGTGAAACAATTAACATACCTAATACACTAATCTAGCATTGACTCATCAGTAGATTGTTCATCGCAGAGGCGTCGTGCGGGCGCCTTCAGCCTTCAATCTTGTGGATGGAATTGACAGGTGACGTGACAAATGACGGTCGCCTGGATGGAGACAATCAGTACAGCCAACATTAACAATCATCATCAATAATTGGACTATCCATACTTCCATACTAATATTATAAATGCGAAAGTGTGTCTGTCTGTCTGTCTGTCTGTTACCTCTTCACGCTCGAACCGCTGAACCGATTTTGCTGAAATTTGCCATGGACATTCTTTGAGTCCCGAGAAAGGACATAGGATAGTTTTTATCCCGGAAAAATGTGAACTATACTTTTAGAAGGTGCTAAATTATATAATTCACTGCCAGAAAATATCAAAGACTGTAAAAGTTAAAAAAACTTTAAGTCTTTGTTAATTACTCATTTAAAAAAGGGTCTAAATAACTAATTTTCTATTTCTAAACAAACACACACACATATGCACGTACTCACTGACAATATGAGACACAGACACGCACTTCTTATGCTGGTAAAAACTCACACAACTATAATATAATAAAACATGTAATTAATGTCAAAAGAAAAAATTATATTATAACTGGTAAAACAAAAAATGTGGGTAGTCTTCTATCAGTCTTAATGTGTAATCTTTTTGTTGTATTTTAAATGAGCTCGCTGCACATGTAGTTTTTAAATTGTTTTAAGTCACAAAATGTATTTCTCGTAATCGATTTTGTAATCTTTTGAGAAATAAAGAATCTTCAAACCTAAAATGTACGGTTCCCGCGCGATAAAAGAAGTTTGTCGCAACGAAGTTGCGAGCATCATCTTGTAACATACTTGCTGATTTTTATTTAATTACTAGATGACGCCCGCAACTCCGTTGCGCCAAAATTCGTTTATCGCGGCGGAACCGTATATTTTTCCGGGATAAAAACTATCCTATGTCCTTTCTCGGGACTCAAAGTATCCCCATACCAAATTTCAGCAAAATCGATTCAGCGGTTTGAGCGTGAAGAGGTAACAGACAGACAGACAGACAGACAGACACACTTTCGCATTTATAATATTAGTAAGGATTATGATTTATAACAAACGTTTTCTTGATATGGTACGTTATTACATTAATTAAATGTATAAAATTACAAAGTTGTGACTTTTTTACTCCTAAATGAAAAATATTGAAAGTTTTTCTTCAGGGGAAACAGTTTTGAGGAGGATCACTCTTAACATTAAGTTGTTTGATGCTCCTTCATGTGTGGTGAGTAAATGCTAACTATTTGTTTGGTAAGTAAATAACCACAATAAACTATTTCAAGCATAATCTAGATACTTATAATTAATGCCAGTAAAAATCCTACCTTTCAATGTAAGGGGTAAATATAAAAATAATTTTCACCAGACGTTTTAATTACTAAACGAAGCTGCAATTTTTCGATGTCCATGTTTTTGCTTCGCAAGCACACCTGCACCTTAATGTTCTGATAAAATGAAATGGATTAAAAATTGTTTGAGCAGAATTTTCGAACGCTACGTGGCTCTCAAAACAGTTTGTGTAAAAATTGGATGGACGATGCTTTGATAACACAGCTCACACATAAGCAGTAAACACCTACCCGTATGTATTTTAGATGACAGTAAACTTCATTTAAAGGGCTGATCTTAAATCGCATTTATAATATGCATCCGAGTGAACGACGCGACCGTTTTAGCCGCTCTGTCGCGAGATAGTAACGATTTAATTTTATAGCTGGGCAGTCGCACTATCATATGCATACACTTGTTCGTGATTTCGCCACCCATATAAGTCGATCCTTATTGGGCCTTATATATTATGTCACCGTTAGATTGTAAACAAACAGTTTTCCGGTGATTTAAAATTAATTATTTCGTATTTAAAATAACTTCAATTGCCTGAATATTTGATGTATAACATTGAATAAAATTTTGATATATTTAAAGTGCAGTCTGAATTAAAAATTAGGTTAATTTTAATAACCGAACATTCAAACAACACTTTAAATATATCTAAATTTTATTTTATTATATTGGGCATTGAAGTTTTTTTAAATACGAAATAATTAATTTAAAATCACCGGAAAACTGTTTGTTTACAATCCATCACTTCGTCATATTATTACAATCTCGCGGTGTTTACAATCTTACGGTGACATATACTCACTCAACGTTTTTTGACCGTTTGTAAATAACAGCACAGACAGCTACGAGTATGCGTTATTCAAAAACGATTCCAAGAATTTTAAACATCATTGCCCAAGATGTTTTAAATGCTTGGGCCTCAACGCCGACGTGAGACTAAAATCAGCCTAATAAATTCAAAGCAACGTCAAGGTAGTTAGCAAGATAATAAAAACACAATTTACAAGTTGTAAACTCTTTAAAGAAGAATAACGAAGTCTTAATAAATTTCAATTAGTTTTTAATTATGATTATGGCCGAACTTAATAATAACGAAACTTTTCGACGGTTGAAAATATTCCTAGAATTTATTTTAACAAGCATTAAACAATGAAAATTTGGGAAACAATTAAAAAGTTGAGCGAAAAACAAGAGTCCATTATAAAATGTTCATCCGTCTATACCATTATTGATAATACAATTAATCTTATTTTAAAGCTTTCGTGGTTAAAAATTAAAATAATTGATTGCAAAGTAAAATGTTTCGAAAATATACCTCGTTTGTATTTTATACACTTGCTTTTTTTGATGCGCAAAGGAAACCCATCATAGGTGCCCCGGGTTGGGGATGTGCCTCAGTTAGCTGAAGCACCCCGGGGGTATGTGGGACTCTTACCCACTAAAACCACCTGTGGTTTGCCTTCAGCCGTATACGAAGGGATGTCCTGGTACTACTACTGGTCTAACACAGAACTCCCTCCAAGACCGGCCGATCTACCTCATAAGGGACCAGACTTCCACCAAGTTAGGGAACGCTTAGGGCTAGGCAAACTAAAGCGTTCCCCTCGGCACCGGGACTAACTAAGAAGGGCAGGTACACTTGCTTTGGCTGCGGATTCATTGGTGTGAATTAGTATTCCTGGCATACATATTTAACAATTTATAACTATGTTGCTACTACTATACTAAATTCAATACAAATTCAACAATATATTTTCTTGTACCATCGAAGAAATTGATTCATAGGCAGTTGACGACCTATGTCATTTGGTCGGGTTATATCAATTTGATGTAAGGTGATCTGTCGGGTGGGTTTGACTTAACACAACCAAATTACGTAATTATTATTCCTCTTCTGATGAATCAACTTCTCTGATAGTACATTTTTCATAGGCACATTAATTTTAATTTTGTATAAAAGTTTTTTAGTACAGCATAAATAAAACAAAAAAAAATTGGATTGTAACAGACAATGAAAGAAAATATGAGTAAAATGAATGTTGTAATTATATCTCGTATTTTGTTATATCTTTAGACGTAAAAGCAACTCAATCTCATTTCTATTAACACAATATTTGCAAAATTTCAAAAGCAATTTAAGTTACTCAAGTTAAACTTTTCAATCCACTTTGTAAATGAAGTATTGCTAAAATTAATAATTGTTTCATAAATTGTACGTTACAATAAACATCAGTATCTCCTACCCCCTTAGGCATTCATAAAAAATCCAGCCTGTATATAACAGATAGTATCCATATTATGTATAATAAAAGATTGTATAAGTTTTAAAATATAATACAATTAATAATGTTTTGTTGATTGACAAGCCTAACCATAATCTGATTATTAAACCAAAAACTTATTACTTGAAATAATCTATATATAAAATTCTCGTGTCACAATGTTAGTACACGAACTCCTCCGAAACGGCCTTACTGATTTTTACCAAATTTTATATGCATATTTAGTAGGTCTGAGAATCGGCTACTCGGTACTTATTATATTCATAAGTGCATTTGTTGAATAAATAATAGTAATTTATTACAACTCGAGAAAAACGACGAACATGATAGCGATGGACGTTGTCATGGTGACATACTTATTAAGTCACTTCAATAAAATAATACGGGCGATATACTTTTTAATATTATGGCAAAGAAACGTTTGCCGGGACAGCTAGTATTATATAAAAGAAAGTTGTGTTAGTTACGCCACTTATAACTCAAGAACGTATAAACCGATTTGTCTGAAAATTGGTGGGTAGGTAGCTTAGAACCAGGAATAGAACATAGGATACATTTTGTTCCGGAAAAATGTACGGTTACTGCACAATATACTTTTATGATTTGCGCGTAAACTATTCAATCGATTTTGATGAATTTTGGTATGGAGATACTTTGAGTCTCGGGAAAGGACAAGGGATACTTTTGGTCCCGGAAAATGTACGGTTCCCGCACAATAAACTTTTATGATTTTCGCCTAAACTATTCAGTCTATTTTTATTAAATTCCCGAGACTCAAAGTATGGAGATACTTTGAGCCTCGAGAAAGGACAAGGGATACTTTTTGTCCCGGAAAATGTACGGCTCCTGCACAATAAACTTTTATGATTTTCGCTTAAACTATTTATTATTCTATTTTGATGAAATTTGGCATGAAGATACTAATTTTAATATATTGTTTTCTTAATTCAAATTAAATAATCATCGTTAAGACAGGACAACATCTGTCGGGTCAGCTAGTTATGAATAAATACGCATTATTCCATTAAGATTATTTTTATTTAAAATTATTCAAATAAAAAAATAATTTTCGAACTGGGCTTCCGAGATTTCTTAATCAATGGGGATTGTCCATTTTTTTTTAATTTTGCTCATTACAAAAACATTTCGAGGAATAAGGTCAGTGATCGTTTTTCTGTATATAAACGAAAAAAATACCCATTAGTTACTTATATTTTTGAACAAATATGTTTAACCTTAGTTTGACCTTCAATGGCGTTAAATTAGCAATAAATTCGACCAACATTACGTTTCGAACTTTTGGTAAGCTTCTCGTATCAGCTTTCACATAATGATAACTTGCATTTGACGAACCAGCCATTATAAATAAGATTGAAAGGAAAAAAAACATACTGCAGAGGTCAATTGGCCGCCGATGATGACGTCAGAGCGAAACTTTAAAAATTTATTAAGAAAAAACTAGCCAATGAATTTCAAAATTATTTAATTTATATTCTTAAAATACCCTATTTTAACGAAAAAAAATATAAAAAGTACATGTGATTTTTTTTGGACTATGCCCATTACCAATAAATTCATGTAAAAAGTTTTGTAAGGAATAAAAGAACTTCGTAAAATCACCATTCTGCTTGGAGATTTGGCTGAGTGTTAAGAGGTACTAATTTCAAAAAGTTGTTTCGAATACGAAGTTGAAATAACATTCAGAAAAAAATAGTTTAAAACATAGCATTTTTGTTAATGTACTGTCTTATAATTTATGATTATTTTTGTTTTATAACTAAGTGGCCTTTAAATGTGTGTGATGTTTTTATGTGCTTTTCTTTCTTGTGTTTTAATATATATCGTATTATTGTAGTGTAATGTGGTGTCTTAATATTGTTAACTGAACGTAATTATTATTATTAATAATATTGCCACTTTTAAGAAATCTTCTTAGTTGAGTAAAACTAAGAAGATTTCTTGCGGTGTAGCTGACTAAGGGTCAATTCAGACCGCAACGCGCGGCGCGGCATAAATTTGTATGGATTTGACAAATTTCAATTGCGTGAGACGTCATGTAAATCTGTCAAATCCATAAGAAATGCATCTACACGTCGCGTTGCGGTCTAAATCAACCCTAACAGCGCGTTCGAGCATATAAATCGAGCATAAAACTAATACAACAGAATGGGTATTTGTAGCATAACGACTTGCAGATTCTGTGAGGAGGATGAAACACTTATTCACCTTCTCCTCTACTGTCCGCCCCCCAAGACAAGTGGCAAGCGATTATCGTAAACGCTAAAGGTACAATTCCGTGCATCGCGATCGATCGCGGTCGCACACGACCAACGTCGTAGGTCGTGCGCGACCGCGATCGATCGCAATGCACGGAATTGTACCTTAACGCTAACGCCACAAAATGTATACGATTTGACATAAGTCATCGCTTCGCTAGCGTATACTAAATATGTCAAGTCCCATACATTCTTAGCGTCAGCGTTAGCGTTTACGATGATCGCTTGCCGCTTGTCTAGGGGGAAGTACTATTACAGAGCAGGAACAGGCACCTTGGTCGCAACGAATACTCATCCATAGAGGAAATTCGTGGCACCAACCCCAACCATATTGTTCAATTTATGAGCAGTATTGGGTTGGGGATGATACTTTAGAGTTTAGTGCAAAGGAGTCACAATAGATCCTCATGGGTCGCAGTGACGTCAGAGCTACAGCAACCTGCCTTCTTTAAAAAAAAATCAACATGTTTAGCCATTTTCGGAACCGAATTCTTGTATTTTGTCTTGAAAACACAAGCACTTTCTAAGAACGTAATTCGACAATTATCACA
This sequence comes from Polyommatus icarus, assembly GCA_937595015.1. Taxonomy (NCBI): domain Eukaryota; kingdom Metazoa; phylum Arthropoda; class Insecta; order Lepidoptera; family Lycaenidae; genus Polyommatus; species Polyommatus icarus. The sequence goes on from OW569335.1 coordinate 16,382,765, forward strand.
TTGTAACATTGTTTGTCGAGATGTAACGCGAACATTTATATTGTTTTCCGATTCCTCACAATACAGATCAAATAAACGCGATGTTTGAAGAGGCCCTCACAAAAATAATTGTACTTGACGATATTTTTGTATAAACGATTCCGATTATTGTAATGTCTAATAATAAATGGGTAATATTATTGTATTTACATAAATAAAACATGAAATTCAAAGTTTGATTGAGTGTGTGCTTATCACGTAGGTAAAAATCTAATTTTCTTACGCGAAACAGCGTATTATGACAATAATTCAACATCTGTTGTTTTGTGCTGTATAGCATTTAAAAAAATGAAATTTAAATACATATTTAACTGTCGTTATATCTATCATTCAGATATTGGTTGCATTTAAAGTCATACATTTTAAACTCCCACAATTTTTTTAAGACATCCGAGAAAAACATTACTGAGTATTTAAAAACAAATTGAAACCCACTGTGAATTAAAAGACGGTACCAATTAGCTTCGGAGCTAAATGACACCACTTAGACATTAAGTCTTTCATTAAATGTGCTGAATTAAAACTGGAAACAAAGGACGTTAGGGTTGGCGCAGACGGGCGTTTATAGTCCGTGCAATCCATGAAGACGCGCCCCACCAGTTTTTGGGTGAGCATCTTTCCCTTTGACCGTGACGCTTTCTCTTAAGGCCGTCCCCCGAGCGAACGACCTTGGCCATACATTTGCCGCGTTGCCGAGATCGCACCAAAATCTTATTTTTTTAAATATCTTAGTTCAAAATTGTCTTAAAAAAAATTCAAACGGGGAATATGTAGTTTATGATATTGTCGATCTATTGGCGTGTGTTTCAAATAAAAGTAATTTGTAAATCCTAAGAAGATGCTGAATGTATGCTTGAATTTCAATAAATTGGTTTTGCTTTGGAAGCTGATAATATCATGAGTATAATAAACAAAAATAGAAAATTTAAAACGGGGAAAGGAATGTTGATATACTGAAGATTATTATGAGTTTATAAGGTTTGAAATAAGGTAAATTACGGTATCTCCGTAAGGAACGCCCTTAATTGGTCAATTTATTGTAGTGTGCCCGTACACTCATAGGTAATTAGTGTGTACCGATAACACTCCAACATTAGCGATAGCTTGCACACATATACTATAAACGATTAGGAGGAACAGTATTCCTCCGGGCGCGTTTACGTGGATTGCACGGACTATTTACCACAATACTAGAAGACACCCGCATTTCCGTTTCACCAAAATTCGTTTATCGCGCGGGAAGTGTACAATTTCCGGGAATAAGTCAGCGATAGCTAGATCTACAAACTAGTAAAAAATTTGATTTGTTTTTTTTTCTGTTTCTCGTAAATTGTGGTTCGTTTGCGGTGCGTAAATATATAATAACATGTACTAAAAACAAAAAGTAAAGGCCAATGCAAACTCTGAAAGCACGTTGCATATTAATTTCAATTAATTTCAATGGTTTATGATTTTATTTGTCACTTACGGCAATAATAATTTTAACATATTTTTTTTATTAAGTACTAAGTACACTCTTGGTCACAATACCTTCTCCGCAAATGGCCTGGTTTCAATGACTACCGTTACTGGTGCCATTAACGAACCTAGTATTGTTGTGCTCTGTGAAAACACAAACCAAAACCAAAATCCCTGGTATTGTGTCCGGTGTAGTGTATCAACAATATCGGTGAGTTTCCGGAAACCGCATGTTTCAGCGGTGTGGCAATATTGTGGTTCTAAAAATATCGCGATTTAAATCAATTCACAATAAAGCATATAAAATGAACACAATCTAATATATTATATAAATCTCCTGTCACGATGTTTGTCCGCGATGGATTCCTAAACTACTTAACCGATTTTAATGTTGTTTTTTTTTTAAAATGTGTGCTTTTTTTTTTACTTGAGAGATAGGATAGCTTAGATCTTTAATTATAGTCACAATTTTATTTTATTGCAAAATATTTGTCTTACAACCTGAGACTGACGGCGACCATTGTTTGTGCGACGGGATAGCGATCGACGTTGCCATGGTAACATACAATATATTTAGTCACTTCAATAAAATAATATGGCAAATACATATAATATATTATAGCAAAGCAACGTTTGCCGGGACAGCTGTATGAAATATAATTGGTTTATATGATACTAGCGACCCGCCCCGGCATCGCACGGGTATAAAATATATAGCCACTGAAAAAATGATTAAAATCGATAACCTATCACGATTTTCCTGTGGTCTACTTCTTATCTGTGCCCAATAACATAAAAATTGCTCCAATAGTTCGCGAGATAAACCCTTTCAAATAATATCCCCCAGTTTTTCCACATTCTCCTATTAGTCGTAGCGTGATAAAATATAGCCTATAGCTTTCGTCAATAAATGGGATATCTAACACTGCAAGAATTTTTCAAATCGAACCAGTAGTTCCTGAGATTAGCGCGTTCAAGTTAGCCCTTTCAAATAATTTTCCCGTTTTTTTCACATTTTCCTCTATTTCTTCGCTTCTTTTAATCTTTGCGTGATAAAATCTAGCCTATAACCTTCTAACACTGAAAGAATCATCAAAATCCGTTGCGTAGTTTTAAAGATTAAAGGGAACAAAGGGACATGAGGGGAAAAAGCGACTTTGTTTTATAATAAGTAAAGATATAGATAAATTGGATATTTTTGGTTGAATATATTATTTTATTTTTATTATGTTTTACTTTCATATTTTTTTTCTAATAATATGTGTCACATAATAGATACAAAAATGCTGTTTCACATTTGTTAATAGCAAATAGAATAGAATCGAATAGTTTTTGTTAATTATTTTTAAGAGTAAATGTAAATTCCTATAAGCTGTTAATGTGCCAAACAAATAAATAAATAAATAATTGTGAAACGTAATGCATAACATAACTTTTTATTAAGTGAACTAGCAGACCCGAAACCTTTAGGAAGTACGTCAGAACTGGGTGCCACCACTATCTTACTAAGCGACACCGTTTGACAGATGACTCCGCAATATAACTTCAACATCAAGCTAGCGATCTTAAAAAAGTTGATATTTCACAGCGGATTTAACAATGATTTGCATTTTTTACTGTTTTTAGGGTTCCGTAGTCAACAAGGAACCCTTATAGTTTCAGTCTGTCCGTCCGTCTGTCCGTCTGTCTGTCCGCGGTTTTACTCAGAGACTATAGGACCTACAAAGCTGTCATTTGGCATGAATACACATATTAGTGATGGCAACAAAATGGTACATGAAATCAGAAAAAAAATATTCTTTTATGGTGCCTTTGAATAGGTTTTTTGAAAATATTGCGAGTATTTATACATCACTTTCCGATTTAAGGATCCGTTTGTGAAATATTAAGTTTTAAAGTGGAAAAAATCGTTAGAGTCCAGTGTCCCCCCCTTCTACCAGCTAAACGGTTGGTTCTGGAAATGTGAAAAAATTCACGAGGGTAGAAAATATGCTGAATTTAAAAGGAAAACTATCACGGCTAAGAAGACTTCATACTCGTAAGTTATTGAGTAATAGTCGATCAACTAAAAAAATGTATTCGGCTAAGTATCAATGAAACTTTTCGTTCAAATTCCTTTGAAAGTAACTGAGATGATGTTGTTAGTAGTGTAAAACACGCTATAAATATACGTTCATTGACCATAAAAAAATGTCAAAAACTAGCGGTACTACGGAACCCTATATTGCGCGTGGCCCGACACGCACTTGGCCGGTTTTTTAAGTAAAATTATATTTGAAAAGTGAGTACGGTATTATATTATTGTAATCTTACAACAAAGTGTTCTGGAAACATTAAAGTTTTAGGAAAGGTTGTAGTAGGCCCCTGCAAGCGTCATAAACTCTCGACGGCTGCCGTCGATTGCCGTCGACCGACGCCGACACGTGCCGTTGACTGCCGTCGACCGACGCCGACACGTGCCGTTGACTGCCGTCGACCGACGCCGACACGTGCCGTTGACTGCCGTCGACTGCCGCCGACACGTGCCGTTCGTCTGTAAGGGCTCTTAGACCTTCAAAATAAGATTTTATGTCATTTTAAGCGTTATAATATCAACTGCTTTTAGAACCTTCGACTTGCAGCCAAACATCGATAGCGCGATTCAGAATTGTAATAAACAGTTTGGTCCATTACAATGTTATTTTAAGTGGTAAAATGGTTCTCTTTTTTATATTTATCGATTAGAATATAGATTTTAAAATTACAGAATTGATCTTGATGATGCTTCGCATAGAACATACAAATATTTAGCATACAGGTGATGCAAAGACGTGATTGGACGCATACGGCATAACGTATCACAATTAATAACATTATATTTTTGAAGCTTATAAGCTGATGATGATGATTAGGAGATAATATTTTGGCAGACTTTGGTCAGTGTTGATGGACGGACTATTATTATATTATTAACTACGTGACTTCGGTACTGAGTGGCGGGAAATTTGACATATTTCCAGGCCCATATTAAAATATTTTGGCATCTTTCTCTGTCAATTTATATAGCTAACTCGCTCACACAACTCGATGGTGTTTTATTTATTATTATATATCTTACGAGCCGCAAAGCGCCAACATATTTTATTTGTTGTGCGTCATCGTATATTGTTCCGGGATAAAACGTCCTTTGACGAGACTCAAAATATCTTCATTAGTGGTTCAAGCATGAAAATAAAACTAAACAATAACCAGATAAACACACTTGAATTCGAAATCATTCAATTTATTAGCATAAAATATATCGACGATGGAAAACAGAAAGGGCGTATCCCGTTAAAAGGTCGTAACTAGACTACGTATAAGGTCATTATCAGTTTTTTTTTCTGCTTCGATTGATCTGGGTCTGGTTGCTCAACGATGACATGAAATTTAAAAAAAGTGAGTATTTTAAAAAGTGTGATAATTTTTTTTTTGGTGTAACTGCCCACAAAATTGCATATTTATACTTTTTTTAAAATACGATTTGAAGAAGTTTGTGTTTTTAATTAAAACATTAAATCTAACATACCTACGTATTTATGGGCATGGTAACTACTAACATGACACATTTTTTAATTCCCGACAAAAAAGAGGGTTTGACGTGTCTGTCTGCATGTTTGTCGGTCTGTCTGTCTGTGGCATCCAAACGGGTGGGCCGATTTTGTTTTAATTTGTTTTGTTTGAAAGATGACATGATTGAGAGTATTCTTAGCCATAGTTCATCATCATCAGCCTGCTCAGTCCTGGAAAATTGCAGTTCATCTGGTTTGTGAAGGGCCGATTAGCAACTTTGGTGGTTTGGTGGGCTTTATTATATTTTGCATTCTAGTTCGTGACATTTATGAACAAATACACATTAATGGAAAGTTGACCTGGTGCTGCAGCATAATCTGGTAATCAATAGCATACCCAACTCCTCACCAACTTACAGCAGAAGTTTCGTGTTTGGGCTCATTTTAATTGCGACAATTAGAGCCCGCGCGCACGAGCAACTTAGTTGCATGGCAATTTATTTGTCTCTTTTGAAAAAATTGTCGCCATGTCGCAGGGGTGCGCGCACGAGAGCGACAGCAACGCAACTTTTTTCCGATTTTTCTAGACAGTCATCAACATGGATTTGGTCGAGACGGCTGTGGTTGTTGCACTTGCAATAAAAAACCGAAGAGAGCGTCGCAAAATAGAATATTGAGTGCATCCATTATGGAGCGATCGCCTGACTCTTGGGAAATTTCATACTGTGCTTATGAAATTAAGAGCATACCCAGAAAAAAATTTACGTTTTCTTTAGAATAAGTGTCGAAAGTTTTGATGGACTGTGCAGAATCTTACGATCTGGCCTCGTTCATAAAAATCTAGGTGAAGATATTTTGCCTCTATTTTGCCCCTATCTTGGTCGAAAACTCCCTAAATCTAGGGGGAAATCCTCTGATCTGGCAACACTGGGCCGGTCGGCGACTTTATTGCAGCCTGTGCGCGCACTTGCATAGAAACCAGTAGGGAAGGAGACAGTTGCGTTGCAACTAAAAAGTTGCCCAGAGTTGCGTCGCGTCGCGTCGCTACGTGCGCGCACTTTCATACTAGCTCCTAGACTTGATCAAGAGACAAATAAATCGCCGAGCAACTAAGTTGCTCGTGCGCGCAGGGCCTTAGTTAGACGTAGATAACAGTAAATATTTTCATGCTGCTGCTGCAGCATCGCCAGAATTCTATAGGAGCCGAGCTCCAGAATATTATTATGAACCCAAAGTGGAGGTTTCATGTTTGAACTCATATTGACGGCCTCATCCAAGAGGACATTCGTAGATGGTATTCATTGAGATAATAATATTATGATCCTTTTGATAGGAATTATTCTGCATTATAAAGAATACAAGTTTAAAAAGCATGAAATTAAATTAAGAAATATTGATGAATTAAATATTGATTTTATATCTTTTCTTATAATTTTAACCGACTTCCAAAAAGGAGGAGGTTTCTCAATTCTACCGTATATTATATTAATAATATTGTTAATTTTTTTAATGTTTAATCTTGTTCTTATCTTATCTTAACAAGACGTCTTATCTTTGACAATTTTTTTATTTACTCCATAAATAATATTAGTAGGGAAAATAATATTATGAAGGGAATAATAACATAAAAATATTATATTCCACTTAAATTCTGAATATTATTAGTTATTTATTGTTAAATAATTATTTGATGAAAAGTATAATTACGTAGGTACTAGAGATGTGCCGACTAGTCGGCGAATAGTCGGCAAAAAGCGCCGACTAGTCGGCTTTTTACTTTTTTACTATTATTGAAATTACATTTAAGAAAAACCTTGATTATTATTTATAATATGTACATAACACACTCAGTCAGTTACACATTTTAAAATTATAGGAAGTGTTTCTGAAATAACTTGCTAGTAAAGAAATTATTTTTGTAATTAATATAATTTTAACATAATATTATGGTCGCTGTCAGTCTCCAGTTGTAATAGATTACAATTATTTATTCAACAAAATGCACTTTCCAAAATAAAAAGTAGCCAGTAGCCAATTCTCAGACCTACTGAATACGCATATTTTGGTAAAGGTTTCGGAGGAGACGGGAGTACGGTAACTAACATTGTGACACGAGAATTTTATATATAAGATTTTATACTGACTTCACGGAAACGCGGTCGAACAGGATAAAAAGTATTCTATGTCTGTCTCCTGGTTCTATGCTACCTTTCCACCAATTTTCAGCCAAATCGGTTCATCCGTTCTTGAGATACAAGTAGTGTTACTAACCACTTTCTTTTATATACTTAATGCTAGCTGACCCAACAGACGTTGTACTGCATTAACGATGATTATTTAATTTCAATTGGTAAAATTAATATAAAAAAGTGTGGATATGAGAACATAGAATACCAGGGATCACGGTACAGATATCCTATACCGTGATCACAGCCTGAGTGGAATCCTTTTCGACAATGTGTTCGCATCGCACTTGCATCAGGGTACCTAGTCTATCAATTTTAAAAAGTCTCTTATGTTCTTTTATTTTTTTTACTGATGTTTTTTTTACTGCTTGTTTTTATTTGTTTTGTTTTTTGTACCTTGTATCTGTGTAATATGTGTGTTTAAGTGCAGCGTGGTGTGAATATGTATTTGTTGAATAAATGTTTATTATTATTATTATATTTTTGAGTGCCATCTAGCACTCATCCCAAACTATCCCGAAAATCATAAAAGTTTATTGTGCGGGAACTGTACAATTTCCGGGACATAAAGTATCCCTTGTCCTTTCCCAAGACTCAAAGTATCTCCATACCAAATTTCATCAAAATAGATTAAATAGTTTAGGCGAAAATCATAAAAGTTTATTGTGCGGGAACCGTACATTTTCCGGGACAAAAAGTATCCCTTGTCCTTTCCCGAGACTCAATATTAGATTAAATCGAGATTTTATTTACATGAAATATTTATTGAAAACCATCAATACATCATAGAAACAAAATAAAGTAATGTACGCGAAGTAAACATACCTACTAAACACGATTCGACACGTTTGCAGGCGGCATGCGCAAACAGCAGTAAAAAAGCATTACGGAAACTTCCGAAACCATGATCAAGTCATGATCGGCACATCTCTAGTAGGTACCTATAGTTACTATTATGGATATTTGATAACCTTATATTATGTGTTTTTGTTATTATTTTAGTGACATAGTATATTATTTACTTAATTTTTTTATTAAGTTGACATTGTATAATACTATATTTTTTGCTTTGTGTTTTTCGTAACTTTTTAAAAGTTCAATAAATTTACGTTTATAAAAGCTTACGACGTTTTATTGGGTGTCTAAACGTTTGACTTACAACCAATTTTCTAACAATTATAATGCTTTATGAATGTGTTTACACTCCGTTCCTAAGAGTAAATTGAAACGAACATTAGTTACGACCTTTTTGAGATAAGTAAATTTCTTATAGTTTTATGATTCAGTACAAACGTCGTGTCAATATACGACTTTTTTGAGGTCTGCAATGTTTGTATACAATGGGCGTAACTCGAATAACTTTCTTTCTAGCAATAGGAAGTTATTGGCTTGTATACCACTTTATGCAGGTTTTTATTTTAAATTAAAGGTGTTAAAATTATGTTCCCACGATTTACCGTTAAAAAGTTATGATTTAATTTCCCAATATTTTTTTGTTTTTTGGCTCTGGTGTAAAGTTGCGTTAGACCGAGATACGCCCTTTCTGTTTTTCGTCGTCGATATATTCTTCTTGAAATTCTTATTGCTCGAAAAATATATATTTTTATGGAGAAAAATATTATATAATTTTTGTTACGTAATATTGAGTAAATAAAGCATTAAATAATGCAGCAATACCAAAATTTTTCGTTTTTAATCAAGGCATATTGTGATTATCATATAAATTGGTTCAAGAACTTAACCCAATTCTAAAATTGAACGGCATCGGAGCTTTGTACAAGCAATAAAGCGATGCGATGCCGCATATATTATTCACTGAGAAACTTTGATGTGTCCTCTTCATAAAATAGGTTAAATCCATACTTCGTCTTCCATGACAAAGTCTATCTATATATTATATAGATAACAAAATAACAGACATACAAACTGTATGTCTGTTACTTTGTTAGCCGCCAACACTTAGGCCGCCAAATAGTGTTTAATAATTATTATTTTTTATAATATAAAGTTTCTTGTAGCATTTTTTTTTCATATTTATACTATCAAGCAAAATTTTAAGAAGCTTTATTTAATAAGACGAACAACAATTTTATTTGTACGAAAAATCTCGAAAGTGGTAGCTAAAGGAGATAAAAAGGATTTAATAATTTGATTTGAAGGTCCTAAAGTATGGATTGTTATATTAATTGTAGGACATTATGTTACTCTTAAGTTAGCTTAATAGCTTAGCTTGATAGTAAAAAAATTGTTCTAAGGAACCCTGACTACAGTACTGTGCAGTGTGCAGTAGCACTGATAACAGAAATAAGAAATACAAAGTACCTGATTCTAGTAGAATCACTGCGACCGCACATCGGAGACACGACTGTAGTTAGACAGTCTTGTTTCACATAGACAAGTCAGTCTTACGACACAATTAAAACAGTTGTGTGATGTGTCTATCATGTGTCGCACACCAAGTCAAAACTGTCTTGACTACGATGACGCAACGCATACAATAGAGATGATGACAAGGTCAAAAATTAGGGAATTTTGTTAATAAAATAAATAAATCACGGTAAAAAATAAGTGTTCTCAAAATTTCAGCTCGGTAGCATTTGTATTTTTTTTGTTTTGCGCCTTCAAAGTTGGATAATCAAGTCGATTTTTTTTTTCAATTAAATTTCTTAATATTTGTATACCATTCGATAACTTATGCAATTAAAAGCAACTTTTATTATCAAACCACTTTCATAAACGCAATATTTAATATACCTATCGAACAAAGTTCTCTCTCAATCCGTACAAACTACGAAATAGTGACGTCAGTCTTTCGTAGCACTTTGTATGTAGCGTTTCGGGCAGGTCTATTTTATGAGATGTTTGAATTGTTATATCTTGGTGAATTTTTAAGCTATCAGAGTCATTCAATAAGAAAAAAAATAGTCATCAAGCCTATTGTATAATATTAAACAGTAGAAAATGCCCGGACAGAGTAGACAGAATTATAGAGTATTCCGACTTAGAAGTTAGAAATTTTTAAATTTCACGTATATGACGAAAATCGCTAGGGTTGTTGACTTGTCACTACGAACTTAAAACTATGACATATTACAGGCATTAGGGTTTCCTATTACTGTATTTCTCTGGGATGTTAAACATGTTAAACACGTTAAAAACGGGTTGGGAAACACGTCAATTTGAAATAATATATATTTACAACTTAGGTATTTCAAATAACAAATTGTATATTAATAAAATTGAAACCGAGCGCATTTTGCGTCTATAGCGAGCAGTTCTGGAAATTTCTATAGATATAGAAATATAGAAAGTTCTCATTCGGATAAAAATAACTTCAAAAATAAACGGGAAAGACTCGACGGGAAAGATAGTACTTGGATCGCTGGATTCTTTTTGGTCTTTTTGGTCTTATTATTGTTTATGTTTTGGCACATGTGATTAAAATTGTCAGAATCTAATTTTGAAATTTATGAGTATTTAAAAATAAATAATATCAACCAGCGCGAGGCACATTCCATTCATAATCTTAGTGAAACCCGACGAATTTGACATAATATATTGAAACCTGTCCGTCTCTTTACAGTCGAAATTAAGTTAAAACACTCAATAACCAGGTTTTTGATAAATGCTCGTTCAGAGCGAAATAGAGATGCGAGCGGTATTGCTTCTGAAATTAACCTGGTTAATTTCTCGCGGAAAGTAACTCTCGGAACCGGTATTTTTTTAAACAGGTTAAAACGCTCTATAACCAGGTTTTTAGATAAGTGTTCGTTCGGAGCGAAACAGATATGCGAGCGGTATTACTTTTGAAATTAACCTGGTAAATTTCTCGTGGAAAGTAATTCTCGGAACTGGTATTATTTAAACCAGGTTAAAACGCTCTATAACCAGGTTTTTCGATAAGTTTTCGTTCGGAGCGAAATAGAGATGCGAGAAGTATTGCTTCTGAAATTACCTGGTTAATTTGTCGCGGAAAGTAACTAGTGGAGTGATATCTTCTATCCCTTTCTAGTGCACTATCTAATAGCCAATAGGCCATAACTTGTTTATGTGTGGACAATGGGTGATGGTCATGGTGTGTGTGAGTGGGCGGGGCGAACATAACTGCGAACGGTTCTAACCGGTATTTTGAGCAGTGAGCAAATTAATTTTGCTCTTAGAACAAAACCAGAAATAATTTTGGACCGTTCCGAGCGGAATCGAAATGAAAACGCTCTTTTGGAAATGTATGGCGTTTCTAACGAACGGGATCGCGAAGATAAACCAGGTTTCCGAGCCTTGAGTCGGTATCAGCTGGTAGTTATGTCTATTGTGGCTAGACAGTTTTGTCGTAGATGTGCGCGCTCAGCGCTCACATACACTTCAAAGGGAAGCCGACAGTCGTTAGTCAGACTTGTCGCGGGGCGCATTAGACAACTTTATCTATGAGACGTTTTGTCTCAAATGTGCGCATCTAGTGCATTTTATTATGCGATATTCTGTCTTAAGACAGTCGTGTCTCAGGTGTACGGTAGCTCTCACTCTAATTTACGAAGCAAATCACGTAGAACTCCTACGATCTACGTAGCGAGTTTCGTAGAACTGCTACGATCTAGCTAGCCAATCTCGTAGAACTGCTACGACCTACGTAGCGAATGTCGTAGAACATATTATGCGACATAAGTAAATTTTCAAATATCTTGTAGTAAAGCTACAAAAGAGTTTTTATGGTTGTTTACATTTCAACTTAAACAGATTTTAAATATGGAAAATACAGACATCAATATATAGATGACTAGCTGTTGCCCGCGACTTCGTCCGCGTGGACTTCACAACGAACAAAATTGGTGTTAAAAGCTTATTAAAACCCTGGTACCCCTCAAATCAAAATATCCAAAACAGCTGTGCAGTGTGCACATAATTTACTATTAAGTATTTATCATTAGCATTCATTGGTAGGCTGTTGTTTCTGATATCTATTTTCTATTAGTGTAGGAGTACTTATAACATATAACAGTTCCTGACAAAATGTAACAATCGGCAACATTTGTTAGTAAATGTTTTTATATTAGAAAATGTTTACAAACATTTTCTAACTGCGGTGTGGGAGCACCATAAACGCGCAACTTTCGCGAGGTAAATCTAAACTAAAATATGCAGGACGTAACTAAACATAAACATTAAACAACCTTTGGTTTTAAAATACATCAGTTAATTCAACCCAGGGCCTGTTTCAAAGGTATTAACGACGAACATAATTTAGGCAAGACCGAGATTGGAGACTAAATGCTGTTCTCGAGTTTTGCAGAAATGGGCGTGAATTTTTCAAGCGGTAAGTAAGTTATTAATAATATTATATTTAAAACTAGATAACGCCCGCAACTCCGTTGCGACCATGATTTGTTTTTCGCGTGGGAACCGTACCTTTTCCAATAAAAAAGCCTACGTCCTTCCCGGGACTCGAAGTATCTCCATACCAAATTTCAGCAAAATCGGTTCAGCGGTTTGGGCGTGAAAAGGTAACAGACAGACACACTTTCACATTTATAATATTAGTAGGGATTTCATGGATATTCAATCTAAGCTACTATTTTTTATGAAGTAAAGTTTTGTTTGTGCGCATTCTCCAAAACTACTGGGTTTTATGAATTTTGGCATAGACAATAGTAATAATTTATTTATTTTCTATTTATATTTTATTATGGTGATGATTAATAATATGATAATGAATTAAATTTATTTTTCTCGATAAAATCAAAGCAGGAAATACCATATTTAATACCTGGTTTAGCGTTAACCAGAAACTACTTATCCTAGTATAATGTTATGTCACTTAGAGTGACATAACATTATACGCATGACTAGATATTGATATATATTAACACTATGCGGCAGTTTCAAGACATAATATTAACCGAGAAACATTAACTAAGCTCATAAATGTTTAACCATAATGTTGGTAATACATTAAGCATAATGTGTGATAATTGCGCTATAAGGTAAACAGTATTATCTACATTACGCTGCTTTGATTTAGTAATATTATGGGCGTAAAGGTAGTCTATAGCCTAATAGTAATGGGGATTGTCCATTTTTTTTAATTTTGCTCATTACAAAAACATTTCGAGGAATAATGTCAGTGATCGTTTTTCTGTATATAAACAAGAAAATACCCATTAGGTGCTTATATTTTTGAACAAATATGTTTAACCTTAGTTTGACCTTCAATGGCGTTAAATTAGCAATAAATTCGACCAACATTACGTTTCGAACTTTTGGTAAGCTTCTCGTATCAGTTTTCTCATAATGAGAGCTTGCATTTGACGAACCAGCCATTATAATAAGATTGAAAGGAAATTTGAACATACTGCAGAGGTCAATTGGCCGCCGATGATGACGTCAGAGCGAAACTTTAAAAAATTATTGAGAAAAAACTAGCCAATGAATTTCAAAATTATTTAATTTATATTCATAAAATACCCTATTTTAACGAAAAAAATTATAAAAAGGACATGTGATTTTTTTGGACAATGCCCATTGTTGCTATAGTCAAAAAATTTAAGGTGGCACCAGCGGTCGTTGATCTTTTTAATCCAGGAGCTCTTATGAAGACTCCGACTAATATATATTCATCGGAAAATCTCTAGGTAACTCTAGGTGACTTACCGGTCTTTTACGCGGCTAGCCGCAACCGAATGATCAAATAAATGCCACTTTATGACATTAACTATAGCTATCGTTTTCTACTGACAATATGTGTGGCAACCCATGCTGTCGCCGCTTGTGGCGTAAAAGCTAGTAGCGTAGAGTAAAATGAAAGTTATAGCCTATGTCATAAAGTGACATTTTACTTGAATTTTTGTTGGTTTCAGTCGCTCGTGACAAAGATCTGAAAGTCACCTTTAGTGTCAATCACGGTTTGTATGGAAAACGATGAAATATAAAATGTTTTTGACATGGGGCCAATGACCACTACGGACAGAATTAAAAAATTTGAGAATGTAACGGAAGTGTCAGTTTCACAAAAAAGTTTCGCTGCGCGGTAGAAAAGGGGTGGAATATTTCTTTCTTTCCTCGTCACACTGGCGGTTTGCCCTCTCGTAGTCTTACGAATTTTCAATCAGGTCATAGGTGATGCGAACTTACATATTTTCTTTAAGATAGAATATATTAAGAATAAGTTAGTGTTTCAATTACTCATATCAGTAAAAATAAAACTCATAAAAAAGTATTAAAAATATACAGATAAAAACGCAGGTACGGAAAATGCAGGTTTTATTTCTCAGCTGAAAACTCCTTTCATAAAACTAGGATTGTCACCCCTTATAGTGTAGAGTCTTGACACGGAGTCTGGGGCACACTTCCTGTCATAACCACTTGCTGCAGATTAGTTCAAGCATAAGAAACTCTGGGTTTTACAGGGAGACACTGGTAGACAGTTTTTAACCTACACTGTTTGTAAGGACTTTGATATAGTTATATAAAATTTTCAAAAATCATTTGCATAAATTTTTGTTTTTTTTTGTTTAGATTTAAAGCTATGAGCCAACATTAGAATATTTTATGTACTTATCATAAAATTTACTATAATGATACACAAAATTTTCGTATATTTTGTGTATCATAATTATTAATATAGTATATTTGTAGTTTAGGCAATGCGATGGTAGAAACGTCATAGGTACCTTAGATGATAATAACCTTTATAGGCAACTACGTTGCACCAACATTCGTTTATCGCTCGGGAACCGTACTTTTACCTGGGATAAAAAGTATTCTATATTCTTTCATGGAACTCAAAGTATCTTCATACCAAATTCAAGATAAATTGATTCGGCGGCAGCGTGAAGAGGTAACAGACAGACAGACCGACAGATAGATTTGCTCTTTAATATTAGTATGGATTATGATGACACGGATCGATAAAACATATTTCAAACATGACAATATAATATCTGAAAACTTCTGACCTATTAAAATTCTTACCTTCGACGCGTCCATTGTTGCACAGTCAAAACTGGATCCATTTATATTTTAAATCCGGTCATACATCAGGTGCAGCTTCTGCTCCATATATTCTAGAATCTAGATCCTACTGATGGCTGATAAATAAAACTGCATAATAACTTACACTTTTATACACTTTTTCCACTTTTATTAATTTATTTTATTGCAATTATGTTTTACACGACCGGTTTCGATAAAATCATCATCAGATGTAAAACATAATTGCAATAAAATAAATTAATAAAAGTGGAAAAAGTGTATAAAAGTGTAAGTTATTGCTGTGAAACATGAATTTCCACCAAGAAGTTACGGTACGTTCGATATCATATACAATAATATATATTTCTTGTGTGCGTGTGTATGTGACTGAACTCCTCCTAAACGACTGGACCAATTTTGATGGAATTTTTTGTGTGTGTTCAAGGGGATCTGGGAATGGTTTAGATTCACAATTTTGTCCGCTGGACAATGTTTTTTTAATTAATTTTTAATTTATTAGTAGTTGTTGATTTTGGAATGTTTTACATTGGATCCGACAGTCGGCTGCCATCGCAGTGTCAAATTTTAAATAATATTCGAATTCGGATTTTAATTTTAGTCTGTCCGACAGTTAGCGCTTCGACCAAATTAAAAAAAAAATACTTTATATACTTAATATGGCAAAGAAACGTTTGCCGGGACAGCTAGTATACAATAATACAACTGCGTTGCGCTCAAATTCGTTTTCCGGGATAAAAAGTATAAAAAATAAAATATAAATAAATATTGTTTTATTTCTGGGTAAATTTTAATTTTCAGAATGCAGTCTACTACTGGTTCGGGAACTAACCCGGCGAGAAGAACCGGTACGAGTATCTTACATCCTTTCCCGGGACTCAAAGTATTTTCAACAAGGCCTTTGCATCCGTTGTAAATGATTTATACAGCATTTTCAGAGCATAGTAACCACTCCTCAAATACTGTTATGTAGTGCATGGGACAAGATTTAAATATCCGTGTGGTTGCCCAAGCGCATACGACATTCTCGCAACATAGTCGGCCTAGTCCAGAGGAAAGAACTAGTCAACAGGTCTGGGACCAACTATATTGTGTATTATGTACTTGAGATCAGAAAATATTATCTCATTGGTACATGCAGTACAGTATCGAACCTGCACCCTCTAGGAGTGAGAACCAAAGGTCTACCCATTAGGCCATGGACGCTCTAAAGTATTTTCAAAGCTAACATAAGTTATCTTTGAAAATACTTAAGACTTTAGAGCGTCCATGTTGTTCACGAGCGTTCAAATGTGAGTTTTTATTTAAAAAAAAAAACTCGCATTTTTTTACGAAGACGCCATTTCTGAACGCAAACGAAGTCACAGACAATTACTAGCATCTAACATTTTCCACTTCTAATATATTGCATTGGCGTTCAGAGATGGAGATATATTTAAACTTTATCAATTCAATTCTACGCACCGTTACACAGTACTTATACTCGTATGTCGGAGGTTACTAATGGCCTTAGGGTGATTGCACATTGACTTTAGGCGGCTGCGTTTTTTAACTAAAAACAACGAGTTTTTTTTTGTAATTATAAGGCACAAATTATTTATTTACAGCTGTAACTGATGAGTCTTTCTTGTACGGGAACTAAATAATTAACGTTAAAACACAACATACGATGACTGTAAGCGACCTTTTGTATGGAAATTTCATGTATGTAACAGTGATAACTAAAACACAAAAAGATAGATCACGTAGCTCAATACTTCTAGCGCTCATTTTTTGTGTGATGCAAATATTTTCACATGCTAGTGAGCGTTAAATATAAATATTATTTTACATTATTTTACTTTTGAAGCTTTTCTTTTTCAGTCGAACTTATTTCAGGCTGACTTGGCCAGAAATATTTTAAGCATTTCCGTTCGCCTGTGATCTCAGTGTCGATCGGCTTACCGATAGCACATTACCTAATTCTACTTCCGCAGCGTTTTGAAAAGTTACACGGACAGTGTATAATCCGCTTAATAAACTCCAATACATCTGAGACAAATTGTTCATATCTTATGAGAAATCTTTGAGTTTTATTATATTTTGTGACACAAGAAATATTAATAATATTTATCGAAGTCATAGTATTGATGTAGAAAATAAGATACGTAACAGCTATTTTTAAACATTATTTTCATAATAGTACGACAATAGAACAAAAATAATTTCTGTAATCATTACCTTAAGCTTGTAGCTTATACAATGTACGGTCTGTGATTTAGTCGATGCACACTTAGGCCGTGTTCACACCAAACCGACTGTGAGCCGCCGAATGTGAGCGAACGTTACGCAGTTTATTGTATTTCCATTTTCCATACATATTTACTTTTTCGTTCACACCTAACCGACAATACATTACGCTTAGGCGTAGGCACGGACATTCGATGCCGTATATGTTCACGTTCACACTGGGGCTCACAGTGAGCTTGCTCACATTCGGCGGCGTATAGTTTGGTCTGAACACGCGCTTAGTCAGTAAAAAAAATATCAACTGTAAAGGTGAACAGGAATATGACAAATCTGAAAAATATGAGCCCGAAATTACGGGTACTTCGTGAAAAGATTTTATCGTGTGTTTTTTGTTACAAGCGTTAACAGTCTGTTACACAAAGGGACTAAGCGGGGTTTGACAGACGAATATGAAAACATTTAGTAGGTAAAGTGGGTAACTAACAATTTGAAAACCGACGTTTTTTTGCATAAATGGACGCTTTAGAACCCGGAAAATGATTTTCAATCATGATAATAACTTTTTTTGAATACTTTAAAGGTAAAACTGACTGTATTCTGTGTATTGAACGTAAATGAGAATTAAAACTCTTTATCTCCAAAACTACTGAACCGATTTTGATGAAATTTGCAGTATCCCCTAAGTTGAACAAAGAATTACTGAAATCGCAATGGCAGTTCTAGAGATATGCGAACAAGAACTTAAAAACATAGATTCATCCATACCCTTTGTTTTTTTTTCTGTTACAATTTGTTCAGACACTGTTATAGACTAACAAGTACGAAAATTGGATAGTTCTGGAAATATTATTACATATACATACACGTCAAATTAATATGCTCCTTTTTTGAATTCGGTCAAAAATGTGGAACTATGTATATTGTATATCTAGATATATTAGCTGAATTATGAAATAGGTGTGTTACAAGGTTTGTTTAAATTATCTTTATATAAAAAAATGGATTTCCAATTGTGTCAGTAACGCTATAACTCGAGAACGGCTGAACCGATTCTGCAAATTTTTGTCTTAAAATAATCCTTCGTGTCGTCTTTCCATGTTAATTGTGTTAGAATAAGTTTCTTGTGTACAATAAACAATGATATAATAAATAATAACTCAAAGCAGATATGTTACTACCACGCGCGTTGTGAAGCTTCAAATACAAGCCAATTGACCCCTCCTTTATTTAGTCTGCATCGAACCATCGAACGCACTTCACGAACGTACCGCGTCTTGTCAAGTACCAAAATAAATTGAAAATGCCGTCGTGTGTATTTAGAAATTGTACGAACTATGGCTCCAAAGTAAACAAAACACATGGAATCTCTTACCACTTATAAGAATGCAATAAATACCTCGATTGATTACATTTTCAATTATTTTTTCGAACAATCTGAAAAAATCGAATTTCCGCCATAGCTCAGGCGAAGAAAGTGACAGCGATATGGTTTTGACGCAAGAACGATAAGGATGTTTGCGCTGCTGCAGCCATAGAGTAGTTAGTGCAGACTCGAAACATGACTGTTAGATGGTGACTTAAATGCCTACAATTGCAGTTTATTTGTATTCTATTTTTATACGCTATGCGATGTCTTATGCAACTGTACTGTACTGTAAAATGAATGAGGAGTACATTTTGCTACCAATGATGAAGCAAAACAATTGAAGTATCGCATTTTAAAATCATTTTTGAATTCCAATGTTTTTGACTCGCTCTTAGGGGGGTATTACATTATCATTTATATTGGATCATTTACAGGATCATATTATATAGGATCCAATAAAAATTATCATTTGATCATATCTGCATATTACATTATCATATAACATTAATCCTATTTTACGTCATATGTTGTTTCAATAGCTAATGGGGAGCGCTAACGCTGACAGGTATTGACATCAGTGTTACTAGATCTCAGAGAATTCGATTTGTCAAAAGACATCGTCATTTTTAATATGGCTTGTTTTTTGTTATTTCAGCAAAATTATTCAAGTATATAATTAGAAAAAGAATTACATTACATTATTTGAAACATACTAACGAACAAGAAATTAAAAACTCTTTTTTTATATTAAATAACTGGCAACACCAATTTCTATGACCGTATTGGATCCAATCTCTCAGCAAATGTTAAAAATCTATGATCAAGGAAGAAATGAATCATTTACCTATATTACATTATCCAATATAAATGACCTAATGATCTAGGATCCAATATAAATGATAATCTAATACCCCCCTTAGAACATTCAAAATAACAGAGCCCTATTTTTAATCATAGAGCTCATCTCATACTAATATTATAAATGCGAAAGTGTGTCTGTCTGTCTGTCTGTCTGTCTGTCTGTCTGTCTGTTACCTCTTCACGCCCAAACCGCTAAACCGATTTTGCTGAAATTTGGCATGGAGATACCTTGAGTCCCGGGAAAGGACACATGATAGTTTTTATCCTGGAAAAATGTACGGTTCCCGCGCGATAAACAAATT
Source organism: Polyommatus icarus (assembly GCA_937595015.1). NCBI lineage: Eukaryota > Metazoa > Arthropoda > Insecta > Lepidoptera > Lycaenidae > Polyommatus > Polyommatus icarus. The sequence goes on from OW569335.1 coordinate 16,402,719, forward strand.
TTGGTGCAACGGAGTTGCGGGCTTCATCTAGTAATTGATAAATACACAAATATTCGTCTCCATTTGGCACATAAAAATAATCCGGAAATACAAAAAATTTCAAAGAGACAGAATAGAAATAAATTAAATCTTTTTGAAGGTACATAAAATATGTATTTTATGTAGTAAAAAATGATTAAAATCGATAGCCTCAATCCTTCACGTGGTCTACTTCTTACCTGAACCTGTGCCAAATAACATAAAAATTGCTCCAGCAGTTCGCGAGATAAGCCCTTTCAAATAATTTCCCTCATTTTTTCACATTCTCCTATTAGTCTTAGCATGATAAAATATTGCCTATAGCCTTCCTCAATAAAGGGGCTATAATATCTAACACTGAGATAATTTCGGAATTTCGAAATTCGAAAAAAACCGAATCAAATCGGACCAGTAGTTAGCGCGTTCAAGTTAGCCCTTTCAAATAATTTTCGACGTTTTTTCCTCATTTTCCTCTATTTCTTCGCTCCTATTAGTCCTAGCGTAATAAAATATAGCCTATAGCCTTCCTCGATAAATAGGCTTTCTAATACTGAAAGAATCATTAAAATCCGTTGCGTAGTTTTAAAGACTAAAGGGAGCAAAGGGATATGAGGGAAAAAAGCGACCTTATTTTATAATAATATGTATAGATATAGATATTTATTATTACTTAAATATTTTGGTGTTAAAATTTTCAATTAATGTAAAAGTAACTCTTACATATGTTCTTTCATTTCTTACCTTATTATAAAGCTGGCAACGCACCTGCAGCTCTTCTGATGTTGCGAGTGTCCATGGGCGATGGTAGTTGCTTACCATCAGGTGACCCGTTTGCTCGTTTGCCCTCTTATTTAATTAAAAAAAAACCTACTAATTAATATAATATACATATTTAGCCCGGGCATACGACCGATCCTAAAATAATTACTCTAAAAAAATATTATGTAAATACAAAGAAACAAAAATTTACACGTTATATACCCCAAGTACTAATATTTTTAAAAATATTCAATATGTACTTTTGTTTTCCTACGACTTTATTATAATATGTATAGAATATAGCACAAAGTTTAATAAAAAATAATCTAACAAACAATTAGTTTTATTCAATGTCTCTTCTGTTCAACAATAACAATATTCTCTTATTCTTTGTCGCGCATGCGCGCCGATGCGCCTGTCAAGTGCAATTCAAAACCATCTCAAAACATATAGTTATTCTATTCTATACCATTCATTACGTATTATCTGTCGCATTCATTGTTGTAACTATGGTAACCTTTAGATATGACAGAGGTAAGTACGTATTTGAATTTGAAAATTGTTTGGAAGCAATTTAAGCTGGAAGATAGTATGAACGTAACAAATCTGTATTTAGTAGAATATCATTGACAATAAATGTTAAATAAAAAAAATCCTTGAAGTCCAGTTAAAGTGACACGAAGTTCACCGGGACAGCTAGTAAGTGATAAAATGAGTATTTGCTCTTAAATAATTGTTCTCTTGTAATGCTGTTGTTCTATTGTTTTGTAAAATGTTAGTTACCCACTTCAGCCACTCATGTCTTCGAATACGAAAACATTTAGTGGGGCCAAAAAGTGATCTATTTTTAGTGAGGGTTCGAAGCTGACATTTTATCGGCGACCGTTTAAACAGAGGTAGTTTTTAGAGTATATTGTATATTTTTTTAGCTTCATCTGAACTAATATTTTAGAGCAGAGCTTCATTTGGAACTGTCATTGTTTATACCACTTTTTAGTTTGTTTAAATTTAGATGGTGGATTGGCTTAATTTGAACGAAATATAGACTTTAAAAACAGTTACAAAAGATAAAAAGTGAAAACTCTTATAACGGCTACTCAGATGGCTATTTGTTCAACCCGTAATTAATAAAAACATATTAATTGAATATATTTTCAGTTATCATTTATTTTAATCACGTACATTTATATCGCAATAAGTAGGAACGTAACGAATACAAGTCCAGAAAATCAACATTGTTTTTGGAGTCTACTAAAATTTTTGCATCAAAATAGTAAAAGTAGTATATTGCATATGAAGGGTACACTGCAATAATGATGAACGTCCAAAAAAATTAAAATCGTAACGAGTAATGCCATTCGGTCACTTGAAATGATAATATCTTAGAAATATATTTACAAAATTAGCAATATCGCTAGTACTCACGTTATAAGTATGTTTTTAATATTTCGGCTACATGGCTAACGCGCTTAAGGTCACAGGTATATTTACTTCAAAATAATATTTAATTCCAAATTTTGTTATACCGTTCTACATTAAAAAACCCAAATATCCTAAAACCAAACCTAAATCTAACAACTGAGGACATTCATCATTATTGCAGTAGACCCTTCATAATTTAGAACCTTTACTATTAATAATTGTAATAAATACTTAAACTACCATATCCATTTACTCGATAATTCAAGTGCGTATTAATCCTTAATTAAAATAGTCCTAATCCAATTGGAGGATGACGTCACTAATCATTTAATTGATATTGATTGAAATTAATGAAATACCTAAGCCAGTACAATTATACTGACCACCGATAATTACTACCGACCGCACTGCTGGTGACGTGAAGTAATGGCCTAAATTATAATCTGCCACCGTAAAATTTTAAGTACCGTTAGATTGTAATATTCCTGAATAATTACTCATTAAAACAAAATGCTCGAATCTCTATTTATATAATGTTCAATTCAATTTCGCCTAAAGCCCAGAGTTTAAGAGCGTGGCTCTTGACTCGGAGGTCTTGGGTTCGATTCCCGCGTTGGGAACATGTTATTTCCTAGTTTGGTTAGGACAATGCAGGCTGATCTGATTTTTTGACAAGTAAGAATATGAGCCATGCATCGGATGGGCATGTAAATGGCGGTTCTGTGCCTGATCTCTCGCCAGTCGTGTCGGTCTTCCGCCCCACTGGGTTATGAGTGTAAAAGGAATAGAGAGTGCTCTTGTGTACTGCGTACACACCTGGGCACTATAAAATTATTTCTGCGTAGCTGGCCGCTGTCACCGAAACCGGTGTGGGAGTTATTGTTATTAATGTTCAATAAAAAAAATTAAGAACAACGGCGCAAAACCATTCTGTCGCGAGGACGCGTAAAGATCTAAGCTGATAAGTGTAAAAAATCAGACTGGAAACTTACAAAGACTTACAATATTTCATTAGATAGATAAACCCAATTTTCACAGCACTGAGCAGGCTGATTGTGATGAAATGTTTCTAAAAATTTTGATCATGTCAAATTTGAAATTTCAAACAAAAACAATTGATAAAAATCGGTCCTCCTGACACTTACACATTTCTCTTTTTCGTTGGAGGTTAAATATACAAAATACTTTTCTAGCCAAAGTTCTAACTCAAATCTACTGCACTAACTGTCTAAAAGGTTAATATTTCAGTATTTTCTAGACATCCTGCACCTAACTAACCTAAGTTTAATTTGGCTATCATCCAACCCCCCTTGTAGTTCTAAAACTAAGTCGGTTAAAACTCCCGTTTATCATACCACTATGAAGTATGTACGTTTCTTGTTCGAGTAACTTTAGTTTAGTATTGGTTTGGAAATAAAGAGTAAAAAAGGCCTAATAGTGCCTGCATTTAAAATAAAAGATATGCCTGTATTTTGTCCCACAGTAGAAATAGAAGAGATACTCTCCTACGCCGCGCCGGCGATTTAATCTGCCTCCGTCTTACGAATTTTCAATCAGGTCACATGTTCTGAAGTAAGTGAAATATTTTTCCAATTTTACATTATTTTATTACCTTAATTACCAATTTAACAACTTTTGCAAAAATATTCCTCCGACAATATAAAAGTTTCAAATTAGATGCTCATATTTTCTGTTTTCTGCTTTTTAAACTAGCTTCAGAACTTTGTAAATTAGCACAATTTTCACGCCAACTTTATTTCAACTTCATGGTGATTCATTTTGTAAATGAAAATTGAAATTAAATTATTTTAATCGACGATTTTTAAATTAGTACTTATATAACTGTGATAAAATATCAGCAGGTATAATTTTATACTTGAAATTGTATGATTGCAAGCAAGCAAGGAGAACTTCTTCCTTGCTTGCTTGCAATCATACTTAAAATATATTTTTTTATTATTTATTTATTACTATTCTGTTTCATAATATTATGACGATTAGGTGAGTTTTGAGTCTGAATTTACAGTGGTATCTAATAACTAAAATATCTCTGCAACTAAAACAAACACGAAACGTCACAGTTTTATATTTTTAGAATAAATATTTATTAAATACATAAAATTTCAATAAAAAAGGTATTTATACAAAACATAAAAAAATTATAATATGTGAATTCTTCTCTTTTATTTTTGTTTTTTTATTTAATAGTCATATAGTCAATTAAAATTTCTTCTACGTGTACTGATCTGTAAAGGTGTCTATCGTAGAAGATAGTAAAAATTACGACATCGTAACAATTATTTCACCACCTAATTCGAATAAATAATCATGTAGCTAAAACCTTCACTAGTCCTACTTGTCTTGCATATTGGAAATGTCACATGATAGAGAAAGTGGTAGGTACGCGCGTAAATAATATCAGTATTTAGTAATAAAAAAAAACTTTCCGAGCTCAAAGTGCGTTCCCATAAAATTAACTTACCGCCTTCGAAACTGAAATATTTACTTTATTATATAAAATAGTTCGTATAAAAGAAAATACCATATTGCGGAGCCATAAACCTTAAATTTTACTACGGACTTTTTGAAATGTAATAAAAGTTGGCCATAATTCAAATTTTACGAGCTCCTCGCAATTAGGACGTCTAGCGCCGTATTACAATACCATCGTATTGTTAGGGAATCTTAGAAGTTGTAATCATCAGCGTACAGGCCTAATATCGTCACTCGAATCTCGCGCGAGATTCGAAACCCGAGAATTATAGGACTGAAGTGTCAGACTGTTTTTAATTTGGCTAACGCCAGCAAACAAAATTTGGGAAAACCTGGAATGAGTTTTGTGAAAAATTTTGTCCGTCCATTTCTAGCAGAGAACTAAAATTGAAACCTTTCCATACACTGTGGCCGTTTGTTTTACTAATAAAAGTATACCCAATCTATATACGTTATATTTTTTATCACCACATTAAGTACCACGTTTACTTACCACATTGTTCTTCTTCACTCTAAGGCTTCGTCCTCAAAGTGCCTTCACATTAGGTCGCCAATAGTGCCACAGAAGCGCAAACTTCTATATAACTATAAAGAGCAACGTGACAGCGGACAGCAGCTGTGCGACAGCCGGAGACTCTTTTTAGTATAGGGGCTGCTGCCGCACTGCTGGAGACTTAATGTGAAGGCACCCTTAGTTCTTAAGGCACTTATGCTACGGTCGCGGTACCAGATAACACAATACACTTTAGATTCAGACCACAACGCGACGCGTAGATGCATTTCTAAATGTATAATTATGGATTTGACAGATTCTCAAGACGTCTCATGCAATTGAAATCTGTCAAATCCATACAAATTTATGCCGCGCTGCACCTTGCCTTGCCTCGTCGCGTTACGGTCTGGATTGACCCTTTAGACTTCATTATAATATATTAAATTCACATCCATGACCCAGGAACATCGAAACTTTTTGTCTCCTCGTCGGGACTCGAAACCGCAACGGGGCTTAAGCGTCGACCCCAACATAGACACAGCTGTCGTCATGACTTTTGACTGCAAGCATGTCATTTGGATTTATGGACGACTAGTGAGCTACCGATTTTACATGCTGAGTCTTAATATTCCACATTAATGTAAAATAAGAAAACCCAAAAATTCACTAACTTTATTCGTCAGCACGTAAAAACAATCGCAGTGTTATAAATAATAATATATTTTATTAAAATACAAATCACTCGTATGCTATTAATATCATTAAATTTAATTATTCCAAACTCGCCAAATTATACCAAATTTTAATTGAAACGATAAACCATACACATTACGCACTTCATCAATAATGCAAAATATAAACAATTTGGATTTAATTCATTAACATAATAATAAACAACTAGGTGACGCCCGCAACTCCGTTGCGTCAAAACTCGTTTATCGCGCGGGAACCGGGATAAGAAGTATCCTATGTCGTTTCCCAGGATTCAAAGTATCATCATACCAAATTACAGAAATATCGGATCTGCGGTTTGGACGTGAAACAGACAGACAGACATACACAATATTTTCGCATTTATAATATGAGTATGGATGTTCACAACGTCATCCACTCATACATTTGTTTTTCACGGACCAGACATTCTGCCATAGGGGCAGACCAAGTAGAATCTAGTTAAATGAGCCACAATTTGGCATAATCAAAACTACCTTATGCCATTTCTCGGAATACGATTCGTTGAAAGATAACAAAGTAGCCAACAGAAAAAATATTATACAAGTACTCTAGTAACTATAGGTGTTACTAGAGTACAGCTTACTACTTGTACTTAGGCCTCAGCCTCGAAATCAGCGGGCAGCGAGGCAGTGGCGGCGATGGCGCGGAAGCGACGCGTTCCAATGTTTTTCCAATTTGTAATATGGAACTGGCCTCAAAGGCAGCGGTGCGGCGAGCAACAGCTATGCGCTTTCATCTTCAATTTTCGTCATCTTCTTTGTATTCAACTCTCGTTTGGCGCTTTCAATAATTATTGAATGCTTCAACGAACGCAACGCCAACATTGTCATGTTTGTTCAGTTGCAGTGTCTGTCAGCTTATTGTAACATGTGCGACGGCCGACGAGAACATTTTACTGAGTAGAATATGTGCGCTGCACATATTATTTCACCCAGTAAAAGTGCGGCTTATTTGGTCATAAGAAAATAAAGAAAAAAAGAACAAAGCGCAAGTTTTGGATACGGTCAGAGCGCATGCGTCGCGGGCATGCCTTACCTGTGCTGTTGACTGCGCTATGACGCATGCCCTTGATGAACAAAAACAGGCACAGTGTGAACATTGCTAACGCGCGCCCTGCTAGGCGACTATCCGCGCCGCCGCGCCACCATCAGTCCCGCCTCGCTGCCCGCAAAATTCGAGTCTGAAGCCTAAGGACAAATTATGTTACTCTTAGATGTAAGTCAAACTTCCTACTCGTGAAACACAAATCCAATTCCTCTAAATCTGGTAAGTCGTGTATACCTACGTAATTAATTAGGGACCCGCTTAACCCTTAGGCGCTAACGTACGTCTTTTAGGCCCCATGAAATAAAATTTGGAATTATTTTTATTGGGCATAAGGTGATGTTGCACAGTTTGTTAAAATTTTCAAAAGTAGATGACGGCCGCAACTCCGTTCCGCCAAAATTCGTTAACCGCAATTCTGTGTCCTTACCCGGTACCCAAAGTATTCTGCAAAACCGGTTTATAGGTTTGGACGTGAAGAGGTAACAGACATACGCACATTCGCATTTATAATATTAGTATGGATATTTCTACTAATTATAGTCAAAAGTCGATAACTTATAATATTATATTTTATCGGATAACTAATAATTTTATTACTCAATTTTGATGTTATAGAGGTAAAAGTGTTTGAGTATGTTTATTAATATTTTTGTAACAAAAAGTTTATAGATTTGTATTAATACGTCTCATCCTTTTAATTCTACTACTATTCTAACTATTCGAATTGTTGCCACAAATATTGTCTGATCAAAATACGACCACAATATTCATGTAACTAAATTCAACGTGCCGTTTGTAGGGTTAAAATACTTGACAAATTTTCTGAAACCACTTTAGTTGGTGAAACGAAACCACAAACTAGAGAGAAATCTCACATCAAAGGATTTCATTAATGTACGTTTACCTGTGAGGATTTTAAATAAGGCAAACTGGGAGTAGTACCTATTGGAAGTATCATTTTTTGTCGGAGCATCCTAGAACTACATCCCTATCGATCCTAACTCTCTATAAAAAATAAAGATTAAAACAAATAATGAATTTCAAATTTGTCAGTCACGCTAAAACTTGAGAACAGTTGAACTAATTTAGATCATTTCATTCTTGAAATATTTGTATGAAGTCCAGGGTTTAGGTTTATGTTAAAAGATAAGTGATACGAAATAGGGATGATGACAAGGTCAAAGATTAGCGAATTTTGTTAATAAAATAAAGAACACACGGTAAAAAATAAGCGTTATCAAAATTTCAGTTCGATAGCATTTGTTTTTTTATTATTAGGCGCCTTCAAAGTTGGATAATCAAGTTGAATTTTTTTTCAATTAAATTTCTTAATATTTGTATACCATTCGATAACTTCTGCAATTAAAAGCAACTTTTGGTATGAAACCATTTTCATAAACGCAATATTTAATATACCTATCGAACAAAGTTCTCTCTCGATCCGTACAAACTACGAAAGACTGACGTCAGTCTTTCATAGCACTTTGTATGGAGCGTTTCGGGCAGGTCTATTTTATGCGATGTTTGAATTGTTCATATCTTGGTGAATTTTTAAGCTATGAGAGTCATTCTTTCAGCGATGTTTCTATTTTTTAAGGGTCTTTCAATTACCAATGAGAAAAAAAAATAGTCATCAAGCCTATTCACCGGGTCATCTATATCTATCTATATCTATACTTATTATAAAACAAAGTCGCTTTTTTCCCTCATGTCCGTTTGTTCCCTTTAATCTTTAAAACTACGCAACAGGTTTTGATGATTCTTTCAGTGTTAGATAGCCTATCTATCGAGGAAGGCTATAGGCTATATTTTGTCACCCTAAGATTAATAGGAGCGAAGAAATAGAGGAAAATGTGGGAAAAACGGGGAAAATTATTTGAAAGGGCTAACTTGAACGCGCTAATCTCAGGAACTATTGGTCCGATTTGAAAAAAAAAATTCAGTGTTAGATAGCCCATTTATTGAGGTAGGCTATAGGCTATATATATTTTATCACGCTAAGACTAATAGGGGAATGTGGAAAAAAACGGGAGAAATTATTTGAAAGGGCTAACTTGAACTTAATCTCAGTAACTATTGGTCCGATTTGAAAAAAAAATTCAGTGTTAGATAGCCCATTTATTACCACGTGAGTAGACCACGTGAAGGATCATAGGCTATCGATTTTAACCATTTTTTTTGTGGATATACATTTAATACCCGTGCGACGCCGGGGCGGGTCGCTAGTAATAATAATAATATATGATTTACAATGTCATGCAATGATTTATCCTTATCTGAATGTTATCTGAAATGTCATAAAAGTCGCTTGACATACAAGAAATCTAGAAGTTTACTTATCTTTCCAGTGTCTTAATATAAGTTCTGAAGTTTGTATGTATCAAGTGACTTCAAACTTTTTAAACAAGGACAAAACTTTTGAAATATATCAGACGTGTGACGATCTTCCTGCTTATTTTCAGCTTATTTCGCAAAATGTCATTGTGTTATTGAAATTATTATTTAGCATTCAGAGTGGGGGGTGCAATAAAGAGCGTGGGCACTTCGTATTCAAACGGCGTTTCTTTTATTGGCGCCGTAACGTATGTGTTTTTAAGTCTGGACTTAATTCACTTACGGTCGCACGCTGAGAAATTATTTTACTTACGTTATTACTTAAATTATAAAAATACACATGCAGTAGGTATCCATCTTCTATGTCTGTGGCAAAAAGTGTCATGCCAACTTTTTGGTCTTATTTTTTTGCGTCTAGCCCCCTTTCGCAACGCGCGATAAGGAACTTCGTTCCTCTTACTTATATGAAGTACTAGCTGTTTCCCGCGACTTCGTCCGCGTTAACATATAGTATACCTATATAGACTTTCATTTAAACTTTCAACTCCTATTTCACTTCCTTGGGGGTAGAATTTTCAAAAACGCTTAAACACGTATCCAATCATTTTTAATCAGTAGCCCAAACATACAATTTTATGCTTCTAACTCAAGAAATAACGGACTTCCTTTGAAACTTTCAACCCCAATTTCACCCCCTTAGGGGAAGAATTACCAAAAACGTTTAAATACATATCCATTCAATTTTAATCAGTAACCCAAAGATAAAGTTTCATGTTCCTAACTTAAGAAATTACGGACTTTCATTCAGAATTTCAATCCCTATTTCACCCCCTTCGGGGTAAAATTTTCAAAATTCCTTCCTTAGTGGGTGTCTACTTAATTAAACAACCCTACTCACCAAATTTCGTGGCTGTGACTTTAACAGTTTTTGCTCAGCGATGATGAATCAGTCAGTCAGTCAGGACATGTAATTTTATAAGTATAGATGTATGGCTCTCTTGAAGTGGCTCTCGTGTTAAATTTTCTTTTAGGAGATAGCACGGTTATGTGCAGTCGGTCTCGTTCTGACATTATATTACTGCCGCGGTAAAGCTATCGCATAGCATTTTTAACAACTTATGCGATTGTAATTCGCATACATCTAGTCGCACGCACACAAACACCGTGCCGAAGTCTGCCGAACTGAAACGACGTTAGACGATGCACGACCACGCCGTGAGTGGGAGGTGTTAGGTTTATTTTCGCGATAAAAGCTATGCAATAAACCTAAAACTACAATCCCTAAGCGGTACCCGGCTGCCGCATAACAATTGAAAATCTACTGTGTCTGCGATTCCCACGATCGAGGTATTAAAAACTATAATGTGTGCTTTCTCGGGTTTGCGAGCTCTAAATTATTGATTCAGCTTATAAATCTTGAAGAGTTACAGACAATTACTTAACCCATACTTTCTCGTTTATATTATATTTTTTTTTATTATTCTTATTATTATTAGTTCCAATACAATTTTGTGTCCAGTTCCTTGTAAATTCGAACCTCATACGTAAGATCCATATCTTTTAATATTATGAATGCTAATGTGTGTCTGTCTGTCTGTTACCTCTTCACGACCAAACCACTGAACGATTTTACTGAAATGATGAGGGGCAAAAATGTATGGGCTCTGGTATAGTGCTCAACAGGAATGGATTGTATATTTTTAGAAAGGCCCAATAATACCCATGTACATTAATTACCAATAGGGCGCTTGTCAAGATTCGTTGTACTTTTTGAGTAAAGCCATGTTAAAAGTGACATCAGCGCTCATACATTTCATGCTGATAACATCACGTTACATTGTAGCATGACTATTTTTAGGGTTCCATAGTCAACAAGGATATTATACTTTCCGTCTGTCCGTCTGTCCATCTATCAGCGTTTTTTTTTAATTAATGCTCCTGTCCCTGATTTCAAGTTGAGGGATTTATGTTATATTTATGTTCTTAATACAATTTATACACTTAAATAGTCTTATATGTCTACACTTATCTTCTAGTAGCTGTCCCGGTGAACTTCGTGTCACAGATCAATTTAAAACCTTCCCTGGACTTCTACGAATATTTTAAGACTAAAATCAGCCCAATCCGTTCAGCCGTTTTCGAGTTTTAGCGTGACTAACACATTTGTAAATCCATTTTTATATATAAGAAGAAGATAGATGACCCGGTGAACTTCATTTCACCTAACAATAATATTATGTATTTCACTATTTTTTACTAATTATTTCAGTTTATAATAAATAGGACGACCAGTTTTGATGACGGAAGCCCCCCGCATGGTAATCAAAACTCACTCCAAAACTGATTGTGTTGTTTTCCTTGAGATATATCGAGCGAAGTTCAGTTCCGATATCATCTAGATATCAACATATCGAGCGAAGTTCAGTTCCGATATCATCTAGATATCAACATATCGAGCGAAGTTCAGTTCCGATATCATCTAGAGGGTAAGGCCAAATTAGCCTCGAAGAAGCTTGGTGTTCTTAACAGAGCGAGACAGTACTTCAGTCCGGACCAACGCCTACAACTCTACAAGGCGCAAGTTCGGCCTCATATGGAATACTGTTCTCATCTCTGGGCAGGGGCGCCAAAATACCAACTGCTCCCTCTGGATCGTATCCAACGAAGGGCCGCTCGAATTGTTGATTGCCATAGTATTTCAAACAGCTTGGACCCCTTGGAATTACGCCGAGATGTAGCTTCGCTCTGCATCCTCTATCGGTTGTATCACGGGGAGTGCTCTGAGGAATTGTTCGGAATCATACCACCTGCAATTTTTCGCCATCGTCCCACGCGAAAAACATACCATCCTCATCACCTTGATGAGTGGCAGTCTTCCACAGTGCGTTTCTCGCGTAACTTTCTACCGCGCACTGTAAAACTCTGGAACGAACTGTCACCAGCAGTATTTCCGGACCTATACGACCTGCAAACCTTCAAGAAAAGAGCGTATTCCCTCTTAAAAGGCCGGCAACGCTCCTGCAGCTCTTCTGATGTTGCAAGAGTCCATGGGCGACGGTAGTTGCTTACCATCAGGTGACCCGTCTGCTCGTTTGCCCCCTTATTTAATAAAAAAAAAAAAGATATTCACATCAAACTGCCATAACATAGTATGTTCTTAATACATGAGAAAAAAACGCAACACTAACGACGCGAAACTGTTTTGTTTTAAGCAACTGACAAAGTAGGGGAGCTTGGGGGGCGAAGCCCCCCGCATAGTAATCAAACCTCACGCGAAATTGAATGTGTTGTTTTTCTTGAGATATCCAAAGGAGGGGGGCTCGGAGGGCGAAGCCCCCCGCATAGTAATCAAACCTCACTCCGAAGCTGAATGTGTTGTTTTCCTTGAGATATTTACTTAAATAACTTGTTACTATTTTTTTTTTTTTTTTTTTTTTTTTATTATAGAAGGCAGGTCGCTATAGCCCTGGCGTCACTGCGACCCATGAGGATCTATTGTGACTCCTTCGCACTAGAGAATCATCCCCAACCCAATACTGCTCATAAATTGAACGATATGGTTGGGGTTGGTGCCACGAATTTCCTCTGATGAGTGTTCGTGGCGACCAAGGTGCCTGTTCCTGCTCTGTACTAGAGCAGGACAGTCAAGGAGAAGGTGAATAGGTGTTTCATCCTCCTCCTCACAGAATCTGCAAGTCGTTATACTACAAATACCCATTCTGTTTAGGTGTTTGTTGAGCTTGCAGTGCCCAGTTAGGCTTCTGGTAAGGATTCTTAATTGGTTCCTACCCAGGGTGAGCACTAATTCAGATAGTTTCTTGTTGAAGCCAGGAATTAGTGCCTTGGAGTGTTCAAGGCCAGGGGTCTCAGCCCATTGCTTCCTGCATAGTATGTGGCCCCATTCCTTGAGCACCTGTTTTGTGGTACTGGGAGTTATACCACAGACTGGTTCTGGGCCATATATGAGACTCTCGGCCCCAAGCCTAGCCAGTTCGTCAGCGGTTTCATTGCCGGGGACGTTACTGTGGCCCGGGACCCATACTAGGCGGATGCTGTTGTTCCTTCCCAGCATGTTTAACGTCTCAATGCATTCCAGAACTAATTTGGACGAGACTTCTGCGGCAGTCAGTGCTTTAAGTGCAGCTTGACTATCGGAGAAGATAAACACGTTTTTATTAACTAGGGCCATCTCCAGGCTTTCTAGTGAACAACCGAGGATAGCGAAGACTTCAGCCTGAAACACGGTCGCAAACTCCCCCAAACAGGCGTATTTGCCTTTCGGTGGCCTGCCTCCGTAGAATCCGGCTCCCGCACGGTTGTCTTTCCTTGATCCATCCGTGAACCAAACTATGTCGCTAGGGCGGACATCGATTGGGGTTTTTCTTTCCCAGTCCTCCCTGGAAGGTATAAAAACCTGGTATTGCTTCGAAAAGCTATGCACCTTGATCATGGCATCTGATGGCATGGCCATGACAGGCGATTCTCTGAGAGACTGTTCCAGCTGTCGAAATGGGGTGGAGGCCCAATTCGTCCTGCCCGCCGTTCTGGCCCTGAGAGCCACCTTTTTGGCCTCCATCTGAACAAGCAGAGGAAGAGGAGTTAAGTTGATCAGGGCCTCGAGAGAAGCGGTGGGTGTTGACGAGAGTGCACCCGTGATTATTAGACATGCCAGTCTCTGTACGCTATTTAGACTTTTATTACAGTTTACTTGTTCAGCCTTTTTATGCCACACTACGCAGCCATATGTGGTAATCGGTCTCACTACGGCTGTATATAGCCATAGCATTGCCTTCGGCCGGATACCCCATTTAGAGCTGACAAGCTTCCAACAGGAACCCAGAGCACATCTAGCCTTTTTCGTAATATACTCGATGTGCTTATTCCAAGTGAGTCCTTTGTCTAGGATTACTCCTAGATATTTGACATCACCCGCAAACTTAATAGTTTTCCCGAAGAGTGTTGGCGGTCTTAGTCCCTCCAACTTCCTCTTTTTGGTGAAAGGTATCAAGACCGTCTTATCAGCGTTTACTGTTAGCTTGACCCTTTGACACCAATCCTCGACGACTCTTAGTGCTGACTGCATCAACCCAGCGACCACCGATGCGCATTTGCCCACCACCATGATCGCCAGATCGTCAGCGTACCCTTGAGCGTAGTAACCTAATAGGTTCAGTTCCCTTAGTAGTTCATCCACTACCAGGGACCATTCCAGAGGTGACAGCACGCCTCCTTGTGGGCAACCTTGTGTCAGCCTGATTTTGAGTGTCAGGTCCATGATAGTCGATGAGGCTACCCTGTTGTCGAGCGTGGCTTTAATCCATTTCCTAGTAGTTGGATCTATATTCTTTGAAGCCAGGCCTTTTGTGATAGAGCTGGTTGAAGTGTTGTCGAATGCGCCTTCAATATCAAGGAAGACACACAACGCAATCTCTTTATCTTCAATTGCTCTATCAATCCGATCTACCAAGTCCATTAGGGCCGTCTCGGTAGATTTGCCTTTTTGGTAGGCATGTTGTCTTTCATGCAACGGCATTTTGGTGAGATAGGTGTCCCTTATGTGTAGGTTGACCACCTTCTCCATTGTTTTAAGCATGAAAGAGGTGAGGCTAATTGGTCTGTATGACTTTGGTAGAGCTTTGTCCCTGTCCCCACTCTTGGGTATGTAGGAAACCCTTACCTTTGTCCATACCAATGGGATGTAGCCCCACGCGAAACTTGCTCTGAAAATTTTCAGTAGCAGAGGAAGGATAATATCCTTGCCCTGCTGTAGAAGGGCCGGAAATATATTATCCTCGCCGCCGGTCTTGTAAGGCTTGAAACTGTCAATTGCCCATGTGACTCGGTCAGGCTTAAAGATCACGGAAGCTCTCCTCCAATCGTCAACTGATGGTCTCGTTTTAACAATCGTATGAGAGAAGGCTTCGTGATTTTCGAGATGGATACTGTTGGGGAAGTGGACTTCGGCTAGTAATCTTAGCGTTTCTTCCGCCGTTTTAGTATAAGTACCATCTAGCCTCTTCAGAGTGCTGGGATGAGAGCTAGGGGCCTTAGATATGACTTTATATAGTCTGGAGGTTTGCGAGGTGTTATTCACTTCCTCACAGAACCTTGCCCAAGAGCGTCTTTTGGCCTTCCTTAGCTCCCTATTAAACGTCGTCAGGGCGGTTCTGTATGCGTCCCAGTTCCCGTCTCTTTTGGCTCTGTTAAACAGAGCTCGGGTCTCTTTCCTGAGTTGCGCCAGAGTACCGTTCCACCAAGGTACGTTGCGTTTACTTGACGTTTTCTTAACAGGACAGCTTCTGAGGTAAGCATCATTCAAGCTATGCTCCAGCTCTCCCACCGTTAGTTCCAGTTGTTCTACGGTCTTGACAGCTTTGTTGACAGCTGCGAGGTTTATCTGCAATTCCTCTCTGAATACACTCCAGTTTGTGGCCTTTGGGTTCCTATAAGTCACCTCTTCACCAGGCATACTGTTGTGTATATCAAACCTGATGTAACAGTGATCGGACAGTGAGTTGTCGTCCGATACATGCCAGTTGCAGGCGCGATGCCGTATAGGGCCTGTACAAACTGTAATGTCAAGGACCTCCTGTCTCAGTGGGTTTATAAACGTTGGTTTAGTACCCTGATTCAAGGTGTGGAGGTTGTTAGTAAGCAAGAAGTCAAATAGTTTCTCACCTCTGGAGTTGACGTCGGTGCTGCCCCAACTTGTGTGGTGTGAGTTGCAATCGCTTCCCAGGATAAGTTGGATGCGCTGATTCCCGACGTAGTCTATTACCGGTGATAGCTGCGTTGTGGGGTCCTGAGTGTCTCCAGGAAGATAAGCGGAGCAAACCATCAGTCTGCCTGCAGTACCGCCGGGCTCCTCGATATACGCAGCTACTGTGTCATCTGTACATAAGCAAGAGACACACAAAAATTTCATCCTCTTGCTAAAGAGGATGCAGGATCTGGGCCTCCGGCCATGCTGAAAATAAAGTACGTTACCTGCCAGTCCAAGGCCCATCACCGTGTTCCCGTTGACCCACGGTTCTTGGATTAAAGCAATATCGAGCGCCTCACGAATGAACTTCTGACAGAGCACATCGGTGGCAGCCTTCGCGTGTCGTAAGTTGACTTGTATTACTTTAATCATTTTTTTTTTTTTTTTTTTTTTTTTTTTCCTTGTGTAGTGTTACTGTGGAGTGTAGTTGTGGAGTGTGCTGCGAACTGTTTGTTTATGTGTTGTGTGTGTGTTTAGGTTGAGTGGTGTATGTTGGGTAGACGGAGCAGGGGGTTTCGCGCTGCTTTGCGACTGGAGTGCTCCTGCGCTAGTGAGGGTAGCTGAGCTGGCTTCCTCACCGCGCAGGTGCCTCCAGTGCCGCCGCGTCCGCGTCCGCCACGAGACTGCCCAGGCTTACCCCTACTCACGGTTGCCCCTTGCCGAGGAACCTGAGGTCTGGGATTAATCTGCGCAGCCAGGCGCCCGCCTCCCCTGCTGGTGTGTGCGTGCATGTGCGGTGTTTGCACGCGTGGAGTGTTCGGCTGGGCAGTGCGAGTGGCAGATGACATGCCGCTGCTGCCAGCTTGTGGTGGCACCGTTCCTCCATACCCTATCGGGTTGAGGAGAGGCGCTGGTTGTCGTCCCTTTTGTGAGGTGAGGGGTGTAGCCGTTGCTCTCGCAGACCCTACAGGGTCTGGTAAGAGCGCCGGTTTTGGTCCCTTCAGGCGAAGCTGAACTCGGTTAAAGCCGAAGTAGAGCTGGAAGTTCCGCTCGGAGAGTAGCTTAGTCGCAGATTCGTCGAAGGAAAAGGTGAAGGTTTGCCCGTTTCCATCGACTTTCCTGCTGACTACTCTCCATCGCGGGATTCCCATGCCTCCATTCTGCGAGATCAGTCGCTTGAGGATTCCTACCTCGTCAACCTCAAGATCAGGAACCCACGCCGTAGCGTAACGGGGCTTGGGCAGTTCCGCCTCGTCAACGACGCGGAGGACTGCTCCATCCCAGGGATGGATCATATCTATCAACCGCGCCAGCCACTGCTTAGAGGCAGCGTCGACGCAGTTGAAGACAAGTCCACCAGATCTGTGGGCGCAAAGAACCCTACGTCGAAATCAAACGTCATTCTAAAACAGCTAAACGTGTAGGTTAAATTAGAACGATTTCGTTATTACATTCATCGTCATATTATTATTGTTTCTGGTCCCTTGTAATTGATGTGCCCGAACTTATTCAAAACGCAAAGTCATAAGAATGCGATGTTGTCATTATCAGCCTCTCGCTGGTCATAAGTGTGGTAAACGCGTAAGGTAGCTCATCACACATCATAATATTGGGATCGACTTTGACGACCGTTGTTATTTCATTTCCTGCACGCCATTGTAAAGAGATAGTAGTATTATTACATATATAGTAGATTTTTTTTCAAATGACCACAATTATGTAATATTCAGCGAGTATAATATTATCGGCAATTAAAAATTACACGATTAAATGAAGTCGAATTCATTTTTAAGAGTGGGTTGCACCGTTGCACCAAAGGCGTTGTTATAGTTACAGTTATGGTCATAGTTAAGGCTATCTTAACTTTAACCTTTACTTTGACCACAGAATTGGACAGATCTCTGTTGTATTTATTTTTTTGTTAAAGCTACGGTTAATGGGGTTGAGAGTATAAAAAATAATTATCCGTAAAATCGTCAGGAAAAATATTTGTTTTATTAAGACTGTGAGCCATAGTTACGATTAATATTCCGTGGTTACAATAATTATTTTCACGAAAAAATTTCAATTTAAGTTTTAGCGGTTAAGGTTATCGTTAATTAATATGGCGTCCATTATCTATTGACTTTAACCAAAGATTTGACATTTTGCGTTGTAGTTATAGTTAAAGTTACACTTATAGTTCTCCGTCATTAGTGCATGTGTGATGGAATAATTCACATCACATCAGAGTGTTCTGATGTTGGCGATTCACACAGGAGCAATTTAAAAGATATATATATATATATATATATATATATATATATATATATATATATATATATATATATATATATATATATATATATATATATATATATATATATACATATATATATATATCTTTTAAATTGCTTCTGTGTGAATCGCCAACATCAGAACACTCTGATGTGATGTGAATTATTCTTTGGTTAAAGTCAATAGATAATGGACGCCATATTAATTAACGATAACCTTAACCGCTAAAACTTAAATTGAAATTTTTTCGTATATATATATATATATATATATATATATATATATATTCCGCGATTGGATTGGATTCCGCGAAAATTGGATTTCAAAAACAAAATATTTTTTTTTAGGTTGGTCGAATAGTCTTTTTGTATCGTCCATTCAAAGGTGACAAGTCGGTTGTGAAAATTCAAATGTTAAAGGGAAATTTTCGTGCGATAATTTTTACAACTTATGAATAGGACTATCGCGACTTTAGCGTATCGAGGAGATCACTTCTGTGTTTAGTGATGCAGTACCATGTCTTAGGATTATAGAACGCTGGTATTTAGAGGTTTAAAATGGAAACCCCAGCCTCGGTGACCAGCCATGTGAAGGTCGTCCAAAAACCGCCATAACGTAAGAGAATATGGAAGCCGTTCGGCAGCTTATCCTCGAAGACAGTCATGTGATATACCGTGAAATAGAGGCATTTCAGGGACTACTGTCCAAAAACTCCTGCACGAAAAACTTGGTGTAAAAATTTAATTTCTCGTTAGATACAGCCTGTGTTAGTTTTTTTTCGCCAAACTCTGCAGTGATTCAACCGAGGAGAGTCAAATCACGTTTATAAATTGGTTAATGGTGATGGGTCTTGGATATATGCTTATGATCCAAAATGTAAGCAGCAGTCAACTGTATGAGTCTTCTAGAATGAGCGAAAATCGACAAAAGTCATGGGCTTACTGAGCACTTCAAAAAAAAATGTTTGCCTACGTTGTAGCAAAGGGTGGTCACATCGTCACTATTGTACTAGAAGATTGTAAAACGGTTACTGCGGACTGGTATACCACAGCTTGTTTGCCATGAGCCATCACCGAATTTCTAAAAAACAATTCAAGGCGTCGAATGATCCTGACCCTGACAATGCATGTTCGCACATCGCCGGTCAAACAAAGATGTATTTGTGAACCCAAAACGTTGAAATTTTAGATTCATTTGCATTACAGCTCTGACTTGAGCCCTAAGGATTTTATTACGTTCCACAAAATTAAGCAAAGTCTTCGTGGTCAACGTTTTAGCTCACCTGAAGAAACTGTTTACGTGTACAAATCGGCCATTTTGACTACCCCACTTCGGAGTGAAATAAGTGTTTTAAAAAACCTGGTTTGAACGCATGCAAAAGCATATTAAATATCGCAGATAATTCTTTAAAACACAATAAATGGTGATAATCTAATAAATTGTCAGTATTTATTTCAAACGACAAAACTTAAAAGGCAGCCCTCGTATGAGGGAGGGGTTAAACTACTACTGTGAGCGTAAATCTAAGGTGTACTGTCTAAGACAAGACATCCGTAACCTTTCTAAGCGCAAATAAGTCTTACCACATAGACGACAAAAACTACGTCGGTAACGCCGGCCTTGTACGTTGACTATACATTATTTCAAAAAGTACAGTTGCTAGGGGCTGGGCGCCATATAACTTTTTAGCCTACTCACTTAGAGCTATCTAATGGTATATATTTTATCTCTGTTGAGCAATATACCAAAATTTCCATGATCCTTTGGCATGGAGCTACTTTGAGTCCCGGGAAAGGACATATTATGATACTTTTTATCTCGAAAAACTGTACGGTTCCCGCGCGATAAACGAATTTTGGCGCAAGTGAGTTGCGGGCATCATTTAGTAGCTGTATAAATAACTTCATCGTCTTTGCTAAGATGATATACAACCTAAATTATACTAATAACGTTCGTGAAGATGTTGACTGTTCTGCATCCATACGCTAGTCGAAGACTTATGAAGGCGTAGACAGGACGCTGACTTTTTTCGACAGATAATAATAGAAATATTTCGAAATAGAATAGAAAATTCTTTATTTAAGTACAACTTGAAACTAAACTTAATCCTTCAGGCCCCGCGCGAGCACCGGTGATCGCGAGAACAAAATAATACAATGGGAATTCCTAGAACCTCCGATCTGATCGAAGGATACAAATAGGCGGTCTTACTGCTTACAGCAGTTTCTGCCAATTTATAGAGAAAAATAAAATTTTGTGGATTTTAAGTTTAATTTTTAAAAATCCGAATTCAAATTATTCTAATACTACGTGAAGCCCGCAACTGGCGCTATATTCGTTTATCACGCGGGAACCGTAATTATTTTTTTCGGAATAAAAAGTTTTTAATATTATGTCCTTTTTTGAAACACGTATGAATGTATATAACGAGCTTTTGCCCACGGCTTCGCTCGCGTTTAGAAGTATTATTAAATGCAAACTTTCTACTAATACTAACCCCCTATTTTAACCTTTTGGGGGGTAGAATAAATCAAATTCCTTTCTTCAAGCCAAATTTCAGCCCGATCCGTCCAGTGGTTTGGGCTATGCGTTGATAGATCACTACGTCAGTCACCTTTAAGTTTTATATATGAGGAGCTGGCGAACAAAACGCGTTAATTACCTACATAAAGTCTACTTTTACAGGAACAGTAAAAAAACTTAATGACATTACAGTGAGCTTTTGGCGTGATTTTTAATTTATCCGTATGAAGTTTCAGACTTTATTTGAGGTAGTTTCGATTGAAAATGAGTTGAGATTCGAAGTCAGCGGGCCAAAAACCTCCGGAATGTACAAAAAAAAAGGATTTTGACCAGATGGTAATTAACGCGTTTTGTTCGCCAGCTCCTCATATGTAGATTTTCAAGCCTGCATCAGCAAATTGGAGTACCATTTTCATCTGAATCATACTCAAATCATTCTCAATCATCTTGTATTTCTTTTTCGATCGGTCATCACTCATCAGTCATCAGTCTTCACTGTCATAATTTATATTATTATGTGATAACTGATGCCTTTAATTCCTTCTATGTTTTACTTCAGTCTATGTCACCAACCAGAGCCTTGCAGCTGTTGAGATCATATTTAATATTAAATCAAGTTATTGCGTCTTATGGAATTAGCTGTTCTTGTAGCATATTGTGTAAATAGTACATTTAACTTTTGCTACAGTCAACTAGTAACACAATATATAGTACATACAGTAGAGTAACTTCACGTTGAAATAAAAATTACTCAATATAATATTATTATACAAGGTATAGCAAAACTAAGTGATACTACTTTAAGGCGTTTATGAGTCTACTATATTGAGTCTACTGTGAAAGTAGCAGCGCTAAAAGAGTAACTTTTTACTTTGTATGGAAAAATCCCTGACGCTCGGGTGCTTGCATATGGGCAAATAAAATAAAAATAAAAATTGTTCTTTCAGCGCAGCTACTCTCACAGTGAGGTCAATATAAGAGACACTTACAAACAAAGTATCATCACTTAGTTTTGTTACACCCTGTAACCCTGTAGAGATAAATTAAAACCGACTTCCAAGGTAAAAACAATAATAACATTAATATGAACTAAAAAGTATTAAATAATTTTTACTATCTAATAGTGCCTTTTTCCGAATTCGGCTAAACCTCAACTATTTCTGTACTCAATCTTCATAATTTTGAAGTCGGTACCAGATAGCTGAATCTTCAGTCCTCTGACAGAATATTTAAAATTTTTGTAACTGGCACCGACTTCAAAATTATGAAGATTGAGTACAGAAATAGTTGAGGTTTAGCCGAATTCGGAAAAAGGCACTATTAGATAGTAAAAATTATTTAATACTTTTTAGTTCATATTAATGTTATTATTGTTTTTACCTTGGAACTCGGTTTTAATTTTTTGTTAAAAATAATAATAATTTCACTCTTTTTAGTTACACTAGTAGGTAAACTTTCGCGTATATTTTACGTATCTTATTACAATTTGTTAAGAGTCACAGTTCACACTTACAAAATAATATATTATTAGTGAAGTGAACATATTGTGCCAAGTAATTTAACAATTTTAATACTTCAAACCCCAAGCGGTCACCGGCGATTGCGATAACAATAGAAAGGCTATTGTGTCTCGTTTTCCACGATCGAAGGATCTATCAGATAAAAAATTGTATAAACTTGCATAGGATGTAACGTAGCTACTCATCTAATATATAAAATTCTCGTGTCACAGTTTTCGTTGCCATACTCCTCGGAAACTGTTGTAATAAGAACTATTTAGTTCGTATTCGTAATCTAAAATATGTTTGAAGTATGATGTCAATGATATAGAATAAGTCTTCGTACAATAAATTTTCTAAAACTCAACACGTTATTTTTCCTTGAATTCAACACGTTATCAGCACGAATGCTCTGAATAAATTCATAAAAAGGGAATAGGAAAAGTGTCGAAGTCTACATAATAATGGCAAGATCTAGTGGAGATTTTGGTACTAATAGAAAATCCTCAGGTATGACTTTACCTATATGCATTCAATTGTGTGGCCGCGAGGATTACACGGCATGGAAGTTTAAAATGAGGAACTACCTAATCCACGAGGACCTCTGGGAGACAATAAATGGTTATCCGGAAGGTGATGCAACTCCCGAAATAACTAAGAAACGCAATGATCAGAAGGCGTTGGCAAAAATTTGCCTTAGTTTAGATGGTCCGGCCATTACGCA
This sequence comes from Polyommatus icarus, assembly GCA_937595015.1. Taxonomy (NCBI): domain Eukaryota; kingdom Metazoa; phylum Arthropoda; class Insecta; order Lepidoptera; family Lycaenidae; genus Polyommatus; species Polyommatus icarus. The sequence goes on from OW569335.1 coordinate 16,425,746, forward strand.
TGTCCGTAGTTCGCAAAGTGCGAAAGAGGCTTGGGATTCTCTTAAGAATGCCTACGAAGACCGTGGAATGGGACGTAGACTTGCGCTAGAACGAAGACTATATCGAATGAGTCTCTCTGATCACGATAATATGGAAACATACATTAATGCTGTATTGAGTACCGTTCAAGACCTCGATGATATTGGTAAAAAGATAGAGGATGCATCAGTAGCAGCAATATTATTAGGTGGACTCACAGCGAAGTATGATCCAATGATTATGGGTCTCGAAAATAGCAATATTGAGATAACCACAGACTTGGTCAAAACTAAGCTTTTGAATGAAATGTCACGCAATGAAGAGCCAGAAGATGCTTTAAAAGCTAAGTTTCGAAAGGCGATTACGAAAAAGAAGCGCCCTGTAGTGTGTTATGACTGCAATGAGCCTGGACATAAGAGACCGGAGTGTCCACTTCGTAAGAGAAAAGAAAGAGCTAAAGAAAATACTGCTCTTACGGCGCTGGCTGTCTCTGAAAACAAAAAGGATGTTTGGTTTATTGACTCGGGTGCGTCAACACATTTAACTTCGAGGTTGGACTGGCTATCTGACGTAAAAAACGTGAATTTCGGAAAGGTTACTGTTGCTAATGGTGATGAAATTCAATGTCAGGCTATTGGTAATGTAAATATTAATACTAAATCCAATATTATAAATAGAATAAATGATGTCACCTATATACCTAAGTTAAATGTCAACTTGCTTTCCGTTAAAAAGATAGTAGATAAAGGTTTTACTGTTTTGTTTGATAACAATGGGTGTAACTTTTTTAATGCTAAAACTTTTTATTACACAGGTAAATCTCTTTTACATGGTTCAGTTTGTGGTGGTTTGTACAAATTAAACTGTACTGTCAATAAACCCCATGTTGATGCTTATGATGTGCGCTCTGACTCGACCTCTAAATTTCTTTTATGGCATAGAAGGCTAGGTCATTTGTGCCGTATAGGTATGAACCAGTTGAAGAATAGCGACGTCGGTATCGACTATACTGTTGTCGATAAGACAAGCTGTATTGCCTGTGTGGAAGGTAAGCAAGCCCGTAAACCTTTTAAGCAAGTTCCTTACGAAAAGGGTACAAAGATTTTGGAGTTGGTTCACTCGGACATTTGTGGACCCATGAGTGCAACATCATTTCAAGGTAATAAATATGTATTATTATTTATTGATGATTATTCTCGTATGATCTTTGCTTACTTTATCTCTTCGAAGACAGAAGTTAAGGATAAATTCTGCGCGTTTCAATCGCTAGTTGAAAGGCAGACAGGTGCTCAAATTAAAGTCTTAAGAACCGATAATGGGACAGAATATGTAAATAAAGGCTTTCTGGAACATTTAGCGACAAAGGGTATAATTCATCAGTCAACTGTGCCATACAGTCCTCAACAAAACGGCGTTGCCGAACGTACTAATAGGTCTATTGTAGAAAAGGCACGTTCTATGTTGGCTGAGAGTTCACTTCCTAAAGCTTATTGGGAAGACGCGTTTTGTGTTGCTGTCTATCTTAAAAATAGAAGCCCTCACAGAGCTTTAAGTTGTGGCACACCTTACGAAAGGTGGTTTAATACGAAGCCTAACTTAAGTCATTTGAAGGTTTTTGGTTGTAGAGCACTTGTAAATATTCCATTCTGTCATAGAAATAAGTTAGATAGTAAAGCAAGTGAACATATTTTTGTAGGATATTCAGATGATCCTCATTCATATTTTCTGCGTGATACTGCGAATCCTAGAAGACTTGTTAAATCTAGAGACGTAGTATTTTTTGAAGATTGCTTCACTGGATTGAAGACTAATAAATCTGCAGATTTTTCGCCTGAAAAAGGTTCTGACAATAGTTTTCAAGGGGTGAATGTACCCAATATAGAACTCGAAAATTCTACTGCTATTGATCATAACGATGTACCTGTGTGTAGTGAATCTGTTGTAGCTGAACCAGAAGCAATTGATGTTGATGCTCCTAATGTTCCTGCTACCATTCACGAGGATGTACTTGTCCCTAGTGAACTAGATGCATCTGAATCAGAAGCTGATGTTCCTGAGCACGGGCCAGTACAGATAGAGAGGCGTTACCCGGAACGTGTACGTAAGAAACCTAAGTTTTTTGGTTTCGACTTCATGACTTGGTTAGCTAACTCGGTTGATAGTATATCGGAAGAACCTAAGAGCTATCAAGAAGCTATTGATTCAGTAGATAGTAGCAAATGGCGTTCGGCTATGGAGGATGAATTTAAATCGCTACAATTACGTCAAACATGGATTTTGGTCGATAGACCCGAAAAGAAAATAGTTCCATGCAAATGGGTATTCAAATTAAAAAAGGATGCCTATGGCAATGTAAAGAAATACAAAGCTCGTCTTGTCGCAAAAGGTTACGCACAACAAGCGGGGATTGATTACAACGAAACGTTTGCCCCGGTTGTACGGAATTCTTCCTTTCGTACCCTTTTGGCTTTGGCGGCGGAGATGGACCTTAGCATGCAACATCTGGATGTAGATACTGCATTTCTTTACGGTGACCTTGAAGAGGAGGTCTTTATGGAACAGCCTCAAGGTTTCATTAAGGAAGGAAAAAATAATAAAGTATGTCTTTTACAGAAGTCACTTTATGGTCTGAAGCAAGCGCCAAGGGCTTGGAACAAAAAGTTAAAGGACACTTTAGTTTCTTTGGACTTCATACAAACTCCTTCGGAGCCGTGTGTGTTCACGAAAAAGTTTGGTAATGAGGTTGTCATAATGGCCGTATATGTTGATGACATTATAGTTCTATACAAAGACAAGAGTCATTTTGACGTTGTCAAATCGGACTTGGATAAATATTTTTCTCTTAAAAGTCTAGGTGAATTGAATTTTTACCTCGGCTTAAATATCTCTAAGAAAGATGGTGCTATTCGTGTTAATCAAAAGACAATGATTAATTCGTTGCTAGAAAAGTATAACTTGTGTTCAGCTAAACTCGCTAGTACTCCTTTAGCTGTAGAAAAGTTGAATTTAAATGAAACGGAACCATTTGAAGATTGTCGGTCGTATCAAGCATTAGTAGGTTCTTTAATGTACATTGCTATAAATACACGACCGGACATAGCGTATGCTATGAGCTATCTTAGCCAATTCAATGTTAATCCAGGAAAGTCACATTGGGAAGCCGGTAAACGAGTTTTGAAGTATTTGAAAGGTACAATAGATTACAGTATTACCTACAGAAAAACTGGTAACTATTTGATTGGATTTGTAGATGCAGACTGGGCGAATGATCCTTACGATCGTCGTTCTTACACAGGATGTGTTTTCATATTAGGTGGTGGTCCTGTGTCCTGGGAGGCAAAGAAGCAACCCACGGTTGCGCTATCTTCTACAGAAGCGGAATACATGGCTCTATGCTCTGGAGCTAAAGAAGCCGTGTTTCTTAGACGCTTCGTTTATGAGGTAAGTGGAAGGATAGATACTGTTTCTCTTTTTGGTGACAGTCAGAGTGCGCAAAATTTAGTATATAATCCAATTCACCACGGACGGACTAAGCACATTGATACAAAATTTCATTTCGTAAGAGAGAAAGTAGCCGAAAATATAATTTCTTTAAATTTTATTCCGTCAGAAAATCTTTTGGCAGATGTCTTAACGAAAGCCTTAAGGCGAACATCGCATATCAGATGTGTTAAAAGTTTAGGGTTGATAACATAGATTTTTATAAATATTTTTGTTATTTTTCTTAGGGTTGTCAATTTAAACATTTATTTTTCTTTCTCATAATTGTTATGTACTTATTTTTATGTAACATATATTTAGATTATGGGGGCATGTTGTAATAAGAACTATTTAGTTCGTATTCGTAATCTAAAATATGTTTGAAGTATGATGTCAATGATATAGAATAAGTCTTCTAGTCCGTGAGCCCGGCCCCGAAATGCCTACGTCACATGACATCAACTTAAAACGCATGGCACACGGTCGGCAAATATATGCCGAGCGAGGATCAGACGACTTTCGCATCTGAAATTGGCCGGAAGTCAGAAAAATCGCCTCACTTCCGGTCAAATTTTTAGTGTCTATTTACGTCACGTGACATCAACGTGAAACATGTGGCAGCATATAGCCCTATAGTTTTAGAGAATGGAAACATAAGTCTGTCAGTTTTAAAATGGCCGGAAGTACTTGGCAGACGGCGTCAAAGTTGGTCCTTGGGTACCCTTTTTTACGTCACGTGACATCTTGATGAATTCTTTTTTAAATGTTTTGAAATAATAGTGTCTTATAGAATAAATGATGCTGCCAAGCCAGATCCGGCCGGAAGTCCCAAAAAAGTGATTTTTAAACTGCTCGTGAATTGTGATAAATTCGCATGATTTATCTAAATATTATAATCAACTAGCTGTCCTGGCAAACGTTTCTTTGCCATAATATTATATAAAGTATATCGCCCGTATTATTTTATTGAATTAGTGACTAAATAACTATGTCACCATGGCAACGTCCATCGCTATCCCGTGACCCGCGTCGCAACAACGGTCGCTCTTTATAGACAAATAATTTGCAATAAAATAAAATTGCGTCTATAATTAAAGATCTAAGCTATCCTATCTCTCAAGTTGGAAAAAAGCACAAATTTAAAAAAAAGGAACATTGAAATCGGTTAAGTAGTTTAGGAATCCATCGCGGACAAACATCGTGACAGGAGATTTATATATGTCACAGGGAAAAGAGGATATCAGGGATTTCACGAGATCCCTAGGGATATCACGAACTCCCGGTAGATGCCGAATATTCTTGTTTGTTAGTTGTTACGTCTTCTTACTAAAAATATCTAGTGATAATATGTCATTTCACTAAACTAAATCTGGTAAAACGTCAGAAAAGCGGACACCGCCGAATAAAAATCAAGCCATGCATTTCTCTCACTTGCTCTAGTGAAACGTCACTTGCTCTAGTGAAACAACTTACTCTAGTGAGCAAGTGAGAGAAATGCGTGGCTTGATTTTTATTCGGCGGTGTCCGCTTTTTAACCGACTTCCAAAAAACGAGGAGGTTATATGTTCGGCTGTGGATTTTTTTTTATTTTTTTTTGTATGTTCAACGATTACTCCGCCGTTTGTGAACCGATTTTCGAAATTTTTGTTTTGTTGTATTTGGTTTTACTCCAATTTGGTACCATGTTCACAAAAGTGGTGACCTGATGATGGGATCCAGGAGTAATCGAGGGAACTCCTCGAAATTTATATGGAAACATATGGTGATTTTGGTTTTATGTGAAGTGTACTAAGAATATGCTACCAAAAAGTCAAATATTGGGTCAAGATATACCATGGTTTCGAAGATGCTGAGAGAACTCCAGACTCCTTATAGATACACGTTTAGGAGTTTCGGCGTTGTTTTAAGAACAGAAAGCATATGCTACTATGCAATTCATATTCATCATCATAATCATCATCATTGTCATCATCATTACCACGTCGTATTAAGGTCACCAATGTCTCATGGCACAGAATAGATATAGTACAAGGCATAGGTATGGATATACTAATAATAATAATAATTATGTACTGTATAACAACACCTGTTTGTTTTTAATACACGGCGGTCGGCGTCGCCGCGTGGCGCGTGGCGACAGACGATAGATCGAATATACTTTACTACTTTATATACAGATCGAATACTTTACTAAATACTTTATAAAATTTTAATAGACAAATAGAATTAAAATAAAGTTATTTTAAAAATAGCATTTAAACAAAACAAATTCATTAATTGTCTTATTAATTAGTTATACTTAGTTATACTTATTCATCGATAGATGGCGCACTAAGTATCGATTTGAATTATTGAATTCTTGATTACAAGAACAGCTGTCAATAATTATGATCATATTATATATTATGAGTAGCTACGCTACATCCTATGCAAGTTTATACAATTTTTTATCTGATGGATCCTTCGATCGTGGAAAAACGAGATACAATATCCTTTTTATTGTTATCGCAATCGCCGGTGACCGCTTGGGGCTTGAAGCATTAAAATTATTGTTAAATTACTTAGCACAATATGTTCACTTCACTGATAATATATTATTTTGTGAGTGTGAATTGTGACTCTTAACAAATTGTAATAAGATACGTAAAATATACGCGAAGGTTAACCTACTAGTATAACTAAAAAGAGTGAAATTATTATTATTTTTAACAAAAAATTAAAACCGACTTCCAAGGTAAAATCAATAATAACATTAATATGAACTAAAAAGTATTAAATAATTTTTACTGTCTAATAGTTCCTTTTTCCGAATTCGGCTAAACCTCAACTATTTCTGTACTCAATATTCATAATTTTGAAGACGGTGCCAGTTCCAAAAGTTTCAAATATTGTGTCAGAGGACTGAAGATTCAGCTATCTGGTACCGACTTCAAAATAATGAAGATTGAGTACAGAAATAGTTGAGGTTTAGCCGAATTCGGAAAAAGGAACTATTAGATAGTAAAAATTATTTAATACTTTTTAGTGCATATTAATGTTATTATTGTTTTTACCTTGGAAGTCGGTTTTAATTTTTTGTTAAAAATAATAATAATCTGACGTTTCACTAGATTTAGTTTAGTGAAATGACATATTATCACTAGATATTTTTAGTAAGAAGTCGTAACAACTAACAAAAAAGAATATTCGGCATCTACCGGGAGTTCGTGATATCCCTAGGGATAAAGTGAAATCCCTGATATCCTCTTTTCCCTGTGACATATATAAATCTCCTGTCACGATGTTTGTCCGCGATGGATTCCTAAACTACTTAACCGATTTTAATGTTTCTTTTTTTTAAATGTGTGCTTTTTTCTAACTAGAGAGATAGGATAGCTTAGATCTTTAATTATAGACGCAATTTTATTTTATTGCAAATTATTTGTCTATAAAGAGCGACCATTGTTGCGACGCGGGTCACGGGATAGCGATGGACGTTGCCATGGTGACATAGTTATTTAGTCACTAATTCAATAAAATAATACGGGCGATATACTTTATATAATATGGCAAAGAAACGTTTGCCAGGACAGCTAGTTGGTTATAATATTTTGGTAAATTATGCGATTTTCTCATAATTCACGAGCAGTTTAAAAATCACTTTTATGGACAGATCTGGCTTGGCAGCCTCATTTATTCTTTATGATACTATTATTTCAAAACATTTAAAAAAGAATTCATCAAGATGTCACGTGACGTAAAAAAGGGTACCCAAGGACCAACTTTGACGCCGTCTGTCAAGTACTTCCGGCCATTTTAAAATTGACAGACTTATGTTCCCCTACGCTACAACTATAGGGCTATATGCTGCCACATGCTTCACGTTGATGTCACGTGACGTAAATAGACACCAAAAATTTGACCGGAAGTGAGGGGATTTCTCCGACTTCCGGCCAATTTCAGATGCGAAAGTCGTCTGATCCTCGCTTGGCATATATTTTCCGACCGTGTGCCATGCATTTTATAATGATGTCACGTGACGTAGGCATTTTCGGACCGGGTTCACGGACTATTACGAGCTCATCAATTATAACGCGGTCAAATTAACTCGACGCATGGTTTGATCATTCATGACGTTATTATGGAGCCGGTATGTTAAATAACAAAATGATCTACCTGATATTTGTTAGTGTGTCTCAAAACAAATTGGAATAAGATATTATAACACGGTCACATCAACTTAACGAGTCGTTGGAATACATTTTGCATCCTAGCCATGCGTCAAGTTAATGTGACCGGGCTATAGTACAGTAACACACTTATTTACCCTAGATTTATTATTGTAACAGGTTAGGTACTTTGACTCGATAATTCTTGTACTTAAATTGATTATAATTTGCTAAATCATGCGAATTTCTCATAATTCACGAACAGTTTAAAAATCACTTTTTTTGGTACTTCCGGCCGGATCTGGCTTGGCAGCATCATTTATTCTATAAGACACTATTATTTCAAAACATTTAAAAAAGAATTCATCAAGATGTCACGTGACGTAAAAAAGGGTACCCAAGGACCAACTTTGACGCCGTCTGCCAAGTACTTCCGGCCATTTTAAAACTGACAGACTTATGTTTCCATTCTCTAAAACTATAGGGCTATATGCTGCCACATGTTTCACGTTGATGTCACGTGACGTAAATAGACACTAAAAATTTGACCGGAAGTGAGGCGATTGATTGATGTCATGTGACGTAAATAGACACTAAAAATTTGACCGGAAGTGAGGCGATTTTTCTGACTTCCGGCCAATTTCAGATGCGAAAGTCGTCTGATCCTCGCTCGGCATATTATATTTGCCGACCGTGTGCCATGCGTTTTAAGTTGATGTCATGTGACGTAGGCATTTCGGGGCCGGGCTCACGGACTATTCGTACAATAAATTTTCTAAAACTCAACACGTTATTTTTCCTTGAATTCAACAGAAACGGCTTGACCGATTCTCATGAAATTATGTGAGCATATTGAGTAGGTCTGAGAATCGGCCCACATCTATTTTTCATACCAAAAATTATTTATATGGCAAAACAACGTTTGCCGGGACAGCTAGTAATATAATATAATAATATTATCATAATTATTGACAGCTGTTCTTGTAATCAAGAATTCAATTTCAAATCCATTCAAATCGATATGAAGAGTTTGGAGTTGTAGTATTTTAAAAGAAAACGACTTGTCTCCTCCGATGCATCTTTATTAATGATTAATCTCACTTAAAATTATAATTTAGCTTATTCTACTTGGGTGGTACAATAATTATTAAGAAGTTACGCCACAATATTCGGAACAACGTTGGACACATTGGGAAATAAGCATAAAGTTAATGTCATACATTAAGCTATACTAATACTATACTATAATATATTATAGCATAGTATTAGAATATACTAATATATAATTATCACACTTCACCTCCGGGGGAAAAGAAAAAAAAAATAATACTCCTGAGATATAATTACTAACACACTTTACCTCCGGGGGAAAAGAAAAAAAAATAATATATTTTATACTTATTTTTTTTAGTTACTACTAATACTAATTATTACAATTACATTTCTATTATTTTTTTTTAACTTTTTTTTTATAATATTTTTTCAAGTACTTTTTTTTTTAGCTTATAAACTTTTTTGTCCTATTCTTATGTATTATGTCTACTTTATTATTCTTAATTACTTTAACATTAGGTCCCATGTCCTCTACAACAGTAAATGGACCTTTAAATAACTTATCTAGCTTTCCACCAGTTTCGGATTTCACTAAAATTAAATCACCTTTATTGTAGGATATAGGGTTTACATATTTATCATATCTTACTTTACGATCAAACTTACTATCTAATAAATTATTTCTAGCATCCTTAAAAGCAACTTGCAACATATATTTAAGTTCACTGCAATAATTTTCTGGAGTATACAGTGGTTCTAATGCATTACTCAATCTGTTAGGAATATTACATTGTCTACCAAATACTAATTCAAACGGTTGGTATTTTGTTTCGGTATGGACTGTGTTGTTAAAACTAAAACACCAGTAAGGTAACCAATAAGACCAAGATTGCACATCTTTGTCACAGTGGATTCGTAAGAACGAACCTAAATTTTTGTGAGCATTCTCTAATGCACCTATAGATTGATGGTGATATGCAGTTGATACTATATTTTGTACATTTAATAGCTTATATAGCTCAATAATAGTTGAAGATGTAAACTCTGCTCCTCTATCAGTTGCAATAATCTTAGGTATACCGTATCTTAAAATAAAATTATTAACTAATGCTCTAGCTACGCTAACAGCTTCCTTATTCCTAATCGGGTAAGCCTCTATAAACTTACTTAGTTCACATTGAACTGTTAAAATATATACATTATCGTCATAATCTTTTGGTAGTGGGCCCACTATATCCATAAATATTTTTTCAAATGCGTAAGACGCAGTTGTTGTTAGAGTCATAGGTTCTTTGACATATTTACAATGCTTAGAAAATTGGCACTTGGCACATTTTCTCACAAAATCCTTAACGTCAGATTCAAGTCCTGGCCAATAAAATCGTCTTTTAATATTGTTACACATTCTACGAATACCAGCATGACCGCTAGTTGGTAGTAAATGAAAATCGTTTAGTATAAATGATTTGTCTTCATCATTTTCTATCCTAGTTACGCCTTTTAATATACAAAGTCGTGGTCCGGACCACATATTAGTCGACTTTATTTCATCATTCAAATCATTAATAAATTGCTCATTATTATTATTCTTTATAAGGCAAACTTCTTTAATATTTAACTTTTTACAATAATTACTCAACAGTGTCACAAATTCGACTCGCGAGAATTGTGCCCGAAAGCTGAGATTAATGTAAATTATTTTTTTACTAGGACAGTAAGAGAAACATTCATATTCATCAATTATTATATTAGCCTTTCGTAATTTATTTACTTCACTACTTTTAACTAATTTCATTTCCACTGAATCACACGGCTTTCTTAATAACTCCACGACTCTTGGTTGATCAGGCCTTTCGTCTCTAGAATTATTAAGGAAAGGTGTTTCATCAGTTACGCATCCTTCACTAACTTTTTCCATTTCTCTCTTTTGTTTCCTTGTTACCACAGCCATAATCTGCTCATTCATGCCTTTCAACTCATTTGATGTGATACATATTCTCGACAATGCATCGGCACCTACATTTTCCTTACCTTTTACATATTCTACTTTAAAATCATACTCTTCTAATGTCAATCTGAATTTAATTAAACGACTAGACGGATCTTTCATACCGAACAAGTAAACTAATGGTTTATGATCAGTTTTAATAGTAAAATGTCTGCCATACAAGTACGGTCTAAAATATTTTATACTCCAAACTATTGCCAAAAGTTCCTTTTCAATTGTCGGATAGTTTAATTCAGCTTTATTTAACGGTCTACTTGCATATGCAACAGGTTTCAGATTACTATTGCTCAAAACTGCACCAATTGCAATACCAGAAGCATCTGTGTGAAGCACAAATTCATTTTCTGGAGAAAAATCAGGGTATTGAAGAATAGGGGGAGATATCATGGACTCTTTAAGAATATCAAACGATTTTTGACATTCGTCACTCCAAACAAATATTGAATTTTTCCTAGTCAATTTATTGAGAGGTATTGTTATGTTAGCAAAATATGGTATAAATTTTCTGTAATAGTTACAAAATGCTACAAATCGTCTCACTTCATCCCAATTTTTAGGAACTGGATAATTTTGTAAAACTGAAACTTTTTCGGGGTCAGGTAATATGCCTTGAGCTGAAATGACATGTCCAAGATATAAAATTTGTTTTTTCAAAAATTGACATTTACTTGGGTTTAATTTTAAATTAACTTTTCTAAGCCTCTCAAAAATATCAATTAAATTTTTATTATGAATTTCTAAATTTCTACCAAAAACAATTAAGTCATCTAAATAAATAAAACACTTTTCAAATGCAAGACCCGACATTGCTACAGACATTACTCTACTAAATGCACTTGGAGAAATTTTTAAACCCATTGGTAGACGTTTCATTTGGTATTGACCTGAATTAGTACTGAAAGCAGTATATTTACGATGTTCCGGACTAAGAGGAACTTGGTAATAACCAGAATTTAAATCGAGATGGGAAAAATATATAGAACCTGCAAGTGAATCTAAAATTTCATTAATATTTGGAAGTGGAAATTTATCATCTTGAATATTTTCATTTAATTTTCTGTAATCGATAACCAAACGCCATTTCTTTTCTCCTGTTTTATCACTTTTCTTAGGAACTAGTAATATTGGGCTAGACCATTCACTTTTACATTCTTCTATTATATCGTCTTTAAGCATATCTTCAATTTGTTTTTGAACTTCAGGTTTTAAAGATTGGGGCATTCTATAAGGTTTTATGTAAACAGGACTAGTATTTGGCTTTAATGTAATGTTTTGTTCATATATGTCAGTCATAGTCAGTCTATCACCCGGTAAATGAAAAATATCCGCGTACTTACTACAAATATCACTTATTGATTTTTTTTCATTTGACTCTAAATGATCTAGTTTTAAAATTGAAGAAAGCACCTCAGCTCGTTTTGCGTTAGCCACGTTTTTATTAAAATTACAAATATTATAATCCTCTAATGCATGAACTTTAGGCACGAATGTAGGCAACTTTATGTCCTCTTCACTAGTATTTAAAATTTTGATAGGAATTTTACCATCCTTTACCGTTACTATAGCACTTCCTAGAAACAAATCCTTACTTAACTCTTTCGCACCCACTACACAATCACCTTCCAAACCTGGTTCAACAGCTACATAATGTATTGATTCACATCGAGCTGGTATAAATAAATAATCCGTTGTATAATCTGGTACCTCATAAATTGGTATTAGGCTCTGCTTACCATTTAAACAAAAACTTAGAGCATTTGAATTTAATAAAATATCACATTTAAATTTACTTAAAAAGTCAAGTCCTATAATACCATGAACCTTCAATGATAAATTAGTAAAAATATGAAATTGATGATGAAAACAATCACCATTTTTTGCTAGTAAATTAAGAAATACATGGCCTTCAGATCTAGCATGGCCTCCTATTCCATTAACAACAGTTTTACTTCTATAAACAACACTATTCTTTGGTAAGACTTCGCTTCTTATAACAGATAACGAAGCACCCGTATCCAGTAAAAAATAATATTTGATTTTATTAATATTAAAAATAACTATCTTTTGTTTACTATTTAAAGTGTAAATATGATTTTTAAAAACGAAAAAATTTGTCTGCTAAATTGTCTACATCATCCTCATTACTATTATGCTCATAGTTATTATTGTCTGTGTTAATCGGAAACACATTATTTCTACCACGACTAGACCTATTAAATTTACCACGATTTAAATTCTTAGATCGCTGTTGATTACCGCGGCTATAAAAATTACCACGAGAAAAATGTCTGTTATTATTAATCTGTCCTCTTGAATTATTATAAGAAAATCTAGGTGTAGAGAACCGCATATTAAAATTACTCCTACCTGAAAATCCACCACGTCTACCACGATGCGATGACCTCCGGATGTTCATGACATCAGCGCTAGCCGACGTCGATGGCGAGGAAACTTCCTCGTCCTTGGCAGCCTGTATAGCGTCTTTTAAGGAAGAGTAATTCCTAGCTGCAATTATTGTACTTAACTTACTGTTTTTTAAACCATCAGAAAATCTTTTAATGGCGATTTTTTCATTTAACGGCTTAAGGACACTATAATTGGCAGAATTTCCTTCTGCTTGTGCAATAGTCAAATCCGTGAAAAGTTTTTCAATTTCAGAACCGTATTCCTCAATTGACCTCCAACCTTGAGTTGCCTGTTGAAGACGTGACTGAATAGCCGTAAAAGATTTTTTTGTCAAAAGTAGAGTTTTCATATCCTTAACCATATCTTTAACCGAAACATAATTCATGAGCATACGCAATTTAGCATTTTCGGACAGCCTATTTTTTAAAATAAATTTAATTAATAAATTATGATCCGACGTTTGAAGCATATCCGCATACATTTCTATACCATCAATTAATTTTTTCGTTGTCTCTTCATTACAGTCCATAACCGGCAACAAACTACAAGCCGTTTTTAAATCGAACTCCATCTTAATATTTTTATTTTCTGACTTACTACACAATTTTTTAATCTCTAAATAAATTATTTGAATGTTTGCTTTTAGCTCAATACACTTATTAACTAAACCCACATTTTCACTATATTTTAAACTTTCTAAAATAATATTACTATCTGAAATAAGAATTTCACACTCTCTTAATTTATTTTCTAAAATATTTCCCGTAAACCTTTTCTGACCAGCTTTAACTAAATATTTTTTAATTTCTACAAGAGAATTATAAATCGAAATTAATTGCTCTGTCATAATAAAATAAACCTAACTAATTTAATAAAATGTTATTCTAAAAATAGAACATCTTATCCATAATATAATTATAATATCGTATTGGGCGACGCGTATCATATTCGCGCATGTGTCAGCACCGTTTTTATTAACTCTCTAAAGCAATTATAACAATCATTAATTTAATAACTTAAGTTATCTTTAATTTTCATTCTAATTTTTATCAACTTAAAACTTTAATTAAATAATTTATAATTATTAGCAAACTTTAGCCCAGAATACGAGAAAAAAAAAATACATATTATAACCGTAACAGCTACCTGATTGTCTTTAAACCTTGGACTCGTCCAGCGCACCTTCTTGAACGTCTCGGCGACGGCGGTAGCTCAGGCGGGACAGGACTCGCTCCAGGGCTTCGTTCCGCATCTGCCTCTGCATCCAGCCAGTGTGCAGCCTCTTGTATATCCAGAAGAATCCCACTAGGACAGCCAGCAGCAGACACGCGCAAATGATGGACAGCAGGATGTTGTTTGTCTGAATATGCTCCGCTGTAGCCCTTGCGTTGTTATCACCTCCAGATGTCTAGGCAATTACGATTTGATCTTTGCTTTGTGTTTTGCCCAAAATATTTTCCACTTAGATGGCAGGGATGGCAGGTCCAATCACGAAGACGGCAGGATCACGAAGACGGCAGGGTTACGAAGACGGTAGGGTCACGAAGACGGCAGGGTCACGAAGACGGCAGGGTCACGATGATGGTAGGGTCACGAAGACGGCAGGGTCACGAAGACGGCAGGGTCACGAAGATGGTAGGGTCACGAAGACAGCAGTGTTGCGGAGACGGCATGGTCACGAAGATAGCAGTTGAAGATGCAGGCGGCTTCAGGATCTTGATAGTTGGTGGCGTCACATTTTCCAGTCGGACTTCGGTCGCAGGGTCGCCATGAAGAGTTTGGAGTTGTAGTATTTTAAAAGAAAACGACTTGTCTCCTCCGATGCATCTTTATTAATGATTAATCTCACTTAAAATTATAATTTAGCTTATTCTACTTGGGTGGTACAATAATTATTAAGAAGTTACGCCACAATATTCGGAACAACGTTGGACACATTGGGAAATAAGCATAAAGTTAATGTCATACATTAAGCTATACTAATACTATACTATAATATATTATAGCATAGTATTAGAATATACTAATATATAATTATCACACTTCAGATACTTAGTGCGCCATCTATTGATTAATAAGTATAACTAATTAAAAAGACACGTATTGACTTTGTTTTGTTTAAATGCTCTTTTTAAAATAACTTTATTTTAATTCTATATTTTGTCTATTAAAATTTTATATAGTAGTTAGTAAAGTATTCGATCTGTACCTATATAAAGTAGTAAAGTATATTCGATCTGTCGTCTAACGGATACCGTCGCCTCCGCGACGCTGACCGCCGTGTATATTTAAACAAAGTGTTGTTATACAGTATAAAATTATTATTATTATTAGTATATCCACACCTATGCCTTGTACTATAATCTATTCTGTGCCATGAGACAATGGTGACCTTAACACGACGTGGTAATGATGAAGACGATGATGATGATGATGATGATGATGATGATTATGATGATGAATATGAATTGCATAGTAGCATATGCTTTCTGTTCTTAAAACAATGCCGAAACTCCCAAACGTGTATCTATAAGGAGTCAGGAGTTCTCTCAGCATCTTCGAAACCATGGTATACCTTGACCCAATATTTGACTTTTTGGTAGCATATTCTTAGTACACTTCACATAAAACCAAAATCACCATATGTTTCCATATAAATTTCGAGGAGTTCCCTCGATTACTCCTGATCCTGCCTGCCTGCCTGCCTGCCTGCCTGCCTGCCTGCCTGCCTGTCTGTCTGTCTGTCTGTCTGTCTGTCTGTCTGTCTGTCTGGTTGTCTGTCTGTCCGTGACCGATTTTGCTGAAATTTGGCATGGAGATACTCGGGAAAGGACATAGGGTACTTTTTGTCCCGGAAAAATGTATGGTTGCCGTGCAATAAACGAGTTTTGGCGCAATGAAGTTGAAGGCGTCATCTAGTTTAATATAAAATGAGTTCACAGTAATTATATTAATAAGCGTGAAACACTTCGAATCCTACGCGTTGAAGATATTATTGTAAATCGATTTGTCTTTATTAGAAGCGAATGAAGCGAACTCAACTAATTCAATTACTATTGACGGGATAATTACAAAGTTAGATTGATGGAGATAATATATTTTTGAACAAAGTTACGGGCGGTAATCATAATAATCAATGATTCGCGGAAATTTTGATAGGTAACGCCCGCAACTCCGTTGCGCCAAAATTTGCTTATCGCAATGGAACCGTACATTTTTGCGGGATAAAAAGTAACACATGTCCTTTCTCGAGACTCAAAGTATCTCCGTACAAAATTTTAGAAAAATCGGTTCAGTGGTTTGTGCGTCAGGAAGTGACAGATAAACACACTTTCGCAATTACATAACATAATATTACTAGTATGTCCTTTCCTGGGACACAAATCTCCGATTTTGCTGACATTGGTGGAGATATGTCAGCAAAATCAGTTTAGCAGTT
This sequence comes from Polyommatus icarus, assembly GCA_937595015.1. Classification (NCBI taxonomy): domain Eukaryota; kingdom Metazoa; phylum Arthropoda; class Insecta; order Lepidoptera; family Lycaenidae; genus Polyommatus; species Polyommatus icarus. The sequence continues at coordinate 16,442,299 of OW569335.1, forward strand.
TGAGCGTAAAGAGATAAGAGACATACATACACACTTCCACATTTATAATATGAGTTTGGATTGGCTTGTTAAAATAATGTTATAGCATTTTATTACGTAAAATAAAACGTTTAGTTGTCAAATATAAAATAACATAATATTTTCTTACGACTTGATGGCGTCTTAAGTCTTAAAACGTAAAATAATCGGCCAAGTGTGAGTCGCACTCGCTCACTACGGATTCCGTACCGTTATAGAGCGAAAATTGGCAAAAAAATGTGTTTTTTGTAGGCGATATAAATATATAATATTTATTCTGTTTCATTGTACGAGTATAACCAATAATTTAAATAAAAACATAATTAAGTATTTTGTGAGTATTACTTAAAATCTTGAATACAACTTTTTATACAAAAGGGGCAATTAATTAAACATAATTGTATACATTATGCTCGATATAATTATAACGTGAATTGAGATTAATGTGATTGCATTATCGTATTTTACAATTTCCGGTGAATACTGTTGAAAATTTTATTAATTATTGCAACTTTATTAATTTGGGAAACACAACTCGGGCAAAATTTTAATTAGTCTCATTAAGTATTTTGTGCGGTGTTGTTATTATTTCTGATCGGTTTCCAACGTCCTGTTAACACTGCGGGAGCCCCTTGGGGTATTTGAGGCCCTTAGTCGAAAATGTTAAACAGAAATAACAGTAATTTTATTTGCCTAAGTATAATTTAATTAGGTCAAGAGAAGCTCGGATTTTTTTGTGGCCAACTTTTCTTTTTTTTAATAGGAAATTAATTTCCTTATGTGGATAAGAATGAACCATTAATGATACAATATTAAAAGTATTAAGAGGTAGAATAATAACTCTCATAGGTACATTTCGCCGCTCAAATATGGCTCTAGTTACTGTAAATATTAAGAACGTAGTAAGGACACTGAGAATTGTATAATTTAACTGTTTTTTGACCACCCATTGATGCTATAAAAAATACACACCTAAGGGTTAATTCAGACCGCAACGCGACGGAAGTATAGATTTGACAGATTTCAATTGCGTGAGACGTCTTGCGAATCTGTCAAATCCATATAAATGAAATGCATCTACGCGTAGCGTTGAATTGACCATAAGTATGCATTTCGTGAGTCCATTATTTGACTCAGTTTATCTTCCAAATTCTTATACCAATTCCATGCTTACTATTTTGCGTCCAGCAGGGCAATCGCGCTAAATTTATTCAACTGAACCGCAAGTGAAACTCGGACGTTGATCAACTTTTGGAACGATTCGGTATCGCGCTAACGTTTTGACAGCTAGTTGAGACGTTACTGAACCTCAGCCCAAGCGCAAACGCTGTCAAAACAAAAAGTTGATACAATGCAACTTCTACTCGCACGTTTCTGAAACGTTTCTTATTTTAGTGTGTTAAATTAATAAAAATCGATGGAAAAATATAACGTAGACTATAATTAAATTATAATAATATAAGCTTATGTTTTACTTCAAAGCTGTAAAATAACATGCTACGGTCTATGTTTTGTTATTTGAGTTTGTTAAAAAGTGAATTGAATTTTGACATTACTTCTTTACGTAAATGTTTTCTGCGCCACAAAAAACTTTTGTCACAAGTCATAACTCACAAGTCCCTATTCAACACTTATATGGCGTTTGTAAAATATAGTAAAACAATATTATGAATTCAACTACGTAAATTAAAAACTCCAAGTAATAATCATTATTGATCATAAGTACCAAGACGTACCAAAACAACTTCACTCGTGTCATATTCATCCATATGTAAATAAACAATTTGTCAATAATTGACCAATTAACGCATCGGAAAAAATTTGTTCATATTTAAGCCAATCAAAATTAAATCAGAAGGGCGCTGATTGGTCCGCTGCAATGTCTGTCTAAAGGTCAAACGTTACGCTTCGTTCGAGTTCCATCTAAGGTTGAGTTACGGTTGAAACGCTAGCACGATACTGAAATTTGCTCAGACGCAGCGGAACCGAACCGTAACTGAACCACAACCAAATCAGATGTGAACCTGAATTGAAACGTTTAAAAATAACGCGATTGCCCTGCAGACAGACAGTTTATCAATCACACTGATAATAATATTGTGTAATACAAGTTAAAAATACATTTCTGCTTGTAGTGTAAGCTCTAGTTATGTTTTGATAGCGCCCCACCGCTTGTATTACACGCTCGCCGCAGCTGAGACCGACCTGTTTATAGCTCACGATACGATATCGGTACGATTTCAAATATGACCTCTATAGCCCTGATTACACCTACCCAGTACAGTGGCGAAAGAGTGCCCCCGGCCGAGTACATCTTTATTAAACATGCCGTGTGCTCGGCTAAGAGCACAATGCTCGGTGAGTGTGATCATAACATAAGTGAGATTTTACGATCTAATAAAAAGTTTTAAAAACTCAAAAGCAAATTTTATATTTGGAAAATGAGAAATTCTTTTAGAGTTTCAATTTATAGTTTACAATTTTAAATCTTATAAGCATTATGCATGCATGCATTTCGTATTTATTGTTACAAAATACGTTATATTATATTGGGTAACATACATCCTGTTACGATTAGTCGTACAACTTCTCGTTTACATCGTTCAAGTGTCTATGGGTACAGTACAGTCACGGTGCACTTTTGTGCTAAGTTTCCGTATAAAAGCAACATTTGTTAGGTCCTGATTACACACTAGTGTCGTGTTCATTTTTTATCGCTGTGCATTTCTTGTTTGTTTTGGCCCTAAAACTGATTATGGGTCTAATCCAGGGGTTCCCAAACTTATTTTATCCACTGCCTACTTTGAGAACAAATGATATTTTAGCGAACGCTTCCAGATGAAATAAAATTACAAATCACCCCCTAAGCCTCTACACAACGCAACGCCCCCATTTTTTCTGGTTACCACACCCTTCAGACCTTCAGCGCCCACAGGGAGGCGTAATCTCCCATTTTGGGAAAGGCTGGTCTAATCGACTGAGACTACACTTTACTTACTTATCATCTTGCTATTAATATGACGTAGACTCAACGTCTGTCACGTGACTTTTTCGATGTGCCAACCTAGAAAATCAGACTTTTTATAATTTTTCGCCTTGAACATTTTTATCAGAAAAGAACACAAATTTTTACCAAAACTAATAATTTTAAATATTAAATAGTTCTCGGCAATTTAAGTATACAAATAAAATATGATCATATTTACCTTCAGCGCTAAAAAAATATGAGAAACAATGCGTATTCACTGAATTATTTAATAATAATTTATTGCCTTTTGAACAATAAAAATTGAATTACAAATATATTAAATACTCGTAATATCTTCTATAAAAGAAATTACATTTTTTCGATATTTAAATTCGCTACTTGCTAAATTAAATTCTCTATTTAATTTATACTCGAATGAAAACCTAACATGGTTATTGGTTAACCATTTTATACAGTCAAAGGTTATAAGGGCGACCGCACATTTGAGACACGACAGTTTTTAGACAGACTATCGCATAATAAAAAGTACTAGACGCGCACATTTGAAACAAAAAGTATCATAGACAAAGTTGTCTAATGCGTACAAGAACTGCCCCGCGACAAGTCTGACTAACGACTGTCGGCTTCCCTTTGAAGTGTATGCGAGCGCGCACATCTACGACAAAACTGTCTAGCGGTGTACCTAGTCTGATCCGAGCGTTCTCTACTGATGAATATACAATTGTATGCTTTGCGTCGTCGTAGACAAAACAGTTTCGTCTTGGTATGCGCCGCGTGGTAGACACAACTGTTTCTCTTTAATCGTAAAGTCTGACTCGTCTATAGACTGTCAAGAAAGTCATGACAGGCGGGAAAATTTTCTAAACGTAACGCTTATATGGTGTTTTTCTTTTCTTTGTATTTTCCCAGAGAACGCTTATTACATTTTAAATATTGGCACGTTGCACATTTTTATCTCGAATCAATAAAGTTCTCATAATTTTTATTTCAATTTAAAAAAATTCCCGCCTGTCATGACTTGTTTGACAGACTATACTGTCGTGTCTCTAATGTGCGCTGTCTCAGTCTAGGGTTGGCAGCGTATCGAATGTTGATTATCGAATTCCATTCACAACGTTCATTATTTACGGCAAGCGCACTGAAGGGTTAACAGAACACGACTCAGTAGTCAGTACCTCGCTTTGATCTTGAACGTAATTTCATCGAGAAAATATTGATGGATGTCAAAATGAATTAATGCTCCTATTATAGTGGATGAGTGAATTTGATTTTTAAATAATTGAATTTAAAATTAAGTCACTGACTAAATCGGTGACGCTGATGAATAATAATATCTATGGACGCTTCACACCACGGCAGTCTGGCCCAGTGCTAAGTACCTGAAGGACTTGTGTTACGGGTACCAGACAACGGAAATATATTTAATAATTTTATACTATACACATATTTAAGATTTTTATTATAAGATACACATATTTAGTACACATCCATGACCCAGGAACTTTTTAAACTTTTTGTTCCGTCGGCGGGACTCGAACCCGCGACCTCCGGCTTGAGCTACCAACGCGCTCACCACTGCGCCACGGAGGTCGTCAATGGATGAATTAAACATTATCAAATTGAGTTTCGGTAAAATGTCTTTGAAGTAAACATTAAAATAAAAAGCCCTTTTTGTAGTATGGGGGTTAAAAAATTCAATAAATTATTAATATTTGAAATTAGAAATAATGTTAAAATAACTTTTGTCATATTATAGATATTTAATTTATTTTTGCTATTCTCAGAAATGTACGTTATTATGAACAAAAATATTTTATTGTATTATAATATTATAGTTTACCATCTTCGTACTAAGTAGCTTAAATGATTGAGTACACTATACTGTACTCGGCGAAACACGGCGTAGCGGTCATTGACTCCCTGTCAAAAACTTGTCATTTTCTATATAAACCGCGATTGAAAATGAAGTGTCAGATGTTGTCAATCGCAGCTTGGTATAAAAAATAGGCTTCGGAGTGACCGAGCAAGTATAGTTTTCACAGAGCCAGTACTGGCTGCCAATAAGACTGGCAGCCAGTATTGGCTTGGTATACTTATGCCGCGTGTGAACAGTTTGGCCTGGCTTGAAAAACTGTTCACACGCGGCATATACCAAGCCAATACTGGCTGCTAGTCTTATTGGCAGCCAGTACTGGCTCTGTGAAAATTATAATTAACACATCTCTCGGTCGGAAGATCTTCCTTTGTGGCGGCCAAGCATTGTCCCACAACAGTACTACATCTTGTTATATTACATCCGACATCGACAGCGGTATCCAACCACGAAAACCCTTTGATATGATCTCAGGGAGCCAGAGGGACATGCTAAAACTGTCTTGGGACCCGCAACGAAATTAATCAGAAGAAAATAGGAGGAGTAGGAAGATTCCAATTTCCCTCCCCATAAAAGCGGGAGACAGCACAAAGTTGCAATGACCGAAAGTCAAAGAACTTAAGGGGGAGCACCACGGAAATAAGGTTAATAATAATTGTGACTCCTAAGCTAAGCTAAGTTAATATTTGAGTTTATTGTATTTGACTGTTGCCAATAATAATTGTGACAAAAACGCTAGAAGGCACGGAAGTTCCTAGCGCTGTCCACGAGATCACCGTAGTATGCGACTCCAGATGTACAGAATAGGTGGTTTAGCATATTAGTTCTTTCGTCCTGCCAGAGACTGCACTCCCAGAGAACATGATGAGCGGTTTGTTCAAACATGTTGCCTTCGGTCGAGCACTCGCACATGGGTGAAGGCACTAGTTTAAATCCGTAAAGTTTGGCCTTAAAATTTCCATGACCGGTCAGGAATTGAGAAACGCAGTGATCAATATCCATCCAATGTCTGGATAACCGTTCACGAATATTAGGGAAAAAATTATAAAGATGAGTCCCATCGCAACTGCCATTCGGAGATTAGGCTTTGCACAGAGTTTTCTAAAGGTTCAAACAATCTTGCTATTTTAATTTTATCGTGAGCGCTTAAAAAGAACGGGTTGTCAATGTTTTTGTTTTGATAATACATTGTCACACGACGCTGAATCTCAAGGTCAACGGGTAAAACTCCGGCTAACACAGGCAAGGCTTCAGTGCTTGTGGTCCTGTAAGATTTGCACAAGAATATAAGAGCAAGACGTTGGCTTTGTAGCAACTTGCGACGAGCCGCGCCGATAGTTGCTCTGTCGGCCCACACGGGGGCCCCGTAGCAAATGCTGCCTAGGTAAGTAGCGGTGTAAATTAATTTTAGGGTTTTGAAAGAGAGGCCCACTTAATCTTACGATGTAAGGCCTTTAAAGAGAAAAAAAAAAAAAAAAAAAGAGAGGCCCCATGTCGACGTAGATATTTTGGTAAAGGAGTAAAAATTGCGCTTCACTTTCTCACCAGTTTGAATTATATGTTCTAAAAATGTAAATTTATTTTCCAAGTAAAAACCAAGATAACAGAGCGACTGTTTGCGTTTAATGTTAATATTGTCAAGTTTAATGCTAGGGGAAGATATAAGGGAACCGTTTAAAAGAATTTGGTAAGTTTTATGCGCGGCGAATTTCAGGCGATTACGTTTACCCCAGCTCGATATTAAATTAAGACTATCATTGGCTTTAGATTCAATTTCGGAACGTGAATCTGCTTGAACGATGAGAAAACCGTCATCGGCGTAGCCAACTAGTACGCACAGTGGTGGTAGGGGAAGACTTAATAAATCATCAAATCCGAAATTCCATACTTTTGGCGAACAGAGCCCTGAGGGCAGCCACAAGTTAAATCTTTGGCGTGTGTACAATGTCCAAGTCGAAGCTTAGTTTGACCATTAAAAAAGTAAGAGCGTATTATGGCATAAATATTAGAGTAGCAGCCTCGATTTTTTAGTTTTAATAATAATATCGGCCACCAAGCATGATCGAACGCGCCGGAAACATCTAATGAAATGGCAACCACGTATTTCGATTCCGAAAGATTTACTATTTTTCTAACTTCCATAGCCGCGTCAACAGTCGATTTCCCGGCGGTGAAACCGAACTGATGACTATGAAATTTAGGGCCACCGGGTAGCAGGCGAGGTACGATGAGACGTTCTAGTAATTTACCTAAGCAAGGCAGTAAACAAATGTGTTTGTTATAATTTCCGCGCACTCGTTGACGTTTAAATCCGGCCGAGAGAAGTCTCCGGCATGAGCGGTAATGAGGGAGCGGAATAAATTCCAATCGCCGTTCTTTACATTCAAATATTCTTTTATTGTGCACATAATACAGAGATAATGCAAACCAATATAAACAAGATATTACATAGGTGTCACAATGGCGGCCTTATTACTAGGTAGCAATCTCTTCCAGGCAACCACGAGCGAAGGTGAAATTGAAATAGAGATAAGCGTGCATGTGCAAACAAAAGAATAGAGATCTATAATAGTTATGATTATATGAATAAATATACCTATAATATATATAAATATACCTATAATATATATAATAATACTATACATAAATACTAAATATATCATAAAATAATACAATATTTATATAAGTTAGGGATAACGACATAGAAAACACGGACATCCAAAATGATTTTAAGTGTAAGTAATTAAAAACATATTCAAGAATTATTTTTACAAATATTTAAGTAGTGTAGCTTGACTAGACTTTTAAATGCATTTAACGTTTTAGCAAGTTTTACATGCTTAGGCAAGGAGTTCCAGAGCTTAACACCGGTAACGACAAACGAGGAACCGTAGTATTTGGTTTGATGCACGGGCATTTCCAGATGATAGTTTGATGCAGATCGTAACTCCTTTACAATGGCTTGGCGAAATAGAAATTTTTCTTTGAGGTATAAAGGTAAATTAGTAAATTAATAAGTAATTACATTGTATTTATAGTCATTAGAATTGACTACGGTATCACTCGGGACCGCACGAGAATACTCGTACACCAATAAGCGGTGATCACTACATCAGGTTACACTCATAAAATAAGTTAATATTTTGATACGTAATTATTTTTTGACTTGACATTTAATGACTATTAAAGGTGAACGCAGATTTGGCCGCACCGTACGCACCGCAGTCGCCGCATTTCGAATTCTTCATATAAAGAATGTAGAAGTTGTGAAGACTGCGGCGCGGGTAGGTATGCGAGCTTGCCTATAACTTCATAATAATTATTATAAAGAATTCGAAATGCGGCGACTGTGGTGCGTGCGGTGAGGCCAAATCTGCGTTCACCTTTAACTCAAATTTAATGCTTATGTCAAAATATTCAATTTACTCAAATTAAGTAATTAATGTTCGCCTCTGAGTGGGGTAGTGAAAACTCCTAAATAATAACAGTTTCATCAACATTTCTTTAGTATCGTGTTTTACTTGCACAAAAATAATAATTCTGCATTATCAGCTAATTTTCCCTAGTAAACTCTTCGCAAACATTCTTGCCCCGCTGCGCTCGATCGCTAACAAGTGCAACTTAAACATCAATAAGTTCACAAACTGACCTATTGCGATACGGGCTTTGTTCTAAAATTCACTTGGTATAAATGAATGCATAAATTGTTCATTTGCAATAAACCTTTATTTAGTCAAATATGTAGGCTTCTTTCAAGTAAGTGTAAAGGTGGCTTTCGGATCTTTGCCGCGAGCGACTGCGACCGACAAAAATTCAAACGAAATGCCACTTTATGACTTAGATAATAGGTTTCATTTTACTCTACCTCTAGCTCTTACGCCGCCCGCCGTTGGCGGCAGCGTGGGTCGCCATGCAAAATATGTTAGTAGAAAATGATACCTATATTTTATGTCATAAAGTATCATTTTATTTGAATTTTTACAAGTCGCGGTCGCTCGCGGCAAAGATCCGAAAGCCACCTTAACCGATTCGTGGCCAATGCCGCGCCCAGCGCGTCATTCAAAAAGTTTTAGTGAGGCCGATGACGCGCCAGACGCGGCATATAAGAATTGTTAAAAAACACGTTAAAACTAATTTATTATACTGTAATTACAATTCCCTTGTCTAAATATACATGTTGAACTCAATTTTATGCGTGGCCGTTTATTTTAGAATTAAAGGCTACTAGTCAGAGATCGTCAATCATTGGTTCACTCGAAGAATCCTTACTTTTCTGCGATTAGCGTATTTATGAAACTTTTTTTTCTTATTAACACTCATCTTCATCAGCGTCAGTAATTTAGCTTCGATGCTACTGTCTGTTGAGTTATTTTTTTTTTAATTCTTAATGTCCTTTTCAATGTTAAGTTTTGCAATATTGAGTGACTATATTCTGGAAAACTTTCATTCTCCTTATTGTCGTTTTCCAGGCAATTTTCATTTGAGTATGTTTGTAAATCGTGGCTGGCTATATTCAGGAAAGTCATTATATTCCTGCTGATTATCCAAAACAAACGTATTTCATTTGTTTAAATAAACGATTTTCTGAGAGCTCTTAAATTTTAATACAAATTTATATTGTCATAGCTACACAACTACTCTAAGTTATTTATTCTTCAACTAAAATAGATGAAGTTGCTAGTCATAATAAATCCCACAACCTTTACGGAAAAAACTATCATGCCTATTGATTTGTGCTTTAACATGTAATTAGGGTTCTAACTTCCGTACCCAAAAGATAAAAACGGGACCCTATTACTAAGGCTGGCCTCACACAGCCGGAACGTCTCTCTGAATAATTCATAATCGGAAATTCATAATCTAAATTTCGGCACCTTGCCTCACACACATCTTTAAAAATAAGATTGATCAGTAGTCTCATGATTCCTGGCACATATTTAAACGTCTTTATGGAAGAAGAATTAATACTAATAAATATTATTTTTCTTTTACTTTCGTTTTCACTTAATGTTTCCCAATTTGGAATTAAACTTTTAAGAATTTCCAACCACGCTATGTTTTTTCCCTGTCATGGTAATCCTCAATGGATGTGTCCTATATTTCGATGCTTAAGATTAAATTTTCCGTGTCAGACATCACGCCAGCAGGTCACAACACGTCCAGGGGTTAGCTTCTTGCAGTGTCAACTGAAAAAATTCATAATCTGATTCCAGTATGTGTGTGCCGCTCTATTAAAATGTATGGGAAACTCTCAAAAGCTCTGTAAAAAAAAACGCGCGTTATGAAATCATAATCTTAAATTTAACGATCTGGAATTCAGAACGCTCGTCAGTATCATTCTTACAGATCGATCTGAGAAACATAATCTGAAAAAAATCAGAATGTGTACGTGGAGCATACTTACTGATATTGTATGGAATTCCAGTCTTTCTGAATTAATAATATGAATTCAGAAAGACATTCCGGCTGTGTGAGGCTAGCCTAAGACTTCGTTGTCTGTCCGTCTGTCTGTCTGTCTGTCTGTCTATCTGTCTGTCTCCAGGCCGCAACTCAAGAACGGTAATAGAATTGAAATTTTCACGGATTATGAATATCTGTTGCCGCTATAATAACAAATACTAAAAACAAAATAAAATTAAATAAATAAAATAAAAAATGAAGGGGGGCTCCCATACAAAAACATAATTTTCGGCATAATTTTGCTCTATAATGGTACGGAACCCTTCGTGCGCGAGTCCGTGTTATATGTGTTATCATCAGTCACTCAAGGTGTGACGACGTGAGCCCTCACAAAGCTCGGCTTTTAGTAACCAGCACTAATTAAAATCATTAATACCTACATACTCGTATGAGCAAAATTTGTGCCAAAGGTTGACGACTACTTACACATTTTGTTAACAGTATGAATTACTACTTTTATACGCCATATCAGCTTTGAATTACAACTAATACGAACACTGCACACAAAATTTATCTTTTCCCTCTCTGATTTACGCCTATTTACAATAAAATATGCATAAAACACAACCAGTGGCCAATGCCGCACGTGGCGCGTCATCGTTTAGCAGGGCCGATGACGCTTATGGTGCGTCATCGAACAAAGTACTTGGCCTGTCGTAAGAATTTGTTGAAATGAAGGTGGCAACGAATCGGTTAAGGGCGTTCCGTCCGGAGATTCCGTAATTGGCCGTATTTAAAACTTTATAAACTCATAATCTGAAAGCTACAAAGTTATAATAAAAATACAGCAACAATATTCAGTATATCAACATTCCTTTTGTCATTTTAAATTTTCTATTTTTGTTTCTTATACTTATTTTAACAAATTGGTATTACTTTGGAAGCTGATATTCCAAAGCAATACCAATTTGTTAAAATTCAGGCATACTTTCAGCATCTCCTTAGCATTTACAAATTACTTTTATTTGAAACACCCGCCAATAGTTCGACAATATCATAAACTACATATTTCCCGTTTTAAATTTTTTTAGGACAATTTTGAACTAAGTTAAGTAAAAATAATAGGGTTTTGGCATGATCTCGGCAACGCGGCAAATGTATGGGCCAAGGTCGTTTGCTCGGGGGACGGCCTTAAGGCTCGATTTATTTGCGTCTGCGCGAAGTAGCTATTAAGCCGCTACATGGCGATATCACAAGAAAATATCAACAAATGCTTGTGATCTCGCGGTGTAGCGGCCAAATGCGCTATCGCATATAAATCCAGTCAAATTTCAATTTTTTCCTTTCCAGGAAGTTCAATTTTGACATAGGAAGATTTTTTTCGAAACGACAGAGGCGCTTACGCATATATATATATATATATATATATATATATATATCTTACTGGTGTATACTGGTGTCCATGCTAGAGCTACTGGTGAGTATGACTCTTTTCTACGGTGTCATTTTCATAAAGTATTGCAAGAAACAAAAAAAACAAAAAAAAATATATATATTTTTTTTGTTTCTTGCAATACTTTATGAAAATGACACCGTAGAAAAGAGTCATACTCACCAGTAGCTCTAGCATGGACACCAGTATAAAACCCTTAAATCAAAACACCCAAAAACAGCTGTGCAGTGTGCAGTTGTGCACATAACTTATTTCATTTTTTTAAATTAAACTTTATTTATGCCTAAAGTATATTTAGCCCCCCAATTAAACAATTTTTGCCATAAACTATTTTTCATTGATAGGTTTAAGGTTACGTCACTGCATAGATAAAGTACTGAGTTATTTAATAACATAAAAGAGTACATAATAACAATCGAAAAAATCGAAAATCTTTTAAAAGATGATACCACCTCTTATAGAAAGACGTTTGTGTAAGCAATAGCGCGATGAAGGAGACGCACAGCGCTATATTTTATAAATTTTTGGAACCAACTTAATTTGAACAAATAAACGCATTTTCACCCCCTTACAACCCATTTGTCCAGTTAAAAAGTAGCCTATGTCCTTTCTCAGACTTTAGACTATCTGTGTACAAAATTTCATTACAATCGGTTCAGTAGTTTTGGCGTGAAAGCGAGTCAGACAGACAGACAGACAGACATACTTTCGCATTTATAATATTAGTATAGATTATAGTCTGTCATAAAGTAGGATATTTTTTTAATTTTTAGGATATAGTCTGTCATAAAGTAGAATTTTAACTGAATATTTCGGAACGAAAAAAGATCGTAACGGCATCTTAAGTTTATGTCCACAGTTTGTCTATACTTTCGCATTTCTACTGACGGCCATGCTAGGGCTACAGATTTTGTATCTTAGGGCCGATTCACACTGGAATGGCAGAGGCGAGGCGAGCAGTTTCAGTGTCATATGATTTTAAACTTTATCTTCATTATTGTAATACAATATAGTATCGCTTGAGAAATCAACGGCCGCCCGTGGACGCTCGTGGCCGCTCGTGGCATCTTGCGGCGTCGATTTCTTAAGCGATACTATGTATTACAATAATGAAGATAAATTTTAAGATCATATGACACTGAAACTGCACGCCTCGTCTCTGCCATTCCGGTGTGAATCGGCCCTTACCGCTTATGTGATCCGAAACAACGAAGATATGCCGATGATGATGATACCAAATTATAATTATCGCATAGACAGAATCTACTCCAATCCATTTACCTGGATGAATTGGTTTCATCAATCTAATTCACAGACTCGTGAAACTAGTTAATCAAATCGCTACTTTTTCACTTCGCTGCGAGGTATTTCAATCTTCGTTAATCCAGGTGAAATAGCACCTGGTTATGTGATTACTCTGATTTGGAACGTCTGATTATTAACATTTTCATATTAACCCGGCGAGAGTGTGGCAGGGTATGTCATACCCACCATGTTACTAATTTGCGTGCATTTTTCATTTGTGACCTTGGAACATGTTGTTTCTTTGAGTAGGTAGCTGGAGTTAAAGGAGTGCGGGATGGGTTAGTGGCATTATCGTAGCGCGGCACACTGTGCTTGAGATATAAGCCTGCAAACTGCGTTCGGGTATGTGATACCCTGCCACATAGTTGGTGTACATATTTCGTGACAGATACTAACATTGCTTTTTCTGCTTTTTTCTGCTATTTTAATTTACTTTATTTGTTTCATTGTAGATTTAAATTAAAAATGGACGTTAACAGTTCAGAAAACCGACTTCGGTCAATTCTGGAAGAAGTACTAAAAATATATTTTTTGAAAATCAGGTTGCGGAAAAACCAAAAATAATTTCGTCATAGTAGTACGTCAGAAAATCTCTTCCAAGGTCAACGTACCACTTTCTTCCACTCAAAATCTTCCTGGTCGTTATGTTAGTTGCGGAGATTGGCCATACAAAAAGGATTGGAAGAAAAAATATGCATGTGCAAGCCGTACTTTTTCTTAGTTTATATAGTTACTAGCTGTCCCGGTGAACTTCGTGTCACAGATCACTTTAAAACCTTCCCTGGACTTCTACGAATATTTTAAGACTAAAATCAGCCCAATCCGTTCAGCCGTTATCGAGTTTTAGCGTGACTAACACATTTGTAAATCCATTTTTATATATAAAAAGAAGATAGATGACCCGGTGAACTTCATTTCACCTAACAATAATATTATGTATTTCACTATTTTTACTAATTATTTCAGTTTATAATAAATAGGACGACCAGTTTTGATGACGGAAGCCCCCCGCATAGTAATCAAAACTCACTCCAAAACTGATTGTGTTGTTTTCCTTGAGATATTCACATCAAACTGCAATAACTTAGTATGTTCTTAATACATGAGAAAAAAACGAAATACTAACGACGCGAAGCTGTTTTGTTTTAAACAACTGACAAAGTAGGGGCGCACAGGGGGCGAAGCCCCCCGCATAGTAATCAAACCTCACGCGAAATTGAATGTGTTGTTTTTCTTGAGATATTAAAAGGAGGAGAGCTCGGGGGGCGAAGCGACCCACATAGTAATCAAACCTCACTCCGAAACTGAATGTGTTGTTTTCCTTGAGATATTCACTTAAATAACTTGTTACTATTAAAAAAGGAGATATTGGTGAGCAAAGAACCCTACGTCGAAATCAAACGTCATTCTAAAACAGCTAAACGTGTTTTTATTTCCAATATGTTAAAATATAGTCTTATTATAATACAAAATAATAAATTTAGCGCTCTCTCTTAAAGATCCGGTTTCACAGCAAATATTGTAAGCGGGTATGTCATACCCTGCCACATACTCCTTGTTACATTTTTTCACCACACTCTCGGCGAGGTTAAATAAGTACTGTAATATTATAAGTTCTTAATTTGAAATATTTTTTACTGAAAATAAATTATTATTACTCTTTTGAAAATTTTTCGGAAATTTTGATTGATAAATAAAGGATTGAAAAAAAACATGTTATTCAAGAGTATTAATTTAAATACTAGATAACGTCCACCTAAGTTCTCAATCCTAAGTTGGTTCTAAGTTTTTCCAAAATAAATATCCTATATTCTTTCTCTAGACTCAAAGTATCTTCATACTAAATTTCAAAAAAAATCAGTTCAGTGGTTTAGGCGTAAGTGGTAACAGACAGACAGATATACACACTATCACATTTATAATATTTGTATGGATTGAAATAACTAAGGTATTTTAATAAAACCACCATTACCATTATAAATAATACTTTATTGTTATTTAGATTTATTTTAAGACAAATACGTAACTGCTATGAACAATATCGACTGTGTGGTACTTTTATAACATCCAAGATTTATAAGGAATCTTAATTTGATCAATAGGATGATTTAAGTAAAGTTTGCATAGAAATAACTATTTAAAAGTCTATAAAATAACAATTTTTAACCTCATTAAATTTTCTAAGAAATACAAAACCTACTTAGATAATAATAATATAACTAACTGATAAATTCAACCACTCCTTTAGTTTGGATTTATATTCATGGGCGCCGGCAGAAATAATTTCCAAGGGGTGCAGATTTTAGGTGTCTTTCTTCTCTTTTAACTTTTTACGAACAACAGTGACTGTCTATTTACGTCAACAGAATACATTTAGTGCCGAAACATTGTGAACTATTATATATTACTTTGTACGGCATGCATGGTAATAGGGTAACAGACGGCTTTTCATTTCAATAATTCCAATTGATCCCGAGATTCCCAAGGGGTGCAAGTTCACCACCTGGCACCCCTCTACTGGCGCCCATGTAATTATATTATGCGTCCAAGCAAACACGCAGTTTGGTGACTACATCGCGATATAGCAAAATGTTATGTATGAAATGGCAGCGTGATCGCGCCGCTTTTCTAATAAATCGTTACATACTTTTACTTGTGATCTCGTGGTGTATGGTTTGCGTAGACGCATAAACAGGGTTTAACGAAAAAAAGTGATAATACTTTAGGGTGTGTACGTGTTCCTTGTAGAGAGTTCACTGTAAAAGTAGCAGCGTTTAAAGACCAAAATTTTTTTCACTTTTGTATGGGGAAACTCGTGACGCTCGGGCCCTTGACCTGGATACAAAAGTGAAAAAAAAAATCGTCTTTCAGCGCTGCTGCTTTCACAGTGAACTCTCTACAAGGAACGCGTACACACCCTGAAGTGTTATCACTTATTTTAGTTATTGTCTGTCAAGAAAGTGAAGAAATTAAAAAGTGGCAACATCTTAGTGTCATCCCTTTCAAATCAATCTAAGAACTAAGGGATATGACACTACGATGTTGCCACTTTTTAATTTCTTCGCTTTCTTGACGGACTATAAATCCAGCTTGAACAACAAAAACATCCGCTAATGTTTGATCTATTGTTTTGTAAGTAAAAATGTCCCACTACAAATGTGAGAGAAATTTAGACAGCATGATAAATCAGATAACACAATCAGAAAGCTTTGTATTCTCACGGGAATCTGGACTGGTCATAAGATTAATCTGTTTCTGTCCAGACATTAGTCGCAGGTAAACATTTGGAAAATTTCTGGTGCATCTTGAGGGTTGGGAGACAATTTATCTGAACTCGTGTTATGTTTTTCTTTTGTCTGCCACACGTCATGTTCGAAATGGAAATTTTTTATCGGGCTTTGGCCCACCACACATTCCCACCACTGTATCCCCAGTGTCGCCAGGATCGACAGCCGTATCCAACCATAAAAACCCTTTGATATGATCTCAGGGAGCCCAAGGGACATGCTTAAGCTGTCTTGGGACCCGCAACGAAATTAATTAGAAGAAAATATGAGAAGTAGGAAGATAAACGGAATGGAATCAGCTAACTTATTCGTTTTATTAATTTAACATAGCTTTATATAAAACTGGATATTGAGGGTTTGCGGGGCACCCATGATGGGTTTCCCCTGCGATATCAAAAAAAAAAAAGGATAATGAGGGTTTATTGCGCAAGAACCGTAGTTTTTTCTGGGATCAAAAGTATACTATGTCCTTTCCTAGGACTCAAATTATCTCCTTAACAACTTTCTGCAAAATCGAATCAGCCATTTGGGCGTGAAGAGGTAACAGAAAGACAGACAGACACCCTTTCGCAGTTATAATATTAATGTGGATTGGCTACCTTGTCCGATTTATTTCATTTAATACAACTTTATATAAAGTGGGAGTAAAGGGAAAAGATGACAGTAATAATTTAAAATTGGCGACATTAGAACTAGATTTTCCCACACAATATGTTTTCTGTTTTTGTTAGAGAAATCTGTATTTTTCTCTTGAGGTCAGTGATTTCTCTTTGATATTATAATATGATTCTGGTTCTTGTGTCGTCAATTACGTGTGTATTCAAACACAACAATTTTAACAAAATATTCGAACATGTGTGGCAGACGTTACAAAATCCTTTTACAATCATGGTACGAGTGCTCCTACTAAGACATACATTTATATACACAGTAAAGTATCTAGACCGACTTAAAATGTACAATAGTCTTTGCCTCACTTAAATTTAATCAATCGTAGCTACCTAAGTGAAAAAGAACAGGAAGCTAAGCCATAAACCTATATTTAACGTCTTCGTGCTAGCTTTATTTCTTCCTTGAAATATGAGAGTAATCATTTCATTACGTACCGGTATGAAAGAATCTGCGACGAGCGGCGGTAATTCTGTTGTCTTCCTTTCGACTGGACAGGGCAATTTCTCCGGTGGTATCTTAAGCACGCTTCTCTTTACACCTTTGTTATTATTTTCAATCTCGTTCATTTCAGACTTGTCTTTTATCATTTCAGATGAAACCTCGGAATGCGCGTCTACATTTGTCCCAGTTATAAAATCTTTTTTGTTATTCACATTCTCGTCATCCATTCTGTTGTACGCTGAACTAACGGTTATAGGTGTACCTACTTTGCAAGTGACTCGCTCCAAAGAGGTTTTTGTTTGTTGGCTTTTTGTTTCGTTTCTGAGCGCATATATCCATTTTAATCTGCAGTCGCATAATAAATTGTTATCTGAAAATAAAAGTAGACTTTACTTTATACTAAAACTAAAAGTGCACATAAACAATGACTTACGTAAGACTGTATATTATCTTAAAGCTGTTAGCGTTTTCTATCTTGAATAATATTTTATCCCTCCACCGAGCTCAGTTTATTTTATGATATTTAGTGCACACATTTTGTACTTAGCACGCACGTAGGTTGATGCATTATTATGCATATTACCGATTATGCTTTGGCATAAATGGTTGTATAATTCACTTGCTAATTATTATGGAATTAGACCTATCATTATGTGTTCTGACACTCAGAGCTGTCTGAGTATAATTATGAAAATAATACTCAGTATAATCATAAAGATTTATTTAGCAGAGCATTATCTTAATTCTCAATCATTGTAATTTGCATTATTATGTAAGTATACATATAGTATTTATTTATTATATTCATATTATTATTTATTGATTTTAGATATATTATGTTTTATTATAGTCTTAGTATAAATTACTATTAGTTCATTAATGTTGTTTAATATAGTTAGGCTAGGTTAGTTTAATTAGTTAATAACAGCTATTGATTGTGCACGTCCTATCTGCTGTCTTTTACATTGTATCTCTTCGTAGGGCTGCTGTAAGAGATTTCTTTTAGAAATAAGCAGGCCCTTTGTGTCGTCTTTCCGTGTTAATTGTATCCTTGTGTGTTTCTTGTGTACAATAAAGAGTTAAATAAAAAATAAAAAATAAAATAAAGATTATCCAATAATTTCAACTATATTCGTGCTAATTAAATGCATGATACTGGATACTCGTGTGATTAAATTATTGATTACTGGACATTGAATACAATAGATATTATGTACTAATTAAGCTGTGATAATTTGTTACTAGTCTGACAATTTTAATCTCCTAGTGATATTACATAAAATACAATGTTTAAATATTATGTTTCATGAATATTATGTAAATTGTATTTGTATAAAATTAATGAGGTTAGTATCGTGTTTTGTATTCTGTGCCTTGTGATACAATTTAATAAAAGGAAATTACTGTGGCAAAATCTCTGTTACGATCAAATGAAAATACTTTTAATGTTTCGTTTGTTTTATAGATTCACTTTTTCCTCGGAGTGTTTTAAAGTTTCATGTCATGTGTCATAACTTATTTTATCGTGCATTTTAAACCATAGTCTGTTTTTCTAAATAATAATATATTTAATACATTTTTGAAAAATATACCACTTTAATTCTGATGCTGCCCGCAACTTTGTCGCGTTCAAGTTTGACTTTCGCGTGGAAATCGATATTTCTACCTCTTCTAAAAACTATCATACTAATAAGATTGTATTCTTTTCCATGACACAAAATATATCACTATTCAAATTGGTTCAGAGGCTTTAGCGCGAAATAGTAAAATAGCTACAGACAGACAGATTAAGTTTATCTTATATATAAAATTCTCATGTCACAAAACGGCTTTACTGATTTTAATCAAATTTTATATGCATATTCAGTGGGTCTAAGATCGGCTACTGGGTACTTATTATATTGAAAAGTGCATTTTTTGAATAAATAATAGTAAATTATTACAACCTGAGACAGGCGACGACCATTAAGTTTGTGCGACGGGATAGCGATCGTGTTGCCATGGTGACTATACTTATTTAGTCACTTTAATAAAATAATATGGCAAATATATTATGGCAAAGCAACGTTTGCCGAGAAAGCTAGTAATAAATAATATTAGTATGGATTTACCTTCAATCAGAAGATTACTGTTCTGCGCCTTCAAGTTATCAATAATCGGATTGATGTTGTCGTATGTCAAAACGTGCAGATCATTCAGTCGTAGATCCAACGAACTCAGTCCTCTAACACCTTCAAATAAGCCAGACGGTAGGGTGAGCAGTTTGTTATCATCGAGCGATAGCTTCCAAAGCTGAGATAGACCATCGAAAGCTCTCTCCGATATATATTTTATGTCATTCTTCCCCAGGAGTAGCTCCTGCAAATTCCACAGCTCAGCAAAAGTGAACTCAGTCAAGTTTGAAATGCAGTTCCTTCTAAGATCTAATTTCCGCAGATTGGCCAATCCATCAAACGTGTGCCGGTTCAGATGGTAGATGGTGTTTTTGTTCAAATCCAATTCCAGTAGGTTGAAAGTGTGCTGGAATGTACCGTCGTAGATCGTCGATATATTATTTTTTGTGAACACCAATTTCTGGAGCTTTGGTAGATCGAAAAACGCAACTTTGTCGATTTCAATCAGCGCGTTGTCTTCTAAATTGATGAGTGTTATGTTAGGCAAATGCGCGAACGCGTACGATTCTAACGTTCCGATCTGATTCGATGAGAGTACAGCTTCGTTTAAATTCGTGAGGTTGGCGAACGCGAAGGAGGTTATATCGCCAATATTGCCATACTTTATATTTATAGACCTCAGTCTTTGTAAGTATTGAAGTGACTTTGTGGGTATATAGTTCAGTGCTCCGTCAACTCGGACATTAAACGACAATGTGTGCAAAGCAGGTTGCGACGCAAAACTTTGCCAGATAGGGTCGTCTCTCGGTATGCCTCCATTGAATACCCAGCATTCCGCCTTTGTTGCATTCTTCAATTCTCTTGTATTCTCACAGTAACAGTGCACTTTAGAATTACGATCTGTTATGTCGCAGATATTCTTAAGAAAACCGCCGGTTTTTTCTTGACTTCTTCTTTTATTGTCCCTGCTCTGTACGGCCGAGGACATTTCTTTCACTAGGGCGAATGTTATAGAAATGTGCATAATTCTTGCTATCCGCCACTGCATGTTCTTTGCCTGCAACAAACGTTCTACGTTTAAAATTTATAAGAGAATGAAGACTACGTTTAAAGGAATAATAAGCTCTTTGTGATTAAGTTACTCGGCGCTGAAGGCGGGCGAATATCAATATTATCCATCCATTTACTCGTTATATTATGCTTGACTCAGATTATCGAAGGCTTAATCATAATAGATTTATTTTTAATTGAAACGTGGGCGATGAATAATTAGTAAGCAATGAGGGATTAATTTTGTATTAAAATCAAAACAATGGCTTGGCTGAATTCTAATTTTGCAATATATTTTGTATTTTAGCTTATCGTTATTCAATCATTCGAACAGTAACGTAATAAACTAAAACTACCATATTTACCAAATAAACATTATTGTTCATAAGAGTCAAAATATTATAATAATGTCTTTAAAACTTTTAGGGTTCCTTACAAAAAGGGTTATTCCGATTTTAAGGGTTCCGTATCCAAAGTGAGTAAGAATAATAATGTTAAAGTTTATAATATATTCTTATTATTATTCTTAAGAAAGGTCACATATAATGATGTCTTTTTAACTTTTTAAGGTTCCGAACCCAAGGGGTAACGCACCATGGGCAGTAAATAATAAAGCCTCAGATCACAATATGTTTGTTGACTTACATGTGATCTATGATTACATATTGTGATCTGAGACATTTCTTATTTTCCTGCCCTAAGTGCGTAATGTATAGTGCGTAATAGGGTAGTAGGTGCGAAAACTATTTTTGCATATTTTTCAGTTTTATAATAGTACAGAACCCTTAGTGCGCTAGTCCAACTCACCGCCGAATTTTTATTATTAAATTAGTTTCACTGCGTACGAATTTAAAAGACCAACCGCATTTACAATACTGAAACTGCATTACCAACATAATAAATTTTCACAAACAACTTCCTGAAGCAGTAACTGGAAAATGGATTTTATTTCCGCGCGGATACAATATATGAATATATTGTATTTAAAATACACCTAGAAAGTTAAATAAACAGCTATAAAATATAATAAATAACAAAACTAACAAGTAAATAAAGTATTTGTTACCGTTTCAATAGGTACCTAATAATGTTTAATTATGTTAACCATGTAACAGCTCATTATTTTTTACCTTCTTTTATATTATTAATATATATTACTTATATATATTACTTTGTTAATTTGTAAGAATAGTAATATTTCATATTATATTATAGTTTATAAGCTAAACATTTGCATGCTTGTGATTTTACCATTGTCAACTCTACTAACGTCTTTACTAACTCACATTTGCAAATAAAGAAATTGAATTGAATCGAAAATGTATACTGTGAAACATTTTCATAGAAATCTTATGGCTTGTACTTCATTATTTTGTATTTGTCCTTAATTGAGAGCTTTAAGAGTTTTCGAAAGTGTAAGGAGTTTGTCTATTGTCCACTGGCACTGTGTGTAGGCTTTCTCCAAACAGAATATAATAATAAAATAATATAATAAAATAATACCACACATCGGTTTCGATAGCAATGGCAGGTTTAATTGAAACCTGCGGGGCTAAAATGGTCGCAGCAATTCCTCTCAATCAATTCACAAAATGAATTGTTAAAACTGTCAAACTCACGAATGTCAAATTTAGACCAATTCAATTGGTCTAAATTCGTACTAATTTGATATTCGTGAGTTTGGCCATTCCAATTGGTCTAAATTCGTACTAATTTGACATTCGTGACTTATGACCGTTTTGACAATTCATTTTGTGAATTGATTGTGGAGGAATTGCTATGCGACCATTTTAGCCCCGCAGGTCTGTTACGCGGGAATAGTTTTATAGCGTTCAAGTGTATGTGCCGTACACAAGAGCACTCTCTGTTCATTTACTCTCATAAGTCATAACCCAGTGGGGTCCGACTATACATGTCCATCAGACGCATACATCATAATAATATTACTTTTCAGACAATTTAACAAAAAGTTTAGTCAGGAAAAACCAGACTCCCGTAAAACTCTCAAAAACAGGGCATAAGTTATTCAATTGCAAAATTAAGTATTTAATTAAAATGTGCCACTCCACAATCAATATTAAACCTACCCACTTAACAGGTGCTTTATTTGCACTTAGATAACGAGGAATTAGAGAATACAATTACAATTAAATTAATTAATGTATAGTTAAGAGGGAATAGCATAAATTGTGTCGTTCCATCTAATGATCGTCGGAAACCCGAGCCTAACTACATGTAATACTGCCGCCCTTAATGAACCCCGCTGCGGATTAAATACTAAAATACTAATTACTTCTTCGACTCCTAGGTACGTACTTGGAATTAATGCTGAAGCAAGCTCATTTTAAGATTCACCTACTTTATCCGTAGCTTCTGGGCTTTGAAGTAAAGCTAGGTACCATTTAGTTAGCAGTTAAATATTTTATTTTTTTCAACGAATAATTATAGAAATATTTTCAATTCAAATTGTAAAAATAAATTGAAATAATATAATATAGTGCTGAAAATTGTAATTGGTTATTCATATTTTATGTAGGTATTAACTAGTCACTACAAATAGTAATTACACTTTGAATAAACACCACGGCGAACGAATTTTGTAACAGCGAAAGCATAACACTCCCGATTAGCTTCATGCAATATTTGGTATCTACATCAACAGGTTTCAAACTAAAGAGCTTATAACCTCAATTTCACGAACGATTTTGCCCATTTCGACCAAACCTGTTTGGGGAAATAGCCATCTTTCAACATTGCGATGATTTTTATTAAAATGATCCCATCAATTTATCGTATCTTATGTACATGAAGAATGGATTTATT
The DNA here is from genome assembly GCA_937595015.1 of Polyommatus icarus. Taxonomy (NCBI): domain Eukaryota; kingdom Metazoa; phylum Arthropoda; class Insecta; order Lepidoptera; family Lycaenidae; genus Polyommatus; species Polyommatus icarus. The sequence continues at coordinate 16,465,724 of OW569335.1, forward strand.
TGGATTTTGTATTTCTCCAGAAACCTGGAGTTGGTATCTCGTCGAAAATAAATCAACGGGTACTAGTCTTTTAAGCGTAGATGAAAGGTTTCCAGGAGATGAATTACTTTTATAAAGGAAAATGTAGCGATAAATACCGAAAAATATTACTTAGCAATAAAGGTGAATGAATGTGATGACTGATGAGCCTTTTCGTCTTAAATCGGTTGTACACATTGGGCCAACGCATTGAGCTAGCGCATTGGGCCAACATATAGAGTACGGAATGTACCAACTTATGGCCAAGTACTAGACTAGGCCTCTATAAGTTGGTCCAATGCGCTGGTGATGGCACCAGCGCATTTGACCCCGACCAACGCATGGGCGTTAGCCCAATGTGTACACTGTAAAGCCGACTTCAGAGTACAAAGTTAATATTTTACACGTGGCTTAATATTATAGTTACCGAGTCTTACACGACATTTCAAAGTTCGTCAAAACAAGATCAATTTTCGTTTTAACATCATAATATCAATTTTCAGAGAAGAGATGACCATAGATTCCTTAAAAAATATTTCATAATTATGAAGAATAATAGTAGACATCACAAAGAGGGCAAGTACGCTATAAAAGCTGTTAGTGCCAATATTAACAAGGCAGATAACATGGACGACCTCGCTAATGTGCCGTCATAAATTGGGACGAGAAATAATTTCATATTCACCAAACATAAATCAAAGATGGCTTTAAAAATTGTTGGCAGCACTTCTGATGGCTAGTGCCAAGATGAAGGAGGTTCCAAAAGATTATAGTTTTAAATCCATCAGTAAGTTAGCTGGGTGACTGGATAGAATGAGAACTGATAAAGTAGGTAGCTATCGCTCCATTCTGGCACTTCATTTGACGATAAAAGCCTTTTTAAAACATCCATACTTCCATACTCATAATATTATAAATGTGAAAGTGTGTCTGTCTGTCTGTTACCTCTTCACGCTCAGACCGCTGAACCAATGTTGCTGAAAGGCATGGAGATACCTTAAGGGCGTTCCGTCCGGAGATTCCGTAATTGACCGTATTTAGAACCTTATAAACTCATAATCTGAAAGCTACAAAGTTATAATAAAAATACAGCAATAATCTTCAGTATATCAACATTCCTTTTGTCGTTTTAAATTTTCTATTTTTGTTTCTTATACTCATGATATCAGCTTCGAAAGTAATACCAATTTGTTAAAATTCAAACATACATTCAGCATCTCCTTAGGATTTACAAATTACTTTTATTTGAAACTCACGCCAATAGATCGACAATATCATAAACTACATATTCGCCGTTTTAAATTTTTTTTAGGACAATTTTGAACTAAGTTAAGTAAAAATAATAGGGTTATAGGGACATAGGATACTTTTGATCCCGAAATACGCGGTTCACACGCGATTAACAGGCGCAATGGATCAGTGACGGGCATCATCTAGATTGTTGTAATCTAAATAATAGTAGTTGAAGTTGAAATTATACGTGTAAAAAGTATAGACATTTTAAAAGTTGTTTTTTTTGTTTAAAAGTTTTCTGGTAGTTGGTATTATGCAAAGCGCGAGGGAAACAACAATAATTCATTTTAAAATTTGTAGATCTGACTTGCATCATAGCAATAATTTTCATGCCCACTGAAAATAATGAAGTAGTTTATTCTCCCGCGCGTGTTACAAAATATATTATTATGTTTGTGCAAAAAAAGTACAAAGTCTACGATACGAGTAATATTATCGTAGTTGTACCATCGAGGAAATTGATTCCTATGCATCTGAGAGACCAACGTCATTTGGTCGATCATGTCAATTCAATGTTAATTGTGATCTGTCGGCTGGTTTTGACGTAACGCGACCAAACTACGTAGGTCCCCGATCTGCATAGGAATCAACTTCTCTGATAGTACTTTTTTTGTAACCTCGCAAAATTTATGATCACAAAAAGATACTTTGGCTATTACAGCTCATACCAAGCTCGTAAAATAATAATACAATACTGAAGCCGTAAAAGCTTTCCCTCTCAAACATAATATAAACAAAATCGGCCAAGTACACGTCGACCTCGCGCCGAAAGGGTTCCGTAGCATTTATTGATATCGAGCAAAAATAGGCAGAGAATCGCGTTTTCATCGATTTCCCCTTTCATTTTATTTAATTGTTTTATTTATTACAATAGTTAAAATTCAAAATTTATTAAATACACGGCATATTTTATTATTGAACAATAGTATAAGGCGGGCAGTGTAATTCACGTCGTCTAATCCATACTAAGTTAAACCTGTGTTACACCAAAACTAAAAATATGCCTGAGTGTATTATATTATTAGCAAAAAAGGTACAAAATCGGATTGGATGAAGGAGTTCCACTAAATAATGTTTATTAAATAACTCTTACTACTCACTGCTACTCAAAAATAAAATGAAATTTTTATTTTTGAGTGTTTGTGAAAATAAATATAATTCGTGAAATTTTTACCGTCCGTCCGTCTGTTTGTTTCAAGAACCGTTAAGTATAATTTACACAGAGCCAGTACTGGCTGCCAATAGGACTGGCAGTCAGTATTGGCTTGGCATATGACGCGTGTGAACAGTTTGGCCTGGCTTGAAACACTGTTCACACGCGGCATATACCAAGCCAATACTGGCTGCCAGTCTTATTGGCTAGCTCTGTGAAAACTATACTTATAGGTAAACTGTTCTTGAAACAAACAAACGGGCGAACGGACAGAGAGCGAAGTGATTATACTAGGGTTGTTACCCTTTGGGTACGGAACTCTAATAAAATATCAACTTATTACACTTAAATACCTATTTTCATGTGTACGAGAGTTAAGAAAACATTACCATAAAACAGCACACGAGCCAAATTACATTTTCTACCAATTTTTTTGTCTTATTTCTCGCGTCTTATGTAAATAAATTCAATATAGAGAGTATTCTTGTACCGTTTCTCTCACAAAATTCAGTATATTTCACACTTATCGTGTTTTTAAAAGCTATAGCTTTGAGCGCGACGACCGAACCAAGAAAGTCCGTAACGAAACATATCTAACACTCGTCTAACGTCGTTTTAATTCCGCAGACTTTGGCTCGATTTGGTTCGGGGTGTAGAGGTCGACGTTGTCAGACTTCGGCACGGTGTTTGTGTGCGTGCGACTACACGTATGCGAATTAATAGGGTATTACATGAATTTTTGAAATGTATCCTAAAACAATTCTATAGTGATAATATTATGACGCTAAAAATAAAATATATTTTTTTTCGCACGTTAAGTATGAAAAAACCCATTATTTTTACATAATTTCAAATTTCGCGCGTATTTTGAAAAAACGCTTCCGCTAGTGGGCGCCATGTTTGCTCTATGGTCATGAGTTCATGACGTCATTGCGGTAGTAAACAAACAGGCATCAATTGACATAAGACATTGGAATCTGACAGTTGACACAGTTGTCATTTTTTTTGTTTACTATCCCAATGACGTCATTAACATGGCGGAAAGATTTCGGAGCGTTCAAAGACAGATAAAAAATCCTAAAATCTTTAAACTGCATTTAAAAATATAATAAGCTATCTTATGAAGTCAAACTAACATTTCTCGATTGCTTTTTCTCTAAGCTATCATAATAATACATTTTTTCATTTTTTCTCACATAACACTATAATAGCCTATTTTTTTTCAAAATCCTCCCCCTAACATTATCAGGGCTTGTTAATTATAATACCCTATTGCAAAAGTTGATAAAAATGCTATTGCATAGCTTATCGCAGCAATCCCCTGAGTGCTACACGGTACTTTTAATTGTTATTATTACTGCAGTAACTGAAGTTTAGGATTTTGTTAAGTTCTGTTTTAGCTTTATAGTAATACTAGGATCTAGGTATTACTTTTTAAGTACTAACCCACATAAATTATATAATTGAATCATGAAATAGGTATTATAACTCGCAATACAAACGCTAGAATTAAACTTACAGTCACACAAATGGAATTATTGTGGAAATAAAATTAAATACTTTTTCTAAGACTAGCATGATGAATGGACGGCCCAGGCCCAGCGGTACTGATTAGATTAGAACGTCGCGGTGATTGTGCGGAACAGAAGTGGGAAATGTCCAATTTTGCGCAATTCATTCATTATCGTTAGAAACGTTTTAGTAAAAATTTTACGTTTCTGGTGGGCTATTATGACCTCTTATTTCCAGCCAGTTTACGCCCAAAATGTACCGTTTTCGGGCGTAAACTGGCTGGAAATAAGAGGTCATAATAACCCACCTGGTGTATTTTTTCAATAGCTCTATAAGAATATTTATAATATTATACTAAATGACGCCCTCCATTGCGCCAAAATTAGTTTATCACGTGGAAACCGTAAAATTTTCCATGATCAAAGTATTCTATGTCCTTTCTCAGGACTTAAAGTATCTCCATACCAATTTTAAACAAAATCGGTTCAGCTGTTTGAGCGTGAAGAGGTAACATAAAGATAGACAGACACACTTTCGTATTTAAATATTAGCATGGAAGTTTGTTGTTGCTTATCAACGATTTTTTGTCTTCCTTATAATTTTTAAACCCCGACAAAAAAGAGGTGTTATAAGTTTGACGTGTTTGTCTATGTGTGTCTGTTCGTGGCTTTGTAGCATTCCATTTAATGGGAGGATTCTGATCTAAAATATGTATTTTTGTTTGGAAATTAGGCCCACTTTACCACAAACTTCTAGTCGATTTACCTCTATGTGCGTGTGCGTAAAAACTTTTTGTTTTTATGAAATGACAGGTCTGGCTGCTCTTGGTTTTTGGACCATACGGGACATAAATCACTGGGACGCCATCGCGACGTAGCCAGTGACGTTACTATGTCACCTCTACGTCACCACAAAGTAATGTTTTTAAACATAACTTTAAGAAAACAGCGCTTTGCGGCGACGCGACGTACAGACGCCAGACGTTGCTTGGACGTTGCCATGGTAATGTCGCTGGCTACGTCGCGGTGGAGTTATAAGAGGCTATAAGAGCCATACCTCACCAGGATGCTACAGCAACGTGGCCAGTGTAGTTACCATGGCAACGTCTGGACTCTGGAGTCTCTACGTCGCCATCACTAGCGTAGCCACAATCAACCGCTCCGCATGCGGCGACTGCTGACGTTTCCAGTTGTTTGCACGTCTTTGTATCAATCAGTCGCTGATGTTTGTGATATCCTCAGATAATTGAACATTATTCAAGGTATTTTCTTAAATCTTCATGGAAATGTGGCAAAGTACAAATGCCAGACGTTGTCATGGTAACGTCACTGGCCACGTGCCATGGCATCCCGGTGAGGTGTGGCTTTAATAGTAAAAAACCTAGCATATTATATTTTTCTTAAAGACTCGATTAGTTTCAAATATTAGCACTTGAAAAAACTTCACTTAGCTTTAATAAAACTGGCCCTAATTTTATATAGTTTCCGCCAAAACCTTTCTATTCATTCGTAGGCTGTAAAAATATTTTCCAACAGTATTTTTATTTCAAGCCCATTATGGGTCAAAGGAATAAAGACGGTACTTTCAACGCCTATAGCCTTTGTTAGGCGAGTGGAGGAATATTGATGAAAGTGGAAATCGTGACATGACGCGACCCCTGGTCTAGCCTTATTGCCCCAAATAGGCTAGCGAGATATTCTTACACAAATTGTTTCGTTGATTTATTAGAATCATATATATGGCCGTATGTTTGATACTGATTACTGAGTGAAATATCTGAGAAAAGAATTACAAGTAAGTATATGTTACCCACAACTTTATTCCGCCAAAATAAGTTCATCGCATTAGGTATATTTAATGTGCAGAATCGTATTATTATCATAGCAATTAAAATTTGTTCGCAATGTCTAACTAGCAATAACGATCGAACTAGATTATTAATTAATTATAGACAGTACCGTTGAAAAATCTAGATAAAGTAAAAGTTTATGTCACAAAGGCAGGCGTAGCTGTATATTGTCATACTTTGTTATAGAGCTGTTATTGCAGATCTAAATAACTGATGCCAGAGCCAAAACCGCTCAAGAATTTGCATTCGTATTCAATTTGCCGTTTGCTCTAAAATCAAAAAGAGAATATTCAGAAACCAATTAATAAAACATTCATAACTGCGTCTGGGTTCTGAACCTGAAGAATAGAATCGATATCAGCCGTCAATAACATTTGAAACGCCATCCTCGGCATTTTAAAGAGAGATGCAATTAAAATGTCATACGCAGTGCGTTAGAAGCCTCGCTATTTCATAATATTCTCCTTTTTTGTTTGAACGTGCTAATCTTACAAAGTACTGGGCTGATTTTTATGATATTCAGCACAGATGTAGATTAGATCTTAGGCCGTGTTTCCACCTGCAAGACAACTGTCGCGAGAAGTGTCTGACAGTCTGTCTGACAGCAGCTTGTAAGTGTAAACCCCGTAGCAAGTGCTGTCGCGACAATTTGTCAAGCGCTTCCTGCGAGTAGTTGCAACAGCATGTCTAAACATGTCTGCGAGGACTCGCGACATATCTCGCTGCGGGTCACCGCAGATATACGGTCTAGTTTCGTATCCGCGAGCTTCTCGCAAGACATATTTTATTGCAGCAATAAATTGCAGGAATTAGTATGAAATGTTGCAAGAAACTCACGCAAGACTTCCGCGAGTTTGCTTGCAGGTGGAAACATGGCCTTAGGGAAGGGACGTAGCCTCCTTTTTTTGGGAAAAAGTATGGTTCGCCCGAATTACTTCGTTTACTAAATTATTAGTCCTAATTTTGCAAATGAGATATCAATAGATTAGTAAATAGACAATGAAAAGGTTTTCATACCTTTAATTAATTGCGATTTTGCACATTTTATTTTTAATTGGTATATTATGATTTCTTGAACAAATTGTTTGACAATTTTATTCTTACCATTATGTAAAGACAAGAATATAATTTAGATATTGATTACTACATATGTCTTACTTCAAACGTGACCAATTTTGTTCCTCCGCCATAATTAATAGAGGTGTCTGAGGTTTCACAGCTATTTCTGATCAAACAAACCACAAAATAAATTTAACGCTTAGTGGTTAAACGACCACTGCTCTTCGCTTCAGTAGAAAGTGGTCAGCATAAAAGTGATGAAGAACTTAATGAGAGTTTATTTTTAGTTTTTTCATAGTTTAAGTGCTGTTTTTACTTGGATTTCCTAGACAAGATTAGCATAGACAGACCACCCATCTAATATATAAAATTCTCGTGTCACAGTTCTCGCTGTCGTTCCTCCGAAACGGTTTGACCGATTCTCATGAAATTTTGTGAGCATATTGAGTAGGTCTGAGAATCGGCCAACATCTATTTTTCATACCAAAAATTATTTATATGGCAAAACAACGTTTGCCGGGACAGCTAGTATTTTATAGTATTCCTAGTTAGCTGATGATATCCACAACTCAGTTGCGCCCAAATTCGTTTATCGCGCGCGAACCACATATTTCCCTGGGATAAAAGTGTCCTATGTCCTTTCCCGGGACTCACAGTATCTCCATACTAAGTTTCAGCAAAATCGGTTCAGCTGTTTAGGCGTAAAGAGGTAACAGATAGTCAGTCAGACCCATTTGGGATTTATAATGTTTTTATAAAGAAAAGAAGAGTATGGATTTGCATGCTCAGTTAAAAAAATAAACTTTACAGACGCATAAAATATCTACCTGTTCGGTAGCAGATACAATTAAAACACGTATCACTGTCACATTGTTTAAAACAGACCAATTACAGGATAATGTCACATTTAAAGCTTCATTGGAGCATTTATATCTTGGAGTCTTATAATTACAATCGTTAACGGAACGGACGATTTCGGACGCTCGGGACCGTCCGAATTACGGACAGCTTGTAAATAAACGTATTCGAGTCGGACGGATATTGATTGTGCAAACGAAGGGTAAACAATGTATGTGTATTGTACATGACTTAAATACCGCGTCTTTAAAAAGGCTTACTACATTTTTTCATCCAAAAAAGATTCAAGGAGTAAATAATATTTTATTATGACTGTATGTACTGAGGTGATGCTAAATTCATCACCTTTATGAGTGGCAGTCTTCAATCGTGCGTTTTTTGCCGCGCACTGTAAAAATCTGGAACGAATTGTCGCCAGCAGTATTTTCGAACCAATACAACCTGCAAACCTTCAAGAAAACAGCGTATACCATAATGAATGGCCGGCAATGCCAGATACAAGTCTTTTGATGTTGCGTGTGTCCATAGGCGACGGAAGTTGTTTTCCATCAGGCGACCCCTTTGCTCGTTTGTCATCTCATTTTATAAAAAATACAACTAACTTTACAAGAAGTTAGTTAGTGTAAACTAACGGGAACACCATAAACATTAAAACTTGCCCATCTCAAGTTTTACGTGGAGTCGACATGTCCCTAATCTCAGAGATAAGCGACGTAGGTTAGACAAATTAACCAAGTTAAGCAACTTAAGTCCTTGCGGTCGGTCCTTCAAGTTGTTTGCGATTGTACCCTGTTTTTATCGTAATATCATTTAATTAGGGTAACCATAATTTTGAAAGTTTGCCTGTTTAATGGGAAAGTTTGGGCTGGTTTGTGAATTGCTAAACGGATATTATACCTGTATCTATACATATTATAAAACAAAGTCGCTTTTTTTCCCTCATGTCCCTTTGTTCCCTTTAATATTTTAAGAGGAAGGCTATAGGCTATATTTTATCACGCTAAGTCTAATAGCAGCGAATAAATAGAGGAAAATGTGGAAAAAACGGAAAAAATTATTTGAAAGGGCTAAATTGAACGCGCTAATTTCAGGAAGTACTGGTCCGATTTGAAAAATTCTTTCAGTGTTAGATAGCCCATTTATTGAGGAAGGCTATAATAGGCTATATTTTATCACGCTAATACTAATAGGAGAATGTGGAAAAAACGGGGGAATTTATTTGAAGGGGCTTATCTCGCGAACTACTGGAGCAATTTTTATGATATTTGGCACAAATAAGAAGTAGACCACGTGAAGGATCATAGGCTATCGATTTTAATAATTTTTCCAGTGGCTATATATTTTATACCTGTGCGACGCGGGCGGGTCGCTAGTTTCTCTATAACATGTTATAATTTTTGTAAATATACTGTTAATTTATCTTTAATACGTGTTCTATAAAATATGTATTGACATATTTTATGACTCCCCATTGGGGGAGTCACTAAAAGCAAATAAGGCTAAATAATAGCACCTATATAAACTCTGTTACAAAATCAAGTGCATAGAACAATGTATGTTAATCGCTGTTATTATTGTACCTACCTACATTGGATATAATTATAATATAGCGTATAGTGCACATAGGAACGTAATAATATTATTATACGTGAATAATAAAATAAGCTACCCGTATGATGAAAAAACCCTTCAATCCTGGCCTACATTTACTCCCGAATTCATCCATAGATTCAAATCAAATCCACCAATATTTTTACGATTTAGAATAAAATGCCGAAACCTATGAAATAGCCCAAAACATATTTTTATTTGACCAAAATGCTTTGTAAAATAATCTGTACATTTTTGTGAAGTTCACGTGAAGCGTGACAGAGTGGACAAAGTGATAAAAGTGCTTTGACCGCTCCATCACGATGCCACGCGCTTTTTATTAGCTTTCATTGTGCGGGACAATGTGACAATTTCACGACATTTTAACAAGTTACACTTTGAACAAAACTGGACTATAATGTTCAACAAGTTACATTTTTTGCACGCTTATAATATTATAGCGTCACTTGTAACTATGTACTTTTAAGTAAGAAATTCTCTGAATCTTAATTTGACCCACTTTCCGGTCTTCGATTAGGAATACCAAAAAAATAGTCACACGACTTAAATCCAACATGGTGGACATCCAAGATGACGGATTGGCGTGCGTGCTTAAAGCGTATTTTTTAGACTTTTAAACTATTAATTATATTGTGAAATTATTTAAACAATTTCAGACAAATAGTATGTCCCTATACACGTTCGTCATTAGTTCATCACTTTTAACAAAGCTGATAAATAATAATCAAAATGGCGGCAATTTTGACAAGAATTATAATAGGGAAGATGTGACATTTTTATTTTTGTGTTTATTTTAAAGAACCTCATGTAGAATAGACGACAAGTATATTAAAAAAAATTAAACACTGGAATTTACTGAAAAAATGCGGTTTAAATTTTGGCGCCAAAACGGATCTATAGTCTGTATGACGTCACTACTGTTTGACAATTATTGACAATGGCCCCACCTGATCAATATATACCTTAACCTGTGCACCAAAGAGAATATAATCGCTAGGTGCTGTGCGGCTCGATCGTATTAGTCCTCAATGGCTTTCCCAAAGGCTTTTCTAATTTTGCATTATTTTTCGGCTAAGAAAAGTTCAAGAGATGATGTACTCAGGTCAAATAAAATTGCAAGTCTTCGAATTCACATTGAATCAGAAACTCACACGAATTTGCTTTTTTTAATCATTTGCTGTGCACTTGTCAATTATTTACCTTTAATTAAAATTAAATAAAAAAGTGTATTTACAATACGATATAGTTTTATTATCTCAAACATTTAAAAAAATAATGCACATAAACCATGTCTATATCACTTACGGGTTAGACAGTACCTAAGTTTATAAGACCCAAAGGCCACATTTAGCATTTTGTGGTGTATATTATTGGAAAATAAAACCAGAATAGTGATTGGTTGCTAGCCGCATCGTCTATTAACACATTCATTACCACCACTATTTCATAACAGTTCCCAGCGATGCCGCCCTGTAAAAAACGCAAACATGCTAGGTGTGCTCTCGGCACTGCAGGATGAAATTACGTAGCACGCTAGGCGTGTTCACTGGCACTGTAAAGAGGTAAAATCATAATTTAGACTTCTTCCAATAACATGTGACAGACGTAATCGGAGGCTCCTTTTGCAGGACCTCGCATTTGCAGGCCTGAACCGAGCCTTGCATTTCATTTATAATAGCTATAGCACGATACCGTAACCTCCTTTACGTACTTTGTGTTCTGGAGTAACTCGAATGGTAACTTGACTTTTTATTATATGTAAGTACATGTTTCTCCTTCTCTTTTGAGTTGAAGATTCAGATGGTATTGTGCTATAAGATTCTCTTGTTGAGCTGAAATAAAATAACTGCTATAACATGTATATAGAAGCCGCTGAATGAAGGTAAATAAATGATATTACATGATACTTAATTTTAGTCCCTCTCTTTTCTACACTGGAATACTTACTCTGCACTTTCGACAAAAAATGTTAAGTACTACAATGTCAACAGTGACTTTGGAAGATAATATCTATAAAACGTAGTGATTACATTCTCTTTGTATTTGTAGAGTCTGCTTTGATAAACCCAGCTTCCATTTTTATTGAAAAAATGCAATAAAACTTTCGTGAACCTTAACCTCTCAAAAAGTTGTCAAACATAATCAAAATTCAAATATAGTAATACTACTCGACCAAGCCAACTAGACGACTGTCAAATTATGCTCTCTCGCTCTTATGCATTCTAGCGACGTGCGTAAGTGCGAGAGAGCAAGCTTTCATATTCGTCTAGTTGGCTTGGTCGAGTAGTATGTATTATATTTCTCTATGGTTGTCAAAAGCATGTGTGACGTCACTGAACGCTGATTGGTGTTTTGAAATACGTTCCGTTTCAAGCTACTTTTAATTCATATTTTTTGTAAAAAAAACAATATTTTATAAAATAATAACCTTACAGTGGCCTTTCTTTTATTTATTTTTTTACATTTTAATAGCAAAATTTTCATAAATATTGTATTTGCATGTTTCCTATTCTCGTCAGAATTGCCACAATTTTAATTATTGATCAGTTTTGTTTTTACACCAACACCAAGTTCTTAAAACATGAAAAATAATGTCACGACAACTATAATTGTAAACAACATGAAAATAATGTAACTAAAAGTTATGTTATATTAACGTCTTGTGAGCTAGTTGAAATTTTTCTTCAAATTGTGAGACTAAACCAAGCCATTTCGACGTAGCTTAAAATTATTCACGTAACTCTCGAGAAGCAATAAAACCGGCGATATTTATAAAATGGCAACATTTGCAAAATATGCTCCAAACACGTTCTGTTTCTCTTGCTAAATCTATTTCAGGATTTGGAGAGATTTGTGCAAAATTTATTACTTTTTCCTCATATACGGCGGACGTGAATTTTTTATTATGCTCTTTTATTTATATAAATTCAATAACGTCTTAATACAGTTCCCTGTCCATGTCGTATAGAGTAGATTGATCGACATCAATCTACTCTATACGACATGTACAGGGATATAACAATGTTAAGAGATACGACTATCTCTTAACATTGTTAAGTTTAAATAATGATATCTCTCACACTGGTTTCGAAGACTGTGGCCGGTTTATAGAAATAGCTACATAGAAGTGGCTTTATGGTAAAAAAGTGTATGCTTAGTACATAACTCCAACATAACTGACTAAGTGATCAGATACAGGACTTGCTTTTTAAGACAAAAATTACAAAACTTGAAAGCAACATTATCTAACGCGGTAATCGAGCCCAAGACCTCCGAGTCAAGAGCCACGCTCGCTTACGTAGTAGGTAAGGCTAAGTAATACGTTGAACGTAATACGATCGTAAAAGTAAGTATTTACGTTCTAAGCGATATCAGTTTCAGAAATATAATATCCCCAAGGAATGTGTTTAGGAAATGCGCATTTTAACCCTTGACGATAGAAGGGTAATAAAAAGTTTTAGATGTGTATATCCGTTTTCTGCTGTATGGTGTCTAAGGTATTGCAACACAATAACATTTTTTTGGTTAAATGTGATAAAGGGAAGGATAGCTATAGACCCAATACTATGCTTGTATTATAAAGCTGAAGAGTTCTTAATTTGTTTATTTGAAAACGCTAATCTAAGGAACCACTGGTTAGAAATGGAAAATTATTTTTTTGTTGTTAAATCCATTTATCGATGAAGACTATAATATTATAATATTATAGTCTTCATCTATATTATACTATATTATATAGCCATAAGCCTTCCTTGTCATGTTACGACCAATAAGAGCGAGGAATCAGAGGAAAATGTGGAAAAAGGGGGAAAATTATTATTTGAATTTTTATGTTATTTGGCACAGATATAAAGTGTACCACAGGATAGGACATAGGCTACTTTTTGGGGCAAAATATACGGTTCCCTCAAATCACTTATTTAGTCGGGTGGAGCCGCGCGGAACGTCTAGTGTCGAAGTAAAATACTTACTTACCATTTACTGAGGGAGGAGGTCCCCTCTTACATGGTCAAACATTGTTTTAGATTTTTACTAGATGGCGCCCGTAACTCGCGCCGTGCGCCAAAATTCGTATATCGCGCGGAACCGTACGTTTTTCCGGGATAAAAACTACCGTATGTCCTTTTTCGGGACTCAAAGTATCTCTATGCCAAAATCCAGCAAAATCGGTTCAGTGGTTCGAGCGAGAAGAGGTAACAGACAGACAGACAGATAGATACACAGACAGACAGATATACAGAAACGCTTTTACATTTATAATATTAGTATTAAGTATTATTTATTATCATCACCACTACATGTACCCAGTAAATATTACTCAATAATGATTCATTAGTTTCATAAAAATTTTTATTTTTATTTAATCTATATATATATAAATAGATTTTCAAATGTGTTAGTCGCGCTAAAACTCGAAAACGGCTGAACGGATTGGGCTGATTTTAGTCTTAAAATATTCGTAGAAGTCCAGGGAAGGTTTTAAAGTGACACGAAGTTCACCGGGACAGCTAGCACGATAATAAAAACATTACATCGCTCTGCAGCTTTTGTATAGCGCTGTAAATACACAAATAGTTGTGATATAAATTTTTCGGTAACCGAATTTGGTGGCTTTAATAAAAATTTTAAGCCGAAAAGGGTAAGGTATTTTCAATACCATTTTGTTTGCGTCGACATCGGCGAACAAAACACGTACGGTTTTAATTTTCATGTGTATCAGGTTTTAAATTGTGTGCTTTATTATTTTTTTATTTGTTAATAAAGTTGTCAAATCATATCAAACATTGTGTCAAAGAAAATAGTATTTTGGTTAGATTGAAAGATTGGCGAAAGTGGATGGAGTAAGTAACATTATTGAAAATTTTCTTTTTTTTTTTGCATCAGTGTAGAATTTATGTAATGTATGCATATACCAAGTTTACCAGACGATAAAGTAAGTGACTTAGAAAGTTTGTTCAAATTATAAGGGAAAAAAAGGGTAATTGCATTTATGTAACTTAGCACAGAAATAAGATCTAGATGTCTGTGTAAGTTAGTATAGTTTGTACAAATAAAGAATTTTCTATTTATCTATCTATGTTACAAAATTTTAGTTATCCACTGATGCAAACGTCAGCCTGTGCTTTTGACCTTCTTGTATTATAAATTATAATATTATGGTGTCTGTACATAAAATTTACAACTTCGACACGTAGTAACCACCAGATCATTTCTTTTTTTGATATAAGTTCTTATTTGATTGAAAAAGTTACAAAAGTACGTTTCTGTATCCATCAAAGACATGAGAAATGACCCTTATATAAGGCGTTGGTCACATTAACAAATTACATCACATTAACTAGTTACGTCGAGATCGAATTGATATTTTACTGATGGCTCACTTTAAATATTTTTCTATTTGATAATAAATATTTTTTTATTTAATAATACCAAAAAACCTTCAAGAAGCCCGCATTTCCTCTTAAAAGGTCGGCAATTACGCTGCAGATCTTCTAATATCGCGATTGTCCATGGGCGACGTTAGTGCCTTCCATCAGGTGACCTGTTTGATCGTTTACTCTTTTTTTATAGGGACTGAAAAAGCAAATAAATCCTCTGATGGGCTAAATTACCAACACCCATTAATACCGGAGAGTCGCAAGTGCGTTCCTGGCCTTCTAAGATGGAATACTTTTCGTAAAAGTTGGGAAATACCTCCACTTTGTACTTTGTTAATAAATCTCTGTTATGTCTAATACAGGAACCAACTGCTTCGAAACTTCGAAGCGCGAAGTATTAAGAACTTTTTCGAAGTTCAGTACAAGTAGATTTTAATAGTAGCTAGTATACGTGTTAGTTCCTTAAACAGATGTGGTCGTTTTTTTAAGAAGTCAAAAAATATAGAGCCTTAGTACAAAATACACAAGGGCACTTCCTGTTTCTTAACTCTGTTAATACGCGAACGTGAACCTGAACACGGTAAAAACTGATGACATTTTGGACAATCTATAATATTTTTATAGAAATCGAAACATTGTTTATTATATTTTAGTTCGCTAGATGACCTCCTCCTCGACAAATGTCCTTTCCAGGACTCAAAGTATCTCCATACCTCAGTAAAATTGTTTCAGCAGTTTGAGCGTGAAAAGATGACAGACAGACATATAGACACATAGTTCGTTATCCGGAAGGTTATATGCCTATTAATACCTTATTAGAAAACCAAATCAGTGACTTAGGCGCTACAATAAAAGCATAATATAATACAAACTAGAATTCGTGTGAAAATGTGTATATTATTTCTATCTCAATGCACGTGATTTGGTTCAACCGAGTTATCAACTTGTTAAACTTAAAGACAATTTTAATTGAACAAGTTTCAAAAACTTCTTTTAATCAAAACTTAGAGCTTCTAGGTCATCTGTTAGCTTTGAGTTTTATGATTGTTGAATTTATAATAATTGTAAAGATGTTGCAGTCAACTGGTTGAATCTACCATTTAATTGAATGACTAGCGAGTTCATTGAATAATAATAAAATTATCATTTAATTTAATGACTAAAGGCCGACTCTTCAACTCGTTGATTGTAACGTTTAACTTCAAGGCTTATAAGGCCAACTCGTTATGAATTTGCTAGTCTTTCAGTAAAATAGCAGATTCAACGTGATGACTGCGATAAAGATATAAAAAAGTAATACAAATAATACAAAACATCAAAGAGGATTTAAAAAGAGAAATTGATGTTCCGCGAAGCAATTCGTACGTTCATTTTTCCGGGATAAAAATTTAACGTCCTTTCCCGGGACTGAATTTATTTCAATAACCATCAAAATTGAACAACAATTTAAGCGTGAATAGGTTACAAATAGATATACTATTGCTTTTGTAATACTAGTATGGAAGGATGAAGAAGATGCCTTTGGCTACATCTTCGTAAAAACGGTGTCTAGAATGTCTAAAATCGATTTCTAATTAAGGTATTTCATGTGAATATCTCAAGGAAAACAACACAATCAGTTTTGGAGTGAGTTTTGATTACTATGCGGGGGGCTTTCGTCATCAAAACTGGTCGTCCTATTTATTATAAACTGAAGTCATTAGTAAAAATAGTGAAATACATAATATTATTGTTAGGTGAAATGAAGTTCACCGGGTCATCTATCTTTTTCTTATCTTATAATATATAAAAATGGATTTACAAATGTGTTAGTCACGCTAAAACTCGAAAACGGCTGAACGGATTGGGCTGATTTTAGTCTTAAAATATTCGTAGAAGTCCAGGGAAGGTTTTAAAGTGATATGTGACACGAAGTTCACCGGGACAGCTAGTAATTATATGTATTCGCAGGATGTTACAAATAAGACTTTGTAATAATCAAATGTATTATAAGACCCTCCCATTATATTTTGTTCAGTGGTTTTCACTTGAAAGGGAAACAAATAAAACATCCTTACTTAAACGGTAGACGTTACAAGAATACAAAAATTCTGAAGCGAAAATAATTTTTATTAAAAGCTTTCAAGAATCACAATAATTGTTTCCCGAAAGCCGTTTATTTTTTTTTCTGAACTCAACGAAACCGAAAGAGTGTATTTTATTTTAGCAAATGTAATATAATGTGTATACTGCCTAAGTGTATATTGTTGTAGCGTAGCGCCTAAACTACCGATCGTACTAAATCAATAGATTTGTATTAATGACGTTACTAAAAGGCTTTAAAATACTAGTCACAACTATTGCAAGATAAAAATAAAATGGGATAGACATGATGAAAAATACGTGCTATCCATTTTTAACCGACTTCCAAAAAGGTTATAGGTTCGGCTGTGGATACATTTTATTTTTATGCAATTATATTTTTCCTCAAAAATCAGCTATATCATACAAGGGCACTCAAAATCCGTAGCACCCAAGAAGACGAAGATTACAAAAAAATACTTAGTCCTAAAATATTTTCCCTGCTTCGATTATATCCAACTCTTTGCAATCTCCAAAAAAAACACAAAAATTTTTCAACCAAAATCTATCCAAAAATTCGACCTAACCACCTAAATTCCGCCTAAAACTCAACCTACAAAAGCGCATTCATAAATCAAAACCAAAAACTTCGTTCATAAATCCCTTACCTTATTTCATTCTACAATCCAAACACAATCACGTAGCACTACACTTCGGCTTCGGACGCGGCCGCTCGCTGGCGCTGCTAAGGCCGACTGAGGTCTGAGCCCTGCGCTACAGAGACATAATATCACAATATACAGAACGTATAGTATATCCTTAAAGATCTTGCGATTCTAAAAGTCAAATATTAGGTCAATGGGAATTTATAAATTACTATAGGTCTACCAGAATCTGATGGAAAAAAGTGAGAAAATAAATTTACTCTAGCAATACATTTTCATCCTTTTTTATTCAGTTAGCGGCTTTTGTTGTGTGTGAAACATGCAAATATATAAATTTATCCAATGATCAAGGATATTTTTTGAAAATATGCTGTCAAAAATTGCCATCAGATTCTGGTAGACCTATCTTAATATATATATTTCTTGTGTGCGTGTGTATGTGACTGAACTCCTCCTAAACGACTGGACCAATTTTGATGAAATTTTTTGTGTGTGTTCAAGGGGATCTGGGAATGGTTTAGATTCACAATTTTGTCCGCTGGACAATGTTTTTTTAATTAATTTTTAATTTATTAGTAGTTGTTGATTTTGGAATGTTTTACATTGGATCCGACAGTCGGCTGCCATCGCAGTGTCAAATTTTAAATAATATTCGAATTCGGATTTTAATTTTAGTCTGTCCGACAGTTAGCGCTTCGACCAAATTTAAAAAAAATACTTTATATACTTAATATGGCAAAGAAACGTTTGCCGGGACAGCTAGTAGATTATAAATTTATAACCCATGAACTTCGTATCTCTTAACTTTTCTTCCCGTAGAAACCGAAACGAAATATTTTAAGACTGAATTATTGATCCAAATTTGTTCAGCCGTTCTCGAATTTTAACGAGACTGACAAAATTAAAAAAATATTATTATTTATTTAGATAGGGTATTCACTTTACTTCAATCATATTGTGATCTAGTCTGTAGTAATGCTACTGTAATTAAATTTTATTATTATTATTAATACACTATCCCACGGCAACACCTAATGTTTTGGTAATACGAATTATTGTATTGTTAATCTATCCATAGCCCAAACTATATTTTTGCGTTAAAAAGTAACAGGGCTTAGGGCCGATTCACACCGGAATGGCAGAGGCGGCCTATAATCTACGGCCGCCCGTGGACGCTCGTGGCCGCTCGTGGCCTCTTGCGGCCGCCGGCGGCGCGGCGTCGATTTCTCAAGCCATACTATGTATTACAATAATGAAAATAAAGTTTAAAATCATATGACACTGAAACTGCTCGCCTCTGCCATTCCGGTGTGAATCGGCCCTTAGGCTTCTTTAAATAGGCTAGCAGCTACGAGTATCATTGCAAATATTGGTAGATTACACAAAATAAACGCAAATTTTTAAAATAATTAGTAACAATATCGCTCTATCAATTCCCTAAGTCTATGGCTGTCAGTACATTTCAGTATGTCAGCACATCTACAAGACTTAGCGCCATCTGGCGCAGCCAAACTTCCACATTAATCCCGGCGAAAAGTTTAGGAGCGGACTTAGATTGCAGTGAGAATTGCAAATCGGATAATATCACTTTTTAACCGACTATGTCAGGAGGGTTATGTTTTTTAAATGTGCTTGGGTAATTTAAAATCTTAATTCTTATCCCAGGCACTAGTATTTGAAGAGTATAGTTACTACTAAAATTTCGTAAATTGAGGTACCTAAAGTAGACGCCAGCGCGGCGTAAGAAAGGAAGTAACATCCCCTCTCTCAACAGTTCAGTGGTTAATAAAAAAGACGGTTGGAGAGTAGTGTTTTGTGTCGAACTCGAACTCGAACTCGACTCGAACTCGACTCGAACTCGACTCGACTCGAACTCGACTCGAACTCGACTCGAACTCGACTCGAACTCGACTCGAACTCGACTCGAACTCGACTCGAACTCGACTCGAACTCGACTCGAAATCGACTCGAACTCGACTCGAACTCGACTCGAACTCGACTCGAACTCGACTCGAACTCGACTCGAACTCGACTCGAACTCGACTCGAACTCGACTCGAACTCGACTCGAACTCGACTCGAACTCGACTCGAACTCGACTCGAACTCGACTCGAACTCGACTCGAACTCGACTCGAACTCGACTCGAACTCGACTCGAACTCGACTCGAACTCGACTCGAACTCGACTCGAACTCGACTCGAACTCGACTCGAACTCGACTCGAACTCGACTCGAACTCGACTCGAACTCGACTCGAACTCGACTCGAACTCGACTCGAACTCGACTCGAACTCGACTCGAACTCGACTCGAACTCGACTCGAACTCGACTCGAACTCGACTCGAACTCGACTCGAACTCGACTCGAACTCGACTCGAACTCGACTCGAACTCGACTCGAACTCGACTCGAACTCGACTCGAACTCGACTCGAACTCGACTCGAACTCGACTCGAACTCGACTCGAACTCGACTCGAACTCGGTTGTCTGTAAAGTCGGTTTACTGACGATAGTTGAACGTGACAACGTCATAGCCTTAAATGGAATGCCTCAGAGCGAGGTAACTCCGAATTTTCCGTGCGCGCAGCCCATATCGAATTATAAGACGTTGTCACGTCAAAATATTATATTTCATAAAAGTAGAAAATTGGTACTTACATTTATAACTTACCTTTACCTGGCTGAAATGAAAAAGTGTCACTATTTATCGTAAACGAAACTTTTCGAAACACAACTTTCAAAAAGTGTTAAGGGTCGTCGTAACTTTCCAGCTAGTTTGTAACTGGCTCAACTTTATAAACAATTTTACTGTAATTTACAGTCATGAAATACAACTCTAACTGCTTACAACTTTGCAACGTGCTGCTAATAAAAACTGCATTTTAAGGTGCAATAACCTTTTTTGCTTTTATGTCAGTAATGTTAATTCAAAATTCTGTATTTTGATTTGAAATGATCGTGAATACAATATGAAGTTATTTCTAGAATTGAGTATACAATTTTTCGCGATCGTGGTTTTAGGCCCGGGTAGATTTTTGATTGTTGGCCGAAATAGCAAAATACCCATCATATTGTCATCTTAGGTTCGATTTATATGCGCGTGCGCGTTTTTGGCCGCTACACAGCTAAGTCATAACTCATAAGCTATGTCCACACTATGCGCTTTCGTCGTCAATTTTCGTCATCTTTTCATTCAATAATTGAATGCGTCAACAAACGCAACGCCAATATTGTCATTTTTGAAGTTTTGGATACGGTCAGAGGGCATGCGTTGCAGGCAAGCCTCACGTTCGCTGTTGACTGTGCCATAACGCATGCCCTTGATGAACATAAAAAGGCAGAGTGTGGACAAAGCTATTAGGAATTATATTACGTAACGATTAATTAAAATGATTTACATGCAAGTACAGTACCCGGCAATAAATATTGCACATCGACCTTTGGAAAGAGACATTCGGCTAATTTCGGTTTCACAGAGCGTTACCTTTGTAGCACACACCTATTTGACATTATGTCAGTCGTTGTTCAAATTCGATAGAGTGCAGTCGCGTCCAGTTCAGAATATATATCTAGAGTTGTTAACACCCCTAAATTTGCTACAGCTGTAATTTTCCAAACGAATTTTAAATACGTAAACATAATTTGAACACCCTTTTTTATTTTATTTTACCCGAACCTAAAGCCATAACTTATAGAAAATTTGGTGTATTTTATACAAAGAATAATAAAATTGTCAAAAGAAGCAAACCATAATTGTTTTAACAGCTCCTAATATATACCGGACTTTTTGTATTTCGTGCGTAAGAGATAACGCTCTACAAAACCGAAATTAGCCGACTGTCACCTTCCAAAGGTCGATGTGCAATATTTATCGCCGGGTACTGTACTTACCTACGGACGCAGAAAACTCGAGGCTGTGTTACTATTTGCCATACTTGAAATGCAAAGAAATAAAAAAAAATAAAAAAATATTTTTTCGGTAACTGAAAAAAATCTAAAAAACAACAATTTGATGCTCTTGTACGAACGTGTTGTAGAGGGAAATAAAATGAAAGGTTTTACTGTTCACTTTTACTTGATCGAATGAAAAGTATTGATTCTAAGTAAGAGGGCTCAGGGCTTTTTATACTTACAATTATTAAAATGTTTAAAATAAATTAAATTTTAATCAAATCAGGTAGTCAAGAACTAACTAGTACGATAAAATGCTGAACTCACTACTCAGAATCTGAAAATCGTTTTCCGTTCTTGGAAACCGTCAGTTGAAAAATGAAAATGTCTTTGAAGTAATTAATAATTATACATGCTGCAAGTAATAATGCTTAACACAAACAAAGCATTATACATTTGAATGAATCAGAACGCGCCGCCCGCCATCTTGTAAGGGTGCGTCCACATTTGTATCATCTGCGCGATAAGATCCCCGATCAGATTCCCGTCGCGTATCATCGAAGCGTGTAAAAATGATACGCGTATCATGATACGCCCCGATCGCTATTAACCGCGCATCTGATACATGTCGTATCAAATACTCGCATGATCGGCAGGATGATCTAATAGACGTCCAGACTATGATACGGCGCGATGTTCGCGACGGAGATCTGTTCGGAAATTTGATGGCGCAAATGATACAAATGTGGACGCACCGTAAAGTGGCAATTAAAAGACAGATATTTTACAGTAACGCGGTCATCTTTCAAATAGCCAAAATGAAAACTATCTAATACGACGAGCGTCAGACGTTATCGCTATAACATTCTTTGAAAGACTATATTTAAATTAACCACTTAAGTATATTACTTTAACCATATTCAGCTAAATTGAACCTAAATTTAATAACTCGGTTCAAAGCCAGTATATTTTAAACGCACATTAGCCTGGCCTTTAACGAAACTTAATAATTTTCATATTACCGCCATAAATTGAAGTTATCTGTATGATTCATTCAACCTCATACGTGATTAGAATTCTAAACACTTTTCTATATTACGAGAGTTAATAAAATATTGAGAATTTATAATTTTATATAATGCGGGTCAGGTCGTGAAAGAAAGCGCATACGAGCGACCGAGTAAAACTGTTTGCACTTTCGCAATTTTTTTTTAAAGAAGGCAGGGCGCTATAGCCCTGACGTCACTGCGACCCATGAGGATCTATTGTGACTCCTTCGCGCTAGAGAATCATCCCCAACCCAATACTGCTCATAAATTGAACGATATGGTTGGGGTTGGTGCCACGAATCTCCTCTGTGGATGAGTATTCGTGGCGACCAAGGATCCTGTTCCTGCTCTGTAGTAGAGCAGGACAGTCGAGAAGAAGGTGAAGAGGTGTTTCATCCTCCTCCTCACAGAATCTGCAAGTCGTTATGCTACAAGCACCCATTCTGGTTAGGTGTTTGTCGAGCTTGCAGTGCCCAGTTAGGTTCTGGTAAGGATTTTTAATTGGTTCCTACCCAAGGTGAGCTGAGAGTAATTCTGATAGTTTCTTGTTGAAGCCGGGAATTAGTGCCTTGGAGTGTTCAAGGCCAGGGGTCTCAGCCCATTGCTTCCTGCATAGTCTGTGACCCCATTCCTTGAGCACTTGTTTTGTGGTACTGGGAGTTATACCACAGACTGGTTCTGGGCCATATATGAGACTCTCGGCCCCAAGCCTAGCCAGTTCGTCAGCGGTTTCATTGCCGGGGACGTTACTGTGGCCCGGGACCCATACTAGGCGGATGTTGTTGTTCCTTCCCAGCATGTTTAACGTCTCAATGCATTCCAGAACTAATTTGGACGAGACTTCTGCGGCAGTCAGTGCTTTAAGTGCAGCTTGACTATCGGAGAAGATAAAAACGTTTTTATTAACTAGGGCCATCTCCAGGCTTTCTAGCGAACAACCGAGGATAGCGAAGACTTCAGCCTGAAACACGGTCGCAAACTCCCCCAAACAGGCGTATTTGCCTTTCGGTGGCCTGCCTCCGTAGAATCCGGCTCCCGCACGGTTGTCTTTCATTGATCCATCCGTGAACCAAACTATGTCGCTAGGGCGGACATCGATTGGGGTTTTTCTTTCCCAGTCCTCCCTGGAAGGTATAAAAACCTGGTATTGCTTCGAAAAGCTATGCACCTTGATCATGGCATCTGATGGCATGGCCATGACAGGTGATTCTCTGAGAGACTGTTCCAGCTGTCGAAATGGGGTGGAGGCCCAATTCGTCCTGCCCGCCGTCCTAGCCCTGAGAGCCACCTTTTTGGCCTCCATCTGAACAAGCAGAGGAAGAGGAGTTAAGTTGATCAGGGCCTCGAGAGAAGCGGTGGGTGTTGACGAGAGTGCACCCGTGATTATTAGACATGCCAGTCTCTGTACGCTATTTAGAAGTGTGTTGACCACGAACCAGAATAGCCCTGTAAGTTATAGAGCTGTATATTTTGTTATTGGGTATGGATAATGGATATAATAATAATATGACTATTATGGAAACGCGCTGGAACAAAATTATATTATGGCATGTTAAAAGCAATTTTCAGTTTAGGATTTGCGACACAAGTTCGTGGCTCCGTTTTGCATGTTATATCTACCTTTTTATTTTTTACTAAGTTAGTTATATTGTGCTTGTCGCTATATTTACACTTGATTAAAAAATTTCTGAACAGAATAAATAGTGTGAGTTTTTACCTAGGAATAATAAAAAACTAAGGAAGAGTAACTCTGTCAAAAAACATGCTGCAAAATACTTGTCAAAAAAGTAAGGTACACTTTTTTGACAAGAATTTTGGAGCATGTTTTTTGACGGAGGTGAGGGGGGAAATACGTATAAAACCTAAGTAAAAACATGGTAAAAACCTACGAATAATAAAACCAAGAAACGTAACTCCCATACTAATACAGTTTTAAATTTGGTTACATTCGAACTGTCATATTGTAACGTCAGCCTTTATACCGCTCAAGGTCACCAAATGTATGAAAAGTACACACAAAATACTACGGTACACTTTTTTGACAAGTATTTTGAAAACAAAAAACAAATCCAGTAAAATCTTCGAACAAAACACAAGTCAAACCTTGACACGTAGGAAATAGAGGACAATTTTGAATAGCCGAAATAATACTAATAGCTCACAGATTATTTATTTTTCATTCAGAGTGTGGTCAATGTATCAAAGGTCATAACTAACCAAACTTCTTCATACAAAAGTATTCTCTAAGTCATCGAAATACGTAATATAATCGAAACAAAGAGCGCGGCCCAGGTGAGCCTTACTGAGAGCTGTCAGCGAGGTAACGACTAACGCCGTATGAACTGTCATGTTTTTCGGGCGCGTACCCCATATCGAATTATAAGACGTTATCACGTCAAAAAAAAAGTTTTATACCTATTATTTTATAGAAAAACGATCGTACCAACAATCACACCCAAATGAGGCTATATTTCATAACATTCGTTACCACAAAATAAAAAATCATTGGCCAAAGTCCATTTAGATGTAATATATAGAAGGAGGCAATAATAATGAATAATAATAATGTAATAAAATACAATGATCTTATTTTTCTGACCTCTCATAATCGTTATTTACGTCTAGTATTATCATAGCTATTACTATAATATAACAATAAATATAAATTATTTTTATATTCTCATAACGCTTTTTCTCAGAATCTGAGATTTTCGTTTTACTATCCTTATTAACCAACAAAAAATAAATGTAACTTCAGACGCGTGTTGAGTTTTTAGGGATCCGTATGCATCAGTAAAAACGGGAGACTATTACAAATAGATAAAACTAGTTTTTGCTGCATCTGTCTGTCAGTCACACTGTTGATTTATTAACCGAATTAAACCTTATCTAGTAGACTAGCAATACATTTAATAAGCACACTTTTGACTAGGAATAATCTATTCACTATGATATTAATATTATATGCCTATTGTAGTAATAGTTTTATACTCTATCAGAGAAATTGATTCCAAGGCAGATGGGGTCCTACGTAGTTTGGTCGCATTACGTCAAACCCAGCCCACAGATCACAATTAAAGCCCCGTACGAGCACCGGTGCTCGCAATCACAATAGAAAGGCTATTGTGTCTCGTTTTTCCACGATCGAAGGATCATTGAATTGACATGATCCTACCAAATGACGTTGGTCTGCTTAGGAACCAATTTCCTCGATGGTACACTCTGTTATTTGTAATAATATTCGTATTTTATTTTAATGTGCACATAGCATTGCAAATTTAGGTAGCAAGATGATAAAAATTTTAAGAGTGCGCTTTTTAACTAAAGAGCGAATCTTTTTGTGTTGGATTTCCACACTTAGAACGTGATCTTTTGCAACCATATAGAATCCTTCATGTAAATCAAACTCGCACATGCCGGGTTTTTGGATACTGGAAGTATATTAGGTTAAAATTGGATGTATAAATCTAATATATTTAAATTCGATATAGCAACCCTTCGACGTAATCACATCTCTACCCTTATCAAATGATTTCCCCTTGCAATTCATTACGATTTAATATACTTTTTGTAATCGATTTTGTTAGATTTTGTCGATTTATAAAGTCAATTACTTAATTAAATAACGTCAAAAAAACGTTTATTGTGATGGAACCGTACATTTTTACGGGACAAAATATAACGTCCTTTACCGGTACTCAAAAATAATTTCCATACAATATTTCATCAAATCTGTTCGGCAGTTTGCATATTATTAGTATGGATTTTAAATTTTATACCTTATGCATAAGAAAACATGGTCAATATTTTCTTATTGATATATATTTTTTCTTATTACTTTTGTTTAAAAAAGTATATTATTATGTCCTTTTTCAAAACTTTTTGTATTTCGATAACGAACTTTATCAAAATCAGTTAAGAAATGAAGAGGTAATAAACAGATATACAGTATGGATCTTATAAGGTATTTAGAAGCTCAGATTACGAGTATACTCGTACCGTATAATATGATAAAATTATTATCAAAAATATACACTATACAACCAAAGATTTTATAATTTTAAATTATTTTGCTTCACAAAGCAGAAAGGAGTCAATGCGTCGTCATGAAATTGAGTAACTGAACCATGAACCAGATCTAAAGTTACCTATAGTCGTATAATTTTATTTTATTTATTTATTTATTTCAGACTACATAGGCCCATACAATATATACCTTAATGACTAACATACATATAAAATACACTTAATAACTACACTTTGTCAAATAATACTTCCCGCAACATCGTGGCGCAAAAATTCGTTTATTGAACGGGAACCGTACATTTTTCCGAAGTAAAAGTCCTATGTCTTATCTCGGGACTCAAGGTACCTCTGTACCTTTCAGAAAAACCTTTTATCGGTTTAGGCATGAAGAAATAACAAACAGATAGATAATACTTTCAAATTTATAATATTAGTATGGATTATAGATTGCTAACGCAGAGCAGAGGAACGATTCTCATAATTCGAAGGTCGTATACAAGTTGCTTATTCGCAAGACAGCACAAACACAGAGCACCGCCGGATGGCAAGTATCGGAAGATTATTATCCATACTAATATTATAAAAGCGAAAGTGTGTCTGTCTGTCTGTTACCTCTTTACGCCCAAACTGCCGAACTGATTTTGCTGAAATTTGGAACGGATACAAATACTTTTAGACCCGGGAAAAAACATAGGATACTTTTATCCCGAAAAAATGAACGGTTCCCGAGCGACAAGTGAACGTACGATCGAACTTGGTTCGGGTCGAAACATGGTTCGCTCCGAACCAAGTTCTATCGCCTCGTTATCAAAACGAGGACGTGATGTGTGAATTGGGTTCACATCCGTAAATCCAGTTGTACACATTGGGCCAACGTGTACAGGCTTACTTGGCCATAAGATATACATATACTAGTATACTTATTATAATAAGAAATATTGTTAATAAAATAAAATAAAATTAAGATACTTATAAGTTATACTGTACTCTAATTGTTATACTGTACTGTAATTGTTCACAATTTTTAAGCAAACGCCTGCACAAGGTACTACTTTGTTTGCAAATAAAATCTTTGAACCTTTGAATCTAAGTTGGACGCAACACCACATATTATAATCACAGATTAATAATACTACGTAAGCAACACTCCGTTCTCTACATAAGTTGGCCCAATGCACTGGCTCCATGCGTTGGCCCAGTGTTTGTCCAATGTGTATAGAGGGCTTAAATAAGTTTAGTTCAAACACTTACTTGAAATAACTAATTACCTTTACAAACTAAAGCTTATAAAAGCCGTCGCTAAAATATTAAGTAATTGAACTCCACTCTACAGCTCTTAATACTTAACTATTAGTTAGCTAAGTCGGAAACAACTTGAACTGGGAAGTTTAAAATACTGCTATTCTATAAAGCACTTTTTCCATCGCACTTATTAAGAAGTAAATGTTGGAAGTACTTGGAATTTTATTTGGCTAGCGAAAAAAGGTTTTATGTTTGTTTTTGTTTAACTTCATACCTTTATCACTTTAAAAAGTGACTGTAATTCACTTTATTCTTGTCACTATATATGGCGAGATGGTTTGTCGATAACGGACCAATGCAAGCAGTTACTAATTAGCGCACATTCGACGACGATTGTTCAATCTTTCAGCTTTGGTGACAATCACGGCCACCCATCTTTGTCCAATGTGGAGAGAAACCATAACAGAAACTGTAGAAAGAATAAAACTTAAAAAAATAAATAAAAATAAAACTAAATAAAATAAAACCTCATTACGCCCTAACCGTTCAAACGATTTTTCTGAATTTTTTTGAAAGTTTTACTTTGAGTCTAAGGAAATGGCATAGCATACTTTTCATCCTGGAAAAAATGTACGGTTTCTGTGCGATAAACAAATTTTCTATACATTTAAATAAGGTTTTATGTTCATAGATTTTTATGAACAACTTTTACATATTTTTAACAATTATTTGTGATGGATGCAAAAATATAGAATTGAGCTAGCCTGAAAATTATGATTGAATTTAATCATTAATCACTGAAATACTGTATATACAGATTTAACTACCAGTGCAACTAAATATAATTCATACCTGGGATTCGTATGTAAGCGTTTGAGGATCGAATAAATCAGTGCTCGAATGGATATTATAAATGTCGATAGCGGTCCCAAATAACATAATTTTGCTAAACATATTGGGTTTCGCAAACGAGCGATGCGATGTCATGTTACAGAATTCATGGCCGGTTCACATTGCGTTACAAAGCGTTTAGTTGCATACCAGTAACTCTTTGCACGATTCCAGTAGAAACTAGAATCGTGTAACGAGTCACTGGAATGCAATTCAACGCTGGATTAGATTACTGAATTGGAATAGTGGACAATGGCTATTACAGAGCGCTTATTTAGATAGCACTAAATTGTTTTGACAATGAAGTTAAACCAAAAATAAATGGTATACGAGGGCTGCTATTTATGTATCCGGAATTAAAAAAAGAAACAAACATATATCATTTAATATGGTTTTACTGCTTTTCAAAATATTCGCCGCGATGATCGACACACTTTTGCATACGTTGGAACCAATTTTCATAGCACTTTTTCCATTCTGATTGAGGTATCTCCAAAACGTGCATTTTGAACGCATCAACAGCCTCTTCGCGGCTCGAAAAACGTTGACCACGTAATTTGTTCTTCGCGTATGGAAATAAAAAGAAATCGTTAGGTGCCAAATCAGGGCTGTACGGCGGATGACCAGTCAATTCGATCTTTTGACCCTCCAAAAACTGAGTTGTTTCAGCTGAGGTGTGACAGCTAGCATTGTCGTGATGTAATATGATTCTGCGTTGTCGGTTGTCCTTTCTTATTTCTTCAAAGACTTCTTGTAAACAAATGGTCGTATACCATTCAGAATTAACCGTTTTACGATTCTCTAATGGCACTGTAGCCACATGTCCATTAATCCCAAAAAACAGGCGACCATTTGCTTCAAAGTACTTTTTCCACGAGTAACTTTTGTTGGTTTCGGCTCATCTTGGAACACCCACACCGTTGACTGTTGTTTAGTTTCGGGGTCATATGCATATATCCAAGATTCATCACCTGTGTAGATATTATAAACGGCTTTTGACGTACCGCGGTTGTATTTTTTTATCATTTTTTTGCACCAATCGACATGAGCCCGTTTTTGATCGATTGTCAAGTTGTGCGAAATCCAACGCGAACATATTTTTTTACAGCCAAATGTTCGTGTAATATCTTATGTATGCTCGTCATACTTATGACTAAGGACGCCTCTATCTCGCGATATGTAACATGACGATCACGCATAATTAGTTCCCGCACAGCATCTATATTTTGTGGGACAACAGCTGTTTTTGGGCGACCTTCTTTATTTTCATCCGTGAGCATAGACCGCCCACGATTAAACTCACTGTACCAGTGATAAACAGTGGTTTTTGATGGTGCTTTATCTCCAAAAGTTGCGGTGAGTTGAATAAAGCACTGTTGTTGATTTAGCCCACGCCGAAAATCGTAGTAAATCATTGCACGAAAATGTTCACGCGTTAAATCCATGGCAAATGAAGACACGCAATGTTCAAAATGACGCCTCAATGGAAAAATAATTGACAGTCACATGAAACAAAATGCATTCTTCAACCAAAGAGTTCTATTTTCAAATGTTGTAATTACTTTTTAAATATTGTTCTTGTAAGTGGCCAGTTCCGGATACATAAATAGCAGCCCTCGTATTTCATCGCAGTCATCATTGCAAGAGTCATCGCAAGTAATGACTGATTGACATAGTGATCTATCAACGCACAGCCCAAACCACTGGACGGATCGGGCTGAAATTTTGCATGTAGGTGTTATGACGTAGGCATCCGCTAAGAAAGGATTTTGCTAAACCTTCCACCTTCCACCACTAAGGGGATAAAATAGGGGATGAAAGATTGAATATAATAATACTTCTTAACGCGAGCGCAGCCGTGGGCAAAAGCTAGTATTTAATATACCAGTTTACTTAATTAGGATAATCACAGAAAAAAATACCTAGAACCGTTTTATAAATAATAATATTTGACCCGCTGAACTTCTTATCACTTCGGCAAACAAAATGTATTTTTTTATTGTCTCATCTTTTGAATCACGATCACGTTTTGTAAGTCAATATTTATGCCACGCTGAAAGGAACCTTCGTTTGGAATAGTCAATGCCCATTTTTCGGGATAAATAGTATCATAATAATATTTTGTCCTTCCCGGGACTCAAGTATCTTCATACTAAATTTTAACTAAATCGGTTCAGCAGTTTAGGCATGAAGAGAAATAACAGACATACAGATATACTTTCGCATTTATAATATTTATGGATATCTGAGCAAAAATAAATAAATAAAACCCCTTCGGTGCAAATTGAGGGAACGACAAGCAGCAGTCGCCAGTTACGACAGCTGACCCTGTGGCTCGTCTGCACCGACATAAATTCATCATGAATATGTTTATAGTGAAATAAGTGGGGTAAACAAATGAATTGATAGGATTAAATCGATTGTGGCGATGCTAGTTGCGGGTTTAGTGAATGATTTGTGTTTTGTTATTTGTTACAGTGTTTGGAATTGCATATCCCACAGAATTCTGGATCATTTAGTGTTATGTTTCGCGTGATGATGATTTTAAAAACAATTACAACTAGCTATAATATAAATACTACTTTTCGCAATTCGTAAGAGTAGATGTGGTTTGTTTTTAGTCAGTTTTAGTGAAACCGTATGACTACATTTCCACCAGAGATATGATGCGAGGAATGGGGCGTTCCGTCCGGAGATTCCGTAATTGACCGTATTTAAAACCTTATAAACTCATAATCTGAAAGCTATAAAGTTAAAATAAAAATACAGCAATAATCTTCAGTATATCAACATTCCTTTTGTCGTTTTAAATTTTCTATTTTTGTTTATCATGAGTATATCATGATATCAGCTTCCAAAGTAATACCAATTTGTTAAAATTCAAGCATACATTCAGCATCACCTTAGGATTTACAAATTTACTTTTATTTGAAACTCACGCCAATAGATGGACAATATTATAAACTACATATTCGCCGTTTTAAATTTTTTTTAGGACAATTTTGAACCAAGATAAGTAAAAATAATGGGGTTTTGGCGCGATCTCGGCAACGCGGCAAATGTATGGCCAAGGTCGTTTGCTCGGGGGACGACCTTAAGATCCATTAGCATCGCCGCGCTGAGCGATTTCATGGCAAGCTCACGTTATGAAGCGATTCTATTGGTTCTCAAAAAACATTCCTCACTACACATCTCTGGCAGTCTCTGGTGGAAACACAGCCTTAACCTGAAAAATCAAATTATTGTGTCGAAAGTCGAAACATAATATCTTTCCGATACTAAAATATATATTTTAAATATGATGCTTTTCACACAGACTCAAAAGCTAGTAAATGTATGAAATACGAAAACGCGAAAAAAAATTGCCTATGATCAGTGAACTTCCTATGATAATCCAGGGCTTATGCCGTAGTAAGTTTAGCGTAGCTAAATTTCGTCGTCAGCATTTTTTTTTGTCCCGAAGGCAGTCATTGTAGCCCTGATGTCACATCAACCCTTCAGGATCTATTGTGACTCATTCGCATTAGAGCAACCGTAACGATCAAATTTGTTTGACAAACATGTTTGATGTAATTTACGTTTTCATCAAACAACAGCGCAGAAAAACAAACGAGCATCAAACAAGTTTGTCAAACAATTTAGCTAGAATCGTTTTGAGATCATGCGATCTTGTTTGACAAATACAGCGGAACGCATTCAAACATGTTTGTCAAACGCTACGCCAGTGCAAATTTTCTCCAAACAGGTCAAACATGTAGTTTGTTTGACAAACGCTTCAAACAAAGCTGTACACTATCAAACTGTTTGACAAACACGTAAAAATTGACAAACAATTTGATCGTTTGCGGGGTACTTTAGATCTGCCATCTACCTATGAATCAACTTCTCTGATAGTCTATACTAATATTATAAAGCGGAAGAGTTTGTTAGTTTGTTTGTTTGTTTGTTTGATCGCGCTAATCTCAGGAACCACTGGTCCGATTTGAAAAATTCTTTCAGTGATAGATAGCCCATTTATCGAGGAATGCTATTAGCTATATTTTATCACGCTACAACTAATAGGAGCGAAGTATTAGAGGAAAATGTGGAAAAAACGGGGGAAATTATATGAAAGGGCTTATTTGAACGCACTAATCTCAGAAACTATTGGTCCGGTTAGAAAAATTATTTCAGTTTTAGATATCCTATTTTTATTGAGGAAGGTTATAGGTTATATTTTATCACTCTAAAACTAATAGGAGCAAAGAAATAGAGAAAAAAGAAAATGTGGGAAAGAACGGGGGAAATTATATGAAATCTTAAGAACTACTGGAGCAATTGTATGTTATTTGGCAAACATGAAGAGTAGACCACGTGAAGTGACATAGGCTATTTTTTGCGGAAAAATATACGGTTGCGTAAAATTCCTAAATTACGCGGGCGAAGCCGCGCGGAACAGCTAGTACATGATAATGATCTTAAAGCAAATGCACAGCTTGTTCATTTCGCTTGTAAAATCAAATAATGCGGAGTGTATTTGAACTATTCGATATTAATAATTCAAAGGGAGCCACTGTGTGCTTGAGTTCGGATAACTTGACCCGAAGCTAAAGTTTAGCTAGATTGATCTGTAATTAATATTCACTATATTAATAAGATGCAGTTTGATTACTGTAGATTGCGGTAACGGCGTTACATAACTTATACTAAGTAATGTAAATTGTAATGCCGTAACCGAAATATTATAAATAATACTAGCTGTCCCGGCAAACGTTGCTTTGCCATAATATATTATGTATTTGCCATAATATTATTATTTTATTGAGTGTATGTTACCATGGCAACGTCGATCGCTATCCCGTCGCACAAACAATGGTCGCCGTCAGTCTCAGGTTGTAAAATAATTTGCAATAAAATAAAATTGCGACTATAATTATTAAAGATCTAAGCTATACTATCTCTCAAGTTGGAAAAAAGCACACATTGAAAAAAACAACATTAAAATCGGTTAAGTAGTTTAGGAATCCATCGCGGACTAACATCGTGACAGGAGATTTATATATATATTAGATTATATTGTTTACGGTACGGACCATGTTTGAATTATTGACATTGCATTCAAAATAATTAATGTAGAAATTCGGAGAAGAAAAAAAAGAAATATAAAAGAGGAATTGCAATTTTGTGAAACGAGGAAGAAATAGGTTTTAAATGGTCCTTAATCTTTCGACCGCGGATTCTTGGCAATCTATTGTTATTCTATTGTTGTCGCGGTCGACAGTTAGTAGTTTAACCTCTACTTACCTCTACTTAAACTCTACTTTCTATATTATACTTACACAAAACTTTTAACAATAAGTTCAAAGAAAATAAAATCAGAACACATGGTTATACATATTAGGTTCTCCTAATACTACGCGGTTGAATGCTTGCGTTCCCGCTCCTTTCGCATGTAGCGTTGACGAGGACATGGGGGGGGGGGGGGGGGGGGTTTAGTCGGTAGACCTCTGCGGAGAGAGTCCGACATACCCCTGCCCTTTCCCCCGAGGGGGCGGGGGATGCGTAATGCATTTCCCCTCCTAAAAAAAAGGTTCCCGTATACTATGCTTATACATAGGTTCTGAATTCTGATTTTAATTCTATCAGTTTATTATTAACATCATCAGCTGTCTACCGTATTCAAAAGCGTATGCTACGTAAAAACTTATTAAATTCTACTTACTTCACCTTCTCAATTTTTGTTTTACAAAATGTATTTTTGATCAAAATACCCCACGAATTTGAATTTATACAAAATATCATAAACCATCCCCAAATTAATAATTTTCTGAAACCTAACAAGTTTCATATCTACCGTAAATAAATTCACTAAATTTAACGCAGATAATGTTTATCTACCATCTAAACTTGTTTTGGAACTTTATTTAGAATTACAAGTCCTATTTAGGGACAAACTGCTAACATAATTTATAAAGTTTGTACGTCTAGGGCCAAATGAGGCCGAATCAACACTTAAAGTAGTGTTTGTTGGGTTCTTAGGAATTCCTAAGTGAAGTGTTATTGCCAAAAAAGAATGAGTGGAGTGGTGTTTACCGTTGTAAAAACTTTTATCATTTTAATAATTCTTATGATTGTAAGCACAGACGTAGGCAAGACGATAAAATATAATGATATTCTATATAAATAAAAAGGAATTTTAAATTTCGTTTGTCTCCTTAAAACTCGAGAATGGCTAATTTTATTCTTGAAGTAGTCGTGGAAGTTCAGGGAAGGTTTATATTAGGAGGAAAGTAATACGAAGCTGACCGGATCATGAAGAATATCGGTATTAATCCTTCAAGCCCCATAAGAGCACTGGTGATCGTGACAACAATATATTTCCAAGAGTCCGCGATCGTAGGATAAAATAATAATAATATATGTGATTAAGTAATTATCTACAATTTTTATATTGATGACTAAGTTATTACATCGTTTTCGATGTCAAGACCAATAGGTACTATCAGAGAATTTGATTCACAGGCAAATGGCGGACCCACGTAATTCGGTCGCATTATTTCAAACCCATCCGACAGATCACAACTAACAATGAATTGAAATAAGCCGACTAAATGGCGCAGGTCCGTCAACTGCCTTTGAAGTCAATTTCTTCGATGGTACATAAAAGGTAACATAAAAATAAAATAGCTAAGCTTACTATACTGAACTCTGCGAAACATGGCGGTAGCGGTCATTGACTCTCTGTCAAAAACTTGTCATATTTTGTGTCAATTTACATCTGACACTTCATGTTAATGAAGTGTCAGATGTTGTCAATCGTGGCTTTGTTCTTTGAGCTTCGCCTTATAAACTGAGTATGTGACAAATGCCTTTCATGTACATATGAAACTTCTCTGCTTTTATCCAGTATGCAATGGGGATTGTCCATTTTTTTTCAATTTTGCTCATTACAA
The DNA here is from genome assembly GCA_937595015.1 of Polyommatus icarus. Taxonomy (NCBI): domain Eukaryota; kingdom Metazoa; phylum Arthropoda; class Insecta; order Lepidoptera; family Lycaenidae; genus Polyommatus; species Polyommatus icarus. Next base: position 16,501,212 of record OW569335.1, read on the forward strand.
AAACATTTCGAGGAATAAGGTCAGTGATCGTTTTTCTGTATATAAACGAAAAAAATTCCCATTAGTTACTTATATTTTTGTACAAATATGTTTAACCTTAGTTTGACCTTCAATGGCGTTAAATTAGCAATAAATTCGACCAACATTACGTTTCGAACTTTTGGTAAGCTCCTCGTATCAGCTTTCATATAATGAGAACTTATATTTGACGAACCAGCCATTATAAATAAGATTGAAAGGAAAAAAACATACTGCAGAGGTCAATTGGCCGCCGATGATGACGTCACAGCGAAACTTTAAAAATTTATTGAGAAAAAACTAGCCAATGAATTTCAAAATTATTTAATTTATATTCTTAAAATACCCTATTTTAACGAAAAAAAAAATATAAAAGTACATGTGATTTTTTTGGACAATGCCCATTTTACTTTCATTAAGTAATATTAAGTGTACTAACATTATAATATACCATTATTATTGTCTGTCTAGCTGAAAAATATATCAGTTACTAACGACGTGTGCTTTTGTAGTATTTTCGAATGTATTCCTACGTGATGGCAGCATAGCAGCTAGTTTTTAATAGCAATTTGCATGATAAACGCAGACTTGCAATCGGCAGTGCGTCCTCTCATACTTTTTTTTTCAGTCAATTTGAATAAAACAGTCTGTACTACTACTAGTACACACTATCGCTTTTTTACTCAAGACAGAGAAATCTATCTGTACTTATACAAGTTCCATTCGATAATTTTTCTGCGAAGTTGGTAATGAAAAAGGCAGGAAATTTTACATAAAGCGTTGCTACGAAATATGGTGCATACGATGCCTTAAAAAATACAATTTAATTTTCTTTGCTGTCAAAATTATCGAATAAAAATTGTCGTATTATCCTGTTATATATCTTGTACCAATCATTGTAATATAACCGTAATGTTAATTTGATATTATGATAACTTTATCAACCAAAAAGGTATTCATTTTCATTCGACAATATCCAAAAATTTATTTTATTTTCTCGCAAATTTGGGGCTCACTTTAGCGTTGTTTTAGCCTTTTCATTTGTGAAAGTAATAGACGATTTCAATGAAATGAGCATCCGTATAAACATTTTCTTGAATATTAAAAAATAATCTCATAATTTCTGCTTCCTTCTTGTGAAATAAGCCTTCGTATAAAGTGGTTTACGGGAACCTTTTAAATCGTCACAGAATGGAAGTTTTAATAATAAAACCGGCAAAGTGAAGTTGGTAGTGCATGAGGAGTTCCGTAGATCATAGTTTTTATGTCTTTTTATTATTATCATTTTATTTCTTTCATTTTTTTTTACCTTTTATTGTTGTAGTGTATCTTGTTCTATGTTTAGTATTGTATTTAAGTGTAGTGTGGACTGTGGTGTGAATTTGTGTTGAATAGATGTTTTATTATTATTATTATTAAAATGAAGTGTCCTGTAATTGTGTATGAATTAAGTGTACTATTGCCGTTATAGATTTTGAGCAATAAAAAAGCGAAAATCACGTTTTAATCATGGAAGCCACCCATAAATTTTTATTTCGGTCTCGGTCGTTATAGTGACAACAGAAATACATCATTTCTAGAAATTGCAACCAGAGTAAACAGAACTAACGAGTAGGCTGACTCAGAAGAGATCTCGTTTACGTCAAACGTATATAACGCGTCGGCCGATATGATATTATATATTTGACGTAGTATAACGGCCGACGCGCGCCGTACTTATATATTATGCGTTACTATGTTATGCGCTTTCGTCTTCAATTTCGTCATCTTCTTTCATTAAACTTTCGTTTTGGCGCATTCAATTATTGAATGAGTCAAATAACGCAAAGCTAACTGTCATTTTTAATAACAAAGCGAAAGTTTTGAACGGTCACAGGTCATGCGTCGCGGGCATGCCTCACGTTCGCTGTTGACTTCGCTATAACGCTAGGGGCCTAGACGAACAGAAAAAGGCACAGTGTGGACAAAGCTCATAAGCATTGTCTCACGCCTAACTCACGTATATTCGCCCGTTTGTTTGAAGTCGGGGTACTCTTCAGTTCTGTCTACTCTGTTACATCTGTGATACAGGTGTTGACAGACAGAGAGAGACCTCATGCTCCATTGATGACATAGGCTAGCAGAGTGACGAGACAGTGCTCTCGGTCAAGCACTTGGTATGTTTTGTATGGATGTGCTCGGCCGAGGGCACTGTCTTGCCACTCTCCTCGTCAAGTGTAACCAAGCCATTAGTTACAGGGTTTTTACCCTTCGGATACGGAACCCGAACAGCCACAACCGAACGAACGTAAAAAGGCAACATTTCTTCGAGACATATTAAAATAGACATGAAATTCAGTCTCTAATTGGTTTGATATTTGGAGAGAAATTTCATTTCGTCTGACCTATATCCAAACATTACAAAATTAAGCTTTTGTGAACATCTCAGGAGGGATCCTTATGAAATATTTTATATTTTCTGCTCGTCACTTCGAATAATCAATGATGTAATAACGTTTTATTTGTAGGTATTTAAATGTTAAAAGTAATTAAAATCTAGCCTGCTTAGTTTCAACTACTTCTTGTCTTTTGGATAAAACATGAGCAATCTAAAATATTTCTAAGTACATAATATCTCGCTGAATACCTAATACAAAGATCACTTACCTTATACACAAATTTTCTTTCACAAATATTTCCAGACTAAAATTAGCGAAATAGGTTCAGCCGCTCTTTTTTAGTTTTTTAAGTTTTAGCGGGACTAACGACTTTAAAATTAATTTTTATTCATACAGATAATCTAGAATATTTTCCATGTAAAAAGTTAATATTTTATATTTAAATGTAGCATAAACATAATGAATTCTGTTAGGAGTGAACGAAAGTAAAATGGAACACAAAATATATTCTAAGTCCTAAGACGTACTACCACGCTTTTAAAAATTTTCACATCGAACTTAGTTGTTTTAACAAGCACTGAATCGAGACTTTCGCATTCCTTTACGTTCCAATAGAGAACAATCGATTGAATCGAGTTTTAAATTAAATTTAAAATTCCGAATCGAGTTTTAAAGTTGAAGCGCCTTGCCGCGTAAGTTTAAAGTTAAATTCGAGCATTTTCAATTGCACCTGTTGAATATTCAAATTAATGAATCCGGCAACATATTTAGTTTACGCCGTGCTTCGTGCTAGTACACTTAGTCGTTATTAAAATAAATTTTGCACTGCCTTCCGTTCTTCTGCTAGGCATATTTTCAAACTGAAAGTTTCGTATGTCTGTGTTTACTGTTTTAGTACGGGAGCCCTAGAACAAATTTTTATGTGACCACTAACGAACAAATTTTTTGTGAGTAGCTTCATTTTGATAAGACGAACAACAGTTTTACATATTTTCGAAAAATCTCGAAAGTGGTAGCTAACAGAGATAGAAATTATTTCATACTTTGACTTGATGGTCCTAAAATATGAATTGTTTTATGTGTAGGACAATGTTACTCGTAAATTATATGACTATTAATCTATCAATATACAAAAAATCAGCTGGTTAGGGTTCCGTTTTAGGGTTCAGTAGTCAACCAAGTTTTGTTGGTTACAGAACCCTAAAACGGAACTTGTTCGTCTTATCAAAATGTAGCTACTCATAAAATATTAGCTTGTTAGTAATCACAAAAATATTGTTCTAGGGCTCCCGTACTATTCACACTTATTTTGATGGGTATGGAAATAGTTCAAATCCCTCGGGTAAAGGATACTTTTATCCCGAAAAACTGAACTCCCACGAAATAAACGAATTTCTGCGATCTGGGCGTCAACTGATTTACTATGATTCATTATGATCTACGGTTTCAGTTTAAAAGTCAAGAAAGTTAGCGGTTAGGGAAAGTTGTTATCGTTGATGGTTATAGGCTGATCAGCTGATCATGATAAATCTGTTTATGAATAAATTGATACAAAAAATTCTAAAGAAAACATATTGAGAAGAATCGCAGAAAAAAATGTTAAGATATGGATAAGAATAGCCGAAAAAGACACATAATGTAAAAACGGATATCGAATTCGGTTACAGTGGTAAAAAGCATTTACTAATCGAAAACCCAGCGGGGTTCCGGATACGGGGTGATATGGAAATGGCCATGTGCGACCGACACATGTCGACGGATCAAAGATTTGTGTGATTGGGGCCAAATTGTTATAGAAATTCAAATATTAGGACATTCTCCCACGAGCGAAAATATGCTGCGATGGGAGATTTATAAGCGTATTGTGATAGATCGCATCAGTTGTGTTGATTTGATTGGATTTTCAGGACAATATCTTTCTTACCTAAAAGTAATAACCATACAAAAATTTTATTTTAATAGCAGACTAGTGCTTTTGTAGCTTGCTAAATACTTAAAAACTTGGAATATTTGGTTTTGATTTTCCTACAAAATACAGTAAGTATTGTGTTTTAGCAGGGGGTCGGTTCAAAACCAATAGCTTCCTATAAATTGGGGTTGTTTTGTGGTGTAATTGTGTGCTTTAAGTCTGAGGTGCATACTTTGGGGTCCCATAACTCATAATACACCATCAGGCAATCTAACAGCTCATTTCAAGCATATAAAATCTGCTGCTCTAAAAGCTACCGAATTGAAACCTTTGTCTTTATAGTTAGACTAGCTGTCCCGGCAAACGTTTCTTTGCCATATTTTATAAAGTATATCGCCCGTATTATTTTATTGAATTAGTGACTAAATAATTACTATGGCAACGTCCATCGCTATCCCATGACCCGCGCCGCATAAACAATGGTCGCTCTTTATAGACAAATAATTTGCAATAAAATAAAATTGCGACTATAATTAAAGATCTAAGCTATCCTATCTCTCAAGTTGGAAAAAAGCACACATTTAAAAAAAGAAAACATTAAAATCGGTTAAGTAGTTTAGGAATCCATCACGGACAAACATCGTGACATCGAGACATTTATATATATTAGATGGTGCCCACAACTCCGTTGCGCCAATAATCGTTTATCACGTCAAAGTATCCTATGTCCTTTCCCGGGACTCAAAGTATCTCCATACCAAACTTCAACATAATCGGTTCAACGGTTTGAGCATGAAAAGGTAACAAACCGACACACTTCAGCAGTCATAATATTAATAATATAGATTTTATACAGAATAAAAATTTGATTTGTTTTATACATCAAAATGCATACAATTATATATTAAGTAGTATATACAAGTGTATAACTTGTATGTCCTTACTCCACGTAATCTGCTTTAGCTCGTAAGGCAATACTTGTAAGATCTAATCCTCTTATTCCTGAAGCATTAAGCGAATCCCACTCTCATTCCTTTTGTTATGTTACAGAGCTGTTTAAATGAATTTCATGGTGAAATATTATTATGAAATATCATAAATGCTTGATTTTTCTTTAATCGCGTGGAAACCGTACATGTTTCCCGGTCAAAAACTATCAAATATCTTGCCTAATCTGAACGAAAAAGTAGGAGTAAGTAACTGAAATGCATTGAATTGATGATGCATAAAGCATATTATTAGTACGGGAGCCCTAGAACATTTTTTTTTATTACTATCAAGCTAATTTTTTGTGAATTGGTACCTTCATTTTGATAAGATGAACAACATTTTTATCTGTGAAAAATCTTGTAATGATAGCTAACAGAAATATAAAGGATTTCATATTTTGACTTGATGGTCCTAAAATATGGATTGTTCTATTTGTAGGACAATGTTACTCTTAAATTAAATAACTATTGACCTATCAATATACAAAAAATCAGCTTCTTAGGGTTCCGTTTTAGGGTTCAGTAGTCAACCAAGTTTTGTTGATTACAGAACCCTATAACGGAACCCTAACGAGCAGATTTTTTTGTATATTGATAGATTAATAGACATAATAATATAATGTAAGAGTAACATTGTCTTACAAATAAAACAGTCCATATTTTAGGACCAACAATTTAAAGTATGAAATCCTTTCTATTTCTGTTAGCTACCTCGTTCAAGATTTTTCGCAGACAAAAATGCTGTTCGTCTTATGAAAATGAAGCCACTCACATAAAATTTGCTTGATAGTAATAAAAAAAATGTTCTAGGGCTCCCGTACTAATATTTTCCATTCCCATTATATAACGCCAAGTTAGATTAGTTCTGCCATTGACAGTGAGACAGATAAATGCATTTTCTGATAAGACTATTTAACAAAAGAAGACGGTTTTTATCGAATCGTCTTCCAATAATCGTTTGTTATTACGTTCTAGGATTAGGGCTGGCACAATTTAATTTAAGTCGTTTTAATGATTTTGGATTTTCTGTAATATTTTTACTGGAATATGACACGTCCGTTCTGTTCCACGATCCGTTGTACCAAAATTCGTTTATTGCGGAAATCGTACATTTTTCCAGGATAAAAAGCATCCTAAATGTCCTTGCCCGGGACTGAAAGTATATCCTTACAAAATTTCAGCAAAATCTATATACGAGGGCTGCCTTTTAAGTTGCGTCGTTTGTAAATTTCCCGCGATCATTGAAAACAAAACCATATGGGATTTTAATCTCCTTGTAATTGGATTTCAAAAACAAAATATATTTTTTAGATTGCTCGAATAGCTTTTTTGTATCGTCCATTCAAAGGTGACAAGTCGGTTGTGAAAATGGAAATGTTATAGGGAAATTTTCGTGCGATAATTTTTTACAACTTATGAAGGGGATTATCGCGACTTTAGCGTATCGAGGAGATCACTTCTGTATTTAGTGATGCAGTACCATGTCTAAGGATTATAGAACGCTTGTATTCAGAAGTTTAAAGTGGAAACCCTCGGTTTCGGTGACCAGCCATGTGAAGGTCGTCCAAAAACTGCCATAACGCAAGAGAATATCGAAGCCGTTCGGCAGCTTATCCTCGAAGACAGTCATATTATATACCGTGAAATAAAGGCATTCGTGGGAATTTTAGGGACCACTGTTTAAAAAATCCTGCGAAAAACTTGGAGTAAAAATGTTAATTACTCATTAGATACCTCATTGCTTAGAGACGTCCAAAAAACAGCCCGTGTTAGTTTTTTTCGCAAAACTCTGCAATGATTCAACCGAGGAGAGTCAAAGCACGTTTATAAATTGTTCAATAGTGACGGGTCTTGGATATATGCTTATGATCCAAAACGTAAGCAACAGTCAACTGTCTGGGTCATCTAGAATGAGGCAGAATCAACAAAAGTCATGGGCTTACTGAGCACTTCAAAAAAAATGTTTGCCTCCGTTGTGGCAAAGGGTGGTCACATCGTCACTATTGTACTAGAAGATTGTAAAACGGTTACTGCGGACTGGTATACACAGCTTGTTTGCCATGAGCCGTCACCGAATTTCTAAAAAACAATTCAAGGCGTCGAATGATCCTGACCCTGACAATGCATGTTCGCACATCGCCGGTCAAACAAAGATGTATTTGTGAACCCAAAACGTTGAAATTTTAGATTAATTTGCCTTAAAGCCCTGACTTGAGCCCTAAGGATTTTATTACGTTCCACAAAATTAAGCAAAGTTTTCGTAGTCAACGTTTCAGCTCACTTGAAGAAACTGTTTACGTGTACAAATCGGCCATTTTGATTACCCCACTTCGAAGTGAAATAAATGTTTTAAAAGCATATTAATTATCGCAGAAAATTCTTAAAAACACAATGATGGTGATAATCTATTAGATTGTCAGTATTTATTTCAAACGACACAACTTATATAAAAAGGCAGCCCTCGTATATAAAAGAAAGTTGTGTTAGTTACGCCACTTATAACTCAAGAACGGATGAACCGATTTGGCTGAAAATTAGTGGAAAGGTAGCTTAGAACCAGGAATAGGACATAGGATACATTTTGTTCCGGATAAATGTACGGTTACTGCACAATATACTTTTATGACTTGCGCGTAAACTATTCAATCTATTTTGATGAATTTTGGTAAAGAGATACTTTGAGTCTCGGGAAAGGACAAGGGATACTTTTAGTCCCGAAAAATGTACGGTTCCCGCACAATAAACTTTTATCTCAAGAACGGATAAACCAATTTGGCTGAAAATTGGTGGAGAGGTAGCTTAGAACCAGGAAAAGGACATAGGATACATTTTGTCCAGGAAAAATGTACGGTTACTGCACAATATACTTTCATGATTTGTGCGTAAGTTATTCAATCGATTTTGATGAAGGTATGAAGATACTTTGAGTCTCGGGAAAGGACAAGGGATACTTTTGGTCCCGGAAAATGTACGGTTCCCGCACAATAAACTTTTATCTCAAGAACGGATAAACCGATTTGGCTGAAAATTGGTGGAGAGGTAGCTTAGAACCAGGAAAAGGACGTAGGATACATTTTGTCCAGGAAAAATCTAGGGTTACTGCACAATATACTTTTATGATTTGCGCGTAAATTATTCAATCGATTTTGATGAATTTTGGTATGGAGATACTTTGAGTCTCGGGAAAGGACAATGGATACTTTTTGTCCCGGAAAATGTACGGTTCCTGCACAATAAACTTTTATGATTTTCGCTTAAGCTATTTAATCTATTTTGATGAAATTTGGCATGAAGATAATCTATTGTTTTCTTAATTATACCAATTCGAATTAAATAATCATCGTTAAGACAGGACAACGTCTGTCGGGTCAGCTAGTTTTTACTAAAAATAAAGAGTATTTAAAAACACAAATACGTTGTTACGTTTTTTTAATAGGGTAAATTTTTGATTTTCGGTACGTCAGAAAAATATTGGACTTTTAAAATACTAAGCATTAAATCTGCACAAATATTGTTAAGGTTTCATAATACACTTTAATAACAGAAATAAATAAAACATTTTCTCGATTCGAACTGCCTTGCAGTGTAGCAGCCCTAACTGAACGCTATTAGTAAGTTGTGGTTTAGAGTTCTAGTTCGTATAATAAGCCTGGAAATGACTATCAAGAGCAGTCAGTTCCTGCAAGACACTGTGGTAGTTACTACACAAAGTAACTATAATCTGTACATACTCAATACTCATAATAACTGATGATATTATTATGAATACAAAAGTGAGTTTGACTGTCTGTTGTCTCTGATATCGCTGATCCAATTTGGGAAACATTTGGCACGAAGATAATTCAGCGACCTTACCCCCGAAACTGACAGAAACGCGTCACCACTTTGAAGATGCCTGCAGGCATATCTGCCATACATAATGACATAATAACATCACAGTATAGCAATATTAATATTCAATATTGCTATACTGTGATAACATTATGAAGTGACATTGTCTTTTGGGCTATCAAGTGGTTACGCATTTTTTGCATCAGTTTGTAAGACATTGCCACTCTATTGCTCGTATCAGTATAATATAAGTCTATGGTGATATCAGATTTTTGACACTTTAGACATTATGTTTCTTCATATTTTAGATGATATCATTTTCGGATGTAAGGCTGCAGGTCTTAAGAAAGGACATAAGTGTGTATATAAGTCAGTTTGTTGTATTATCATGCTTCAGCTGGTGAACTAATTTAGATAAAATTCGGCAGCACAATAGCTTAAGTCAAAAAAGCATAGAACAGACTTAATTCAGAAATTTTAATGCATACAAAGAATTTCTGCAAATTTGTAAGAAACATTAAATAGTAATTCTATCCACACCTAAGTTAACATTGTAACTATATTTCTTGCATTTCATTGCCTCATTCTTTCTTTACTTACCCACAAAATAAAGCAATACCATAATTAGAAACCAATTCAAATTACACTTCAATGCTTTTAAAAATCCTTTTAACAATCATGATATTTCATTCGAATACCCTCCGATTTCAATACCAACGGCGAAATGATTCGGGCTTTTAAAAGGCAAATTTAAGGCACATACTGAAATTAAAATCTTCGTTAAGAGTTTTCGAATTAGCGGCGAAATTACGCCAAGCTGTATTTAGAATACGATTTATAGAAGGAACTTTAGATCGCTCAACGTATTTTAGTATAACTATAGAGTTTGTACTAATACGAAAGTTAGTATCTAAAGACACTATGCCAAAGTTCCACGGCGGAAATTCCGCATGATTACGTCAGCAATAGCCAATATCAAACGCATACAATATGACGCGACGGAATTTCGGCATAGTGTGTCATCTCACTCATCGGTAATTTTTAGGGTTCCGTACCTCAAAAGGAAAAAACGGAACCCTTATAGGATCACTTTGTTGTCCGTCTGTCCGTCCGTCCGTCTGTCAAGACCCTTTTTCTCAGGAACGCGTGGAGGTATGAAGCTGAAATTTATATCAATTACTCAGGTTTACTGTCCCTTGAAGCTGTGAAAAAATCAAACTTCTAAGCCAACGCAATCAAAAGATACAGCCGTTTATGCCGCAAATTTTCGACACTTGCAAGGGAATTAAAACCTACAGGGTGCTTCCCGTGAACTCAGAATCTTGAAATTTGGTACGAAGCAACGTCTTATAGCATAGATAAAGGAAAAATTACGAAAACCATAAATTTTTAGTTACATCACATAATATATTTTTTTTTATTATGACTCGATTGTCGTAATGAACGAACTTTGTAAACCTTGCAGGTTTGTACGGAACCCTCGGTGCGCGAGTCCGACTCGCACTTGGCTGGTTTTTAAAATACATTGCAGGCGAAACCACGCCTCGACCGCGGAACTTCGGCTTAGTGTGTTTAGACGCTGATATCAAAGTTATATATTATTTGAAATAACTTTTCGCAATCTTTACATCGATTCTTGTCGTTCTTGTCGCGCGGGAGCCGTACATTTTTTCGAGATCAAAAGTATCATATGTCCTTTCCCGGGACTCAAAGTATCTCCATACCAAATTTCAGCGAAACAGACAGACAGACAGACTGACACACTTTCGCATTTATGATTTTAGTATGGAAGTATGGATATGGATTTTATCGGAGTGCCCAATTATATAATTTTGTATAACTTTTGTATGAAGAAAGTTCATAACTTAAATATTATGGAACTTTTAACCGCAATTTATCAGAGACAATATCTAAGAGGAAACTGGGGAAAGGCAAAATGTCTAAAGGAAATAGTTTTCTCACATTCCCGGAACATACCTTCGTGAGATGTCTCAATATAGATTATATTATAAAGGTATGCACACACTACGCGATTGGGCTACCGAAATAACTTGATTTTCTATAAAGATTCAGTCTTCCACCGTGCGTTTCTCGCGTTACTTTCTGCCGCTCACGAAACTCTGGAACGAACTGTCACCAGCAGTATTTGCAAACCTTCAAGAAAAGAGCGTATTCCCTCTTAAAAGGCCGGCAACGCACCTGCAGCTCTTCTGATGTTGCGAGTGTCCATGGGCGACGGTAGTTGCTTCCCATCAGGTGACCCGTTTGCTCGTTGGCCCCCTTATTTCATAAAAAAAAGATTCAGGAAACTCGTCTCAACTACTGCTGCGCTGAAACATGATAAATCACGCAGAGTGCTATATTTCAGTGAGAGAGGTATACGGTATACCGTACGCGGTAGAAAGAGAAAGGAATATACAATAAAGGAAAAGGACTAACCAACCCAAAAAAAATCAATTCAATTCGAGCCAGTGGTTCATGAGATTAGCGCGTTCAAACAATCTTGAGTGTACTTACCAATAATTTTTGATCCAGCTACGTCAAATACAAAATTTATCATTATTGCAAGAATGTTCTTTTGAAAACTCCATAATGCCGCTAAAGAAATTTTCATTTGTTACCGTCTCTGCGACAAACAAGTCGCGTTAGTTGTGTCGTCGCTACATTTGTTACGTCGCCAGTCGTGTCGTTTGCCGAGTTGCTTATAGTGTCACTGGCCATGTTTGCTATATTATATCAATCAAGTTGCTAGTCACATTGCTTGTCGCGTCACTTATCGTGTCGCTTGTCGTGTCGTTTATCGTGTCGCATGTCGCGTCGCATAATGTGTACGCACCTTGATCGGCGATAAAGGTATTCACGAACAATTGGGTCTCGATTGTTATTCGACAATTTCTATTTTCCGTTTCATTCTACTGTTACTTTGATGTTATGTTATTTTATTGGGGAGTAATTCCTTAATTCGAAATGTGTCCTTTGAGTCAAAACTATATAGTCCTTATTTTGCTTGTTCTTCAATAGTGTGTCCTTTTTAGAGTTCTGTAGTAACAATCCTTATAATTTTACGCTGTCTATCCATTGTTCCAACCTTGAAAACTTAGGTAAAAATTTGTACAGCCATAGATTGCGTATAATGAACTTTTTTCTGTGTTTGATGAGATAAAATCTCAAATTTTCCTATTGTTTACTTACAAAACTACTAAACAATTTACCTACAAAACTAAGTACAAAGAAACACTGTACATTCAGGGCCTAAACTACTACCATGCTACATTTCAATGTTCTGTCATTCTTTGTGATAAAAAGAAATGAACATTCATAATAATTTAACAAATATTTTCTATCGTACCTAGCTCAACTAAAACACATGATGTCACTAGACTGTATTTAAAAATAAACGAAATATTGTGCATAAGATAGCAACACACGACCAGTCTATCCGACATTTTTCCAGCCGGGTCAAGTGTTTGCTCAGTCGGGGCAGATAAGTCAACAGTGGCAGTAGGGAATCACTGATTCATACCAACGACTGTACTATATGAGCATCTGACGACATTGTAATGTTCAGTTATTATAATAATTTACTAGCTGTCCCGGCAAACGTAGATTTGCCGTACTATATTTGCCATATTATTTTATTGAAGTGACTAAATAAGTATGTCACCATGGCAACGTCGATCGCTATTTCGTCGCAGAAACTTAATTGTCGCCGTCAGTCTCAGGTTGTAATAATTTACTATTATTTATTCAACAAAATATGCACTTATCAATATAATATATTTAAGTACCCATTAGCCGATTCTTAGACCTACTGATTATGCATATAAAATTTGGTTAAAATCAGTAAAGCCGTTTCGGAGGAGTTCGCTATCTATTATAATTGTGACACGAGAATTTTATAATATATAAGACTAGATTTGTTGCGCTTAAATCGTTTATCGCGCGGGAACCGTACATATTTCTGGGATAAAAAGTATTCTATGTCCTTTCCCGGGACTCAAAGTATCTCCATGCCGAATTTTAGCAAAATCGGTGCAGCGGTTTGGGAGTGAAGAGGTAACAGACAGACAGACAGACACACTTTCGCATTTATAATATTAGTAAGGAAGTAAGGATAAGGCTCCATTTATATGGTGTGGCGGCTACACTGCAAGATCACAAGCAATGTTATGTAAATGACAACGCGACCACTCCGCTTATTAAATAAATCGTTACATACTATTGCTATGATCTCGCTGTGTGGCGACCAAAACAAGCTTTCGCATAGACACATAATAAAAGTCCAGTCTAACCAACGATAGTCAAAGCAAAATGCTGTCGATTTGTACCATCGAGGAAGTTGATTCCTATGCAGTTGAGAGACCAACGTCATTTGGTCGATTATGTCAATTCAATATTAATTGTGATCTGTCGGCTGAGTTTGACGTAATGTGACCAAACTACGTAGATCCCCCATTTGCATAGGAATCAACTTCCCCGAGTGTACATAAAATGCGGTGACAATTATTACTGCTTTCTAGGAAATCACTCCATTTTATATTTGAATTCTGCAATAAGCTATTGTTTGACGTTTCAAACTATTGCTTTAGACTGCGTTCCACTGAAGCGGAGCGGAGCTTAGCGGTGTCGAATTGACCAATCACCATGCTCGAAATCTTCGCTGTCATTCCGCTGGAATAGCACGATTGGTCAATTCGGGCACCGCTAAGCTCCGCTCCGCTTCAGTGGAAACGCAGCCTTATAGGTGTATCCGCTGAAAAGGGACAAATTTTGTTCAATAGGGAATAATACGCGAAGGTCAAAGCAGAGGGCGCTACTACCACATACAGTCAACAATCCTACCATGCCGAAACGTCGGATCAGAATATAATTATAATAATAATATCTATGGACGCTTCACACCGCGTCAGTCTGGCCTCGTGCTAAGTACCTAAATGACTTGTGTTACAGGTACCAGACAACGGAAATACATTTAATGCTTTTATACAATACATATATTTAAGATTTTTATTATATCATACACATATATTTTAATACACATCCAGACCCGGGAACATTGAAAACTTTTTGTTCCGTCGGCGGGATTCGAACCCGCGACCCCCGGCTTGAGCTACCAACGCGCTCACCATTGAGCCACAGAGGTCGTCGATATTATTTATTGATATCGATATTATTATTATTATTATATTGACAAAAACATCGTCAAACGTCGAACAAAACTTTGCATGTACTGCAGGCGCTGCCTCTAGCGTGACAACATTGCAGTAATAAAACCAAGAGCCCGCGAGGTCCAGACCTTCCTTCGTTTCGTAAAGCTGAAAGTTTACCTGTTTGTGACCTTTACAGAGGTAAGAACGACAAGCAACTATGGAGTTTCGGTCGCGGTTACTTTAGGAGGTCTGAAGGTCTACCTGACCTTCGAGAAGGAGTAAAGCTCAATTTCATAGCTTATATTCTCTCGTCACCCAGTGCCGGATATTTTTGACAGTTGCTTCCCACCCTTAAACTTTCTTAAAGTTTTAGACTTTAAGGGGGTAATTATACTTTAAATATTTTTACCGGTTTCACCACCACCTGATGATGATTTATTCGAAACCGGTCGTGTATATAACAATTTTGTAATAAATATATTAAAATAAAGTGGAATACGTGCAAGGAAAGTGTATAATTATTTAATTGAACATGAATTTCCACCAGAAGTGACAGTACATTCAATATCATATCTAATACTTTAAGTCATTTTACATTTTACGTACTAAATATTGTATACTCTATATACAATATTATGTAACATGTGGTTTGTGGTCCAACCTCACATTAGTGTTACAATTATCGAAATATTATGTACAAGGGTTTAAAATAAATATTTTGAATTTTTCATAATCTGTCCAGATTTCTCATTACGGCCATAGAGAATATGGCACACACAAAATATGAAACAACAATTGCACAAAGCAGGTGGCCCACAGTATTCCGTTAATACCTCGATCAAGGGAATCGCAGACACAATATATTTCTAATTATTATGCGACACCCGGGTGCCACTTGGGGATAGACGGGTTAACATAATTTATTATTTTTAAATCCATACTAACATTATAAAATATGCGAAAGCACCTATCTATCTATCTGTTACCTCTTCACGCCCAAACATCTGAACCGAATTTACTGAAATTTGGTACGGGGATACGTTGAGTCCTGGTAAAGGATATACGATCCTTTTTATTCCTGAAAAAGATACGGTTTTTGCGTGATGAACGAATTTTGGCGCGACGGAGTTACGGGCATCCTTTAGTAGGTGAACGATTTGGATTACACAGGGTTAATTTTATATTTGTAAGGTTTCATAATAATGTTTTCAATAAAGAAAAACTACCGCTGCTATTCAACTCGCTCTGGCAAGTTCCGTGAATTTGCGTTCTCGCCCTGCATAGCGCTTAACTTTCTGTTAATAAACGCCAACAGTGGAGTTAACTAAACTCCAGTTATTAAGTTTCTTAAGCAGATTTAGTATTGTGTTAAGTTGTGAGGCTTCGCATTAATGTTATGTAGACATTCCTCTATCGTCTAGACTCTAGACTCTAGTGTCTTAAGGCCATCCCCCGAGCAAACGACCTTGGCCATACATTTGCCGCGTTGCCGAGATCGCGCCAAAACCCTTTTATTTTTACTTATCTTAGTTCAAAATTGTCCTGAAAAAAATTAAAACGGCGAATATGTAGTTTATGATATTGTCAATCTATTGGCGGGAGTTTCAAATAAAAGTAATTTGTAAATGCTAAGGAGATGCTGAATGTATGCTCGAATTTTAACAAATTGGTATTACTTTGGAAGCTGATATCATGAGTATAATAAACAAAAATAGAAAATTGAAAACACTGAAAGGAATGTTGATATACTGAAGATTATTGCTGTATTTTTATTATAACTTTGTAGCTTTCAGATTATGAGTTTATAAGGTTTTAAATACGGTCAATTACGGAATCTCCAGACGGAACGCCCTTAAGATCGTCCCCCGAGCAAACGACCTTGGCCATACATTTGCCGCGTTGCCGAGATCGCGCCAAAACCCTATTATTTTTACTTATCTTAGTTCAAAATTGTCCTAAAAAAAATTTAAAACGGCGAATATGTAGTTTATGATATTGTCGATCTATTGGCGTGAGTTTCAAATAAAAGTAATTCGTAAATCCTAAGGAGATGCTGAATGTTTGCTTGAATTTTAACAAATTGGTATTACTTTGGAAGCTGATATCATGAGTATAAGAAACAAAAATAGAAAATTTAAAACGACAAAAGGAATGTTGATATACTGAAGATTATTGCTGTATTTTTATTATAACTTTGTAGCTTTCAGATTACGAGTTTATAAGGTTTTAAATACGGTCAATTACGGAATCTCCGGACGGAACGCCCTTAAAGCTCGTTCGTTGATCGTGGGTTTGATGCGCATTCGACTAACTAAAAATGACATTGAAAATTTTGACATAAAAGTTTACACAAAACGATATTAAGGCAAAAAGTTCCATTATTTAAAGTGGCTCCTTTTTTAATATCAGTGCTAAAATAAAATGGTTAGACGAACGAAAAACGGATCAATCCTTGATTCAGTGACTCGTCTCTTTGCTGGACAATAATTCTATAGTCTTATAACTTGCCTCATTTCTTTGGACTATTATTCTTTGATGCAGTATGTTTCTTATGAGATGGTTCATTCAACCCTACAACTGAGTTCATAACAAACACTCTGCATCAGATAATATTTTTCAAATTCCCACCTCGATTTTTGGCAATTATTAATGAATAACTGGGCTTACCTCCCGTGTTAGTAAATTATAATGAATCCTAAACAAAGCCGACCGCGCCACAACGGACAATGGGATGCATCGTTGAATGGAGGTTTTAGCTTTGTTTTTTCACACTCATTTTGTTTGAGCCCATTTTGTGTTGTTTATTATAGCAAATAAATATGGCGTACAAAAAGATATTAACGGTGTAAAAGAGCATTCCTGAGGTCTGAATTAAAGAGGATTTAATTTATGGTCAATTTATTTTGTTTCAAAATTATTGCTAAGCTAAGCGACTGTTGTTGATATTAAATTCAAGGTTTTCATTTTTAGATAAGTCTTATATTAGATAAGTCTAAAGTCTGAGATAAATATATTAAAATAAAAGAGCGCAAGGCTTTTGTCATACTGAGGCTGAAAATATTCACACGCTAATGCATACACATGCAACATACTACCTGTTCTACCACAGTATTACAATATTCCATAAAATATATTGTAATACTGTGATACTACGCTACTTACGATTTGTTGACTGGTCGCTTAGTAGCGTAGTTTGCGTAGTTCACCTTCATAATATTATAGTCTAATAGAAACAAGAGAAAAGGTATCCGGTGATAATGTGAAAGGTACAAGAAATAAAAGGATAAAAACAAGACATATTCCAGGGAGCTACGAGTAAAATTTCTAACAAATTTACTAATTGCTTCCGCCTCAAATTATGCCGTTGATATTTCTCCGCAAATCTCCTCGGCCTTTCGCTTAAGTAATGTATTTTTTTCACATAATTTGTAACTGTCATAGCAAGTTATGACGTGGCGCGAGCCTTGATGTATTTTTAATAACTTAAACATTAAGAAGTCAAAATATGCTGAGACGGACGCTTGACACGATAAAGATGATACAGGAAAATTGCTAAAACGGGCTATTGATTCTCGCATAAATTAATTTTTAATCTAAAATATTGTGGTCGTATCCACATCACCTCCCAAAGTCGTTCCTATGGGACTGATTACAGGCCGATTTTGATCAACCTGACTTGTTTTGTGCATCCCTGTGTGTAAGTGTCTAAACACACAGGCCGAAGTTACGCAGTGTATATTCCGCATGATTACGCCCGCAACGTATTTTAAATTACCGATGACACACTATTCCGTCGCGTTCCGTCCGTATTTTGCATGCGTTTGACATTACGGACGTAATCATGCGGAATTTACGCTGCGTAACTTCGGCCTAGTGTGTTTAGAGTTTTAGACACTATGACCTGTGCACCAGTACGGTTATGACTAGACAGGAAAAAAATATCCACAGTCATATATATTAATAGTATCTCCTGGCAACCAAAAGTCAAATTTAAATTATTTTACTTTTTGCTCAACAAGAATTTTGCAACCTTGATGTTTTACATGCGAAAAAATCTAAGATATTCTCCCAATACGAATTGAAATCCGACTAAACAATTCGATGTGCAGCAAAAGGTGACACTGAACGTAAATTTTCCGAATCCTCCAAATTCTTCGAACGCACCGTTCAATTTCTGTCGCATCTTGCATATGCGGAGATTGTATTCTGTTTTATTTTATTTATTGCTTCATACGGTAGGTTACATTGATGTTTGAATGGTTGTCTGGGATATCGAGATTTTACGTGTTTGCATTTGAGAGTATCATGATTATTTTACTACTAGCTTTTGGCTACAACTTCGCTCTCGATATAATCTAAATATATATTAAATTTAAAGGTGACTGACTGACATGGTGATCTATCAACGCACAGCCTAAACCACTGGACGGATCGGGCTGAAATTTGGCATGCAGGTAGCTTATGACGTAAGCATTCGCTAAAAAAAGATATTGATCAATTATTCTACCCCCAAGGGGTTAAAATAGGGGATAAAAGTTTGTATATGATAATACTTCTTAACGCGAGCGAAGCCATTTCTTAGTTAGTTCTTATGATTGAACTTAAAAAAAAGTACGTGTGGCACTCGGGGACTGCCGCGGTAAAGCTATTGCATAGCATTTTTTTATCAACTTATGCAATTATAATTCGCATACGACGCATGCACACAAACACCGTGCCGAAGTCTGGCAACGTCGCACCAACCGGCACAACGGTCGGAAATTACGTTTGACGAGTATGAGCTGTTTTTCGTTACATGATTTCTTGATTTGGTTGCCGTGCTCAAAACTCGCGATAAAGCAATACAATACCTTAAAATCTTAGGCTTATTGAGAAAAAAAGAAAAAAGTAGAATACGTGTAATTGTGCGGTCCACATTTAGATCAGTAGTGAAGAATATAGCAGTTTTACAAGGCATGGTGACGTACAATGTGGCTGTATCGTGATGTGCATTTTACGTTATGTTAACATAAAGTACGTCACGTCAACGTACTGTACCACGTTACCGCACCGTTCCACGTTGACGACGTCGTGACGTGGAGATGTGGACAGGCCCTTAGTCCTCCTCGTCTGTGTCTTCGCCACCACGTTGAGTTTAGTTAATTTAGTTTTTGTCTGAGCTAGATTGTATACTGATGTATTGATTGATATAATAAAACAAAAAAGACTTAAGGGCATTCCCTCCAGAGATTCCGTAATTTGCCGTATTTCAAGCCCTATAAGCTCATAATCTGAAAGCTACAAAGTTATAATAAAAATACAGCAATAATCTTCAGTATATCAACATTCCTTTCCCCGTTTTAAATTTTCTATTTTTGTTTATTATACTCATGAAATAAGCTTCCAAAGTAATACCAATTTATTAAAATTCAAGCATACATTCAGCATCTCCTTAGAATTTACAAATTACTTTTATTTGAAACTCACGCCAATAGATCATAAACTACATTTTCCCCGTTTTAATTTTTTTTTGACAATTTTGAACTAAGATAAGTAAAAATATAAGTTTTGGCGCGATCTCGGCAGCGCGGCAAATGTATGGCCAAGGTCGTTTGCTCGGGGGATGGCCTTAAGTAGATGTTATTACTTATTTTATTAAAAACAGCTTTCGAGTTAGGTTAGTGAGTTTGCTTCTCTTTACTAATCTAAGCCCTAGATACTTAGAAAAACTATGTGGCAGAAAATCTTACAATTACTTTGAAAGTTCAGATATTGCGTCATTATTGAATATTTCCAGGAAACTTGCTCTTTGACGAAGTAAAATGTATCCAATTTAAAATAATGAAAGTGGAATTCCCAGAAAGAGTAATTCTTACTAACATAGCGAATGAGAATATGGTATCTATATAATATATAAAAATGGATTTTCAAATGTGTTAGTCGCGCTAAAACTCGAAAACGGCTGAACGGATTGGGCTGATTTTAGTCTTAAAGTATTCGTAGAAGTCCAGGGAAGGTTTTAAAGTGACCTGTGACACGAAGTTCACCGGGACAGCTAGTTAATAATAAATTATGTAAATCAGGTAGATGATTAAATATTTGTTTATTACTATTTACCTGCTAAACCTAACTATAATCATGAACTGTATTTATTTATGTATCTTTTTCTAATAGCTACGTAGAGTAGTAAAATATTTTACGTGTAACTGCGCCGCAGGCTGAAAAAGATTGGGATATATTCTAGTAAATAATAATCATTAATCGTTAATTTATTACAAATCCTATTTATAAATTCTTGTAATGTATCAGTTGTGCAATGCTACAGATTTCAATGTGAAAATCATTACTTGCTCTATAAACTATTGTCATTTTGTACTATTAAATGTTACAGACGTATAAAATTGACAATGTTTCTAACGATCCCGTGTACTTTTCTTGCTACTTATACTCGGGTGCTGCTATGGAAATGTGAACTTTATATCGATTGTATTATGATATCAAATACTGTATCAGCGCACCTCAAATTCATATACAAAATGCTGTTTTGCTTGGCTGAAACGAGGGATTACGATGTCATTTGGCAAGAGATGCTTCCATATTAATTCGCGATTGTAGTTTCTGAACAGGTTCATATCCATTGATGTTTATAATAATATACTGTTTACTGTTTAGGCAAATGATTTTTCCTACAGTATAAGCGCCCATTTATATGTATAATGGGCCAAGATGCCAGATTTAAATAAATAAATAAAAAATAAATAAAAATAATAATATTAAGTACTAGTTGACCCGCTGAATTTCATATCACTTTCCTCCTGATTTGAAATCTTCCCTGGACTTTCACGAATATTTCAAAATGAAAATTAGCCAAATCAGTTCAACCGTTTCGAGTTTTAGCGAGACTAACCAAACTTAAAATATTTTTTTATTTGAGTACCATCGAGGAAATTGGTTCCTATGCAATTGATAGACCAACGTTATTTGGTCGAATATGTCAATTCAATGTTAATTGTGATCTGTCGGCTGGGTTTGACGTTACGCAACCAAACTACTTAGGTCCCCGATCTGCATAGGAATCAACTTCTCTGATAGTACATAATATTATCTAAGACAACTCATGGTATATTCGTGGAAAAGAGATGTAGGGGAAGATCAAAAGGAATAAGCGAGCCAAGAGTCTGTGTAATATTTCATAATGGCCCCCTATTCGCTATACCCTATGTAAATAGCTAAGACGGAAGTTGTAGAAATTAATAATAAACCTAATTGAATTTTTGTAATGACATATTAATAAATTAATTAAATAAATGAAATTGATACAATGATGACGACTTCTATGATTACTTTTATTATTAATAACTATTGACATATTAATATCTATTAGAATATAATAATAATAATCACACAGAAATAAAATAAGATGATGTAATTCATGATATTAATATTATTATTCATTGACTAAATTTAAGATTGTTTATGTTAGAAAAAAGCACGAATTGACATAATATTATTGTATTAAGTTTTTTGTAATAATTGTTTCTTAAAATAGGATAATTGAAAATATAATAAAGTAAAGGGATAAATTATAAGTAGTATTAGTACATATCAGGAGATAAATTATAATCTGAAAAACTGTATAAAATTTGCACGCCGCACAAAGGCAAAATAAGAGAGCTTGATCACATAACTTTAACATCATATTGTACCTTATTTGAGCAAATAAACGTTTAAAAAACTAGACAAGAGAAAATGGAAAAATAGCCCTTAAAACAGCGCTTGTCGCTTATACTATAATTATTAAAATGCGTCCTCAATGGCAATTTGCTCTGAAAAAATATTATGCAAATTCGCAAAGTTTCATGCCTCGGGCGTTGGAGTGGAAAATAGTGGATCGGAAAATATGAGCATCTAATTTGCAACTTCTGAACTGTGACTACATAAAAATGGACTGCATATTTTAGCATTTTTTCTTTTTAACTGCAATCCAATGGAAATCAGTTTTGTTCGATTTTATTTGTGTACCTCTTTGTAGCTGCATGCTCACTTTCCGTACCACAAGAAACGATTTACTATGATCGTCCAAGTGTCATTTTATACTATACAGGGTGCAATTAAACCTTCCTGCCAAATTTTGATATAATGATCCTTGTTTGAAATTAAAATACAAGTATTTTTTCTTTTATTATCACTTAGTACTAAAATGTTGACAAAAAGCTTCCGAAAGTAATCCTAAAAACACACTACAATTAATGGAAACGACGCGTCGACCGCGTGTGATGACTTGACGAGCCCCCGCACGCGCGCCTCGAGTGACATCGATCCTGCAACGATTTTAAATGGGATAAAATATGTCATTGAAAAAAACACCCAATTTTTTTTCTTAAATGGACTCTCCTAATGATACCTAAGCCCTGGAAAAAAATTGGCAAGAAGGTTTAATTACATCCTGTATTATAATTATGGTTACGATCGCTTTTGCTCGATAATTTTAGGATCTTCATCTGATTATATCGCAGTCACAAGATTTTATTGACGCGTTGTTAAATTAGATATAAACTACGATAACACGGTGCGCCCCTCCAAATGACTGTTTCAATGTGTGTAGTCACATCCTTATGAAAGAGTTTGTATGTAGTAAGTATTCAACCAATCAACCAGTACTCGTATATTTCACTTAATGTCACTTCTCACCAAGATTTGTTGGTAAACTTATCATAACTAGCCGACTTTGACAACGCTCTTCAAAAGTTTTGAATTTTGGAGGGGCGCGCCATGTTATCGTAGTTGATCTCTACAAACATTACAATACAGGCGTGGACACAAAATAGTTGTCCCACTCGTGACACTTTATAATATAGCGGTATACTTCCAGTCACACTATAAAGCAGCCTTTCCCCAAACGCGAGTCATAACGCCCTAGGATGCTGCAGGCCTAAGGGTCAATTCAGACCGCAGCGTGACGCGTAGAATATGCGTTTCTAAATTTGTATGGATTTGACAGATTTGCAAGACGTCTCACGCGATTGGGATTGTCCATTTTTTTTAAATTTTGCTCATTATAAAAACATTTCGAGGAATAAGGTCAGTGATCGCTTTTCTGTATATAAACGAAAAAAATACCCATTAGTTACTTATATTTTTGAACAAATATGTTTAACCTTAGTTTGACCTTCAATGGCGTTAAATTAGCAATAAATTCGACCAACATTAGGTTTCGAACTTTTGGTAAGCTTCTCGTATCAGCTTTCACATAATAATAACTTGCATTTAACGATCCAGCCATTATAAATAAGATTGAAAGGAAAAAAAAACATACTGCAGAGGTCAATTGGCCACCGATGATGACGTCAGAGCGAAACTTTAAAAATTTATTGAGAAAAAACTAGCCACTGAATTTCAAAATTATTTAATTTATGTTCTTAAAATACCCTATTTTAACGAAAAAAAATATAAAAAGTACATGTGATTTTTTTTGGACAATGCCCATTGAAATCTGTTAATTCAGAACTTTAGAAATGCATATACACGTCGCGTTGCGGTCTGAATTGATCAAAAGGAAGTAAGGTACTCAATACATAGTTGGAGAATTTTGGAAACCACTTCATATCCTTGTAGGCTTAACTTTAACATGACAGATGTGATGTCATAACATCGTCAAGTCACAGGCCGTTTCAAACACAAATCAAACGCACCAAACTCAATTATTTCTTCACATGCTTTGCACAAACCTACGCGACCACGCGACTGCGAAGCGGCAGCGTCAATACAAAACACACATTTGACGACTTGTCAGCGCTGCCGCTTCGCAGTCGCGTGGTCGCGTAGGTTTGTGCAAAGCATAATTCTCCAGCAAACAAACAAAGCATGTCGCTTTGAAAATTCCTTGTAGGCTTAACATTAACATGACAGATGTAATGTCATACATAACACCGTCACAGTTACATGGCGTATCAAACGCACCAAACTCAATTTCTTCACAATTCTCCAGCACAATTCCAAACAAAGCATGACGCTTTGAATGGCCGTCGGTCGCTAGGCCTTTATTTCTCCTTTGAGCGTAAATTGGTTTTGTGATTGGATACGGACTGTATTGAAAAATTATTCACTCGACACAAACGCATTTACAAATCATTATTTCATCCCTCACTAGACGACGCGCGACGCCCGCAACTCCGTTGTGCCAAAATTCATTTATTGTGCGGGAACCGTACATTTTTTCAAAATAAAAAGTACACTACGCCCTTTTCCGAAACTCAAGCTATCTCCACACCAAAATTCAGCAAAATCGGTTCATAGATTTGGACGTGAAGAGGTGAGGGCGTGATATTAGTATGGTCCATCCATACAAGAGATTTCAAACAACGTGTATATTCGTCTATGATTGTCCGTAGGATTATCTTGACGATAGTCTCCCTAAAACTCGAGAACGGCTGAGCCGATTTGGCTGCTTTCAGTCTTAAAATATTCGTGGTAGCCCACTAAAGGTTTTAGGAGGGAAGTAATACGTATTCACCGGGTCATTTAGCCTTTACTAAACATAACTTTTACGTGCTTTATGAGATACAATATTATAGTGAAATCATAACACTTTTTCTAGCGCAACATCCGACACACAGCTTATCTCTTTGTGGTGCGGCTGACAGTGACATGCCGTCAGGAGTTAGCAGTGAGGAATAGTTTTTGTGCCACATAATATGTGTTTTAATTTAGCTACAAAGCGTTAGGAGCTTTTGCCGGTGTACAGTCAAAGATTTCGTTTTTAATGCCCACTTTTCATTAAGCGCTTACTTGGGTGGTGCCTGGTTTTTTTATAAAATTAGGAAGCAAATGAGCAAACGGTCATCTGATGGAAATCAACTACCGTCACCCATGGACACTCGTAACATCAGAACTAAGAAGAGTTAGAGGTGAGTTACCCTGAACTGCTGCGCGTTACTGAGATTTGAGGCACGAAAAGAGGCCTCAGACTCAGACTCTGAGGCTCGAGGCGTGTTTCACATTTTCTGATCGACAGGGATTTGGAAACTTACCGCATTGTTTGATTATCGCTATTCGCTAGGCACATAATTTCATTCATTCTTCTACTGTTGAACAAAGGTTTAGGACCAGTTTACAATCCAATTCCCTATCCAATCCAGCGTTGAATTGCTACTGAAATAATGTAAACGCCCACTAATGCACTGAATTAAATTCCAGTGCATTCCAGTGCCCGTTTTATTAGATTGGAATAATAGTAGAGGGGAAGAGGGGATTTTAGGAGTAGCTCGAGCGTGTCAGATTAAGCTTGTATAGGCTTCCGACATGTGTCTAGTTATAATGGTATAGAAATCAGATTTCTCACGTGGTGGGTTTTTTTTTTTTTTGAATATTGAAATGTCATCCGATCTGTCAGATAGAGATAGGGGATGTTTAGTATACCCCAAAGAAGCTTCAATAACACTGACGATTCAAAGATAAGGTAAGCCTGTAGGAACATTTGAAAATATAAAAAAAATAAACCTTCATATTTTCCTAACTAAACTTAGCAGATATTTTATTTTGCACTAAACTAAATGATTCAGTCCTTGTTGTCTAAAATATAATAATAACTGGCCGAAATAAGCAAGTTTCTGAATAGATTTTCTTTTTCAAAACTTTAAAATGGCCGCAGTTTCTGAACCCACCGCTAAAATAAAAAACGCTCTTATTATTTATTTATCAATTTTACCTAATGTAAAAAACCTACTAGGTCTCCATCACGCTCGAGTAACTACAAAATTAGCACCTTCTCCTCCCTTACTATAAGGCAAACCGGCCATTTCTAAACATATTTTGCACGGCGGCACCACCTTTCCCGGCCTTTTCTACCCACAATTAATGCCACCATGATTCAACGATTTTAGTAAAAGACTCAATAAAAACCGGTTTATTTCAATACCGAACCCAATTTGATAAATGTTCTGGCAGTGAATTCGATTAGTTTGCGCCTCGCCAGTGTTTGATACGGAATTTTTAAACTCAATATGAAATTACACAATTTAGGTGATTGGAACTTTTTGCGGTACACCCGGGAAATGTTTTGCAAATGTTTGTGTAATTTAATTTGATGTTTATAAAGTCGTCCATTTTGTACACATTTTGGTATGATGGAAGTCAAAACTTTACTTTAAAACTCGAAAAGCGACTGATTTATTATTTTAATAATCATACAATATAATTGAAGACGTGAGTGGAATCGAACAAGTAACATTTCGTAACATACGGACAATAACTCATTTTTCCCTAATTATTTTAATAAAACTTGTAACTTATATTCTACTTAGATATGTAGGTTATCACCTAGCTAATATATCTGGTTACACATAATATAATCCATAGTTTTTCTATTTCAAATAATTTTTCCGGCCCTAATGCCTCCATATAAGCGAAATAACGGGAAGTAATTTTATGTTACTTACCTTATTCTTCCACTCACGTCTTGAATTATGATGTTATGATGATGACGCCCGGAACTCCGTTTCGCCAATTTTTTCTGGGATAAAAAGTTTACATGCCCTTTTCCGGAACTCAAAGTATAATCACAATTTCAGCAAAATCGGTTCAGCGATTTGGGCGTAAGTGGTAACAGACAGACAGATAGACACACTTTCGCATTTATAATATTAGCATGGATAACTTTATATTTATTAGTCTGGTAAAAAACGTAGCTGTGGATTAAGTGTAAGGTAAATTAAACCAAAATACGGTATAATATTACTATAATTCTTCATCAGTTTCCTTTGGGTGATGGTATTTAGAAGCCTTTGAGGATGACTACCACATTATGGATTTTCATATATTGTGTGAAACATTTATGATGATTTTCTGAGCCACCATAAAACTACAAAGATATTTTTCACTATAACACCTGGTAATATATTTTAAATCCATTTACTATAGTATTATTATTATTATCAATTATGTTTATCTAAGGTTGAGTTGATATTGAAGATATTAAAATACCTTGTCATAAAACACCCCACAATGTGCCATAGGGAAGTAGCGAAAGAAAATATCCGTGCATGCAAAAGTGACTAATAAACATAAGTGGCACAATAAATTTGCATAAATATGCTAATAGGAAAGCGCTGTGTCGTTACATTATATGAAAAAGTTGGCAAGAGTTTTTGAGAGCAAAACAGTAGAGGTAAAGGGATAAGAAATATTCATGTACACTTAGTAAAATAGACAAATTATATTATGCAATCATGAACTAAGTACATAAACTGTTCAATAAAATAAGATTAATAATACATTTATCCATCCATGCTAATCTATATCTATATTTTAGACCGATCGGGCCGAGACTGTGTATGCATAAAGTAAATTATGACGTAGGCGTAGACGTTTTCGAGTGATTTGATTAATTTATGGGACCTTAAAAATGAGAAAATTATCCATCTCCGTTATTATACTATGTTAACGCGGACGAAGTTGCGGGCAACAGCTAGTATTATATAAAACTCAAAGGTGACTGACTGACACGGTGATCTATCAACGCACAGCCCAAACCACTGGACGGATCGGGCTGAAATTTTGCATGTGTCAGAAATGGCTTAGGCTTGCAAAATAAAAGTATTGTATAAAGCATAAACACCAATAAATAAGACGTAGTTTACACGTATTGTAAATACGTAATACAATTATCAACTTAGCTTTTCTTCATTTCCAATAATTATTAAGCTGAAAAGAACAGATTCTACACTTAGTTCTTAGTCAAAAGGCCGAGAAGTGTTTTAACCAAATAAATACTTATCTTATAACGATCTTTGTTCGAAGTACTCAGAGCCAATTCACATTAAGGGCGTTCCGTCCGGAGATTCCATAATTGGCCGTATTTAAAACCTTATAAACTCATAATCTGAAAGCTACAAAGTTATAATAAAAATACAGCAATAATCTTCAGTATATCAACATTCCTTTTGTCGTTTTAAATTTTCTATTTTTGTTTCTTATACTCATGATATCAGCTTCCAAAGTAATACCAATTTGTTAAAATTCAAGCATACATTCAGCATCTCCTTAGGATTTATTAATTACTTTTATTTGAAACTCACGCCAATAGATCGATAATATCATAAACTACATATTCGCCGTTTTTGAACTAAGATAAGTAAAAATAATAGGGTTTTGGCGCGATCTCAGCAACGCGGCAAATGTATGGCCAAGGTCGTTTGCTCGGGGGACGGCCTTAACAAGGGGCAGAGTGACGGCTTGCAACAAGAGAGAGAGAGAGAGTGAGTCTCTTCCATCAGACAGCCCGCCTATATGCTGCCATAATCAAAAACAACCCCACCGCCATCTTTGCCCCGCGTCTGACTACCAGGATTTGCATCTAATATCATAAATACAATGATTCATAGTTACAATCATCCTGAAAATCATTATAAATTAAGCATTTAATTTATAACACTTTTATATTAATTTATTAACTGTACTATCTTTTGTAACAAAAGTATCATAACCGGAAACAACAATAATTATTGTCTGTTTAAAGATTAATTGACGTGTTCAAAAATAATGTTATACTATATATTTGTTGTCCAAATATCATGAATTATTATTAATAATAATTAGTTCAACTCACATGAATTATTGAAATATGTACTTCTCATAAGAATTTCAAGTTAAATAACAAAACAATAAGACAAAACCATTGTTACCATTATATATCATTTTATTTATGACTATTATTAAAATAATAGTTATTTATATTCATCTATATTTTGAGTAAATCGGGTCTTACCTCACACATGCAGGTAGATATTATGACGTAGGTATCCGCTAAGAAAGGATTTTGATAAATTCCAACCCCAAGGGGTTAAAATACGGGATGAAAGTTTGTATATAATAATACTTCATAACGAGAGCAATGCCGCGGGCAATAGCTCGTGTTATTATACATGCGAATGTCTGTATGTCTGTTACCTCTTCACGCCCAAATTGCTGAACCGATTTTGGTGAAATTCGCCATAAAGATACCCGGGAAAGGACATTTGTTACTTTTTATCCCGGAAAAATGTACGGTACCCCCGCGATATATGAATTTTAGCGCAATGGAGATGACAGCAGCCAGCGTCATCTAATCAAATGTGAGAAACAGCCTGTTTCACCTCACGACACCCATGTAACAATTTATATATGTCGCAGGGAAAAGAGGATATCAGAGATTTCTTGATATCCCTAGGGATATCACGAACTCGCGGAAGATGCCGAATATTCTTGTTTGTTACGTCTTCTTACTAAAAATATCTAGTGATATGTCATTTCACTAAACTAAATCTAGTGAAATGTCAGAAACGCGGATACCGCCGAATAAAAATCGAGCCACTCATTTCTCTTGCCTGCTCTAGTATACACACGGGTACTTTGATAGGATCATCTAAAATCTGAATCTGACAAGTAAGATGTTAGATGATCCATGTGTTGGATGGGCATGTAAAAAGTTGGTCCTGCGCCTGATCTCTCGCCGGTCGTATCAGTCTTCCGTTCCACCGGGTTATGCGAGTAAAGGAATATAGAAATTGCTCTTGAGTACTGCGCACACACTTGGGCACTATAAAATTACTCTTGGCCTGGTTTCAATGAAACCGGCCACCGTCACCACAAAATCAGAGTGGGAGTTATGATTATTATTATCACACGTGTAATGCAACTATAGCAGATCTGAGAGGGCATCACCATCTCTGAATCATACAGTTGAAACCAGCTGATACTTCAGACCTTTGATTCTCGACGTCAAATGAAGCGGCCGACCAAGTTGAATATTTTTTGCAAAGGTGGCAATTCGATCTCTAGTTTGGTTAGGGTCTTGTACAGGCACAGGTACTACAGGTACTCCAGCTCTTCGATTATCCTAGTTTTTACGGTTCCGTACCCAAAGGGTTAGTCTGTCTGTCTGTCTCCAGGCTAGACGAGCCGCGCCAGCTCGAGCGACGCATTTGTTTCACTCCCTCTAGTGCCCGTGTCACGTGTGGGAACTAGAGCGAGCGAGAGAAATGATTGGCTCGATTTTTATTCGGCGGTATCCGCGTTTCTGACATTTCACTAGATTTAGTGTAGTGAAATGACATATCACTAGATATTTTTAGTAAGAAGACGTAACAAACAAGAATATTCGGTATCTTCCGCGAGTTCGTGATATCCCTAAGGATATCGTGAAATCCCTGATATTCTCTTTTCCCTGCGACATATATATGTATTTATTTTAAATAAATTAAAAAAAAATAAGAACTTATTATAATTTCTGTTATTATAAGATATACCTATTTCGTGTCTATACGGTCTGTAAATTAATTCATGCTTCAAAAAACTTAAGTACTTATTTGTAAGTATGTATATTAAATTTTGTTACTTATTCACGCAGAAACTACTAAATGAATTTTTCCTAGCTTTAGCGTGGATTTAGTTTAAATTCTAAATTAAATCATAAGCTATTACCCAGTCATCTCGTAAGAAAAATTCTTAGAAAATAAGAAGTACCAATAAACTCAGGAAGATAACCATACCCGATAACACAAGTTTAATCGCAAACAGATATCCTCTAATAACCAGAATACGTCCTTTTTTTTTTTTTTTTAAACGGGCTTTGGCCCACCACACATTCCCACCACTGTATCTCCTGTGTCGCCAGGATCGACAGCGGTATCCAACCACGAAAACCCTTTGATATGATCTCAGGGAGCCCGAGGGACATGCTAAAACTGTCTTGGGACCCGCAACGAAATTAATCAGAAGAAAATAGGAGGAGTAGGAAGATTCCAATTTCCCTCCCCATAAAAGCGGGAGACAGCACAAAGTTGCAATGACCGAAAGTCAAAGAACTTAAGGGGGAGCACCACGGAAATAAGGTTAATAATTATTATGACTCCTAAGCTAAGCTAAGCTAAGTTAATATTGGAGTTTATTGTGTTTGACTGTTGCCAATAATAATTTTGACAAAAACGCTTGAAGGCACGGAAGTTCCTAGCGCTGTCCACGAGATCACCGTAGTATGCGACTCCAGATGTACAGAATAGGTTGTTTAGCATATTAGTTCTTTCGTCCTGCCAGAGACTGCACTCCCAGAGAACATGATGAGCGGTTTGTTCAAACATGTTGCCTTCGGTCGAGCACTCGCACATGGGTGAGGGCACTAGTTTAAATCCGTAAAGTTTGGCCTTAAAATTTCCATGACCGGTCAGGAATTGAGAAACGCAGTGATCAATATCCATCCAATGTTTGGATAACCGTTCACGAATATTAGGGAAAAAATTATAAAGATGACGCCCTTTGGTGGAACAGTCCCATCGCGACTGCCATTCGGAGATTAGGCTTTGCACAGAGTTTTCTAAAGGTTCAAACAATCTTGCTATTTTAATTTTATCGCGAGCGCTTAAAAAGAACGGGTTGTCCATGTTTTTGTTATGATAATACATTGTCGCACGACGCTGAATCTCAAGGTCAACGGGTAAAACTCCGGCTAACACAGGCAAGGCTTCAGTGCTTGTGGTCCTGTAAGCTTTGCACAAGAATATAAGAGCAAGACGTTGGCTTTGTAGCAACTTGCGACGAGCCGCGCCGATAGTTGCTCTGTCGGCCCACACGGGGGCCCCGTAGCAAATGCTGCCTAGGTAAGTAGCGGTGTAAATTAATTTTAGGGTTTTGAAAGAGAGGCCCCATGTCGACGTAGATATTTTGGTAAAGGAGTAAAAATTGCGCTTCGCTTTCTCTCCAGTTTGAATTATATGTTCTAAAAATGTAAATTTATTTTCCAAGTAAAAACCAAGATAACAGAGCGACTGTTTGCGTTTAACGTTAATATTGTCAAGTTTAATGCTAGGGGAAGATATAAGGGAACCTTTTAAAAGAATTTGGTAAGTTTTATGCGCGGCGAATTTTAGGCGATTACGTTTACCCCAGCTCGATATTAAATTAAGACTATAATTGGCTTTAGATTCAATTTCGGAACGTGAATCTGCTTGAACGATGAGAAAACCGTCATCGGCGTAGCCAACTAGTACGCACAGCGGTGGTAGGGGAAGACTTAATAAATCATCAAATCCGAAATTCCATAGTTTTGGCGAAATAACAGAGCCCTGAGGGCAGCCGCAAGTTAAATCTTTGGCGTGTGTACAATGTCCTAGTCGAAGCTTAGTTTGACCATTAAAAAAGTAAGAACGTATTATGGCATAAATATTAGAGTAGCAGCCTCGATTTTTTAGTTTTAATAATAATATCGGCCACCAAGCATGATCGAACGCGCCGGAAATATCTAATGAAATGGCGACCACGTATTTCGATTCCGAAAGATTTACTATTTTTCTAACTTCCATAGCCGCGTCAACAGTCGATTTCCCGGCGGTGAAACCGAACTGATGACTATGAAATTTAGGGCCACCGGGTAGCAGGCGAGGTACGATGAGACGTTCTAGTAATTTACCTAAGCAAGGCAGTAACGTTATCGGACGGTAAGATTTTGGGTCGTCTGGAGGTTTGTTTCCCGCTTTAGGTATTAATTTTAAGCAACCGGTGCGCCAAATTTTCGGAAATATACCTTCTGCGATACATCTATTGTAAACATGTAGAATCGATGAATTGGCCGCTAAGCACGCTTGTTTTATCATAATATTCGATATTTTATCCTCGCCCGCAGATTTTTTTATAGGCAAAAGGTTTACTATTTTACTAAACTCCTCCGAAGTTGGTAAATCTGAGACCGGTGTATGAATGGGGTCTAACATTCTACTCCTTATGACGCGGTGGTGTTCATCATCCAAGGAGGGCTCGTCGTCTGGGATGAGAACGTTTAGATATGCCTTCGCCGTTTCGTCTAAGCTACAAGTGTAAGAGTTGTTAATTTTAATATTTGAGAAAAAGCTTGGCTCATTACTACTACTGGGTTTAAGCTCGTGGTATAAAGAGGACCAGGGGCCCTCTTTATCTAGTCTGTTCGCGGCATTCTTCAACATATTATTTTTTGCTAACGTAACGGCGGCGCGATAGCGTGACCTTGAAATGCGTTGGTTGTTTAAACTAATTATGTAATGATCATCCGAACGATTGAGGCCAGATTTACGAAGATTATTAATTTTGCGCCTGGCCCTTCTAAATTCCCGACGAAGATTAAGAAGTTTACTGTTCCACCATTTACAGTTGTGATCTTTTTTAAGAGGTCTACGACCCAAGGCTACATCGGCACAGTAAACAAATGTGTTTGTCATAATTTCCGCGCACTCGTTGACGTTTAAATCCGGCCGAGTGAAGTCTCCGGCATGAGCGGTAATGAGGGAGCGGAATAAATTCCAATCGCCGTTCTTTACATTGTATTTATAGTCATTAGAATTGACTACGGTATCACTCGGGACCGCACGAGAATACTCGTACACCAATAAGCGGTGATCACTACATGACGCATCAGGAAGGACACGCCAATGCCTAATCTGGACGTACGCGCTGGATAGCGTGACGTCAATCGACGATTCGCCCGTTGGGCTACTATAGGTAGGTGGTGCATCGGGGGTGTTGTGAATAAGGAGGTTAAACTCCGCAATGAAGTCTTCTACAGCGGTACGTCGGTCGCGGTCAGTGTACCTAAGTTGGCCGTGCCATAAGGGCGAGGATGCATTGACGTCGGCGCCAATGATAATTTTATTACCCGCGAGAGATTGTAATACGCGGCGAAGTTGATGTAAATGAGGGCTAACGGAATCCGCGTACTGGAAGTAGCAGCTTACAACGTATAGTCTAAACTGAGGACACGATACCTCGGCTACCGCACAGTGCGACGTCGAAAGGTTAGTTAAGGCCGTGACTGAAAATCTAGACTGAGGTGTATAAATACCCGCGCGAGCTAGGTTATCAATTTGTACTATCTTCGACCGTAGCGACGCGAGTTGATATTGCTCCTGTACGAGCACCAAGTCTAAATTGTAATCGGAAACCAACTTTTCTAATTCTATCGTTGCGTGCTTATTATTGTGGAGGTTTAACTGTCCTATATTTAAACTATCCATACCGAGTCGTTAAAATAAGTTGCTCCATTTTAGACTTATACGTAGGACAATCTGGGGAGCCTGTGTGGTGGTCGGTCGGTTTTTTATATCGCAAACAACTACCGCAAACCGGCTTAAAGTCGTCTTTATCTTTTTTTGGGCAGCTATCCGAGGTATGCTCCTCGGCGCAATGTTTACAGCATGGCTTTGTGTCACGACAGAATTTAGCGGTGTGCCCGTACTGTTGACAGTTAGCGCAGCGCACGAGTTCAACATCATCGACGAAGCGACACATCGCCCAGTCGATAAAAAGTTTTTCTTTTGTTTCGATGAGGTGTTGACGCACTTTAGGGTCTAGTTCGATACCTATCCATTTTCGATTATTATATTCTTTGTTTAAAATACGACGTCTTACTATTTTTGTGGAGCTCATGAATTGATCTTGTGTCACATTAATTTCGCCGTTTACGTTTTGGTTGTAAAGAGATAAAAGAAAATTATCGTCTGTAATGTGTTGAGGAACATCTTTGATAAGGATGCGCGGGCTACGCCCCTTGGGTGTCTCGAGACGGAGACCGGCAGATTTTAGCGCTTCGACTGACTTTAATTTTTTAACTTGCGACTCGCTCGTGAGGCGCAGAAGCACGCCCGAATTCGCTGTTTTCTTAACGCCGTGAAATTGAAAACCGTCGGCCGGGTTTATGACCTTCATCAAAGCCTGCTTGGTCTCAGTTGCCGATTTTAATTCCGCCGATTTTTCTTGCGTGGGGTAGGCTATAACACACGGGAGTGGTTTACGTGTCTCGACGGGGGGAACCGATTTCGCGAGTTTCAGTTTGAGGGCCTCGGAATAAGAGACCGGAGGCGCCGCGGGGGCCGGTTTCACGACCTGATTAAGTTTAACGGATATTAAATCCCGCTCCAAATTCGCGACTTTGGTTTCAAGTGACGAGTTTTTAATGGCAAGAAGAGAAACTATAGTTGTCAATTTTTGTGTCATGTTCATTATATCGGATTTATTGGCAAAGTTATTGCGTCTCGAGACAGTGTCGTTAGCGAATTCGTTAATTTTTCCCAAGTACGAGGACGCTTCGCGGACTAACTCGCAGTAATTAAACGAATCATCGACTGCGCTGCTAGTGTCTAATATTGAAATAACCGGGGACTGCGGCTCATCCCTTATGGGTTGGTGACGTTTTTCGACTGGTGACACGGAAGAAGGCGATAGTTCGGACAGCAAACGTTTGCCGGACGACGTTGGCGGGGAACGAGGTATGCCGTCCCTTCTTTCAAATGGGTTGGTATTTTTATCTGGCGGCATGTTATTATGACTAGACATTATGTCTTGTTTTTAAAGTTAACAACAACAATAACACTATTTATGATCAGCTGATCGCAAGGCCGGGCGCCCGGCGCTGCGCGCGCGGTACCGACGATACAATATCTTTACCTACCTACAATTCCTTACTGTTAAAAATGAACAAAGGGAATTACTTACCGAGATAAATCCAATAAAATACGGGCAAATTTGATCAAAAACTTACAGTAAACGTAGATTACACCGTTACCTAGCTTTTTACACACACTCAGCACACAATTAACGATTTTAACCACCGAAAACAATTTTATTTCCCGGAGCGCACGTCAGACGATGTTAGCCGTACCGAGTCCGCGGGGGGAGAGGAATACGTCCTTAGCAATAAAAATTAAGGACCCCGTAAATTCTTTTAAGCTGGGCTTAGATAACTTGTTTCAAATTAATCGTCGGAACCTCGCTAATCCCGTACATTTATTTCAGTAAATTCAAGTATTTATACTACATCGTACACGTATTCGCTTCATCAGATTCGTCCTGATATAATTTGTCTGGGATTCACTGTTTGATTTTGCTACTGTCTGCGAAGTTTTAAAAAGTTTTAGTATTGAGAAATACATTAACAATACTCAGTTATAAGAAAATTAGTTACTTTATTCTTTTTAGCGGTTTTTTCTGAACTTTTGATAGAAAGGATTTTTTTTCTATGGACGCTTCACACCACGTCAGTCTGGTCCCGTGCTAAGTACTTGTGTTACAGGTACCAGACAGCGGAAACATATTTAATACTTTTATACTAAGTATACATATATTTAAAATGTTTATTATATAATACACATTACACATATTTAATATACACCCAGACCCGGGAACATTGAAAACTTTTTTGTTCCGTCGGCGGGATTTGAACCCGCGACCCCCGGCTTGAGCTGCACAGTGCACAGTGGACACCCAACTGATTGAGCCACAGAGGTCGTCAATAATTAGCACGTCACTCATCATTTAAAATATCTATCTAAAGTTACCTTTCATGCTCAACTTAATATTATAAACAGTTTTTCTGTACGATTCTTCACAATATCTTAAGAAAAACAATTTTGTTTAACAGCAGCATACAGATGCTAACATAAAAATCTTTTCGTGATCATAGACAAAATACATTATTAAGAAGCCACTTTGTCGGCCCCTCTATTTGCATACGTCCTCAAGCCCCCACTGTACAATATACTTCGTGTAATATGCACGACGTGGTGACCCTATGGAACCTTCGTTTGTGTCTCTTTTAAGCCGACTTACAAACTTGTAGAGTATTATAGGGAATATGTACATAATATATTTTATATAATTAAATAAACTTTTATTTGGCACAATAGGACATTACACTATACAACAAATACAATGTGAAGTACAAAGCACAATAATTAATATTATCTTCTTCAAAATTGAGTTCCAAAATTTCACGAAAATACATCCATATCCATACTTATCTATACTAATATTATAAATGTGAAAGTGTCTCTATCTGTCGGTCTGACTGTCTGTCTATCTGTCTATTACCTCTTCCTGCCCAAACTGCTGAATCGATTTGCCTGAAATTTGAAATGGAGATACTTTGAGTCCCGGGAAAGGACATAGGATACTTTTCGTCCCAGAAAAATGCACGATTCCCGCGCGATAAACGAGTTTTGCCGCAACGAAGTTGCGGGCGTTACCTTGGCGTTATCTAGTACTTACATACATACAAAACAAGTTAAAAGCTTTTAAAAATAACAATAAAACACAAATTAATTAGTGACTGTAAAACGGATCTATACGACCTGCAAATCAAATCAAATCAAATCAAATCAAATCATTTATTCTTGCAATTGTAGGTTACATAAGATATTACAAAGATGTCCTGGTACTTATCTACAATTAGCCAATAAGGCGTGCAATAATAATAATTAATAAGTCATAAATTATACTTAATATTTTATCAGAATTAGTCTAAACAATTTTTTTTTAATAAATATATTATGACCTATGCACTGGTGTCAGTAACAATAATAATTATCAATACATTAATGGCCCATTTCACTAATATCAGCTGACCCGATGAACTTGCGGTATCGCTTCCATCCTAATTTAAACCTTCCGTGCACTTCCACGAACATTTCAAGACCAAAGTTCTTGAGTTTTAGCGAGACTAACAAAATGTAATATCGATATTTATGCATACCGATCATGTCTCTTTTTCTTTTAAGTATTCTTTCAATGTGTAATAACATTTATTTATTAAGTAGTTCTTTAATTTACATTTAAAGTGTTTTAGTTCCTCAATATTTTTTATATTTGTAGGTAGTTTATTATAAATTTTAGGTGCCATACAAACTATACTTTTTCTTTTAAATTCCGATTTAGCTTGTATTGCTAGCAGTTTGTCTTTATGTCTAGCCGAGGAACATGTTTCGTAATTCTCTAGATTTTTCCTAACATACAAAGCACATTCATAAATATATATTGATGGTAATGTTAATATATTTAAATTAATAAACTTCGGTTTACACGAATCCCTCTTACCAATATTGCAAATAGCCCTGATGCATTTCTTTTGGGCCCTAAATACCATTAACCAATGAGTGGAGTTGCCCCAGAACATTATGCCGTATCTAATAATAGATGAAACATATCCATGGTATGCTGTTAACAGTGTTGATAAATTTGTTTTAGGTCTAAGTTTATATAGAGCGTATGCACTTTGATTAATTTTTTTACTTATATATTCTAGATGTGGTTTCCATGTCAATTTGTTGTCAATTACTACTCCTAAAAACTTTGTTGTGTCAATTTCATTAAAAATATGTCCATTGTAGTTAATGTCAAATTTAGTTTTTGTATTAGATGTTACTCGTTTAAAATTCATTATTTTAGTTTTATCAAAATTCAGTTTTAAGTTATTACTTTGTAGCCATTCAATAATTTTGTCCATAGTTAATTTAATATTTGATTCCATATCATTTATGATTTTTTCTATAAATAAAATTGTGCTATCATCAGCAAATAATGTCATATTATTTTTACCTTTACATTTGACGAGGTCATTAATATAAATAAGAAAGAAGAGAGGTCCTAAGATGCTCCCTTGAGGGACTCCGTATTCTGTTTCCTGGGCCTCGGATAGATATTGCTGTTCACATCTGTTTGAAGGACAATATCTCTTTATTTGCGTTACTTGTTTTCTGTTAGATAAATATGATTTAATTAGTTTAAGAGCGATACCCCTAATTCCGTACATGCACAGTTTTTGTAGAAGGCGTTTGTGATCTACTCGATCGAATGCTTTCGACATATCCATAAACAATGCTGTAGCACAATTTCGACTATCCAGGCTGCTGTATACCTTATTTAAAAACCTTCAAGAAAAGAGCGTATTCCCTCTTAAAAGGCCGGCAATGCACCTGCAGCTCTTCTGATGTTGCGAGTGTCCATGGGCGACGGTAGTTGCTTACCATCCGGTGACCCGTTTGCTCGTTTGCCCCCTTATTTAATAAAAAAAATGTGTCAGACGCAAATTCATTGCACTAAAATTCATTTACCGCGCAGGCACCGTACGTTTTTCCGGGATGAAAAGTATCCTATGGCCTTTTCCGTCACTCAAAATTACTCCATACCAAATTTCATCAGAATCGGTTTAATGGTTTAGGCGTGAAGAGGTAGATAACAGACAAACTTTGGAGATGTATCTCCAAATAAT
This sequence comes from Polyommatus icarus, assembly GCA_937595015.1. Classification (NCBI taxonomy): domain Eukaryota; kingdom Metazoa; phylum Arthropoda; class Insecta; order Lepidoptera; family Lycaenidae; genus Polyommatus; species Polyommatus icarus. Next base: position 16,540,505 of record OW569335.1, read on the forward strand.
TAGTAATTTGGAGTCACTTGATAAGACGAGACTTGAGAGTATCAAGTGACTCAAAATTACTATAGGAAAATAATATAATTTTAATATCCATATCCATACTAATATTATAAATGCGAACGTGTGTCTGTCTGTTACCTCTTCACGCCCAAACCGCTGAACCGATTTTGCTGGGCATTGTGATAATTTAAATCTCGGAAAAGGATATAGAATACTTTTATCTCGGAAATTGTACGGTTCCCGCGCGTTAACTAATTTTGGCGCAACGGAGTTGCGGGTGTCATTCAGTTATACTATAAAGAGAAAACTGAATTATGTGACGAAATAATCACCAAGATAAAATAAAATTTAGTTTATTATTATTTTAGCAATATTCCGCGAAATACACTTCCACCTTTAAGTAATTGAAGGTTGAACACCACTACACACTCGACGCGCGTTTCGCTCCAACACCGGAGCATCCTCAGGATGTGGACTCTACGAACAACGTCCGTCAAGATACTAAATAAATGGTTTCTATTAAGAAAGGTATGCAGATATTTTAAGCCCCGGCAAAGGATATAGGATACATTTTATGCCGGAAAAATGTACGGTTCCCGCGCGATAAACTAATTTTCGCGCAATGGAGTTACCCGTTATACCATAAAGAGAAAGCTAAATAATTTGTCAAAATAACCATCAAGATAATAGTGGTTTCTATTAAACCCAAACTCGGAATCAAAATGCGATATGGCCTTGTATATATATGATTTTGATAGACGAATAGACTGACAAAGGAAGAAAGTGATATTATTATTATTTCCGAGCCAAGCAACAATATTACGTTGAATATACGCAAGCGCTAATGGTACCTAATCAATCCTATAGTAATCTCTCAATGAGATCAGACATATTGCTGGCCACTTTCAACATTTTCATCACGTAATCAATAACGTATCAATGGACCACCAATTACTAGGGATACTTATTACCTCCATCGCTATTGTGAGTGAGCAATAAACCTCTTAGAGCCCTTAGAGCATACTAAGGGAGTAAGGGATATTGTTGGTCGCGTTTTAGGTGCGATTAGTCAATAAATACACAATTGCAAAAGCTTTGGAATCCACACTAATATAATAAATGTGAAAGTTAGTCTGTCTGTCTACTACCTCTTCAAGTGTGAAAGTTAGTCTGTATGTCTATTACCTCTTCACGCCCACACCACTGAAACGACTTTGAAATATTTAAATGCAACTAGACCACTGAAATAATTCTGTCAATCTTTTGTATCCCACCAAAACATGAAATGTAAAAGGATCCAAGCAAAATATTGCATAGCTTTAATACTTCTGTATGTCGTAAAAAGTTTTCAGATCACATTCAAGCCAAGCCTTCAACTTATTTTGTAATTTAAATCAACATTCAGTAAAAGTATCAATAGATTAATTTATTTTATAATTATCATAGTGGCTTGGCAATCAATATTCAGTAAATACTGAATATTGATTTAAATTACAAAATAAGTTGAAGGCTTAGCTTGAATGTGATCTGAAAACTTTTTACGACAGATGTATTAAAGCTATGCAATATTTTGCTTGGCTCCTTTTACATTTCATGTTTTGGTGGGATTTCGTACAACAAACACGATTTTTTCCCCTTTTTTGCTCTATATCCATAATGGTAACAGCAAGGTTTTGAAAATTTCACAAAATACTTAACTGTCTTTTAAATCTAATAATTAATAATGAAAATTAAATAAACTTATTATTTACCCATACCCACCCATACAAATTTACGGTACGGAACCCTATGTACGCCAGTCCGACTCGCACTTGGCCTGTTTCATAATTTTTCCTTTCATTGTGAATAAAGACCTATCCGGATACCAGATTTCAAGATTCTAAGTCTGCTAGAAGTACCTTAGAATTTTGATGATCTGTCAGTCAGTGAGTGACAAAATGTAGTAACTTTGAACATCCGTAACTATTAAACTATTTATCAAATTTTTATGTAATTTGGAGGTTAAGCTAGTTTTAAAACTTGCTCCTCGTGACCGAAATTCTAAATCCCTAGCTTTGTTAACATGGAAGACAAATGGGGTGTGAAATAGCCGCGAACCGCTTCGAGAAAAGTATGGTACGGCCGTGCCTTTGCTAAAAAGCTTGGCTGGGGCACTACCGTGCCCCCAGATTAAGTACATGACATTTTGTTGCATATTATTACCCGACGTATCTGCTCATTTTCGCTCACAGTCTATCAAAAAAATCCCAATATTATTTCGCGAAGAGTTCAGATGAGTTCGTTGAAAATCTTCGAGCTGCTAAGTGTAACTTTTGCAGTGTTTTAAATGTAAATTCTGGGAATTTGTCCTTTGAAGATGTTTCTTATTATAATATGAATTCCTTGTACAATTCTTAGTTGGTGAATCTATGTAACAAAGTAGTAGCAGAGCAAAATAAAGTAGTATTATTCTTTTATCGTTTAGTAGAAATTAATCAAGAAAAAACGAAAGTAAACTATCGATAAAACCCGATTTTTCCATGTAAAGAGATAGAGAAAAAGTCATTGTTATGATGCGCCCTTTAGGGTGCCCTGAGTTGGAGATGTGCCTAGTATGAGGCACCCCAGGGGTATGTGGGACTGGCCGACGAGAAGCGCCGAGCATACACACTAAAACCACCTGCGATTTACCATAAGCCGTATACGGAGGGATGTCTTAGATAAAACATTGAACTCCACGAACGGCCGATCCATTTCAAAAAGGACCAGTTTTCTACCAAAGTTCGGCAGATTGAAGCTACTTTTATACTATTATAACCTAGTTGATACATATTCACGAAACTGACAATATAACGTTTTAAACTCAGCTATGTCGTCAATAACCGTTATTTAAAAGCACCGTACCGATGCAGCGACAGTAAATTCGGTATCCAAATTGAGTTCGACACCGTCCATGTGAGAGTAATGATATTGGATGTACGGCTGGACTGATTTCTGGGGTGTTGGTTAGTATATACCGCGTGACTGGGGAGACATGTTCAATACTCGAGGATATGATATTTGGCTATTATATTAGATGAAAAAAAAATCTATTGATCACTAAGTAAATGTAGCTTAAAGTTAAATAGTAATTATTTACCCAACGCATGGACACCGCGCGCGAGAAGCGTAGCACTGGCGTAGTGTTTCTTTGGGTGTTTACACACTGCACGATAACGACACGACACGATGGCACAGAATAGAGGGCCACCGCACATATTAAACAATTTCAAGTTGACCGACTATCGTACAAACTGACTATCGTACTAATTCTAATATTCTGTCACTTAATATTGAATGCACCCAAAATATTCTCCTTTCTTTTCGCCATCGTTTTATTAGTGCCACAATAAAAGAGTGCTTTTTACACATTTTTACACGCACGTCGCTAGGCTAGCAACACCGTTACCAACGAAATCTAAAAGTCTGCGGCTAGCAGCGTACACGATGAAGTTGTCCAATTAAATTGTGACACTACGCAATTTAGTTTGTACGATAGTCGGCCAACTTGAAATTGTATTATAATATGTGCGTTGGCCCTTATCTATTCTGTGGTATTGTGTCGTGTCGTTTGTGAAAACACCCTTTGGTGGCGCACGCCACACGCCGGCTAGGCAAGTATTGTAGGCATACTATGCCTACTTGCCTAGCCGCGTAATTTACTAATTAGTGTCCATAATTCATTTATTTAAAGGGAAATTAGAAAAAAATAAAGTACCCAATTTTATTACATAACTAGCGACCCGCCCCGGCGTCGCATGGGTATAAAAATATATAATATAGCCACTGAAAAAATGATTAAAATTTAAAATCGATAGCCTATGATCCTTCACGTGGTCTACTTCTTATCTGTGCCAAATAACATAAAAATTGCTCCAGTATTTCGCGAGATAAGCCCTTTCAAATAATTTCCCCGTTTTTTCCACATTCTCCTATTAGTCTAAACTCTAAAGCGTGATAAAATATAGCTTATAGCCTTCCTCATTAAATGGTCTATCTAACACTGAAATAATTTTTCAAATCGAACCAGTAGTTCCTGAGTTCCTTTCAAATAATTTTCCCCGTTTTTTCCACATTTTCCTCTATTTCTCGTTCCTATTATTCTTAGCGTGATAAAATATAGACATCCTCGATAAATGGGCTATCTAACATTGAAAGAATCATCAAAATCCGTTGCGTAGTTTTAAAGATTAAAGGGAACAAAGGGACATGAGGGAAAAAAAGCGACTTTGTTTTATAATATGTATAGATTATAATGAGAATCGAATACAGAGTACTCTCCATGTCTCACCAGTCATGCTGTAAAGGTGAGTCCGCACTAGGCGTAAGGGTCAGTTCACATTGCAATAAGGCGGTGCGATGCGATGCAATTTAAAAAAGGCTGATACGATTTTGTTGACATTTTGTGCTTTTATACTCAAAATAACATTCTAGGCTCTAGCGGACTAAATAATGGACGATCCTAAATTGCGCCATTGAAGTAGTCTGAAAATTTAAGTTCCTAAAATAATATGTTATTTGGATCCGCTATACTGTACTTACTCGGCGAAACATGGCGGTAGCGGTCATTGACTCCCTGTCAAAAACTTGTCATTTTCTATATAAACCGCGATTGACAATGAAGTGTCAGATGTTGTCAATCGCGGGTTTGTCATGTTTCGCCGAGTACAGTATAGTAAGCTTAGCTATATCGTTCGCCAAAATTAGAATCCGCCCAAATTTAAAGCAAAGCAACAAATCTGAGCAATCTTAGCCCATTTGTTCCACGATCGCTGTACTCTGTATATAGTTATACACCTCTTCCACTCCACAGGTTTAATTTTTATTGTTATAATATTAAACGGTCACATCATAATATTATAATAGGTTATGCCACGTATGAAACCACGTTTCAGTTTTATATTCACAGAAGGTATGCATAAAAATTAAGCTTTTTAAATCTTTGTTCGAGTTCGAGACGTCAAACATACGTCAAAACTCAAACGACAATATTGACAGTTTTTTTTTTTTTTTTTCTCTCCCAATGTTATGCACTTAGTTTTAATTAAGTATTTTCTTTTAGTTCTTATTTTCTTTAATAATTTATTTAGTATTTAAGTTTATTAATTATTATTTAGTATGCTCTTAGTTCCTAATTATTATTGTAATGTCCAAACTATATTATTATTGTGATGTCACACATTGGTCCCAGCAGAAAATCAGTGCAGCAACTTGCTGCAATATGCTGAGCTGGGGTCCATTTTTGTGATATCACACAACATAATGTTGTGTGATATTTCGACTTAAAAGATTGAGATTTAATTTCTCCTTATTTATTAATTGAAACCAAATAGAGGTATATCACTGTTAATGATATTATTGAATAAAAATTCCAATTAAATCAAGAAATATACATAAAATTAAACTTCTAATTTAATTTATAGTGATTTAATTCATTAATCATCAATTTAATTTTTTCGGGTAGGTGTAAATAAAGTGAAAAGAAGTCTCTATATTTAAAATATTAAAATTATTAAGTTTGCATTAATTTTTAATATATATTTACAATAAATTGAGTGCAATACGTACGGATTTCTCGAGATTTCATGTTACTGGTCTTCTATGTAACGAGCAGACCACTTAACTGAGACACCACCTGCCAGCTGATTTATTGAGTAAATACTTGCAACTTCTACCACACACAACAAAATGTCACAACTGGACGACATTCAAAAAGCACAACAGAGCTTGGAGGAATGTGTATTGAAGAAGATGGAGGAGCTTCAGGCACAGTTGCAATGTGGAGCCGCCGCCAAAGATACTGTGGCCAAGGTGGCTGAGGAGTTCCGCACTTTCCGTGAGCTCACTTTCTCTATGCTTAGCTTGCTTCGAAAACAAATAGCAGAATGCTCAAAGGCTGCTGACATATTGGAAACCAGGGATCGTAGAAAGTTTTTACTTCTTACCGGAGTACCCGAGCAAAGCAGTGAAAACTGTAAATCATTGGTTCTGGACATTGTGCATCATAAGCTTGCTATGAAAGATATAACTGCTGCCTCAATCAAGGTATGTCATAGACTAGGTAGTCAGTCTAACTCTAACAGTTCCCACAAAAGCCGGCCGTTGTTAGTCAAGTTCTCTTCTATTGACATTAAAGCTGCAATTTTTCGGGCTAAAACCAAGTTAAAAGGTACACCATTTTCTTTGCGAGAGTTTCTGACGAAGGCACGACAGTCAGTGTTTAGTAAGGCAAGAATGCACTTCGGTGTGAGGGGCTGTTGGACACTGGATGGTGCAGTCATTATTAAGAGCAATGACGGTAAACGCCATAAAGTAACGACCATTGAGGAGCTCCAGCCTCTTATGCAGCAGTATCAGAAGGCAACACCATCGATAGTTTCCTCAAATGCCGGAAAACAATAAGTTAATAAGTATGCATAATGTTACTTAGATTGTGTCACTTGTTTGTGTTATTTTGTGTATCCATGTATTGTTACATATCGTTTGACGTAAAGTGTACATAACTTAGTTCTCTCATACACTTTGCTATTTTAAAATTGTTTATTGTGTAACATATTATTTCTTTCAAGGGTAAATTCAAAATTATTGATATTTTACAAAAGTACACGGTTTCACTTTCCAATTCCAATATGTCAAGTGTCAATGTCAACTTAGTTTTTTTTTTTTTTTTTATGTCTTTCAAGCTGTCATTTGGCAGTTTTTTTTTTATGAAGAAATTGTATAAGATTTACCTATTTTGTGTCTATGTCTAAAATAATATGCTATTAAAATATTATGTATTTAATATAGATTAATATATAAAATTATTCTCGTATTAGCAAAACATATTAATAACTTTACTTTCACTCACGATTTTAATTATTGTTTAAAAATTTATAATAAGCTCTTAGACACGAGATGCTATCTGTTGTGTTAAATTTGGATTATTACTGTAATTATTATTATTATTTGTTACTGTCAGCTGGCGGGTGGTGCAGAGAAGCATACCACTTAGAATTAAATTAGGATTATATACCTATTTTAAACTTATTTAATATTTATTTTTATATATTTTACCCATTATACTTAATTACGTTAATTATATATTATTATTCTATAAAATATATTATTTTTATTGAATATTATACTTACATAAATAATTATTATAATATTATGTCTGATTCCGATAATGACTCATTTCATTCCGCAAGTGAATCTACTTTTTTATCCAACGATGATAGTTTTAATTCTGTAACAAACACCTTAGGAGAACTTTTGCATCAAACTTTTAACGTGCACAATTATAGTCAGTTACTAAATGTGTGTCATATCAACGCACAAAGTGTGCCTAGTCACTTTAATGACATTTTGGACACTTTTGCAGGTAACAATATCCATTCACTGCTGATCTCAGAGACCTGGCTAAAACCTAATCTACTTTCCACGTCTTACAGTTTACCCGGATTTGTTTTAATTCGAAATGATCGTAGTGATCGACGTGGTGGTGGTGTAGGTATCTACTTGCGGAGCGACCTCTCATATAAAATTATTGCCAGCTCGCCTCCACATTATTCCGCCTCCGCCGAATTTTTGTTCCTAGAGGTCTGCATTACGGGAATGAAAGTTGTTCTTGGAGTTGTTTATTGCCCTCCTACTGTTGATTACTTTAGCCAATTAGAGTCTGTTTTGGAGTCGTTGAGTGCTGATTACGAACATCAGATAATTATGGGCGACTTCAATACTAATCTACTTGATGAATCTTCATCACGCTCACGCAGATTACAACACATTCTGGAGTCAACTAGTTTGCAAAATTTACCTCTGCATGCCACACATCACAACATCAATGGCGATGATACCTGGTTGGATCTAATTTTAACATCTAATCATTCGTTAGTTCATTCTCACGGACAATATCATGCCCCCGGTTTTTCTTTGCACGACCTTATCTTTCTTAGGTATATTCTTAGGCCCCCCAAAATAAAACCAAAGATTATCTATAAACGCTGCTTTGCACGTATGGACATCGATAAGCTTAAATCAGATGCCGTGAATGTTGATTGGAGTCCACTTATAGCTGCTACCTGCATCGATGACAAAGTCCAAGTTTTTAACAAGACCATTCATGCTCTTTATGATGTCCATGCGCCTATTAGGAAAGTTAAAATAAAGAGCGCTCCAGCGCCATGGTTGACTGCCGACATAAAAGTAGCCATGAGACTCAGGGACCGTGCCTATCACAAATTTAGAAGGAACCGAAGTGACAGTAATTGGATGAACTTTAAAACAGCCAGGAACCGATGTAACCAAATGGTCAGAAATGCTAAACGTCGACATATTTTCCTTAACATAAGCAATTCATCCTCATCAACTAACTTATGGAAGTTTCTAGGTACTATAGGCGTAGGTAAATCCCATCACGCGGAATTGCCGAGTACTATTAGTTTGAATGACTTTAACGCCCATTTCTCTTCTACCACAACTGCACTAGATGCAAGTACTAAGTCTTCAACTATTACTTATGTAAATGGACTACCGCGTGCTAGTCAACATTTGTTTCAATTTGAACCGGTTTCTGCAGACGAGATCAAAACGATTATAAAATCTTTGAGCTCCAAGGCGGTTGGCTGCGACGATATCAGTCGTCAAATGATTATCGCTATTGTTGATAGTCTCTTGCCAGCAATTGAACATATTATTAATTTTTCCCTTGTCTCCTCTACCTATCCCGACCTTTGGCGTAAGGCCTACGTCTGTCCTATACCAAAAGTTCAAAATCCCGCACAACCCTCCCACTTTCGTCCCATCTCAATTCTTCCTTTCCTCTCCAAAGTAATTGAGGCGTGTGTTCACAAACAATTGTCTAGGTTTGTATTCGACAACAATCTTCTCTCTCCACTACAGTCTGGTTTCAAGCCTGGGCATAGTACCACCACTGCCTTGTTAAAAATTATCAGTGACATTAGGAAAGGCATGGAGGAATCAAAAGTCACTGTTCTAGTGCTGATTGATTTCTCAAATGCTTTTAATAATGTGAACCATGATATCCTCTTGTCCATCCTATCCCACCTCAATATCTCGCCTGAAGTAATAAACTGGTTCTCTTCCTACCTTAAGGGGCGCCAGCAACGTGTTCGCATCGACGGGTCCTTCTCCGATTGGGTTCTTCTCGAGGATGGGGTTCCTCAAGGCGGTATACTGTCTCCCCTTTTATTTTCAATATTTATTAATTTGTTAGTGTATGTAATAAGCAGTGCACATCATTTATATGCTGACGACTTTCAGCTCTATAGACAGGTAACAATTGAAAATCTCTCCTCTGCTATCGATGCTGTAAACCGGGATCTTGATGCAATAAACAACTGGTCTGCTAATTTCGGACTGTCAGTAAATGCGGCTAAGTGTCAGGCCATTTTAATAGGAAGTCCGGGAATATTAAGAAGAGTCGACACTAAATCTATTCCGCCTTTACTTTTTGACGGCAGTGTTATACCCTATAGCTCTTCTGTTAAAGATCTCGGATTACACATTGACGCTAACTTAGATTGGCATACACAAATTGCTAGCGTTAGTAATAAAGTCACATATTCCTTGCGAACGTTATACCGACTCAAACATTTCTTACCATCTTATATAAAATTAATGCTAGTTCAGACTCTCATTCTCCCAATAATTGATTACTGTGACGTCTGCTACCTTGATCTTAATGTAGACCTCCTTAACAAACTAGATCGGCTCCTTAATAACTGCATAAGATTCGTTTTCGGCCTCCGCAAGTACGATCACGTCTCCTCCTACCGCTCAAAATTACGCTGGCTCCCAGTCCGCCAACGCCGTTCGCAGCGGGCAGTGTGCACGCTCTACTCCATACTTCACTCTCCCTCCGCTCCCAACTACCTAACTCCTCATTTCAACTATCTATGCAGTAATCATGACAGAAATCTCCGTTCCACCAATGATTTGCGCCTCCAATGTCCTTCCCATAGTTCCTCTCTCGTCCACTCCTCCTTTCATGTTCAATCAATTCTTCTTTGGAATTCGCTTCCAAAGGAAATTAGGATGGCCGAAACTAAACAATTATTTAAACGCAAAGTTCATGAACACTATCTTAAATCGTTGACTTAAATGAGACAACAAAATCTATAATACGTAATTAGTTATTTTATCTATATATGTTGTAATATATGTATATATTTATTTAATATATGTATATATTGTATATAATGTGTTTATTTTATTTTACATAATATTATTATGAATATAATTATACCTAATATTGTATTATTCATTTTAAGGTATTTTTAATCCCTTTGTCCTCTTTTGGGTTTGCATCTACCTCACTTTCTCTGAACACCCTAAGGTTTGGCTGGAAGATAATGCCACGAGGCATTAAGCCCGCCTTTGTACGGAAATGTGCAAAAGTTTTAAATAAAAATAAATAAAAATAAATAATGTTAAAATATTAATTGTTCTGTGTTCTTTCGTCCTTTGTAAATATTTTGTTGTGTGATGTGCAAAAATAAACTTTTCTTATTCTTATTCTTATTCTTAAAATCTTACCTTAGGTCATCTTGTAGTGTATGTCGCACCTCCCTCCTATATAAGGTAGCTGATAAGTAATTAATAAGTCAGTTATTAAACATTATTTCAACTAAACACATCTTTTAACAGTCTCCCCTAAGCCGCACTTTGCAATCTCAAACTAAACCCTATGCTAGAAGCATCACTACCGAGAATCAGTTTGTATAATATCAAGTTTTAATTAAAACAACACAATAGAAAATTAACATACCACACGGTAAGGTGCATATTATACCGAAATTGTTAAAGCAGTGGACACGCTGTCCACAGTGAATTATTATTACACTAGACTTCCGCGCGGCTTCGCCCGCGTAAATAAGATATTTCACTGACAAATAATTCCAAAAAAAAGCCTATGATCCTTCACGTGGTCTACTTCTTATCTGTGCCAAATAACATAAAAATTGCTGCAGTAGTTCGTGAGATCAGCCCTTTCAAATAATTTCCTCGTTTAAGCCACATTTTCCTCTATTTCATCGCTGCTATTAGCCTTAGCGTTATAAAATGTAGGTTTATAGCCTTCCTCGATAAATAGGCTATATAACACTAAAAGAATTTTTCAAATTGGACCAGTGGTTCCTGGAATTATCGCGTTCAAACAAACAAACAAACTCTTCCGTTTTATAATATTAGTATAGATTTACCGTAAACACGCTAAAGAAAATTTTAACTTAATAAAGTAATAACAACGTTAAAACTTGATTCGAATTAAACAAGTTATATTATCTGTACTAACATTATGAAATATTCAAAATCTGTCTGTCGGTTACATCTTCACGCCCGAACCGCTGAACCGATTTTGCTGAAATTTTGTTTGGAGATACTTTAACGTAGTAACTTAGAAAATTTAGTAGTCTGTGCTTCAAGTCACTTGTAAGGACATATATTTTTATCCCGGAAAAATGCATAGTTCTCGCGCAATAAACTGAGTTTCGGGAGTCATCTAGTAATATTATAACGTAATTTTTAAATAGGATTTATATTTTCAATTGTGTTGTTGATTTATCGGTTACTAATTTGACGACAGCCAATCAAACACGCTAAACCATAAAATCTTGAAAATAAAACCCCTACTTAGTGACCCTAGTCCTAACTAAACGTCTTAATTCCCAATTTATACAAAAACCAATAAAAAATTGTGATTCTCCCTCACGGTCACGAACGTGTCATAATATTTCAGGTAATATTTAACCCTGCGCCGCTCACGTCCTGCACGTAACCTTATCTACCTCCGCGGGTTAATCTGTCCCAATCTAATTTCGGATCCGAAATTTTATATCGTCCAATGTCTAAACGGCATAATCATTATTTATAGCTCAGAAAGCATTATCAGTTTATAAATATATTAAAAGCATCATCAGTTTATAAATATAATATGTTTTATAGTCAAATATTCAGTGTAGATTTTAACCTAACGCATAGATGCAATGAAATAATCGGCCAAGTGCGAATCGGACTCGCGCAGGAAGGGTACCGTTATAGAGAAAAAATAGGCAAAAAATTGGGTTTTATGTATGGGAGCCCCCCTTGTTTTTTTATTTTACTTAAATATTATTAATTAATTATTAAAGTACAATTATATTTAAGGCCTTCGTGAAAGTTTTAAGTGCCTCCCTCTTATCATTATTGATTTAGGCCATAAAAATCTCGTTTGTTGTATGGGATCTTAATTTTAAATCTTAATTTTATTTTTATTTTAGTATTTGTTATTATAGCGGCACCGAAAATACACAATCTGTGAAAATTTCAGAACTCTAGCTATAGTGGTTCTTGAGATACAGCCTGGAGACAGACAGACGGACAGACATCGAAGTCTCATGAATAGGGGTCCCGTTTTACCCTTTGGGTACGGATCCCTAAAAAGGACCTATGCAAATCTTTCTGGTGACGCAGCTGTGTAGTGACACAAAAATTGTGAAAACTATTTTTTTCTATTTTCCCCTTAACTTTAGTACATAATAGTTTAACTTTGCGACCATAATCCTATAACCTAAAAATTAACGATAATAGTTTCTCATAAAATAACACGAAACGTTCAAGATTTCTGTTTTTAGATACACTTTTCAATTTCTTTAGCTCCGTAGTCTGGGTCTTTCAGATAAGATGTCCTATTGTAGTTTATTGTACGTCATCGTATTGTGAGTACAAAGCCTGCGCGATATTTCTACTACATGATAATAGGGTTACCGCCAGTGTCCTGATGTAGATTACAATTGGCGGTGCAGGGTTAAATCTCAATTATTAGATGGCTCAGATTTTAAAAGATTCAAACGGAAAATGGATGTATAGCTTTGTCCACACTGTACCTTTTTCTGTTCGTCAAGGGCATGCGTTATAGCGCAGTCAACAGCGAACGTGAAGCATGCCTCCGACGCCCTCTGACCGTCCAAAACTTTCGCTTTGTTATTAAGAAGACAGTTGACGTTGCGTTCTTTGACGCATTCAATTATTGAATGCGCCAAAACGAAAGTTAAATGAAAGAAGATGATGAAAATTGAAGACGAAAGCGCATAATGTGGATTGTGGACATAGCCATTAGCTAGGCAACGCGCGACAATACAATACAAGCCGGTGGCAGCACAACACATCATTGAACCTCCCCCTTTATCTCCTGTCGTTGTTAAAAACACCGTTTCCGACAACTTAAGGTGACGCCGCGTTAAAGTAAAAACAGTGTTGGATACGTTTTACATTGCTTGTTTTCTATGAGTGGCCGGCCCGGCCTCTCATAGAAAACAAGCAATGGAACAGCAAAAAAATGGAAAGGGCTTAAGCAACAAAATGGTTTTTGTCGCGTAATTTAAAAAATGTATAAGGTAAATGACTAGTAGATTGGAGAGTACCAGTCATTGGAAATAGCACAAAAACTCAATATTTATTAATGTTGCTTTAAAAGTTTCCTGTTTTAAAGTAAAAAAACGCCAGAAAAACAGTCAGTTTTTAAGGCAACATTAATAAATATGGTGTTTTTGTGCTTTTTCCAATGACTAGTACTGTCCAATCTACTAGTCATTTACCCTATATATTTCATTTAAGCTATGGACAAATTAAAGTGTATTCTTGAACCAAAATCACTCTCCTCTGTTGGCAAAATATGAATACCCTTTTTTTACAGAGGTAATTTTGATTGATTATTCTGTGTTATAATAGTTGACCAATCGTGTTATGCTATGGGTTATTTAAAGACAAAGAAAAATACTGACAATGAACTTAATTTCTTAGCCTTAGTCATTGCTGAGAAAAATAGATAACGCTACAGCCAAATTATCAAGGCGTCGCCTTAACGCACTATTACAAAAAACTTGGCTTTGGCTTTACAAAAAATACATGTAAAATTGCGAAACTGTACCACTGTAGCACCTTTGCGGCGACGAACTGCAAAACAGCGGAAACACAACGTATTTTTTTTGCATTAATTACTTACAATAGTATTTCCTCATGTTTTATATCGAGAAATTATATTATAATTAATGCACAGTTACATTGCGTAGTTACTGGCAGTCTTAATTAAGAAAATTTAAAAGAAATATTACGTTTGATTTTTGAAATCGAAAAACGTAAACTATGTGTGAGCGCTATCCAAGGTGCACGTCTGTTGAGAATCTCAAAATGGATGTTGATGTGTTCATTTCAGACGTCGAAGCGCGTCCTGCTGTTTAAGACACGTTCTTGGCGAGAGGTTAGTATTGGATGGACACAATAACGGCGATGGATTCGTCGTGCTCTGCGCCTTCGCATTCGCAACATAAGCAACAAGGCAAGTGCAACTAGAACCTCATCCATATTCACTCACAATATGAACAACACGGCCGTCTCTCTCGAATATTCTACTACTATTGATGGCTTCCTGCACGGCGTCTGTCGCAACGACTAGTCGTCGATGCAAGCGACAGCTCGGCGTCTGTCGCAACGACTAGTCGTCGATGCAAGCGACAGCTCGGCGTCTGTCGCAACGACTAGTCGTCGATGCAAGCGACAGCTCGGCGTCTGTCGCAACGACTAGTCGTCGATGCAAGCGACAGCTCGGCGTCTAGATGCAACGACAAGACACTAGTTGCAAACGACAACGCCGCGTCTGACGCGACGACTAGACGCAACGACTAGTCGCCCTGTTTGCGATGGCTCTATTACTTGCTTATTTACCTCTTTGCTATACGAGATGCCCAAGAATGCGAAGTCTTATTTCGAACGCCAACTAGGAACTCTAAAATAGTTGTCTCAACTTTCATTACGCTTCAACTACAGAAAACCTAAAAGCGTTTAATTTTTTATTGTTGTTGAGTTTTCATAGTTTAAAAGTATTTATGATTTTTAAAACAAGCAGAGTTTCGAAAGTTTTTACTTGATTTCTTGTTGATTTTCTTGTAAATTTATATTCTAGAAGTTTTTGTTTCTTACTTTATGTTAATTTCTAACAATTATTTATGCGAAAGCAAATTAATTTGAAACTTTAACTTCTACACACTTAAGTTACGTAGCAATGTAATTTTAGTGTTACATAGTTCTTTTTTCATGCATCAAACCAGGCTGAAATTATTTTTATTAACAATTTTTGGTTAATTTTTTTCTTATAAGAGCGTATATATAAGAGCGTCCGTGGCCTATTGGGTAGACCTTTGGTTCGCACTCGCAGAGGGTGCAGGTTCGATCCCGGGTGGAGGCGTGTACCAATGAGACATTTTCTGACCTCAAGTACATAATACGGACGCTCGTACGGTGAAGGAAAACATCGTGAGGAAACCCGCACATGGTTGGTCCCAGACGTATTGACTAGTTCTTTCCTCTGGACTAGGCCGACTATGTTGCGAGAATGCCGTATGCGCTTGGGCAACCATACAGGCATTTAAAAATCTTGTCCCAGGCACTACAGTATTTGAAGAGTGGTTACTTCGCTCTGAAAAATGCTGTATAAATCATCCACAATGGATGCAAAGGCCTAGTTTTTTTTTCTTATAGTATAAACAGTAAACACATGATTGATTACGGTGCGTTGCGTTATCGAAACGCCTGCGTTGTGTTGACGCACTATAACACAATCTAGTGAAAGCGCAGTTCGTTATTGACACTGACCTCCATTATTCAAGTACGCTGGACTGATGATACCCAGATATATTTTGTGCCTATTTGAAGCGGAATCAGTTCCTCCAATATTCGGGAAGAGAACTAAATCTGACGTGACTTGCAAATGGCCGCTCAATCGCTATTGGTTGTAGAAACCACAGATAATAGACTAGTATTAGTTCCAAGTACTCCCACTACTGCTATCAGCACCAATATGGCGACTTTCAAACATCATTTTTACGTCAAATCTAGTTTTCTTTCCGAATATTGGAGGAGCTGATTCCGTTTCAAATAGGCACAAAAATAGCTGTCATTTCAAAGGGTATCATTAGTCCAGCGTATTTGTATTTAATTGGAGGTCAGTTATTGATCATTCCTTTACATTTCCTGTCCGTCGCTCTGTCAAAACATGACATCTGATGATGCAACGTTACGATCCTTTCTTGATGCCCATTTCTAATACGATGTAGCGTTGTCGCTGCGATAACACCGCACCGCAACTGAGCATTGTGGCCTGAAAACCGCAGTAATCGCTCAAACAATACTCGTACTTAGCACGGATAACCATTACAAAATTTAACACTTTAAACGCTTAATAGACGGTGCAAATTTAAATAAAGGTCGGAAAGACTTAATTAACTCAGCTTAATACGATTTAATAAAGTTTGTTAAAGTAATTTACTTCATTTTTCTGTCATAAAACCCAACTGCTCGCTGAAATGTAAAAGTTTGTAAAATTTTCTAATTTTGTAGATACATTAAGTCAACCTGTTGCATATTAAAGTCCACAGTTGCAGGATTATGAAGAAAATACTTAACACATTCAATGCACACTTTAAACCGTAATGTATTTTTATGACAATAGTTTCGGCATCTTACCTAGACTTATCCAATGCATACTATAGCACTACGTGTTTTTACGGAAGTTATAGTTTCGGCGTCTAGGCATCTTCAAGGTCTATTTAATATTATTTAAATACTTTACACATACTAATAATCATATCTATTATCTATGGATGCTTCAGATCACGTCAGTCTGGGTCCGTGTAAAGTATCTGAAGGACTTGTGTTACTGGTACCAGACAACGGGTGCACAGTGCACAGCTACGTAAATTAAAAAGCAGTGCAGATAACTGACTGCCAATTTTTAGTTAAAAATCAGCTACCTGCCTTAAATAAAAAGTAAAGTAAGTTATATTTTAATATTATAATATAATACACCTATCTAATGGCATTTTTCCCAATATAATTTTTACAATGGACGTTTCAATCTGACTAGGTAACAACGCATAATGACAAACAGGATCCTGTGCCTTAATGAAAAGCTATTTTAATTTCATTCCATTCCTCGTCAGCATTAGAGTACATTCAATGGTACCAAAACCCGAAAAGGACCTTTTATTTTTTGTGAACCTTCTATTGAATTTGTGGGCCACAAATCAATGGATACGGAATCCCTTTACCTTAATCTGAGATATCGACATTATTGAAATTGCTAAAGCTTTATACTCGTCGTTGCCCGTGACGCTGTTCACCTCAAAATGGCGGTACTTATACATTTTGTGACTTAAATAATAACAATCAGAAAACAACGGCTTGCACTTCAGAATTGCTAAAGCGATAACTAAACAGCTGGAGCAAGCATACATTGTCGCCGCATGGCAGAAAAAGGTATTATACTTCCTCTTCTAGACCGTGCTTGCAGTCCACTCTCACGTCTTCATTTTACGAATTTTCAATCAGGTCACGTGTCCAGACAAATTTAAGGTTTCGCCTATCTCATAATTAAAGTGCACAGCGCTGTTAATACGTAATTTAATATTACAAAGTATAAAATATTATGCAGTAAAACAACAAATAAATATAATATGTAATTGATTGTACTGTCGGTTCTTGGTGGAAATTCATTTTAAACACAAATAAAACACAATATTACGTGCACTTTTTCCACAATAATATTTATTAATTATTACTTTAACAAAAAAATTCGATTCGCTCGGTCGTTTTTAGTGAAATTTTTAATAATTAATGAATATAGAAGAAAAAGTGTATGTAACTGTGACGTAACATTGTATTTTATTGTTTTAACGAATAAAATATAATCAAAAGAATGTTAGTTTAATACGGTAGATATTAAATTATGGATGAGATAAGCCTTAGTTACTCTACAGTGTGATTTTTGATAAATAGGATTATAACCACACACATATATTAAAAACAGCAATAATAAAGGTTCCATTAATAAATTATTTTTATTAATGGAACCTTTTAAATTTTAATTAAAATTGCATAAAATATTACACACTCGTACACGGAAATCTATAAACTGGAGTGCCCACGGCACTACACACTTCCTAATTAATTAGTATGTTTTAATTATACAGTTGTAGCTCTTGTATGTCCATATTTATTATGTCCTTGTAAAATATATGAGAGTTACTTGTATAAAAATAATGATTTCAATTGATTTGAATACCATGCTTATTATTATAATTCTCTAATTACTATCCTTTGAGTGGAGTTGTTTATGTTCCGTTGGTTCACCGCGCATCGCCGCAGCGGGAACGCTCCCGTATTTTACATAGTGAAAAAACGCATCGTGTCGTTCATGCGATCTTTCGATTTTGCAATGGCCACAAGATAAAGTGGAAGGGTAAATAAGGGCCAAGCCACAACACTGCATTGCGGTGATGTATCGCAAAATCAACATCGCACAGAATTGCGATGCATTATCACAACGCAAAAGTTTCATCGGAAAAGTCGTTGTCACATCGCAAATTTTCACGATACGTTCAGCGACGTCGTAGATTTTTACGATGCGACGCCGCAACGTATTGTTATGGCCTGGTTCTAACGCAATTCGCTGTCACCGTCTTGTTTTGTGTTGTCGCGCGTCACCATAACAGTCCACAACGCATGCGATATTGCGTTTTTCGATTCCGATAACGCAACGAAAACAATGTGTCTTCGTTCTTTAAGCTCATATGTGAGAGTTTTAAATAATTATTATTTTATAACACTCTTTATGTTATCAAAAATGAACTACGACAACACAAGACTTTTAAATTAGTACTAGACACCTCTAATTTGCTTTTTCCTCAAACAATGGTTGTTCATAAATCCACTTCTGTATGCTAATGAGCCGGGCGTTAAGGCGGCGAAGTTAATTTAAGTGACAAATACATTTTGTTTTTGTCATAAGTTGGACGACAGCTTCGTACAAAGGAAAAGTTTTGTACTTTTTAAGTCCCCTGGAAATGTTAATTGTTTTGTCTCAACTTTTTTATGTAGGTACAGCGGATTGCAAAGCTAAGGTAAATGGAATAATGGCATTTGCTTATGAAATAAAAGAGTAGACGGATAACCTGATTGTAAGTGATGGTTGACTCTCTTGAATATTCTTGCTTTTTAAGACATAGGCTCCACGATCAGTATGTCCATCAGTCTGAATCAGACTGACCGGAGAATGATATAGTAACCATTTGATTTATGGACTGATATATATTTTTATTATGTACTTTCCACTGGAGTATCACGTGAAAATAGCGACCAACAATCCACTAGCAATAATCGCGCGAGCGATTGCTGGGTGCCATGAATGTCACAAACAATGGTGTCATGTATAGTGATCGATTGCAATCGTATTGTTTTGGCTGATACGTGATACGAAATTGCGATTTTGGAGCAATTATCGCGCAATAAATATAGCTATCGCATTGCTCTCGCAAGATACGTGATACGGGGGCCGGTCATCATTCTAGCGTCAGTCTCAGACTGGCGGACTGAACTGATGCCAGAGTATAGACTGAACGTGTAACCTTAGACTAATATCCATGCCGGGTAAGCGGAGACTTGAGAACCGAGGCTCAAGGATCCACTTGCCCCGCTTATTTGGCGAATCACTATTATTATAATATATGTCTGCGTCTATCGGAGCTGAGCTAAAATATAATCTTGAAGCTAAAATATAAGAAATACCTCGATTTCTACGATCTAACAGGATAGCTGCGCTGAACGAGGTCAGGCAAATAAATCATTTCTATCAGTTCTTAAAAAACAACGGAACGATTCCTGACAACGTTAGATCGTTTTTTCACACAGCACCTATACTGTACTTGGCGAAACATGGCGGTAGCGGTCATTGACTCCCTGTCAAAAACTTGCCATTTTCTTTACAACGACGCGATTGACAACATCTGACACTTCACTGTCAATCGCGGCTATAGAAAATTACAAGTTTTTGGCAGGGAGTCAATGACCACTACCGCCATGTTTCGCCGAGTACAGCTGTATACTCGTAGGTCCGATGGAAGGGTATTATAAGCGTCTTTCTACGCAAGTTTTTAAGCTTAGCCATAGTATTTTACTGTAAAAGATTTTGCCGGTGGAAGCAGGCTGATCTTACTGTCTGACAAAAAGCCAGATCAATCGGATAGGCATGTGTAGAGTACGTCCCACAGGACCATGAGAATAAAGGATGGAATACTCTTCTCACTTCTGTATTGCTGACTCACTTGAGCATTTTAAACGTAGCCTGGCTTTAATAAAACTGAATAATAATAATAATAATAATAATATCTATGGACGCTTCACACCACGTCAATCTGGCCGCGTGCTAAGTATCTGAAGGACTTGTGTTACCAGACAACGGAAATATATTTATTACTTTTATAATATATATATTACATATATTTAAGATTTTTACTATATCAACTTTGAAAAACTTTTTGTTCCATCGGCAGGATTCGAACCTGCGACCCCCGGCTTGAGTTGCCACACACTCTACCCATTGAGCCACAGAGGTCGTCGTCAATATCTTAGATACTGGTGTGTGAGGCATTATTAAAATATGAATATGTATTTAATTTTAAAGGTATTCATACTAATATTATAAAATATGCATAAGTATGGCTATCTGCCTGTATTTCTGTCTGCCAATAATGCTCAATCAATTTGGCTAAAATTTGATATGGGGTCTCCATGAGTTCCGGTAAAGCACAAGAAATTCTTTTTATCCCGAAAAATGTACGATTCCTGCGCGATTTGAACGAATTTTGGCTCAACGGTGTTGAGTCACCTCTAGTTCATGGGTTCCCAAACTGCAGCGCGCCGCGGAAAGGCAAGATGAAGAGTGTTTGCCGTGAGTCGATCTTCCATCATCATTCATCAACCACAAATATAATAAAATAAAATTATAATATGAATTATACAATGCAAGCAGATGATAAAATTTTTGCTTTTTATTATTTAATACTAGCTTACCTTACCTATAGGTAATCATTAAAGGTGTTCATTTATGTATATTTTTAAAGTAGGGCGCCGTGACAAAATATTGACTTGTAAGTGCGCCGCGGGCTGCAAAAGATTGGGAACCGCTGCTCTAGTTAAAAAATAAATATTTTTTTATTATTATCGATCCTTAAAACCTCTACCTCTTTACTATCCATCTTATCTATATTGCATTACAATCCGTTTACAAAGAACCCATCAAAAATCTTTCAAAGAGGTGATTATTTCTCGATATTTCACAGGTGAAATGAAAAATATATAACGGTTATTTTTAGAGCCATTCTCAAATCGCTCGTAATCTCCGCCCCAGATGTTAAATCTCGAGTTAGCGGATGAGCGAGTCGAGGAAATATCTTTTACAAAGAAACGTATCTTTGCGATTGCTTTTCGAAACTCGCGCTGTTTACACTTCTTTTAAAAGATGTTCGGTCATGGATAAATAGATGTGGCATGTTGGGCGAAGAGTGTGTTTAAAATGGCCCCAAAACTTTACTTCGATTAGGGCCGTTTCATTTGATGTATGAAGCGTAGCTACCGTTACTTTTTTTGTATTAAGTTTTTTTGTTAATAAAATATGATGTAGTGCCTTATTATCCTGAGCTTAAAATCGTTTGTTCATGACAAGAATTTTTATCGAGTAAATAAATCTTAAATATATTATATCACATGACATTTGAATATTATTCATCAAACTTTGAAACGTATAATAAGTTTACTCTAGATAGGTTTCAAAAGTTTGAAAAAATAACCAAACTTTTAAACATAATTGAAAAGGCAAACAAAAAGGTCATCAATTTAGTTAAAAAGATCACTCATCCGTCATTCCCTCGTCTTTCGTTAGGCTTCAGTGGACCTTCTTAATGGACGTGACATGTCAATTAAACATAATATAATCACTTTAAATGAAACGGCAAAACAATGCTAAAATTTCTTCCTATCCTAAGCTACTTCGACCGATAACAATTAAATAAAATTAATTTATGACATAGGCTTTTGGTTTTTTTCTACTAACATTGGTCTAACGACCCATGTTACGGCTGCTTTATAGTGGCGTAAAGCAAAATAAAATCTATGATACGCTTATCGGAACGGTATTTTATTGGCATATGTAATTTGTCATAATGATGAGGGGCGGGATGAATAAAAACTCAAGCGGCAGCTAATACGTGATGATATTTAAATTGGTGGCATTATAGCCACTTATACTGAAATGTTGCATTAAAATTAATCGAAACTCAACGACTTCAACGACCAATAAACCAAAATTTTTCATTCCCATCGACTGCGGAACCAAAATAAAACTCATTGTAACAAAATGTTTGATTAAAAAAATTTAAAGGTCTACAAAGGAATTCTCCGGGTTTCAATTTCACGATAAAGGCAATTCGGGCGCCATTATTAAAATTTCCATCAGGCCTGATCATGGAGAACAAATCATTGTCGGATTAAAAATTACACAAAAAATCTACCTTACGCGGAACTGAGGAAAAACGTGTTTAATTAATCGTACAACATGGAAATCTTTAGACAATAGTTTAACGCGAAAGCTTGTCGGTTTGTTCAGGTAAGTTAATTTTGAAGTAAGAACTCGAATTCGAACTCGAACTCAAACTAGAACCAAATAGGTTAAAAATTTAATCGATTGTAAGGGTTTCGATTAATTAAAAAAATCGATTTTTTAATAATCGATTTTCATAAAATATGGGTTAAAAAAATGCACAACGTTAATAATCAAGTTTTCACTTCTGCCGGCGCCCGGCACTCCCGGTCCCCGGAGTGCAACCTTCTTTTTTTATTTTTCTCAGTCTGTCTGTATGATACCTCTTTACGCCTAACCTATCAAGCCCCATAAGATCACCGGTGATCGCGACAACAATAACATAACAATAGATTTCCAAGAATCCACGATCGAAGGAGTAAACCGCTTAACCGATTTAGATGTTACTTGTTACATAGACTTTTTAAGGCCCGGGAATGGACATAGAAGGCATTTATCTGGGATAAAAAGTATCATTTGACCTCTCCCGGGACTCAAAGTCCCATACCGAATTTCTGCAAAATCGGTTGAACGATTTGGGTGTGAAGAGGTATGAGACATATAGACAGACAGATACTCTTTCGCATGTATAATATTAATCCTTCAAGCCCCATAAGAGCACCGGTGATCGCGTACTTAAATAATATTTATTTGTTGTTGAACTATCAAGCTCTTTAGTATGCTATAATAATAATTCATAATATCCATACTAACTTACTAAGTAATATCACGTATCTGTCTTTTACTTTACACTATTAAAATTAAATGCGTGTGACACTCGCGAACTGCCGCGGTAAAGCTTAGCTAGTTTACACGCATAAGGCTGCGTTTCCACTGATGGGGAGCGGAGCTTAGCAGTGCCGAATTGACCAATCACCATGCTCGAAATCTTCGCTGTCATTCCGCTGGAATAGCACGATATTGGTCAATTCGGGCACCGCTAAGCTCCGCTCCGCTCCGCTTCAGTGGAAATGAAGCCTAAGTCTAGTCGCACGCACACAAACACCGTACCGAAGTCTGCCGAACTAAAACGACGTTACACGACGTGTAAGGTTTATTTTCGTTACGGAATTTCTTGATTCGGTCGACGCGCTCAAAGTCCGCGATAAAAGCTATGCGATAGCTAAAAATTGTCGCAACTAAGTTGCGGGCCACATTAATTTCACCACTTAGCCATCTGAATTTAAACTTTCCGAAACTCAATCGATAAATCTATCAAAAACGCCAATTAATCATAATTGGAATTAGATTAAGGCTTAGTTAATTAAATTAATTGTCTTAGCATTGACACTATGATTACAAAGTTAGACGGATGAGACATTGCCAGAACTGATTATTCATTACGACAGCTTAGGAGCTGGTCTTTTGGTTAATTCTTCGGTTGTGACATTTGCTTCATATTCTTAATATGCCTGGGATTTGCAACCTTTTTTTTAGATTGAGGGCTGGTTTTACCTTTATTGATTGACTTAATTATTGATTTGCGTACCTAAAGCGTATATTATATTATACGCTTCAGGTACGCATTGTAGCAGCAGAGTATCGCACTCTGAATTTTATTGCGTCAACATAACATAGGTAATATGTTTTAAGCTAATCTGTGATTAAGTTTATAAGCTCTTCATTCCGAGTTCCAACCAAGGCAAACAAAAAATTGCCGAAGGGAAAAAAAAATACTTAACTTTTTCTCGTAGACAGTAAAATGTGTTCATTAATATTAACCCCTTAGCTATAAATGGCAATAATAAGCTGCAAGTGGAAACTACTTGAATGGAAGTACCCACTTTCATTCGAATCGTTTCCACTTATAGCTTATGTCATACACATTATAAGCTATAACGTATATCCTAAGACTAATGTATGTACCTGATCACAGCCTAATCCAGACCCCCTAGACAAGTGGCAAGCGATTATCGTAAACGCCAACGCTAACGCCACAAAATGTATGGGATTTAAAATTAGTATTCGCTAGCAAAGCGATGACTAATGACAAATCGCATACATTTTGTTAGCGTTTACGACAATCGCTTGCCACTTGTCTACTAGGGCAGGATAGCTTAATTCTAAGCAGGTTACATTATTGGTACCTATAATCCCAAGCGTTATAAAAAAAGAAAAGAAATAAAAAGACTGCAGAAGTGTAAACATAATTACATAAAAATAATTCGTTAAGACAAAGACGTGCAGAATTTATTCGAAACGTAAATGTCATTTAGGCAAGTAATTCCAGATCCACCGACAGAGCTTAAGAGGGATTACAGCAATAAAAACGGGAGTAAAACTTTTATTTCGTCTCATCCTGTAGATACACAAATCTGACGTAAAAAACCTCGTTCGACCACGGATCACCGGTTAAAAGTTATAACCTGCGGCCATCTTTAATTTGTTTGTGACAAGATTTAAATCACCCGTGTAGCTCGTATGTCGAGAATTTCGGGAGAATAAAATAAGGCAACGCGTTTTTAACTCCCTTAAATAAAGTTACAAGTTACAACAATTCATAAACGAAAATATGTCTAACTATCTGTCTGTTTGTTTGTCTGTTCCCTCTTGAGTCTTCACGCTCAAACCGATAAAGCAATTTTACTGAAATTTTGGTGTCGATATACTTTGAGTCCCGAGTGATGATATTTCATCCGGGAAAAAAAACCACGCCATGAACTAATTTTGGCGCAACGGAGTTGGGCATCATCTAATAATGTATGATAATAATAATAGGCTTGATGACTAATTTTTTTTCTTATTTGTAATTGAAAGACCCTTAAAAAATAGAAACAATGCTGAAAGAATGACTCTCACAGCTTAAAATGAATTTTTAAGCTGTGAGAGTCATTCTTTCAGATATGAACAATTCAAACATCTCATAAAATAGACCTGCCCGAAACGCTCCATACAAAATGCTACGAAAGACTGACGTCAGTCTTTCTTAGTTAGTACGGATCGGGAGAGAACTTTGTTCGATAGGTATATTAAATATTGTGTTTATGAAAGTGGTTTCATACCAAAAGTTGCTTTTAATTGCATAACTTATCGAATGGTACACAAATATTAAGAAATTTAATTGAAAAAAAAAATCGACTTTATTATACAACTTTGAAGGCGCCTAACAAAAAAAATACAAATGCTATCGAGCTGAAATTTTGGTAACGCTTATTTTTTACCGTGCTTTCTTTATTTTATTAACAAAATTCGCTAATCTTTGACCTGGTCATCATCCCTATTATAATGATTTATGGGCGTGCAACTAAAAAAATATTTTAATCGCAAAAATACCAAAAAAAGTAATTTCGAACCTTAAATACTTTTTCGTATTCGACGTTTTAAATTATCAACGTTTGGTGTATAGTGTTCTACTACTTATGTAAACACATTGTAAATAATCTCTCTCAATACATAGATAGTGTTTGCTTATGTGTGCGTGATACGAGTGTTCTAGTTGAAAATGTTCTACCGTTTACACTTAAGTATAGTATTTCAAAAGCACATGACATCAACTTAAAGTTTTTTTTTTTATTAAATAAAGGGGCAAACGAGCATACGGGTCACCTGATGGTAAACAACTACCGTCGCCCATGGACACTCGCAACATCAGAAGAGCTGCAGGTGCGTTGCCGGCCTTTTAAGAGGGAATACGCTCTTTTCTTGAAGGTTTGCAGGTCGTATAGGTCCGGTAATACTGCTGGTGACAGATCGTTCCAGAGTTTCACAGTGCGCGGTAGAAAGTTACGCGAAAAACGCACTGTGGAAGACTGCCACTCATCAAGGTGATGAGGATGGTATGTTTTTCGCGTGGGACGATGGCGAAAAGTTGCAAGTGGTATGATTCCGAACAATTCCTCAGAGCACTCCCCGTGATACAACCGATAGAGGATGCAGAGCGAAGCTACATCTCGGCGTAATTCCAAGGGGTCCAAGCTGTTTGAAACACTATGGCAATCAACAATTCGAGCGGCCCGGCGAAGTTTTATTTTTATTCCCGTAATATCAAATAAACAAGCGTCTTGCGGGCAAGATGTTTACAGTAAGCATTACATTGAAATAAACATAAAGTTTATGTGATATTTTAGTAGCATTTTACATGAATTGCTGAAAATTACTGCGAATTCATCTGCGCCGTCTCGACTTTATTTTTAGCAATTTACAAATGCATAAAGTGTCATTTCATTCATACGTTGGGTCATAGATAACCATGATTGCGAAGCTATCTATACTAATATTAATACATATTAATATCTGGGGGCACGGTAGTGCCCCAGCCAAGCTTTTTAGCAAAGGCACGGCCGTACCATACTTTTCTCGAAACGGTTCGCAGCTATTTCACACCCTCTTTATCTTCGATGTTAACAAAGCTGGGGATTCAGAATTTCGGTCACTAGGAGCAAGTATTAAAACTAGCTTAACCTCCAAATTACATGAAATTTCGACAAATAGTTTAATAGTTACGGATGGTCAAAGTTACTACATTTTGTCACTCACTGACATATAGATCATCAAAATTCTAAGGTACTTCTAGCAGACTTAGAACCTTGAAATTTGGTACCCGGATAGGTCTTTATTTACAATGAAAGGAAAAATTTATGAAACCAGCCAAGTACGAGTCGGACTGGCGTACATAGGGTTTCGCACCGTAAATTTGTATGGGAGCCCCGCTTAAATAATAAGTATACTTAATTTTTATTATTAATTATTAAAGTTAATATACAGCTGAGTATTTTCTGAAATTTTTATAAACCTTTCTTTTACCATTATGAACATAGAGCAAAATAGGGGAAAAAATCATGTTTGTTGTATGAGGCCCCCTATTAATAATTTATTTTATTTGAATTGGACTATTAGCTTTTATAACGTTACCAGAAATACATAATTTGTCAAAATTGCAACTACCTAGCTATGGCGGTTCTCGAGATCCAGCCTGGTGACATAAGGATGGACGACGGACAGACAGCGAACACTTAATATTATTTATTGATAGTCCCGTTTTCATCCTTTGGGCAGGGAAACCGAAAAACTGAAAAATAATATACATAATAATAATATATAGTAGTTTATTAAATAAAAGAAAACATTTTTATGTTTGTAACTTTGCAAGAACAGTATGAGTTTCGACTGCATATTTGAAATAATGAAATGGCATTGATTAAATAAAAATAGTATTAACAACGTTAACAATGAAACAATAATTAAATTCGATTAAAATATAAATGTAATCAGAACTGTGATACTTCCTCGCTCGATATATACTCGTAATATGGGAGTTTTAAGTTATCACATGAAATAAGGTGTGCTCCTTTCCTGCGAGGAACGTTGACGCTTACATCAATGCTGCTATGTATTCAACGCTATGCTAATAAAAATGACCATCTTCAAGTATTAAAGCTTAAAAGTCAATTAAAATATATGAATAATGATTTCTTATGTTTTCGCGAGTATCACTCATGATATTATAAGTTTAAACACTTATGGATTTTGTCGTAGAGCACTTTTATTAATCCCAACGATTCGTCTGCTTTACAGTGGCCGTGGTCACGGGTGGACTGAGGTGACAGGTGTCCAATTTCTTGAAGTTCTTTAACTACCCGAAGACCACCCGTGACCACGGCCGCTGTAAAGCAGCCGAAACGTCGGGATTAATAAAAGTGTTCCGCGACAAAATCCGTAAGTGTTTAAACTTGTAATATCAAAATATATGAATATTAATAATAATCGACTCAGAACTAACGAAGCCTCAAAAAATAATATAAAGAAGATAGAAAATAAGAACCAAGCTAAGTACAGAAAAGTTATAACGTGACCTGAAAAGAATAGAAACAAGAACCTTAAAAAAACCGGCCAAGTGCGAGTCGGACTCGCGCACCGAGGGTTCCGTACAAACCTGCAAGGTTTACAAAGTTCGTTTGATATGAATTTCAACTTGATAGCTCTACGCGTTCATGAGAAAAAAAATTAATAAGTTTATATTTATTAAAAAATATATATTTTGTAATGAAACTAAAAATTTAAGGTTTTCGGAATTTTTCCTTTATGTGTGCTATAAAACGTTGCTTCATGCCAAATTTCAAGATTCTAGGTCGACTGGAAGTACCCTTTAGGTTTTGATTCCCTTGCGAGTACTTGCGAGTTTCAAAATATGCAGCTTAAATTGCTGTTTCTTTTGATTGCGTTGACATAGAAGTTTGATTTTGTTACAGCTTAAAGGTATTATAGACCTGAGTATTTGGTATGAATTTCAATTTAATACCTCTACGCGTTTATGAGGAAATGGGTAGTAAGTTTAAAATTATAAAAAAAATATATATTATGTGATGTAACTAAAAATTTATGGTTTTCGTAATTTTTCCTTTATCTATGCTATAAGACGTTGCTTCGTACCAAATTTCAAGATTCTGAGTTCACGGGAAGCACCCTGTAGGTTTTGATTCCCTTGCAAGTGTCGAAAATTTGCGGCATAAACGGCTGTATCTTTTGATTGCGTTGGCTTAGAAGTTTGATTTTTTCACAGCTTCAAGGGACAGTAGACTTGAGTAATTGATATAAATTTCAGCTTCATACCTCCACGCGTTCCTGAGAAAAAGGGTCTTGACAGACGGACGGACGGACAGACGGACAACAAAGTGATCCTATAAGGGTTCCGTTTTTTCCATTTGAGGTACGGAACCCTAAAAAGAAATGAAATCCCACCAAAACATGAAATGTAAAAGGAGCCAAGCAAAATATTGCAAAGCTGTAATACTTCTGTCGTAAAAAGTTTTCAGATCACATTCAAGCCAAGCCTTCAACTTATTTTGTAATTTAAATCAACATTTAGTAAATGTATTAATAGATTTCTTTATTTTATAATTATTATAGTGGCTTGGCAATGAGCATTGGGTACCATCGGCCACATGCGTCGTTACATACTTAAACACTTTATGCTCGCCGTCTGTGTAAGTATGAACTCCTTTAAATATGCAGTTTTATATTAAATTTATTTCTCTTGTGCTCATTGCCAAGCCACTATAATAATTATAAAATAAAGAAATCTATTGATACATTTACTAAATGTTGATTTAAATTACAAAATAAGTTGAAGGCTTGGCTTAAATGTGATCTGAAAACTTTTTACGACAGAAGTATTACAGCTATGCAGTATTTTGCTTGGCTCCTTTTACATTTCATGTTTTGGTGGGATTAGTCTGTCTGTATTATGTTTGTCTGTAGGTTATCTCTTCACCACCAAACCACTGAATCGATATTGCTTAAATATGGTATACTTAGAAATATTTTGGGTCCGGAAAAGGACATAGGATATTATCTTTTATTCCGGAAAAATGCACGGTTCCCACGCGATAAATCAATGTTGGCGCAATGAGGTTGCAGCCATCATCTAGTTTCAAAATAAATGAACACTTGCAAAATCTTTTGTAAGTTACAGTTGAATACATCATGCAAATATCTCTCCGCGCGAACAAACTGCTAAACTTATTAAACTTATTCTGTCTCTACCACAGATATATTCAACTAGATTGCACTAAATAGGTGTTCAAAATTTAACAAAGAAACAAGACAGATACTGTTTGCAGTAGCGAAATTTGGGATTTGTATGCATATTATACTTATATTATGCATCTCTCATGCCCGGGACACACGAGGCTAGTTTTTCAAGCTAGGATAGCAAGCTAGTTTTTTACCAAACTGTCCTGGCTTGCTGACCTAGCTAGGAGCATGCTAGTTCTGTTTTACAAATGAATATAGTTTTGTCCACACGAGGCCAGAAGTTTGCTAGCTTACAAACACTAGCTTGTTATCCTAGCTTGAAAAACTAGCCTCGTGTGTCCCGGGCATTATATGCATCTCTTCGCATTAAGCTTCGGCCAAACCTGCGCGTCAGTAACGGGGGACGCGGGACGGGAGCGTCTGCAACGCGAAACTGGTGTGCACACCTGCGCGACTACCGTACGAAACCGTAGATTAATAATTATTCCCGCTCTGCCTACGCGAATGTCCCGCGTTGCAGACGCTCCCGCTTAGCAGTCGCTTTGGTCGCGTAGGTTTGGCCGAAGCCTTAATCCTTCGATCGCGGATTCTTGGACATCTATGTTATTCTATTGTTGTCGCGATCACTGGTGCTCTTATGGGGCTTGATAGGACATTTACGCGCTGACACTCAATATACCAAGATAATCATACGTGGAATTAAAAATAGATATTAGATTACTTTCAAAATCATACTAAGATTTTTACAGGAGATTGTGGGTATGAAGCAACTGTTCTATCATAAACACATTAAAACTGACGCCATTTTGGATGTATCAGTTCTAAATTTAAATTGTCAACAAAGCACAAGCGGCATCCTCTTAAAGTAATATCCACGGTTAAATTATTCACCTTCTCAATGCTCTTAACCCAAATTTCATATTCATATTACAATTACCTTCAAGTAGCAAATTGCCTTGTGACTCTAGATTATCAATATGGGAATATCTAAAGCTAATTATTAGGATCGTGAATAGGAAATTTAACCTTACGGCAGTAAAGCGAATAGTAGTATGTGGCAGATTTTATTGGAGTTAGTTAAGGTTCTCAAAATTGTGTTTGGGCTAACATCCGCGATATTGTAAAATGTCACATAAAAACAGAAATTTTATACTCAGTCAATCTTATCCAAATATCACTTTTTATATTATGTATTAAGCTGTCTAGTGTCTACATACCAAAGCCGGTGGCACGAACCCGGTGGGTTAAGGCGACGCCATGATAATTTTTGGCTGTAGCGATATCGATTTTTCTCAGCAATGACTAAAGTTAAGAAATTAAAGTTCATTGTCAGTATTCATCGTGTCTTTGTCTTTGAATTACCCATAGCATAACACGATTGGTCTACTTACAATATAAAACAGAATAATCAATCAAAAAGACCTCTGTAAAAAGGGATTCCTATTTTTCCAACAGAGGAGAGTGATTTAAGCCTCCAAAATTTGTACATATATTGGTTTAAGCATACACTTTAATTTGGCCAAAGCTTATATGAAATGTATTTATAGTTTTAAAATTACGCGACAAAAGCCATTTTGTCGCTTACGCCCTTTCCATTTTTTGCTGTTCCATTGCTTGTTTTCTATGAGAGGCCGGGTCGGCCACTCATAGAAACCTTGCCCGGCGGGTTATGCCGCCGTGCCGGCGGCTTTGGTGTGT
Organism: Polyommatus icarus; assembly: GCA_937595015.1. Lineage (NCBI taxonomy): Eukaryota > Metazoa > Arthropoda > Insecta > Lepidoptera > Lycaenidae > Polyommatus > Polyommatus icarus. Next base: position 16,572,138 of record OW569335.1, read on the forward strand.
AGCTTAAAAGTTTATACATTTCCATATACGCGTAAAGGGTAGTCAATTATAATATTACTAGCTATCCCGGCAAACGTTTCTTTGCCATAATATTATAAAGTATATCGCCCGTATTATTTTATTGTAGTGACTAAATAAGTATGTCACCATGGCAACGCCCATCGCTATCAGGGTCGTCGTTTTTCTCGAGTTGTAATAATTTACTATTATTTATTCAACAAATGCACTTATCAATATAATAAGTACCGAGTAGCCGATTCTCAGACCCACTGAATATGCATACAAAATTTGGTAAAAATCAGTATAGCCGTTTCGGAGGAGTTCGTGGACTAACATTCTGACACGAGAATTTTATGTATAAGATAATATTATGATTTCAAACTTTATGTTCATTACAGACTTCTCACGCACCAACGCGCCGCAGCGTCAGAGTGCTCGAGGCGCGGCGGCGTCGCGGTCGCGAGACTTTCCAAATTTCGCAAGCGATGATTTAAAACGTCATCTTCATTATGTATTACAATAATGAAGATAAAGCTTAAGGGCATATGACACTGAAAATGCTCGCCGCTGCGCTGCCATTTCAGTGTGATTATTGAGCCTAAGAGAATAACCTAACCTTTCCCTGGACTTTTACAAAAATATTTAAGGTTAAAATTAGCCAAAACAGTACAGCCATTCTCAAGTTTTACCCTCTCAACTTGACAGTTGAGAGGCTAAAACTAGAATGACCTGACGGTGTTTTTTTGCAAAATGGAGCATCTTTTATGGCATTTTCAAAATCGATCGAGCGTGTACACAGTATAAGGGTTAGAAAGAAGCATTAAAACAAAGACTTTTAAAACCTTTTCTGGCAAGTTTCTTTTTGGCAAACGATAGAGGTCCGTTTTTTAAAATAAAACTTTAAAATCCCTAATTTTTATGCTATGTAGAAAGATGGAACATTAATTTACAATTATCTTCAAAATTGTATTTTAATTATACAAAATTTCACTTCCAAGTAATGTTTTAAAAATCTTCTTATGATTCGTTTTCACGTCTGTGGTCATTTCACCAGAGTGCAATCTTTTGTTTTTTTTTATAAAAATAAGTAGTTGATTTTTTTTCCAAGCAATTAAACGGTAAGGTATATTGCAGACTTTCGTCGCCCGCTTTACACTATAATAATTGTAAACGGGAGCAACATGTTGCGTATTTTAGCACAAACAAACAAACTTGCGTATTTAAACAGTAAGGTTTGTAACTTCCAGAGTTATTTACTCATTTTGTTGTCATACATTGTTTTAATATTGGTGTTGCTAGTTTAAAATAACTTTGAATAAACATCTTTATGAATTCAGTTATACCTTTAAGGGCCTTATCACACTGGCGATTAGCGAGCGATTTGAAAGCGATGCGACTGCACAGCGCACACGCCGCGACATCGCAGCGTCGTCGCGGCGTGTCATGGACGCCATTTTGTTCATTCGTCTAGGGATGTGACGACAGAATTCATTTCGCTACTGAGTGTCCAAAACGTGGAAGGCAAGCTGCGTGCACGCCGCGCAATCGCGGCGTCATCGTGGCATGTGCGCTGCGCAGTCGCGTCGAAAATCCAAATCGCTCGCTAATCGCCAGTGTGCTAAGGCCCTAAGGGTTTTAGAGTTATATTAAACACTAGATGACGTCCGCAACTATGTTGCGCTTAAAATAGTTTATCGCGCGAGAACCGTACATTTTTCCGGGATAAAATGTATCATATCATATTTCTTGGGACTCAAAGTATCTCCCTGTCAAATTTCAGCAAAATCGATTCAGCGGTTTGTGCGTGACGAGGTGACAGACAGACACATTTTCTCATCTATAATGTTGCCCGCGACTTCGTCCGCGTCAATATCTATTTATTGACGCGAGCGAAGTCGCGGGCAACAGCTAGTTTATAATATAAGTAAGTATGGATACACTGAACATTATCATGAATTATGTCTGCCAAAAACGTCAGGCATACGAAAACTGGGAATTGAGACCAAAAATCCGACGTCCCCGCTCGGCCACGAATTCGTTTAATTCAATACAAAATTCATCCGGTAATGTAGACCATAAATCAACTTTAGCCGGTCGGCTGTCAGCGGCAGCTCGATAATGTATGGCTCCATCCACTTACAGAAATGGCGAATGTCTTCGCTGTCACTTCAAAAATTGCGTCCATCATCATCAGTTTTGACCACTTCGACGATGCTCGTGTATATTCGACATTATGTAGACAGCTTGGCAATCATGGTCCTTTGAGACCGGACTCCTTCTACTTACAGAAATGGCGAATGTCTTCGCTGTCACTTCAAAAAATTGCGTCCATCATCATCAGTTTTGACCACTTCGACGATGGTCGTGTATAAAGCTTGGCAATCATGGTCCTTTGAAACCGGACTCCTTCTACTTACAGAAATGGCGAATGTCTTCGCTGTCACTTCAAAAATTACGTCCATCATCATCAGTTTTGACCACTTCGACGATGCTCGTGTATATTCGACAGTATGTAGACAGCTTGGCAATCATGGTCCTTTGAGACCGGACTCCTTTTACTTACAGAAATGGCGAATGTCTTCGCTGTCACTTCAAAAAATTGCGTCCATCGTCATCAGTTTTGACCACTTCGACAATGTTCGTGTATAATCAGCTTTGACCACTTCGACGATGTTCATGTATAAAGCTTTGCAATCATGATCATTTGAGACCGGACTCCTTCTACTTACAGAAATGGCGAATGTCTTCGCTGTCACTTCAAAAAATTGCATCCATCATCATCAGTTTTGACCACTTCGACAATGTTCGTGTATAATCAGCTTTGACCACTTCGACGATGTTCATGTATAAAGCTTTGCAATCATGGTCATTTGAGACCGGACTCCTTCTACTTACAGAAATGGCGAATGTCTTCGCTGTCACTTCAAAAATTGCGTCCATCATCATCAGTTTTGACCACTTCGACGATGCTCGTATATATTCGACAGTATGTAGACAGCTTAGCAATCATGGTCCTTTGAGACCGGACTCCTTCTACTTACAGAAATGGCGAATGTCTTCGCTGTCACTTCAAAAAATTGCGTCCATCATCATCAGTTTTGACCACTTCGACGATGCTCGTGTATAATCGACAGTATGTAAACAGCTTGGCAATCATGGTGGTGTGAGTTATGCGTGGCGACCCTAAAGGAAGATCTACCGACCGAGCGAGGTGGTATGCTCGGTCAGGCCGAAGCCCACTGACGTCATTTCAGACGTTGTATATATCTTGCCGTTCTCCGAAACATCGATAGCGAGGCTAATTGTGGGTACTACCACAGTGGCAATCATGGTCAAATTAGACTGGATTCTTCTACTTATAGAAATGGCGAATGTCTTCGCTGCCACTTCAAAAAATTTCGTTTATCGTCATCAGTGAAAATGTTATGTTCATAAATGTTTATTATTATTATTATGGTATTTTCGATTTTCTCGGCTTTCACCGGCAAAATGGCATGTACGGGCTGAAGCCAAGTACACATCATGTAAGTCATTAATTTATGTTAGCATTATTATTAGCTTTGACCACTTCGAGGATAGCCATAATAATATTATAAATGCGAAAGTGTATCTGTCTTTCTGTCTGTCTGTTACTTATTACGCTCAAAATGATGAACCGAAATGAACGGAAAAGCATAGGATACTTTTATCCCGGAAAAATGTACGGTTCGCGAGCGTCATATCTAGGTTGTCTGTTATTCGATGTCTATCACTAATGCACCCGGAAAGGTGTACAGTACCCATGCGATAAGCATAGTTGCGGGCTACATCTAGTTGGTTATATAAAAATGTAAATTATGAACTCACCCAGTATAAAGAGACAAAGTTTTTATTTGAATAACATTAAATAAAACTTGGCACGGCTACAGCTGATATTAAACGTACACTTATCTCGAGGACGCCAAATATACGGTATATTATACGAGTATATTATTGCGAAACTTTACCGAACATGTACGGGACATCTTATCGTGGCAGCATAATATTATCATAAAAGTTTACAAAGCATGAAAATGTTTTGTCACTAATTTTTCGCTGATAACGTGCACATGAGAGTCAGCGCACACTTTATCATGAGATTCCGGTCGGTGCATTACGCAGCGTTTATCTATGTGCACACTATGCGCTTTCGTCTTCAATTTTCGTCATCTTCTTTCATTTAACTTTCGTTTTGGCGTATTCAATAATTGAATGCGTCAACGAACGCAACGCCAACTAATTTAATAACGAAGCGAAAGTTTTGGATACGGTCAGATGGCATGCGTCGCAGGCATGCCTCACGTTCGCTGTTGACTGCGCTATAACGCATGCCCTTGACGAACAGAAAAAGGCACAGTTTGGACAAAGCTTGTTCTATGCATCTTTAGGCATAGTTGAGTCACATTGCGTTTTAACGTGTCATGAATTTTATTTTATGTATGGCAATACCAGTCTATACCTGGCAACACCGTTCGAATCTCACTACCCATTTGTTGCCGGTGGTAGGGGTTCGAATGATGGGCCCGACTGCCCATCTCTATGGGCAGTCGGGTTGATCACTCATTCGAGAGGCAGCAACGAAGAAGGGCACTTGATTAATATACTACACTGTTTGTACGCGATCAGCGCATTTAGAGTAACCATGAACGGCTATCACTTTTTTACGGGCAAAACACAAAGCATCAAGACGTCTTCCGGTCATGTCATCTGTCAAGATTGGAATGTCAACGTCACCCTTCGCTTCGATGGCAGAAGTCTTTTACATCTTTTTCCCTGGCCAGGGGAACGCATCATCTATCTTCAAAACGTAATATTTATATTTTATTTTATATCTTAAGATTATATAATACAGACCACGAACTTGAAGTAAATAACACAAACACTGTTATTCTGCCCAAATATTGTATATCGAATTTACTGAAGTGTCAATTAAATTTATAACTGTTGGAGATTGAAGTTTTATTAAAAATGCACTACGTGGTTCTACGCAGCTATATGACAGCATCTTCAGGCATAGTTCGTTACTACGTAGTGCTACACAGCTTTATGACAGAATCTTCAGGCATAGTTCGTTACTACGTGGTGTTACACAGCTATATTATGACAGCATCTTCAGGCATAATTCATTACTACGTGGTGCTACACAGCTTTATGACAGAATGTTCAGGCACAATTCGTTACTCCGTGGTGTTACACAGCTATATTATGACAGCATCTTCAGGCATAGTTCATTACTACGTGGTGCTACACAGCTTTATGACAGAATCTTCAGGCATAGTTCGTTACTACGTGGTGTTACACAGCTATATTATGACAGCATCTTCAGGCATAGTTCGTTACTAAGCTACGTGGTGCTACACAGCTTTATGACAGAATCATCAGTCATAGTTCGTTACTACGTGGTGCTACACAGCTTTATGACAGAATCTTCAGGCATAGTTACAGCATTTTTAAGTAAAATAATATCTCGTCGCTACAAAGTGCTCCATCAACTTCTTCATCCCTTTTCGTCGTACGCGGTGTTACACAGTTCTTTATTTTAATGCAGTATCTTCAGTACTCTTTTGACATAATCTTATATATAAAATTCTCGTGTCACAATGTTAGTCCACGAACTCCTCCGAAACGGCTTTACTGATTTTTAACAAATTTTATATGCACATTCAGTAGGTCTGAGAATCGGCTACTGGGTACTTTATATATTGTTAAGTTGAAAAAATAATAGTTAATTATTACAACCTGAGACTGACGGCGACCATTGTTTGTGCGACGGCATAGCGATAGACGTTGCTATGATAACATACTTATTTAGTCACTTCAAAAAAATAATATGGGCAAAATAAAATAGGTACTCTATAATATGGCAAAGCAACATTTGCCGGAACAGCTAGTAATAATATAGTAAAACCTCCACATATTTTATGTTGCTGATGTTTGTGAGCAATATAATCACTTATTCCTTTGTCCTCCATACAAAAAGTAGTCCTTAACCCGTGAGAAGGCGCGACTTATTTTATTACACGGATAGGCGTGCGCGAGCAATTGCTCACGCTACTTTAAATACTTATTAATCTAGTGTTTCAGTAGTTATTGGCTTATAATTGATGTAAATTAATAAAACAAGGTTTAATCAACAAGAAATTAAGACTTTTAATTAAACATTTTAAACATAAATCAACTTCTTAGGCAAATCACAAAACAACTTAATAATACTTTCTTATTTTTATCAGTCTGCATAAAAATCACATTAAAAAATCTTACATAAAATATACTTAAAAAATTTACTCTTCATTTACTCTTTTAATTTAATCTTCCATAAGATGTCCACGGGTGTGACTATCAAAACACATTGTACACATATATGTAACATGTTCCGTGCAGAGTCATTGCTTGCACAAAGTGCATGATTTTTTCGAGCGTCTATTCTTACGCCTGGGACACTATATAGAACAAAATCCGCTTGACGTAGGCTGTGCAATGGGTTCAGGAGTTGGAACAAAACAAACAAACAAACAAATAAGGAACTGGAGATCGGATGTTTTGTTTCTGTATTGAAGCTAAAATAAAAAAAAAATGTTATGTACATGTCACTACAGATCATTTACTCATTATTTAAACATTATAATACATATCAATAACACAGTACGTAAGAAAATACAAAAAAATGTATTTTATTCGAAAAATAAATACTTACACGGATGGGCGCGCGATGAAGAAATTGCCGCACGATGGTACGTGGTCACCAAAAACGCCTCGCTGAGCGGTCGCAATGACACTGACCAACACGAGACTTGCGTCAGGAGGGAGAGGATGAATAGTTAGGAAGGTACCTAGACACTTAGAACGTTATGGTGTTGGTATCACAAAAAAATTTGAATTTAATTTTTATGTGAGCAAATTGCGAGCCTTCTCACGGGTTAAGCCTCACCAAGCCAACACTTTATGTTTTACAACAAAACTTTCGTCTTAAACGTTTTTATTGGGCTATTTTATTGTGTTAACCCTCCTCATAAAGTTGAACACTTGAGCATTGTAGCATATGGGGTATTTTATGCCCGAGTTGACATAAAAATAATGTCACCGCTGGGATATTAGAGCTCCACGTTTTGAAATACTGAGACTAAGATTGCGTATAATGTTCGTACACAACCCAAAATATAATAAACTTTATTTTGCCTCAACTTTACGCTAAAATTCGTTTATTGCGCGGATAGCGTATAATATTTGTTCTTTTCTAGGACTCAAAGTATCTTCATACAAATCGATCACAACTTAAAGCAGAAGAGGTCACAGACAAACAGAAAGGTAAGTAATTATAATAATTTTAATATTAACTATATTATAACCCTTTGAACTTTCTATTACTTTTCTCCTAACATAAACCTTCCCTAGACTTCCACCAATATATTTTCAAGATTAAAATTAGCTTAATGCAAGGCCAACCAAATTTAAAATTCTTTTTTATTATATTATACTAGCTGACTCGGCAAACGTTGTTTTGTCGTATAAAGTATTTCGCCCATAATATTATTTTATTTAAGTGACTAAACAAGTATGTCACCATGACAACGTCCATCGCTATTCGCTATCCCGTCGCAAAAACAATGGTCGCAGTCAGTCTCGAGTTGTAATAATTTACTATTATTTATTCAAAAACTGCACTTATCAATATAAAAAGTACCCAGTAGCCGATTCTCAGACCTGCTGAAAATGCATAAAAAATTTGGCAAAAATCAGTAAAGCTGTTTTGGAGGAGTACGGTGACTAACATTGTGACACGAGAATTTTATCTATACTTATAAAATTACATGTCCTGACTGACTGACAATATCTGATTCATCATCGCTGAGCAAAAACTGTTAAAGTTACTGCCATGAAATTTGGTGAGTAGGGTTGTATTATCAAGTAGACACCCACTAAGGAAGGAATTTTGAAAATTTTACCCCGAACGGGGTGAAATAGGGCTTGAAAGTCTGAATGAAAGTCCGTCATTTCTTAAGTTAGGAACATGAAACTTAATCTTTGGGTTACTGATTAAAAACCGGCCAAGTGCGAGTCGGACTCGCGCACCGAGGGTTCCGTACAAACCTGCAAGGTTTACAAAGTTCGTTTGATATGAATTTCAACTTGATAGCTCTACGCGTTCATGAGGAAAAAAGTAATAAGTTTATATTTATTAAAAAATATATATTTTGTAATGTAACTAAAAATTTAAGGTTTTCGGAATTTTTCCTTTATGTGTGCTATAAAACGTTGCTTCATGCCAAATTTCAAGATTCTAGGTCGACTGGAAGTACCCTTTAGGTTTTGATTCCCTTGCGAGTACTTGCGAGTTTCAAAATATGCAGCTTAAATTGCTGTTTCTTTTGATTGCGTTGACATAGAAGTTTGATTTTGTTACAGCTTAAAGGTATTATAGACTTGAGTATTTGGTATGAATTTCAATTTAATACCTCTACGCGTTTATGAGGAAATGGGTAGTAAGTTTAAAATTATAAAAAAAAAATATATTATGTGATGTAACTAAAAATTTATGGTTTTCGTAATTTTTCCTTTATGTATGCTATAAGACGTTGCTTCATACCAAATTTCAAGATTCTGAGTTCACGGGAAGCACCCTTTTTTTTTGGTTGGTTGGTTGGTTGGTTGGTTTGGTTTTGATTCCCTTGCAAGTGTCGAAAATTTGCGGCATAAACGGCTGTATCTTTTGATTGCGTTGGCTTAGAAGTTTGATTTTTTCACAGCTTCAAGGGACAGTAGACCTGAGTAATTGATATAAATTTCAGCTTCATACCTCCACGCGTTCCTGAGAAAAAGGGTCTTGACAGACGGACGGACGGACAGACGGACAACAAAGTGATCCTATAAGGGTTCCGTTTTTTCCATTTGAGGTACGGAACCCTAAAAATGAATGGATACGTATTTAAGCGTTTTTGGAAATTCTTCCCCCAAGGGGGTGAAATTGGGGTTGAAAATTTCAATGGAAGTCCGTTATTTCTTGAGTTAGAAGCATGAAATTTTATGTTTGGACTACTGATTAAAAATGATCGGATACGTATTTAAGCGTTTTTGAAAATATTACCCCCAAGGGGGTGAAATAGGGGTTGAAAGTTTAAGTGAAAGTCTATATAGGTATACTATGATAACGCGGACGAAGTCGCGGGAAACAGCTAGTATATGATAAGATTAATATGGATGTGATATTGTAAAGTACTTACAATATCAATCTTAATGTAGGTCGTTCGCAGTCTTTAGCCAGTTGAAATGTTGAACCACTGCCTTATCACTTTTAGATTCAAAGCAACGACTAGTTCATACCACAAAATTACAGATCAACTTTTTATGCTTTAGCTGAACTCGAAATATGCAGTTTTAGGAACTTCAACTAATCTTCCACAAATATAAACTTTGAAACCACATAATATGGTTCAAATTACATTAAATTCTATACTAAATTGACTTTTAAATTAGACTCGACGGCTGAAAAGTAAAATTCGTGGAAATTGCTTGTGAATTTCCTCAAATTTTTTATTACAGAAAGGATATTGCCGAATTGATTTTACATTTTCTTAATTCAAAAGAGATTCGGATTTAAACAGCGAATCGTAATTTATAACAGATAAAATTATTGAAATTGCTATTTCAAAGATCATTCTGAAGGAATGATAAAAAAGATTATTCAAACGTTGGAAATAGAAAATAATAAAAAAGTAAAAATTCCTTGTCTTATTATTGCATGCACAATGAGACAAGGTATTATGGGTAAGTCACAATTTTAAAATTGTCGGGTTTTGAATAAGTACTTAAATAGAGGCTTTAGAACCGGGAAAATGATTTGAAATCAAAAAAATGTGAATTTTATGTATACCTTCATTGTTAATGAAGTAGACCGTAAGTTACAGTTTGTTCGAATGATGAGGTAGAAAATGAGTCACGCTCTTATGTTCCAAAATATTAGTTATTCACTACATCCAATAAATCTCAAATTAAGCCCTTGTAGTGATTGCTAAAAAAAAATACCATACATTTGAAAAACATAACTCTCCTTCCACACTCGAGTAGGTAGAAAGAACAAATTAAAGAAGAAAATAAGCCGATACGAATATTCTTTCCTTTCTCATCCTTCGTATAATTAACCCTCACGAAATGTACGTACTTTGTAAACCACAGTATCACAATCTCTCCCCTGAGAATCCTTCTCTCCGAGCCTCATTAAATAATCCATGAAGCTTATAAATTATTCACGTCATTACACTACACCATCTGAAATAATTGGCCTTATACACAAAATAATGATAATATTATGGTAGAGTTGATATAGTGTATTTGACTAGTTTATAAAAATTAAATAAATCATTTTACTGAAATACGCTAACGCATGGATATTTATTATTTACATTATTAATTCCCTAAGCATTCATTTGCGTTGCCTTCCGAGTTCCGACGCATGCATTGGTGCTGGCAACGCATGTACGCCATGTACGCACTCAAAATCTCTAGCACCAACGCGCAGTCACAAGCGCTATACTATACTTGGCGAAACATGGCGGTAGCGGTCATTGACTCCATGTCAAAAACTTGTCATTGTCTATATAAACCGCGATTGACAATGAAGTGTCAGATGTTCTCAATCGCGGCTTTGTAAATAAAGAAAATGACAATTTTTGACAGGAAGTCAATGACCGCTACCGCCATGTTTCGCCGAGTACAGTATAGTGCTATCTACTAACCAACTACACAAGCATGGCGCTAGCAGTTACACATGCAATAGAACCACGTAACTGCACTGCACTTACACTCAAACTCATAATATAAAGTACACAATGGGCATTGTCCAAAAAAAATTACATGTACTTTTTATATTTTTTTTCGTTAAAATAGGGTATTTTAAGAATATAAATTCAATAATTTTGAAATTCATTGGCTAGTTTTTTCTCAATAAATTTTTAAAGTTTCGCTCTGACGTCATCATCGGCGGCCAATTGACCTCTGCAAAATGTTTTTTTTCCTTTGAATCTTATTTATAATGGCTGGTTCGTCAAATACAAGTTCTCATTATGTGAAAGCTGATACGAAAAGCTTATCAAAAGTTCGAAACGTAATGTTGGTCGAATTTATTGCTAATTTAACGCCATTGAAGGTCAAACTAAGGTTAAACATATTTCTTCAAAAATATAAGTAACTAATGGGTATTTTTTTCGTTTATATACAGAAAAACGATCACTGACCTTATTCCTCGAAATGTTTTTGTAATGAGCAAAATTTAAAAAAAAATGGACAATCCCCATTACTATGCTTATATTTTAATCAGCAACATAATACATAGTATGAAATGTAGCGTGTGCGTATAATAATTGTATTATTATCTTTATAAAAACTATCGTATTCTATAATAAACTATTATTATATATTATACCACTGTATGATTGCTTTGCATACTTTCACGATTGTCATGAGGAAAAAGAAATTGCGACCAATAAAAATGTTATAGCGTACAATAAAGCACATTAAATTATTTAATTTGCTCAGCTATATTGTGCGTGTGAATGAGAGAATTCAAATAATGAGAGAAATGACGTTAGTTTATTTCCTATGCTCATAAGTCACAAGATTTTTGTTTACTAACTAGATGTTTGCTCGTCGTATCAATCCTAGAAGAAGTTTCTGCAAGATCCGTACATTTTTTTAAATGTTGCCTATGAAAATGTACGGTAAACGGTAGACACAAGTAAGCCCAGCCCTTCCTTGTGGCTTATTTCTTATATCTGCCAAGTTTAATAAAAATAGGTTCATTACCTTTGAAGCATAATATCTGAAACAAACAAACATTATAAATTATTAGTGTACAGGTTGTAACAAAATTTTGTGATAGTACCTTACGTTGCATTGGTGTCTCCAATATAGAGTACACACTAAACTTAAAGAGTTATTTTTGACTTCTATGTTTCAACGAAAAATGCCTCTATTCCATGAATTTAATTAAAAGTCAATAAAAAATACTTACTACGAACTCGAATCTCTATACAAGTCATACATAAACCAATTTCAAAAAAAGGAAAGTTCTTCATTCCCACCGACTTACTTTAAAAAAAAATATTTTTGAAAAAAGAATTTTGCAGACTTCCGAAGAAGTTTTATGTTCGGCTCTTTATTTTTTTTTTTGTTGTATTATAAATGAAGTGTCAAAAATCCTCAAAAACCTACTATATAGTCCACAACTTCCAGTAAACAGACTAAAACTAAATCAAGTAGATTTCCATATCGTCTGATATCGCATTAAGTTTGAGCCTCGCAAGCGATTGTCACGGGCCATTACTCTTTATTATGGAACATTTATCTTCTTAAATGACTTTTTTAATACAGTTAATATTCGAAAATGCCTCGGACAATATATTAATATAATGATTAAGGGATCTTGGGCCTGTTTTCGCTTAGGGCAAAAACATCGCGTTACGTCATTTTGTGAGCTTATAGTATAGAAGTTATGTGAAACTTTCTTGGCGGAAAAATGTATTTATCTTTTTTTAGCGATGAAAATCGAAGTATACTAAATCCTATTAAATCGGTTCAATGACTTAAGCGGAAAGAGGTTAAGGATAGACAATTAGACATCTAGAGTCTAGCACTCTATCCTATCTATCTGGACATGCTTTCGCATTTGTACCGGTTGGTAGATAAAGTCATGCCATAGTTGAAACCAAAAATGGAATAAATTATTACTTTTAATTTAAAAACTTAAGGCCGTCCCTCGAGCAAACGACCTTGGCCATTACATTTGCCGCGTTGCCGAGATCGCGCCAAATTCCTATTATTTTTACTTACCTTTGTTCAAAATTGTCCTAAAAAAAATTAAAAACGGCGAATATGTAGTTTATGATATTGTCGATCTATTGGCGTGAGTTTCAAATAAAAGTAATTTGTAAATCCAAAGGAGATGCTGAATGTATGCTCGAATTTTAACAAATTACTTTGGAAGTATTACTTTGGAAGCTGATATCATGAGTATAATAAACAAAAATAGAAAATTTAAAACGGCGAAAGGAATGTTGATATACTAAAGATTTTTGCTTTATTTTTATTATAACTTTGTGACTTTCAGATTATGAGTTAATTACGGAATCTCCGGACGGAACGCCCTTAAGTTTTAACGATTCATGTCCGTTTCAAATCTAAATCGTTCGGTCCGTTCGATTTAGATTTGAACTGCACCCTCATAGGTCAACGCAAGACGCGGCGTACGTTCATTGGTTGCATAAGCGTCGAAATACGCATCGTTCCCGCGTTTGAGTTAGTAAAACTCGAATTCCCCAGTTCCACAAGCGATTTCGGTAGAAATTGCTTTCTAAACTTGTGGCAATAGGTACTTAAAATATAAGTCCCATGGGTACTATACATTATACACTAGCTCAGCTGTCAACGTGCCATAGGGGATATTTCGACAATCGTAACTTTTTATGGTTTTATTTTTTGCGATTTTGTTATAGTTTTGAATCGTATCCGAAATAAGTATTATGAGTGTTAAACGCGATGCCTAAAAACGCTCAAAATATAAAACAAAAAATTAGGGAGAGTGTAAGTTTGTTACTAAGTACTTTACGCTGCTATGACTAAAACATGAAGTTCGATTTTTAATTGATAGTAACCTTATTAGGTAACTATCAATTAAAAATCGAACTCAAAGTATAAAATAAACAGGGTCAAGCGCTCTAGCACACGAGATTCCTCATACAAATTACAAAAGTGAAAAAAATGGTCTTTCAGCGGTTTTACGCCCGCAGTGAACTCTCTACAAGGAATACGTACACACCCTAAAATATTATCACTTAGTTTTGTTACAACATGTATACTTAGACTTACTCCATAACCTTACAGGGGTCCTGTAGGATACTGTAATAACTATTTCTGTACTCAATCTTCATTATTTTGAAGTCGGTACCAGATAGCTGAATCTTCAGTCCTCTGACAGTATATTTAAAATTTTTGGAACTGGCACCGACTTCAAAATTATGAAGATTGAGTACAGAAATAGTTGAGGTTTAGCCGAATTCGGAAAAAGGCACTATTAGATAGTAAAAATTATTTAATACTTTTTAGTTCACATTAATGTTATTATTGTTTTTACCTTGGAAGTCGGTTTTAATTTTTTGTTAAAAATAATAATAATTTCACTCTTTTTAGTTACACTAGTAGATAAATCTTCGCGTATATTTTACGTATCTTATTACAATTTGTTAAGAGTCACAACTCACACTCACAAAATAATATAATATTATCAGTGAAGTGAACATATTGTGCTAAGTAATTTAACAATTTTAAAATTTCAAGCCCGAAGCGGTCACCGGCGATTGCGATAACAATAGAAAGGCTATTGTGTCTCGTTTTTCCACGATCGAAGGATCTATCAGATAAAAAATTGTACAAACTTGCATAGGATGTAGCGTAGCATAATATTTAATATTATCATAATTATTGACAGCTGTTCTTGTTATCAAGAATTCAAATCGATAGGTACTTAGTGCACCATCTATCGATTAATAAGTATAACTAATTAAAAAGACACTTAATGACTTTGTTTTGTTTAAATGCTCTTTTTAAAATAACTTTATTTTAATTCTATTTGTCTATTAAAATTTTATAAAGTAGTAAAGTATTCGATCTGTATATTATAAAGTAGTTAGTAAAGTATTCGATATTCTGTCTTCGCGCGGCGGCGCTGGGCGGCGACCGACGCCGACCGCCGTGTATTAAAAACAAACAGGTGTTGTTAATTGTTATACAGTACATCATTATTATTATTAGTATATCCATACCTATGCCTTGTACTATTATCTATTCTGTGCCATGAGACATTCGTGGCCTTAACACGACGTGGTAATGATGATGATGACGATGATGATGATGATGATTATGATGATGAATATGAATTGCATAGTAGTTTATGCTTTCTGTTCTTAAAACAACGCCGAAACTCCCAAACGTGTATCTATAAGGAATCAGGAGTTCTCTCAGCATCATCGAAACCATGGTATACCTTGACCCAATATTTGACTTTTTGGTAGCGTATTCTTAGTACACTTCACATAAAACCAAAATCACCATATGTTTCCATATAAATTTCGAGGAGTTCCCTCGATTACTCATGGATCCCATCATCAGGTCACCACCTTTGTGAAAATGCGACCAAATTGGAGTGAAACCTAATACAACAAAACAAAAATTTCGAAAATCGGTTCACAAACGGCGGAGTAATCGTTGAACATACAAAAATAAAAAAAAAATAAAAATATCCACAGCCGAACATATAACCTCCTCGTTTTTTGGAAGTCGGTCGGTCGGTCCGGTTTAACCGACTTCCAAAAAACGAGGAGGTTATATGTTCGGCTGTGGATATTTTTTTTTTTAATTTTTTATTTTTATTTTTGTATGTTCAACGATTACTCCGCCGAAACCTAATCTTCATTATTTTGAAGTCGGTACCAGATAGCTGAATCTTCAGTCCTCTGACAGAATATTTGAAACTTTTGGAATTGGCACCGACTTCAAAATTATGAAGATTGAGTACAGAAATAGTCAAGGTTTAGCCGAATTCGGAAAAAGGCACTATTAGATAGCAAGAATTATTTAATACTTTTTAGTTCATATTAATGTTAATATTGTTTTTACCTTGGAAGTCGGTTTTAATTTTTTGTTAAAAATAATAATAATTTCACTTTTTTTAGTTACACTAGTAGGTAAACCTCCGCGTATATTTTACGTATCTTATTACACAGTTCACACTCACAAAATAATATATTATCAGTGAAGTGAACATATTGTGCTAAGTAATTTAACAATTTTAATACTTCAAACCCCAAGCGGTCACCGGCGATTGTGATAACAATAGAAAGGCTATTGTGTCTCGTTTTTCCACGATCCAAGGATCTATCAGATAAAAAATTGTATAAACTTGCATAGGATGTGTGCTAAGTAATTTAACAATTTTAATACTTCAAACCCCAAGCGGTCACCGGCGATTGCGATAACAATAGAAAGGCTATTGTGTCTCGTTTTTCCACGATCCAAGGATCTATCAGATAAAAAATTGTATAAACTTGCATAGGATGTAGCGTAGCTACTCATCTAATATATAAAATTCTCGTGTCACAGTTTTCGTTGCCATACTCCTCGGAAACGGCTTGACCGATTCTCATGATATTATGTGAGCATATTGTGAGGATATTGGTCTGAGAATCGGCCAACATCTATTTTTCATACCAAAAATTATTTAAATGGCAAAACAACGTTTGCCGGGACAGCTAGTAATATAATATATTATTATCATAATAATTGACAGCTGTTCTTGAAATCAAGAATTCAATTTCAAATCCATTCAAATCGATACTTAGTGCGCCATCTATCGATTAATAAGTATAACTAATTAAAAAGACACTTATTGACTTTGTTTTGTTTAAATGCTCTTTTTAAAATAACTTTATTTTAATTCTATATTTTGTCTATTAAAATTTTATAAAGTAGTTAGTATAGTATTCGATCTGTATATAAAGTAGTAAAGTATAAAGTAAAGCGATACCGTCGCCTCCGCGGTGCTGACCGCCGTGTATATTTAAACAAAGTGTTGTTATACAGTATAAAATTATTATTATTATTAGTATATCCACACCTATGCCTTGTACTATTATCTATTCTGTGCCATGAGACATTGGTGACCTTAACACGACGTGGTAATGATGAAGACGATGATGATGATGATGATGATTATGATGATGAATATGAGTTGCATAGTAGCATATGCTTTCTGTTCTTAAAACAACGCCGAAACTCCCAAACGTGTATCTATAAGGAGTCAGGAGTTCTCTCAGCATCTTCGAAACCATGGTATACCTTGACCCAATATTTGACTTTTTGGTAGCATATTCTTAGTACACTTCACATAAAACCAAAATCACCATATGTTTCCATATAAATTTCGAGGAGTTCCCTCGATTACTCCTGGATCCCATCATCAGGTCACCACTTTGTGAACATGGTACCAAATTGGAGTAAAACCAAATACAACAAAGCAAAAATTTCGAAAATCGGTTCACAAACGGCGGAGTAATCGTTGAACATACAAAAATAAAAAAATAAAAAATAAAAAAAAAATAAAAAAAAAAATATATCCACAGCCGAACATATAACCTCCTCGTTTTTTGGAAGTCGGTTAAAAAGTGAAAAAAATGGTCTTTCAGCGGTTTTACGCCCGCAGTGAACTCTCTACAAGGAATACGTACACACCCTAAAATATTATCACTTAGTTTTGTTACAACATGTATACTTAGACTTACTCCATAACCTTACAGGGGTCCTGTAGGATACTGTAATAAATTGTTATTTTGTTCGTTACGGAGGCGAGCTAGAATTATTCTTCTTCAGGGATATATTTTCTCATAGAGGCCAACTTGTCCGTTTTTTGCCAATTTTGTAGGTTGTGACAATACTAAGCGATTTAGGGTGTGTATGTGTCTCTTACATAAACCATTATTTTGCGATTTGTACTAACAATCGCCCAAGCGCGGTGTTACGAATTTGCCCGTACTGTACGGGCAAATTCGTGACACTTGTTACGTGTAACTTTTAAGGTCGTCCCCCGAGCAAACGACCTTGGCCATACATTTGCCGCGTCGCCGAGATCGCGCCAAAACCCTATTATTTTTACTTATCTTGGTTCAAAATTGTCCTAAAAAAAATTTAAAACGGCGAATATGTAGTTTATGATATTGTCGATCTATTGGCGTGAGTTTAATATAAAAGTAATTTGTAAATCCTAAGGAGATGCTGAATGTATGCTTGAATTTTAAGAAATTGGTATTACTTTGGAAGCTTATATCATGAGTATAAGAAACAAAAATAGAAAATTTAAAACGACAAAAGGAATGTTGATATATTGCTGTATTTTTATTATAACTTTGTAGTTTTCAGATTATGAGTTTATAAGGTTTTAAATACGGTCAATTACGGAATCTCCGGACGGAACGCCCTTAAAGTTAAAAAGTTCTTTCAGCGCTGCTATTCTCACAATGAAATCTTTACAGAGGACTCCAATAATAATAATCATTCATTTCGGACACTATACTGTATTTGATACACACCCTAAAGTATTGTTACTTTTGTTTCACTTTGTATACTAATATCATACAGAGAAAAGTTTTAATATATTGTGTGTACCTCGTAGTCCTCCTACATACATATACCAGAGTAGACAGAACTAATACTAAAACGTCTTCTCTGTATGATCCTTGGAGGGGAGTTTGATGGCGATAATGATGATGGATAAGCGATGGGGATTACGATACATGGAACTATCAGTGCGACAGAATACGCGTATCGCTGACAAGTCCCTGGGGCCATAAATATCATCAGACCCCGACGAGGTCTAGTCACAAAGACTGGCCATAAACTAACAGTTTTTTTTTCAGTCGAAATATCATATCTAACTGTCGACACAGAGACAAATATATTTTATAATGTAACTGTAATTAAAGCATGATTTTGACATAATTATAGTTAAGTAAATAATATTCGTGTCTAAGTGTGAAAGCCAAACGAGCGTATTTTGTAGGTACTAGCTGTCCCGGCAAACGTGGTTTTGCCATATAAAGTATTTCTACTTCATCAGTTGATACAAAATCTTACCCCCTCTTTTATTTCCTAAGAGGGGTGGGAGGGAAAACGTTATACACCAAACGTTAAGTTGAAAAACACAGTAAATAATATGAAGTAAGTTCATTAAAGACAAAAGTTTGATACAAAATCTGACCCCCTCTTTTGTCCCCTTAGGGGGGTAGGGGGAAATTTTTTTATATACCAGATGTTAAGTTGGAAGAAGACAAATATATCTGCGAAAACCGCATTGAAATCGGATCAGTAGTTTTCGTGTGATGCTGGAACAAACATACAGACAGACAGACAGACAGACAGACAGACAGACAGACAAAAAAACTAACCACAGTTTTGGCTTCTATAGCGATGTAGTGACAACCCCCGCTTATTATTTTTTGAATATCTTTAATGTACAGAATTCTCATTTCTACAGTTTTATTATATGTATAGAAGTTGTGAGTCGCAGTGGAACAAACATACAGACAGACAGACAGACAGACAGACAGACAGACAGACAGACAAAAAAACTAACCACAGTTTTGGCTTCTATAGCGATGTAGTGACAACCCCCGCTTATTATTTTTTGAATATCTTTAATGTACAGAATTCTCATTTGTACAGTTTTATTATATGTATAGAAGTTGTGAGTCGCAGAATTTCGGTCGCGTAAATATATTTTCATACAAATCATCACTCACAAAATTACGCTCGTGTAAATGAAACAGGACTTTAGTATGAAACTGAATGCAGCAGAATTTCTGCCAGCCGAAATTCTGCGACTCACAACTCACAAGTTACGCTCGTTTGACTTGATGCAGACTTGATTTATTTAGTATTGTCTGGAAATCGGTAAGAAGCGGACCAACCGCCAACTTTTGCAGAGTCTGAAAGTCTTAAATAATTTGTAAATGAATAGGTACTGTTGGGTATGTTCTAAGGTGATTATAATAGAAAGTTCGTAGGCTCAGATAAATGTTTATTAAAACACTACACAAAAGTCACAATACTATACTTAGCGGCTAGTACAATACATTGCGCGCGGGCACGTTCTACAGCTCCTTAAAACATACTGACCTCAAAAGTTAAAACTCTAAAGGAGCATTGTATTTAGCTCCGTGGTGTGAACTTTGCACTCTACATGTTACGACTTACGTCATAACGACCCTTACAATATTCCCCCCTTTTTTTAAATAAAGGAATACAAAAAGAAAATATTAGCACAGTACTAACTGCAATAAATCTGCTAATCAGTAACGACACAATAGTCAATATGTCATGTAACATTTTTACGCAGTAAGTGCAGGTTCACTCTTGAAAAAAAATCACAAAAAATGGTTGTTATACTTGAAATAGCGGCTCGTGTTCACACTTCACACTTCACTTATGTGTTGGCACTTGGCGGCATTTGTTTGCCTCTTTGTTTAAGTTGTAAAAAGTGTAACAAAGGATTGCTTTTGATTTGCCTCTTTGTTTAAGTTGTAAAAAGTGTAACAAAGGATTGCTATACTGTGACAAAGGAGAGAAACAATAATAAGCTGGCTAATGGCTTACAAATTACAATGCTTACTTATATTAGGTCGTGTTACGAAGTTTAAATTGGGCGTTGTGACAGACGAGAGGTTACAACAGTATTACAATAATATCCCTGTTACAAAGTATATTTAACACCCCGAGTGTTAACCTAACCACAAAAGTAAAAGTAAACGTATACAGTAATCTAACTCTTAACTACACAATACACAATAGAAAAAAAAATTTTAAAGGTGTATAATACTTATATCAATGTATAAAAATAATGTGTTAAGTACATATAAAAATGTTTTTCTCCTAATCTTAGGTACTTACTTAATTAAAATTTTTAGGTGTTAGGTATAAATGTATAACATTAATTGTTAGACTATAATTGTTACATTCAAAAGTCAAAACGAACTGGTCGTCTCACTGTCCGACCACTCCTCGTAATTTTGTTCTGTGGCACGGATCGCATTACCGTGGCGTTACTATTGTTTTCTGAACTCGAATCTAACTCGTTACTAAGTGCTATATTACCCTTACTATTTTCGCCTAAACTCGAACGTAAATTGTAACTACTTTCACTTTCGATGTTTTCCTTTAACAAATATGCGGGTTTTAACCTGTCAATAGAAATATTAACTTCTCTGTTACCTTTCAAAATTTTGTAGACCTTTAAACCCCTATCGAGGACTCGGTAAGGGCCTTCGTATGGAGGTTGTAAAGGCTTACGAACATGGTCAACTCGCAAAAAGATGTGACTACACTCCTTCAAATCCGGATGCACGAATAAAGTTTTAGAACTAGGATGTTTAGTCGATATAGGCCTTAAATCGTTAAGCGTATCGCGTAATTTTTTGACAAAATTATCATCCGAATGAAAATTCTTTGACGTACTATAAAAATCGCTAGGTAAACGTATGGGGTGTCCGTAAGTCATTTCTGCGGTACTAATGCCATTATCGTGTCTAGAAACTGCTCTCAATCCTAACAAAACTGTTGGCAACTCTACAATCCACGATGATGATGATTGCAAACGGGCAGTCAGGGCTGCCTTCAATGATCTATGCCACCGCTCTACTATCCCATTGCTTTGCGGGTGGTAGGCTGTGGTACGTGACTTCTGTATACCCATAATTTTCATGAGTTGAGCGAACAGGCTGCTTTCGAATTGCCTGCCTTGGTCGCTAGTTAACTTTACAGGGCATCCAAACCTTGCAATCCATCCTTCGTAAACTGCTTTCGCTACTACCTCAGCTGTTATCTCTTTAACGGGAAATGCTTCCGGCCACCTCGTACGTCTATCTATCATAGTCACAAGATACTTATATCCATCGCTAGTTGTGGAAAGCGGTCCCACAATATCGATGTGGACGTGTTCTAGGCGTTCGCATGTTGGAAATTCTTGAATATCTGAAAATGTGTGTCTACCTATCTTAGCTTTCTGGCACTGCACGCATGCTCTAGTCCATCTACTTACATCCTGATTCATGCCTGGCCAAAAGAATTTATCTTGAACCATCCTGCGAGTACAACGGATGCTAGGGTGGCTCAAGTTATGAATTGATTCGAATGCAATTCTACGAAACGACTCTGGTAGATAAGGTCTAATATTGTCAGTAGACATCTCGCATAACAAAGCTTTGTTGCAAAAGGGAAGCACAACCTTTTTTAAGTGAACGCTACAACTTTTCTTATTAGAAATGTTTAATGGTTCTTTTTCTTGTTCTAATGCTAATTCTTCCCAATTAATAATACTTGGGCAATCTATAGTTTCTATACGCGACAAACTATCGGCTACTACATTCTGTTCTCCTTCAATATGCCTTATATCCGTCGTGAATTCGCTAATAAAAGATAAATGCCTAGTCCTTCTGGGAGATTCTTTCTCAGGATTAACGTTGTTAAAAGCATAACTAATGGCTTTGTGATCAGTATATACAATTAATTCCCTACCTTCTATCATACCTCGAAAGTGTTTTATCGCTAAATAAATTGCTAATAATTCACGATCGTAGGTAGAATATTTTTGCTGCGCACTAGTCATCTTCTTAGAAAAGTAACCCAATGGTTTCCAACAACTGCCTATACGTTGTTGTAAAACTGCACCTACTGAAAAGTTTGACGCGTCGGTCATAAGTGCATATGGCGCATCGTCGCATGGGTACGATAACGTGACTGCATTCTTGAGTGCCAGCTTACATTGTTCGAATGCATCCTCAGCACTTCCTGTCCATGCTATGAGACTTTTGTCTTTTCTTTTAGAGTTATGCAAATAATTATTTAAAATTGACTGATATCTAACTGCATCTGGAATATGAGAGCGATAAAAATTGATCATCCCTAAAAATCTGCGCAATTCTTCTATAGTGTTAGGTAGAGGGACTTCCATAATTGCTTTAATTTTATCGTCAAGGGGTCTTAAACCTTCTGGCGATACATGATAGCCTAGAAATTCTATTGAAGAATGATTGAAAGAACATTTTTTTAAATTTAACGTGATACCGTACTCTGTAAATTTATCGAATATCTTTTTTAAATGTAATTCATGCATTTCTGCGCTAGTACTCGCTATTAATATATCGTCTATATAATTAAATAAACAAGAATTTTGATTTTGATTTTGACCTTTGTTTTGACTAGTTAAATTGTCTATTCCTTGTAAAACCGTGTGACTCATGAATCTTTGAAACGTCTGAGCTGCGTTTCGTAGTCCGAACGACATTCTCGGAAATTCGTACAAGCCAAAAGGCGTTATGATAGCCGTTTTTTCTACGTCACAAGGGCTTACAGGAATAGCATGATAGGCACGACAAATATCAATTTTAGAAAAGATAATCTTACCTGTCAATAGGTTCGTGAAATCCTGTAGTCTGGGAATCGGATATCTGTCAGGCTTAGTAACCGCATTGAGACGCCTGTAGTCGCCGCATGGGCGAAGCTCGCCGTTCTTCTTTACGACGACATGCAGCGGGCTCGCCCACGGAGATTTAGACGGGCGACAGATGCCCATCTCCTGCATGACCCTAAATTCTTCCTTAACTAACTTATATTTATCTATGGCTAAAGGACGGGCACGCGCATGTACCGGCGGACCTACAGTCTCAATGTGATGAAATATCGAATGTTGGCTACACTCTTTAAACGAAATTGGCCTCGTAATTTCAGGGTAACAGGAAAGTAAATTATATAAAGGATGCGAATCATCTAAAGTCTTAATACTAGGTTGATCACAATTAATTAATGAGCCATTAGTTTTTAAGTTTGTTATGGTGTCTAACAATCTATGCGACTTAATATCTACTAATAAACCATAATGACTCAAAAAATCGGCTCCAAGGATGGGCTGCTTAATATCGGCTACAATAAAAGTCCAACGGAACGCTCGTCTTAAATTTAAGTTTAACTCTAGAGTTCTGAAACCGAACGTTTTAATTTCCGTTCCGTTAGCTGCGTACAACTTATAGTCTAAACTTACGCTATGATCTTTTCGCGAGGATCTGGGTAGCACCGAAACGTTAGCACCGGTGTCCACCAGGAAACGTAAACCACTTTTTGAGTCGGTTACGCACAGGCGGTGAGACTTCATACCGGCACAAACTTCCGCCTCCATTCGCGCCGGAACTAGTTTTCCGCGGTCTGCTTTTTGCTCCAGCTGCACGGCTCGACGCACCGATGGGCTCGCTCCTTGTATCTGAAGTGGTAGCTGCAGAGCCAGTCAGGGCTCGCAGGTGTCCGTCGGTGTGTAGACGACGCAGACTGCCCACGGTACCTCGGACGTGAACGAGAACGGGAACTCGAACGTCCTCTTCTCCAAGGTCGACACGAACGCTGCAACTGCTCGAGCTTCGCCGTCAACTTCGCGATCTCTCTTTCGAGATCGGCAGGATCTCGACTGCCAGGTGAGGTAGCAGAAGTCATTGATATTTCTGCCATGTCGATCGGCCGCATAGTTTCGACGATCTTATCTGCTATCGATGCCAGGTTATCCGGATTTTTGGTATCGGTAGCAGCTAAAACGCCTCGGACAGACGGAGGTAACTGTCTTAGCCATAACATGCACAATGTTTCCGTGCTGATCTTGCTGTTGGCCAAGTCTTTCATACGCCGAAGAAGCTGTGAGGGCTTCTGCTCGCCGAGCTCCATCTCCATGAGCAGCTTTTCAAACTGCCGGCTTTCGCTCTCTTCATAAACAGAAATTAATCTGTCTTTCAGAGCCTGGAACTTATTAGTTTCGGGCGGGTCTCGTAGTAGATCACTGACCTGCTGTATTATTTCTTTGCCCAGTTTTCCGACGACTAGGTTAAATTTCGTCACATCGTTCAGTTTTTGCGTCGCCAAAATAGCCTCGGTGTGCACGAACCACAATCGAGGTTGGTCAGTCCAGAATTCGGCAATCCTACTTGCGATGGTGACCGTCGCCAACTCGTTACTTGTACTCGATGGTGGCACTTGCTGCTTCTCTTGTTGCTGCTCCATATCGAAATTCGAAATATCGAATTTTATTCCGCGCGCACTTAACAGTTTATTTAAAGAAAACACTGAGCCTAATATTCACGCGTCCGGGGTCACCAGTGTTGGGTATGTTCTAAGGTGATTATAATAGAAAGTTCGTAGGCTCAGATAAATGTTTATTAAAACACTACACAAAAGTCACAATACTATACTTAGCGGCTAGTACAATACATTGCGCGCGGGCACGTTCTACAGCTCCTTAAAACATACTGACCTCAAAAGTTAAAACTCTAAAGGAGCATTGTATTTAGCTCCGTGGTGTGAACTTTGCACTCTACATGTTACGACTTACGTCATAACGACCCTTACAGTACTTTATTTATCTAACTAGATCTTATTGTACAGCTGATGCTTGAAGCGATTGGGATACTACAATCACCACATTTTTGCATTATGGCCAATACCAAGAAAAATATTGTTCTGTACACTTACTATCCATACTATAAATGCGAAAGTGTGTCTGTCTGTCTGTAGACAAGAGACAAGAGGTAACACACAGACACACATTCGAATTTATGATATTAGTATGGATAACCTAATTTTTTAAAGTTTTTAATGTTTTGTGGAGCTTTACGAACCTCAATATCATAAAACACCTTATTGTAGATCACTGGAATTATTGTCAACACAAAATAATGACACTATTACCTTTTTTTCTGAAGTCTCCCATATCCTCCATCTTATGTGAAAGCCCCACTGAAAACGCTGAATATGCACTTATCTCTAATATCCTCGTATTAATCGTCTATTTCGTCGGGATCGAGGTAAGCCGTAGACGAATTTAAATCAGTATCGAAAAATTATAATAAAACCAAAAACTTTAGAAGATCCTGGGGACATTTCAGATCGTTGTTAAATGTTTTTTTTTTATATTTTTTACCTAACTTGTTCCTTTATTTTAAATAACCTTATCTGAGAATATACCTCAAGGCTCAGAGTATACAAATAGTTCTTTTTTCATTATTTTTTAAAAGAAAACTGCCTTTCCATAGATTTTTTAAATCACGAACTAGTATTAATAATAATTATCTTATAACGTTTAGTGTCGTTTTCCAGTAAGTTTTTCAGTAGTATTCTTCTGTAATACCTTTAAAATACGTCACAGAAGTCATCTAATTTAAATAACTTAAGTGCTCTCCCAGAAGCATCATTAGGGGCCTCAAGATCTTGCATATTATACGGATGAAAAATAAAAAGCGCCATATTTTCCTTATTATAGGACAATGGGTAAAGTTGACGAAAAGCGTTTCCCGCCATAAGCTACGAAATTTCAGGAAAATGAAATTTGGCTTTTGTGAATTTTTTATTTGTATCAAATGGCTATAGCGTGGCTTTAATCTTAAAATGTACTATATTGAAAAGGAGGTCATGTGTAACAGTATTAAAATATTATAATATGTTTATCAGATTATATTATGTACCTTTCAGAGACGAATATTATTTACTTGACTATAATTAAAATATGACGATTTTCATATAAGCCCATCATCTATCAAACTCTTCATTAAATTGAAGTTTAATCATCATTAAATGTTTCTGAGTGCGGCAGTAAGCTGCTGGAATCTAATGATTAAATCCTACGGAAACATAGATAATCCCAATCCCAGAATCCCAATTTTCGTATTTAACTTGCATGTTTCATTCATTTTATTGAATGATAATAATTCAAGTATATCATAAGTCCGTAGTATTATAAATTATAATACATAATATAATGAGTACTATGATATGTTTTCAATCTGTTTTGACTTTTGATTATGTTAAATTGAAGGTACTCAATTTATTGCTTATTGCAGGTATTACTGTTTATTTTTAAATACATTTGATGCAAATATTGTCAGTGCATGGTTAGTTGTAATAATTTTAACTGTCAGTTGTCACTTGTCAGGGTTGTCAGTTGTCACCTGTTAAGATGATAACTGACAACAGTGACAGATGTGAAAAAAAACTTGTGGTTAAGATAAAGCTTTATTACTTTGTTTAAATATTTTGCAGTTTGCTTCTGCTGTCACTGGTGGTATTGCAAATCATAATTATAGTAAATTGCTTTTCATAGCAAAAATAGATTAAGGGCCTGTTTCACCGCTTCCTGATAAGGCTATCCACCACTTAATTTGACAGATGGAGTATGGAAAATCTGTCAAATAACCCTATCGGGCACCTTATCAGGAAGCGGTGAAACAGGCCATAAGTGTATTGGAATATATTTTTATTTTTATTTTATTAATATAAGTTTATATTTTTATAATATTATATTACATTTTAAATTATTTATTTAAGTATATTATATTTTATAGAATTTTATAGAATGAACGTGACGATATGAATGACTACTTTTCTTTCTCTTCTAGCGAATCTGGCGATGATAGCTTCTACAGTACACATTCACTTAATCTTAATGATACGCTTTAGGCTGCCTTTGATGATGTGGAAAAGAACTTAAATGTCATTCACTTTAATGCTCAAAGCATCCCAGCCCATTATGCAGACATGCTTGCTTCGTTCGAGTCACTGAGTATAGATGCCATCCTAGTATCAGAGACCTGGCTAAAACCTTGTCTTCCCTCAACTAGTTATAGTTTACCTGGTTACCAACTAATACGAAATGACCGAGTAAGCAGGATTGGTGGTGGGGTTGCTATCTATTTACGATCTCACATTCCTTACAAAGTGATAGCAACATCCGATCAGTCCTCCTGTGATCTCGAGTACATTCTCGCAGAATTATCACTGTACCACCCCAAAATTCGAATCGGAGTCTTCTACTGTCTTACATACAATAATTATGGGGGATTTCAACACATGCATGATTAAGGATAACAGTAGATCCAGAAAATTTAAAGCTATCCATGACAGTCCAAACCTACACATGATACCACTTCAGGCTACCCACTGTGCACCAGGTTGCTCACCATCTCCGCTGGATTTAATGGTGGTGTCTTCACCGAACTATGTCACCAAAGGAGGCCAATGTTCGGCAGACATTTTTTCTTACCACGACATTATTTACTTGTCCTACAATATACGACCACCTAAGGTTAAACCTACCAATAAATTCCAGCGTAGCTTTAACAAAATGAATCAGGATTTAGTTTTAGAGGATGCCCAAAAAATTTATTGGTCCAATGTGTTCGCGACTGATGATATTGACGGGAAGGTTGAGCTCTTCAATGAAAAAATTGTTGAACTTTTTGACAAACATGCTCCCATTAGGCCATTTAAAATAAAACACCTTCCTGCACCCTGGCTTACCGAAGAAATCAAAACATTAATAGCACAAAAACATGTAGCTAAATCTAAATACAAAAAAAGTGGCACAGACGAGCACCGTGAGAGGTATTTAAAATTGAGAAATCGCTGTAACAAGACTGTTAGAGATGCACAAAGACGCCATATTCACTCCTCCCTTGACAAAAGTGACCCTGCCAAGATCTGGAAATTCCTTAAGACCATAGGCGTTGGTAGAAATAATGATTCCTCCTCAACTTTGAACAACATAGATATTAATGCCCTAAATAGCTATTTCACCTCCCACAATACTCCTCTTGATCCTAATTCTAAATCCAAATTGATACATTTACTCTCTTCCGCACCTACACCTGATTATCCTCCCTTCCTTTTCAACCGAGTTACTGTGGAAGAAATAAAAAAAAATATATCGTGGCTATTGCATCGAATGCAGTTGGGGAAGATAACATAAGCAGAAAGATGATTACGTTAATTATAAATGAAATTGCACCTATTATAATGCACATTTTCAATTTTTCCATTGAGAATGGCGTTTTCCCATCTATCTGGAAAAGGGCACAAATTATCCCACTGCCTAAAAAAGTAAACCCGTATCGCCAACTGATTTTCGCCCAATTTTGATTCTGCCGTTCTTATCCAAAGTTCTGGAAAGGTCAATCCAGCAGCAGCTATTGACTTATATAAATAAAAACAGTCTTCTTAGCACTTTCCAATCCGATTTTAGACCTGGCCATAGCACTGCCACTGTACTAGTCAAGGTCACAGATGATAATATAAGATCTGCTATGGACAATAAACATCTCACTTTACTTGCCCTTCTAGATTTCAGCTGTGCCTTCGATTGCGTTGACCACGATATTCTCTAAGCTAGACTTAAGACTTAAATGGAATCAAAATCCCACAATCTGATGATGTACGATATCTGGGCACAGCTAAATCTTGAAAATAAACTTCTCCTCTACAAAAGTATACTAAAGCCTATCTGGACCTACGGGATCCAGCTGTGGGGAACAGCCTCTCCATCAAACATAAACATCCTGCAGAGGTTCCAGTCAAAAACCCTGCGAATGATAACTGGTGCCCCCTGGTACATCTCAAACACGCAACTCCACAGAGACCTAAAACTAGAATCTGTAAAGGAGGAAATAAAAAACTCCCTACAAAAATACACTAAAAGAATAGAAAACCATCCCAACCACCTGGCTAAGAATCTAATGAGCGAAGAACCAAATGCAACCTTCAAAAGGCTCAAAAGACGAGCCCCTCAAGACATGCTTTAACAGAGCTCTACTAACAAAATGGTCATATCACTGGATATGTTCCATACACGCCAAGAATAAAATTACATAAAATCCAGCTCAATGTCTTAAAGACAGATCGCAGGACTAAAGGAGTTAAAAAAAAAAAGAAAAGACTTAAGGCTCTTAATTTTTCGCCTACAGTCCTCGGTTGGTTCCGAAGTTACCTTGGGGGGTGCCGACAGCGTGTTCGAGTAAATGACAAATTATTTTGTTGGTCAACTAGCTTTGCTGGTGTTCCCCAAGGTGGCGTATTATCCCCTGCTCTATTCGCTTTGTTCATTAACTCAATAACAGTTATGCTTAGGTTTTCTCTTTTTCACTTGTACGCAGATGATCTCCAGATCTACGCTCA
Organism: Polyommatus icarus; assembly: GCA_937595015.1. Taxonomy (NCBI): domain Eukaryota; kingdom Metazoa; phylum Arthropoda; class Insecta; order Lepidoptera; family Lycaenidae; genus Polyommatus; species Polyommatus icarus. Next base: position 16,601,724 of record OW569335.1, read on the forward strand.
GTCTTCCTTAGAGAATCTTCCTAGTAAAGTTATCGACTTTAATAGTGACCTGAATACAATCTGTGAGTGGAGTAAGTGTAACGGCTTCACTATCAATCCCAATAAATCTCAGGTCATTATCATTGGCAGCCAGGGATTAGTCTCAAGGATTGACTGGGTGAACCTCCCTCCGGTGCTCGTGTGTGGTACTCCAGTTCCCTTTAGTAAAAAGGTAAGGAACCTGGGTGTTATCATGGATGAACATCTTTCATAGTCAGATCATATCTCAATGATCAGCAGTAAGGTGTACGCAGTGTGGCACTCACTAGGAAGGCTTAAGAACGTATTACCCATCAAAACCAAAATTTTGCTAGCCAAATCCTTATTTTTATCTATATTAGATTACGCAGACACATGTTATGTAGACCTCACTGAAGAAAAATTAAATAAGCTAGAGCGTCTCCAAAACATTGCAATTCGCTTTTTCTTTGATCTGCGTAAATTTGACCACGTATCGGAGTACCGTTCCGGCTTTCTTGGTTGCCCATACGTCTTCGTCGTAATACGCGTGTTTTATCCTCCTTGTACACCTTGCTACACGATCCGAGGGCTCCGTCTTACCTTAAGGATCGATTTAACTTCCGAACATCCGATTCTAAACAATTGCGCTCTTCGACTAACCTCCTTCTCGAAATCCCAATTCACAAAACAAATTTTTATGGACAGTCCTTTACGGTCAGGTCGATACTTTTATGGAACTCGTTACCAACCAATATAAGGCAAGCTAAAAGCATTTCTAATTTTAAATCGTTAATTAAAAAACATTATTTAGAGTCACTTCCCAATAATAATAAAACGTAATGTAATGACAATTCTTTTTATCCTTCTCCGTCTTTTTATTTTTTAATCTATTTACATGTAGGTATGTTCAGAGGATTATAGTATAAAATTATTATTTGATTAATATAGAGTATTTATTAGTTTATAATATACCTAAGTATTATTTGTGTATTAGAATGTAAATGTTTATGTAATTATTAGGCATATATTATTAGAATATAATAAGTTAGTTGTTAAGTTTCAATACTTAAGTATAGTTTTTATTGCACAGTATACCCTAAGTTAATTATTATGTACTCCTATAGATACCAAAGGTCGCTTGGAAGAAATTGCTCAATAGCAATAAAGCCGCCTTTGCGTTCTTGTATCTTTGATGAATGTACCGTATTTTATGTTTGTACAATATCTTGAACGCAATAAAGTATATTCTATTCTATTCTATTCTATTCTATTCTATAATATAGGGTGTTGATGTCATAATCTCATGTATTGTTATATCGTGATTGAATTGAAACCATATCGAAACTCTATTGTGGGATTATTTAGCAGAATCGACGTACATGACTTAACTAAAAAACGCCGAAAGCTCGCTTTTACCAATATAAGCTAGCTACGAGCAAATAGATATGAAAACGATTTCAGCCTTGGCCTTTGTTGCTTGTGAATAATTGCGTAGCTCTTTCCTCTTAAAATTTTTATCGCCAATTTTATGACATGTACCAGGAATCAAGTAGACGGATTACCTCATGATAGGCCTCCGTTACTACATAATGGTGACACTTCATATGGCTATTGGTATTTGCTATTATATATACGTATACACAAACAAGCAAATAGAGGCAAATACGACTTTACACACATGGACGTCAAATACCAAACTTTTACTAGATTTTGTTCACTTGCCTATTTGACTCTTTTGATGTGCGTCAAAAACCGACAAATGTTATGGATACGTGTATTTGGTATTGGTCATATTTGTCAAATAGGCAAATAAGGCCAATACTTTGTCAAACATACCGTCTACACATGGTGATTGTTTGGCGAATACATCAAATACTTACGCAAATACAAATAGCCATGTGAAGTGCCACCATTATATTTATCAATCTGGTTGTGTGTGTTTACCATATTAAGCTATATGCTACGCCATAGAGCTAGAGTATAATGTCGCGTTTTCACTTTTTCTGCACTCCCGGTATTTTTCTATATTTCTAGACTTAGGTACGAAATCTTTATGTTCCGACGTATTAGAATACTATAAAAATATATGCCGCGTCTATGTAAATCCTCCTGACCTAGATAACTATGATCAACTGATCATCCTCCGCATCTTGAATGGAAAACAAATGAGATTATTCAGTGTTCCAGTAAAAATATACAATATTTTATATTAATTTATTGAAAGTAGCAAAATTAGTACAATAACTTGAACGAGACTAAATTTCAAAAAGTGTCTATAAAAATAGCATTTTGTTTGTGAAGTCATCTCAATCTCCTTTGATATAATATTATTGTTGTTATTACTATACATAATATACGGAAATTCTATATAAAACGATACCCAAAATAGTGTTTCAAAAACCTACCTAATCTCTTAGTATCTAGTATACAATTAGATATGTCTACACTGTGCACTTTCGTCTTAAATTTTCGTCATCTTCTTCCATTCAACTTTCGTATTGGCACATACGCAATGCAACGCCAACAGTCATTAAAGAACAAAGCGAAAGTTTTGGATGCGGTCAGAGGGCATGCGTCGCGAGCATGCCTCACGTTCGCTGTCGACTGCGCTATAACGCATGCCCTTGATGAACGAAAAAAGGCACAGAATGGAGAAAGGACGTTTGTTTCTTAATACGTCTTGTCAAAAAATTAACTAAGAAAAGAATTCCTCTGCAAATATCGTTGCTGCAGAATGACAAATAAATCATCTCATGCAACTCCTTCAAATAATAATGATTAAAGGGTCAGTTAATAATTTAGGTAACGGGGTGAATCTTTTGAGTAAGTTTCTACTTACTCAAAAGATTCACCCCGTTTCTTAACACTCGTCAAATAAAAATATTTAAAACAAAAATTCATTTAACTGAAGGATTTCTCTGCAGTTAATGTTGCTGCAGAATGTAAAATAAATTACCCCACGCAACTCCCTTTAAATAATAACTATAGACTCAGAAATTTTACCTCATTTATAAGTTTTATAACAAAACTATTAAAATTAATGCCCGAAAAGTACGTTTCTTAACACTCGTCAAAAAAAAAAGAAACTGAAAAACAAAAATTCATTTAAATGAGGAATCCCTGTGCAGATAACGTCGCAGCAGAATGATGAATGATAATGAAGTAACCTGGCGGAACAGATTGGGTTTTATATAACGTCAACATCGCATAAGTGGGCCAAATAAATGGGCCGAGTTACACGGTGAACGGTTACTTATGGGACGAGAATTCGGGTGAAATTATTTTAACATATTTTTAATGATACATTATATTTAATCTTAGCGAGCCTAGACGAACAATTTTATCACGCAATATCATGTACTACTCGACCAAGCCAACTAGACGACTGTCAAACCATGCTCTCTCGCACTTATGCATTGCTAGCGACGTGCGTAAGTGCGAGAGAGCAAGCTTTGACATTCATCTAGTTGGCTTGGTCGGGTAGTATTGCGTATTATTATTGATCAATGATCATCTAGGAATGATATTGAGCATCGCGCGCCTTCAATTTGATTGGCAAATAAACTGTTCAATAAAATTGAAGCGTGATATTGCACAATACAATAGATCGTCTATGGCCCGGCTTAGAAGTTGTTACTAGCGGTTTCTTCAATATTAACTCCCAAAGAAAACAGAGGGGTGGATAGTAATCCCTTTTAATATAACTAATACAAAACTGTATATATCTGTAATATGTTACCTCTTCACGCCCAAACCACTGAACCGATTTTGCTAAAATTTAACATGGAGATGCATCGAGTCTCGGTAAAGGGCATGAGATAATTTTTATCCTAGAAAAATGTACTGTTCCCACGCGATAAACGATTTTTTTAACAAAGGAACCATCTTGTACTGTTATAAATTTGACGTTATCTATATGACAGACCTGTGTAAAATTTTTATAGGTCAAATTACAAAAATACAATTTTCGTTTCAGCTTAAATCCCCAAGGTACAAGCACAAAAACTTTTTAAGAAAAAGTTTTAATAACATTAGAACAGAAGATAAAAATCTGTATCCCTTTTTTAGTGAAAAGATCAATTAGCATTTGTCTGGTCTAATTACTAACAAGCAGTGTTTAACTTTGCTAGTAGTGGAGTTCCCAGAGCGTAAAAATCGTGCATACCTCCGATTTTTGCAATAGTGGATGAAAATTGAAATGAAAACAAGGAATGTGTAGCTAATAACATAAATAATAAAGTAACTATTGAAAAGTTGTGCTTTTGATTTTTAAATTAGTCTCTTCCACTTCAAGTAAACTCATAAACTGTAAAATTTTGAAGAAAATTTGCATATTTCTTTCTTTTAAATATATAGCAAAATAATAAAATATATTATTATTTTTTTGATTTGTACCGTTGTTTATATTCCAAAGAAGGAAAATAAGTTGAAAAAATATAAAATTTAAATTTTAATTTAATATTTTGGTATGTAGTGCATACCTCCAAATGTGCTTGTTATGTGCCTCGCCAGGTAAATGGCGTTCCTATTTTTCTTTGGTTTTAAATAGGAAGTTTAAAATTATTTTTTAGGCTTAAGAAAGCTTTCTTTTTCTTAATGTATATAACTTTTTAGCTCTTACTTTATTAAATTTTCTGAAAATGTAGCACAAACTTTTCACGGATATTTGGAAGAAAATCTGTATTTTCTTTCTTTTGGTTAGGTTTTTACAGAACAAAATTGATTTTTTTTTCATTAATTATATTTGCTAAAACATACTTAAAGGAAAAAAATACAAATTAGGTTAAGAACTGATATTTTTTGTATTCAGGTAAGCATTTTCCAAACATAGGTTGCAGCATGCGTCTTTAGTATGTACGTGAGATTTGTAGCACACAATTTTTTTCTGGATTTAAGTAGGAAGTTTAAAAATATTTCAAAGAGTAGAAAAAGTCTTTAATTTGTCGATGCATTTAATGTTTTAGCTCTCACTTAAATAAATTCTAACTTAAATAGAAAAAGAAATCGGTTTATTTTACACATTTTTGGAGATATGTAAACGTTTTTAAGTACTTATCTCTAAAAATTAAATACGCACAACAAGTAAGTTTAACACACTTTTCGTTACAACCCTTAAATCCACCCTTTTATTTTGGTTACGACGAGCGTTAATGTCTAAAAACTTTGCAAAAACCTTATAGTTGTATTTAGCTTAGCAAAGCAAACTTTCTTTTTTAAAAATAGTGTATTTGGTTAATTTTCAACGGAAACAATCGGATTAGAGTCAATAAATAACAGGAACAAGAAAAAAAAATTTTTCTGGACCGGTTTTATATGGTGAAATATTAATTTTTAATTAAGTAACTAAAAAATTAAAAGCACAAAAAAATTTTTGGTAAACTTTGCAAGTTATAGTGTAAAAAAGAAAATGACACCTCAAAAACAAAAATCCATTCACTATTACAGTTTTCGGAGGTTAAAACCTCTGGCGACTGCGCTATAAGCAAACTCCTCTTTGTCTCCGCTTTCACCAAATTTTGATGCTTTTAAATATCAATTTCTCAAAAACACCGATATCTGGCGGTAACTGCTATGTTAGAAATGTGAAGGTCTAAGGCTGGATTTATTATACAACGTGTAACAAGACTACGTGATAATAATTTAGGCTGTTCTTTTGCATGTACTGTTGCATGGGAAAACTCGTGACGTTGGGGCGCTTGCCCATGTAAAAGTGAAAAAAAAAAATTGGTCTTTCAGTGTTGCTACTTTCACAGTGAACTCTTAACAAGGAAGAAGTACACACCCTAAAGTGTTATCACTTAGTTTTGTTCCACCCTGTAGAGGTACGTGCAAGCAGATGTATAAGTAACAATTTATTTAAGGGCGTTCCATCCGGAGATTTCGTAATTGACCGTATTTAAAACCTTATAAACTCATAATCTGAAAGCTACAAAGTTATAATAAAAATACAGCAATAATCTTTAGTAGGTATATCAACGTTCCTTTCGTCGTTTTAAAATTTCTATTTTTGTTTATTATACTCATGATATCGGCTTCCAAAGTAATATCAATTTGTTAAAATTCGAGCATACATTCAGCATCTCCTTAGCATTTACAAATTACTTTTATTTGAAACACACGCCAATAGATCGACAATATCATAAACTACATATTTGTCGTTTTAAATTTTTTTTAGGACAATTTTGAAATAAGATAAGTAAAAATAATAGGGTTTTGGCGCGATCTCGGCAACGCGGCAAATGTATGGCCAAGGTCGTTTGCTCGGGGGACGGCCTTAAATAGCGGCGCAGTGTCTTTTGCATACATTTGGTTGTGATCTCACGTTGTAGCCGACAAACCGCGCGTTCGGGCGGGCGCATATTATTATCAATAGAGATTCCAGCTTAACAGTAAGTAGTAACAACATGCGTACGATTCCCGTCATTACGTAGAAATCTGGCCAAAGACTTTTCATTACTTTTTCTTTCACTTGCGAATCGCTAGGTATCTCGTTTTCACATGTAAATGAAGAAGATAACGGTCGCAATCTCTACCCCCGCGTTCCATATTAGCGCTGAAAACGATCAAAACGCTCAAAATGCGTTTTGATCGTTTTTAACACTAATTGGAACGCGGGGTACATACTACATAATATTCTGTAAGAGCAGTTTTACACTGCATTCGACCCTGTCCGCACCGAATCATGAATGCCTGATGGAAGCAAGCCGGTTTTAACTTTTAGTGCGTAGCTAATCACTAATCAGTTATTATATTATAACTAGCTGCCCCGGCAAACGTTTCTTTGCCATATTATATAAAATAAATCGTCCGTATTATTTTATTGAATTAGTGACTAAATAGGTGGTATGTCACCATCAACGTCCATCGCTATCCCGTGACCCGCGTCGCATAAACAAAGGTCGCTCTTTATAGACAAATAATTTGCAATAAAATAAAATTGTAACTATAATTAAAGATCTAAGCTATCCTATCTCTCAAGTTGGAAAAAAGCACACATTTAAAAAATAAAAATATTAAAATCGGTTAAGTAGTTTAGGAACCCATCGCGGACAAACATCGTGACAGGAGATTTATATATATTAGATTAATAGTTCTACGCCTACGTTATAGTTAGTATTCCGGAGCATATTCTCACAGCAACAGCAGTTCGATTCGAATTCTGATCGGATGTGCAAAACCGCTCTAACTGGAATTCCTATTTCTCCATGAAAATAATTTCGACCATGAAAATAATTTCGAGTCCGAGATAGTATATTTAAGCTCTGACAGAATTTAAATGGAGTTTTAGTTTACATTTCAAGTCAGGTTTTTCGGCGACCATTTTCATTTTAAATGTAATGGTTGCACGCTGAATTATTCGTATTTCTAAAATTAAATCAAATAAAAACGTGAGTGAAACTTTTATAAACTACTAGGTACGCCTTGCCGGGCGGTGTATCCAATAAGCTTTGTCCACACTGTGCCTTTTTCTATTCGTCAAGCGCATGCGTTATAGCGAACATGAGGCATGCCCGCGACGTATGCCCTCTGACTAAAATTGTTCGTTTTTTTTTATTATTATTAAATAAGGGGGCAAACGAGCAAACGGGTCACCTGATGGTAAGCAACTACCGTCGCCCATGGACACTCGCAACATCAGAAGAGCTGCAGGTGCGTTGCCAGCCTTTTAAGAGGGAAGAAAAAGAGAGAAGGGGAGGTTATATCCGCTCCTATACAAAAAACTAGATTAAAATCGGTCCATCCGTTTAGATGATACGATGCCACGTCAAACTTATAACACCCTTCTTTGGTCGGGGGTTAACACCTTCACTGCAGGGCGGGCAGAATTCGGCCCGCCGCGGAATTTCAGCTGGTGTGGACGAAGAAAACTATGTTCTCTCACTCGGTGCGAAACGATTATCTCAGGTGTTTGTAAAGGTACGATAGAGGCAAATATATATTTGAGATTGTGTTTAAAATTATAGGTCTTTCCTATAAAAAAATTATGGCAGTCGTTATCGGCCTACCACGCCCTGGAGGTGTCAAAAATCAACTCAGTGCGGCAGTGGGTCTATTGCGGCCCGCCGGACAAGCGGGCGGTTGGCGACCCGATACCGCACCGAGCGTCCGCCTCACCAGTTAGTGATGTGCAATCTATCGTAAGTCGTAGCTGTTCTAAAGTGACAAACATATTTCGGCCATTCTATGAAGCCAATTAAAAAAAATAATAAAAACAAAATTAATAATTCTGTGGTTATATTGAGGTAGGACGAATTAAAATATATCTTAATTAAGTCTAAAAATACTTTCAGAGATCATCAATCACAACATGACCATTTATGACACTTTTGAGCTTTTTGCCTGTCGACAGGCGTGATGGCATTGTCGACAGAAAAGGCAATATTACAAAAATAACGAAAATGAACACAATCCTTTATAAAAAAAAGTAATAACATAAAAAAAAATATTGCCTTCTCACTTTCTACAACATAATCAACATGAAAATAGCCAACAGTTACACAATAAAAAATGTAATAACTATGTCTACAGATGTGACTTCGCCTCTGTAGACACTATAATAATATAATAGCAATTAAAAAAATATATAATAAGAAATAAATCCGTCAAGTAGGATAACCAATCATTCAGAAAATATCTTAATTATAAATTATCTATAGTTTGTTCTTTAATCCTCTTGATCTCTCCTGATGCTTTTTTCTTTTGGTATCTTTCCCTGTCTTTTCTCCACCTTTCCTCTAATTCAGCTTCCGACATTTTCTGTCTTTTTTGTATATTATCTCCTTTTCTGTTCTTTGCGACGCTCCTTTTTTTCTTTTTCAGTCAATTTTTTTTATTTCTCGCTATTCTCGTGGAAAAAAATGAAAGCGTCAAATTTCATCTGTAGACAGATGTCATTTCTGTAGACAAATATTGCTTTGCATATTTTTCGCATAAAATCATATTAATTAAGTATTAATAATATTTCAAATACACGATACATATACATACATACGAATAAGGGTTAAGTTAAAAATAAAATTGTAATCACAATTAAGAAAAAACAAAACAGCATCACATCTGTCGAAATATGTAACTTCTGTATACAAATTTTTATTTTGTACTTAACTAAGCTAAAAAAACGCATATTGAGCTAAAAAATAAATTATTTACACATCATAGGTTTTCTAAAACTGAATTTGAATCTTTAATAAATAGCAATAAGATATATATTTCTTAAAAACCTCACATCTGTAGGCATTCATCACATCTGTAGACAACACTTTCTACAGAAGTGAGTTCGACAGATGTGATGTACAAATACTTTAGTCCATGCCGAAGCGAATATTTGAGGTTTTAAGCCGCGGCCTCAATCACGTTCTGTCATTTTACATCTAATTAACAAGACTAAATGAAAATTATAATTTGGGATTTAGGATTTACTGTTTATTGGCCACTTTAGAAGTGACGCAGTAACTTTTACACTTCGTAGAATCACTCAATCTTATTTAAAAACTGGGTAATAAACTTTTCTCTGCAAGCGAAAACGGTTACACAATGACAACTACTGTTCCAGTGTTGCTAGCAACACAAAACAGTGTTGTTGTTGAAAATATTTTTAAAAATATCAGTATTTTTATGTTTGTCTACAGGTGTGATTAGTTTTTTACGAACACTGTAGAATATTTTGTAACTTGTAATATTGAAATCAGTTTTTTTTCTAAATTACATGAAAATTTACTTTATTATATTTGTAATATAACAGATTCACATTAAATACTTCAAACATAGGATAGTATTTTTAAAATATATCAGGATCTGGCAGCCTATGCTGCGAACAGTCGACAGGACGTGATTTGGTCTACAGGAAAAGCGCAAAATTTTAATAAATAAGAGAGACAGGATATTAGTTGAATCATGTGGTGATAGGAAACTGAAAATGAAGCAAAATACACACTATTGTTAAAATGTGACTATGTTTAAAAAGGAGATAAATAAAGCGAACAGGATTTTGGCCACTTCGTAGAATGGCCGATTTATGTATGTTTTTATGTTTGTGTTCGCACATCTTCGGAACTACTAGTCCGATTAAAGTAATTATTTTTTTGTACTGGGTACTATTTAACTTTGGGAATACTGTTCATCAAAATCAGTTCTGTAGTGTTTAAAATAGGTAATTTTGATTCCCAATTACGTACAATTTTGAGTCGGTTTTATCTTTTTAAAATACAATAATTATTCTTTACTTATAAAACTACATGTCCTGACTGATTGACTGACTGACAGATTCATCATCGCTGAGCAAAAACTGTTAAAGTTACAGCCACGAAATTTGGTGTGTAGAGTTTTTTTATTGAGTAAACACCCACTAAGGAAGAAATTTTGAAAATTTTACCCCGAAGGGGGTGAAATAGGGGTTAAAAGTATGAATGAAAGTCCGTCATTTCGACGGTTATTTCTTGAGTCAGAAACATGAAACTTTTTTTTGGGTTAGTGATTAAAAATGAATGGATACGTCTTTAAGCGTTTTTGGAAATTCTACCCCTAGGGGTTGGGGTTGAAAGTTATAATAAAAGTCCGTTATTTCTTGAGTCACAAACATGAAATTTTATGTTTAGGCTACTGATTAAAAATGATTGGATACATGTTTAAGCGTTTTTGGAAATCTACCCACAAGGGGGTGAAATTGGGGTAGAAAGTTTCAATGAAAGTCCGTCATTTCTTTAGTTAGAAACATGAAAGTTTATTGATATTTGCGTTTGACGTTTGCTTAAATAGGGTCCCGTTTTTACCCTTTGTATAAGGAACCACAGAAAGGGGAAAACTATCCAACTTTGTTTTTATACTATGTTAACGCGGACGAAGTCGCGGGCAACAGCTAGTCATTTTATAAAATTAACAACGCACGATAGCAGGAAACATAAAATCATGTCCTTGAAATGAGCGTTAAACGGCGAAATTGGCAGGGTGATATGAAAAACTGGGAGAAACCATGAGGAGTGTCGAATCAAAAAAGAAATTTAAAGTTATAGTAATTTAATCTAACCTTGTGCTGGTGGGTCGAGAAAGGCCCACCCCGCACTGGCGGAAAAATCATTGGGGGCACACTTTGGCCCGCCGCTGCACCAGACGAAAGTTTAAAATTTTACTTGCCGCAGTGAAGGTGTTAAAAAGCGAATGACGAAATAATCGTCATCAACTTACATTAATTCTTTGATCGCGGGTTCTTGGAAATCTATTGTTATTCTTTTGTTGTCGCGGTCACCGGTGTCCTTATGGGGCTTGATGGGTTAAATATCGCATTTACTACTGGTATTCACCGTTTTGCAGATGCCGTTCGCGTTTTTTGCCGAATTGTAAAGCTAGAATATCCTGAAAACTTTAAACGCATGGTGAATGCTTTCATGCATCTGTAAATATTGGCTTTCCGCATGCACGGGCCTGCTATTGACGCGTGTCAAAGAGGAATAGCTTATTTTTTAGACCAGAAAGAAAACGGAGGGAATTTTTGCACGCTCTCCAACGTTAGAGCAAAATAACCAGCACCGCTTAACCAAATAGTATCTAGGTCTACCAGAATCCGATGGCAAAAAGTGAGAAAATAAATTGAATCTAGCAATACTGGGGTAATTGGAATAAAACATTTCGATCCTTATGTTCCTTATGTAGCGGCTGATTCTGTGTGTGAAACATGCAAATATATTTTTTCCAATGATCAAGGATATTTTCTGAAAATCTGCCGTCAAAAATTGCCATGACATTCTGGTAGACCTATAGTTAGTTATATGTACATTGTACGTACCTAGCGATCTACTACCTACAACCATAAATACATATTATATTGTATCAGAATAGATTTCATTACGTAATATGAAGGCACTCATTCTACTAATCACAATAATCCATCCCTACTTCCATACTACTATTCAAAATGTTAAAGTGTATGTGTGTCGTTACCTCTTCACGCCCAAACCGCTGAACAGATTTTGCTGAAATACGGTATGGAGATAATTTCCGGTCCCGGAAAGCACTTTTTATCCCATCAAAATGTACGGTTACCGCGCGATTTAACGACGATAAAATAAACATTTTGACGCAACGGAGTTGCGGGCATCATTTAGTAGTAACAATATCTATGGACGCTTTACACCACGTCAGTCCAGCCCCGTGGCAGAGTAGACAGAATGATAGAGTATGCCGACTTAGAACTGATGTAAAAAATTTTAAGTTTGACGTATTATGACAAAAGTCGTCGCTAGGGTCGTTACCTACAAATTTAGTTGTTGTTTATATTTTGGCACATGCAAAGAAAACTGTCAGAATTCAATTTCAAAATCTTATCTTTAAAAATAAATTATACCAGCCAGCGCGCCAGCCTCTAACTTATCACCCCCAAACCCGACGAATTTGACAGATATTGAAACCTGTCCATTTCTTTGCAGTCGAACTACTGGTAGTTATGTCTATTGTGCCCGTGATAAGTACCTGAGGGCATGTATACACGCTAATGTCATAATTTGTGTCATCTTTCTTTCTTCTTCACCTAAAACATAATGTAACTAAATTTAAAAAATACGAAAAATAGATTTTTCCATAATATTACGAAGTATCTTTAGCGACGGAGCCGCAGGTAAACACTATAATTATTTAAATTAAGAATTATAGAAATTAATTACAAAACACGATATCAAATAAATTTTTGCGTGGGAGTAATGGCTGGTTTACACGTATTAAGTAGATAAATAAATTTTAACTTAATCTAAAGTGCCTGCCGGAAATTTGTCAAGTGATAAGCCCCGCCTGCCAACTTAACAGAAAATAGTCAAAATTCCAATTTCCTCGTTTAGTACTTAACTAAATTTTAACTTACTACTTGCTACTAAATTTTGTGTTTACATGCAATAAGTAACTTAAAATTAAGTTAAAATTTAGTTAACTACTTATCTACTTAATACGTGTAAACCAGCCCTTACTAATTATTTATAAGCTGGATAATTGTAATTGGAAATGCTAAATATTGTTTTGACGTTATATTTAGAAAAGGTGTCAAAGACAATAACTGTTAGAGATTAAATTTTACACGTAAAGTCTAAATATTTACGAAACAACAATTTATTAGAAGAAAATATTTTCTGTTTCTTTTATCCACTTTTAAAACAAATGGACCTATTCTGATAAGATTATTATTGAAAGATATCAAAAGGATTACTCTGTACTTTAATTAGTTGTGGAACCCAGTGCTTCTAGTGCAATGTTGCAGGCTTCAGGGAGACTAATAATTAAAAGAGTTGTCATCGCGAAATATGTTTAATGACTAACTTATATTACTAACAGCGACCTTATATAATATCAGGGAGGTGTGGCACACACTACACTAGGCTGGTGTCTGATGATATTTCTAATAAAAACAATGTACGGTACAAGGCCTTAGTTTGAAACCCCAGGGCTCCGCAGGGCACACATTAAAAATGGCTGAACTACACTTTCAATGACCCCTAAAAAAGTGGCAAAGTGTCCATTGCCACATTTTGGGTGGTAGGTAATTGAAGGTTTAAAAGGACATTTTATCTCAACAATAATATTATGATACTACGAAAGAGTTACTCAAAACCAGACGTGCCGCCCTGTTCGTGCAGAACTAGCACCTTCTTTTTAAAAACTTCATCACATTTGTCCAACTCTTGTATCTGACAAAGAGTTCCTATTGAGCGAATACGGTATCATATTTATTCCTGAAATACCGAAGTCGAAGCCGATAAGGTTATTACATATTTGCATGAAAATATCTGATCATAAATTACAGAAGGATCCGATATTTACATAATGTTCTTAGTATGTGTTACCTTTGATGTCTGTTACTTAGGAATTTTGTTTGGATTTTTTGTGCTTGTAGAAATTATCTTTCTAAAAGTCGTCTGTGATTTTGGGTGGAAACCCTCAAATCCATTTAGATTTTAGACACAATGTCTAAGTGGTCGTTATAGTAAGGTCAAGATAAACTGAAATCAAACGATTTAGGTTGTTACTTATCTTCGTGGAAGTCGGAGTATTTCTTTATCGTCATGGAACCCCTGTCCTTCATGAGGCAGACGGCAAACCAGGTGGTCATGGGAAGTGTCATGTGCTAGATAGTCTGAAACATAATTTAAGTGGCGATTAGCCGTCCAGCTCAAAATACCCATAGGATGCTCTGTCTTAACTGGCGCACATCCTCTACCTAACGAGTTGAACCTTAGAAGATGTTGATCATCTTATTTTGCTTGCTTTCGGAAGGGATTACACTCCACTAAATCAAATAGGTATTGTTGTAGTTGAGATAGAGCGTAATAGTTGGCAGCATTAGATACATAATACACACACTGGCAAAATTAGCGGAAATATAGATAGGTAAAAAGGGCCAAAACTTGAACTCAAGTGGGTCGGGCTGTCTGAAAGCCTTTTTTATAGTTTCTAAGCTCATATAAGAAATAAAATATTGAACAAAACTGGCAAGTTGACAGGTTTTTATAGCAATTATACCCTAATAAGTGTTTTTCGATGATTGATAAGAATGGCGTTTTAGGGGGTGCAAGGTATGCTCAGCTCATTTGATTGTTTGGTTTTTGGAAGAACACATTGCTTATGTACAAAATTAGTGATTTCCCAGCATCTGCGACAGCTAGAGCTGTAACCACGATAGAGAAAGGTCAAACCTACCGTTCGGTCAGTCAGGCCATAGGTGTGTCGGCCTCCATGGTCCATCGTAACTTTCAACGCTTCAGATAGACTGGATCTTACGTTCGAAGACGAGAACAAGGCAGATATCGGGTGACAATAGTTCAGGATGACCATTTTGTAAGGAAACAAACCTTAAGAAATCGACCTCGAACTGCTATGCAGACACGAAACCTGTTGGAACAGGTCCAAGATGTACGTGTAAGTGATTGTACAGTAAGAAGAAGACTCAAAGAAGTTAAATTAAACTCAAAAGTGCCAGCAAGGGCACCAAAACTTGAGACAGGACACCGAAGAGCCAGGCTAAGATTTGCGCGTGAACATCAAAATTAGACAAGTGAGTGAAATCTTGTGCTGTATAGTGAGGGGAGCAAATTCTGTGTGCATTTTGTTGACAGGCGATAAAGAATGTGGATAAATCGTAAGGAAAACTACAGACCATCAAACTTACCGGAAACAGTGGCCTATGATGTAGGTTTCCTAATGGTTTGGAGTTGCATATGCTTTGAAGCCCGCATGGAGCTGATGATTATTGATGATGGTACTTTGACAGTACAGAGCTATGGCACAGACATCCTGGAACTGCATGGTGTGCCTTTTACACAGTTTTAGGTAGTAATTTCAATTTTATGTGCGTCCATAGAGTAAGAAAATCGGGCTTTATTACCTAAACGATGCTGGCGTAGCCTATGTGGAGAGGCCAACGTGGTCTACGGATATGGATCCGATTGAAGACATGTGGAACATCGATGGGTGAACGGTACGAGTTAAAACTCCAGCTCCAAAATGTGTCCAGGAGCTCGAGTTGGCGCTACTGGTGGACTAGGAGAATATCCCACAGGAAATGATTGACAATAAAATGCAGGCGTAGAATGGTGTATCCAGGCCCTCTTGAGATCCATAGAAGGCATTACACGCTTTTAACATGGCATTTCTTTAATAAAAATGGAGAATTTATCTTAAAAACTTACTACTGAAATTTCAAAGATTTTCTTAATTTTTTGATTTTTGCTGATTTTTTTTCTATTTTTTACGTTTTTATGCCCTAAATTTATATAAAATTTATTTTTTAATAATCAATTAGCAAATAAATAAATAAATATATCAAAAAAGTGAATAATTTTTAAAAAATTGAAAATTTTGTTATGTTCCTCTAATTTTGCCGGTGTGTTTATTATAATTCCGAAAATGTTTTAACCTTTTATATAAGCAGTGTCACTCTACGAAACTACTACAAAATATTAATTTAATCTGAAGCCGTAATTAGCTACCATAAAGAATAATCTCCGGAATTCTTGCGGGACAATTCTCGCCCGGAACATTGAGGATGATTTAATTAAAATCCAAAATCTATTCCGGGACAAAATCTAATTATCTTTATCCAGCACGTGGCTGTTTTACATTTAAACTCAAAAACGTGCATTCCAACTTTTAGTTTGGAACGGTTGTGTTGAAACCAATTGGTTGTGACTTGTGGAGTTTAGACGAGTCGGGAAAGAGTTGTGTATTTGTAGCCTTTTGAGCTAGGTATCGGAGCGAAATGTTAGCTCGAAGTCAATTAAGAAATTAATAGAATATATTCTATTTTATAAACTTCTATTATGATTTAAAATGAATTTCAGATTTCGTTAACCTCGCTAAAACTATAACAAGCCTGAACCGATTTCATAAGTCATGACAATATTAAATAGGTGATGGTACTGGAAAGAAAATATAATTACACATTATTCATTAATTGTTAAACTGAAACTCTTCAGACAAAGTATAATTAATAATTATGCATACATACTAAAATCTAGTTTATATAACTTTGTTCTCACATCATTACATCACATTTTTATCACACTTTTAAGCAGAAGCAGTAGCAGTAGTTCCACAAATTCTTTAGCTTTATAATATAAGCATAGATATGATTTTCCCAAACTTTAAGCCCGCCATTTATAAGGAATGGTAAGTCGTATGAAAAAAGTGTCAAAATATTTTTTATAGAGAATTCTATGATCTACACTCTTGCCGTAACCTATTTTTGTGATAAAATATACAGTTTGGGAAAAAAACAGGAAAAACCTCATTTTCATACCTTTGACCTTAAATAATTTTTCTTGCACAAGGAGGATCCCCGGGGACTTTTGAGGTTTTATTTGTAATGGTGTATTTAACGTCTCTACCAATTTTCAGCTCTATGCGAGTTATTCCGAAGTAACGATTTTTTTGCGTCTAATTAGACCGGACTACTACCTGTACTGTACTCAGCGAAACATGGCGGTGCGGTCATTGACTCCCTGTCATAAACTTTTTCTATATAAACCGCGATTGATAATGAAGTGACAGATGTTGTCAATCGTGGCTTCGTGGAGTCAATGACCGCTACCGCTATGTTTCGCCGAGTACAGTATAGCTTATGAAATATCTGTTCGAGCTGAAAAGTCAGATAAAAATCCTCGATTCCTGGAATTTGTTAAATAAAAGTGAAATCGCCAGAAATGTCAAACAAATCCACTTCTTTAATATAAAACTTAATAAATCTCCATAATTCTCCGATTTTCCAAATAAGGCATTATTACGTTTCTTTCAACATTTCAATGGCTCTAAGGCTCGGTGCATACTGACAACTAATCTGTCGCAAGGATATCGCTACACCTTCCTAATTTATTATTCTATGGACGGCTAAAAAAACCATACTAATAATAATTTTGGTTTTATATCATATAAGTGTAAAAGTTTTGTTGTGGTCACTGTGGTAGCTGACTCTGAGCTGAGTCGCGGTAATTTGTGGCCCGTTTGTTTCAAACCTAATATGATTTAAATATCGCAAATGGTGGATTATGGATATAAGAGATTTTAATAAAGAGACGAAATATCAAATCTTCTGGCCTTCATAAGATATAATTACATTTTTAATAACACAGAAATCCACAATTTTATTATTTGTGTAGGTTGGTACATCAAAATGATGATCACTTATTACTTTTTTGGACAATGTCATTTTGTTGACCTTATATTATTAATTTGCAAAGCGGAACCACGCCGTACCAACATTTAAAAAATAGGTCATCAAAATATATAACTTAAAAAATTGGCTGCCTCACATTACTATGCAGATGATAGTACATGTGATGCTGTATATACCGGCTCCCCCAATATTTCTCGGCAAAATGTCACTGAGAGTCAAAACGAACTTGTGTCTAACGTGGAGAATTCATTGGAGAAGGTCTCTGAATGGGGTAGACGTAACTTGGTCCAATTCAACCCTGCCAAGACACAAGTCTGCGCGTTCACCACTAAAAAGTCACCAATGGTCGTATATCCTCGTTTCGAGGGCACATCTTTAACCATCTCCCCTAGCATTGAGATACTTGGCGTCAACATATCGAGTGAAGTCCAGTTCCGATATCATCTAGAGGGTAAGGCCAAATTAGCCTCGAAGAAGCTTGGTGTTCTTAACAGAGCGAGACAGTACTTCAGTCCGGACAAACGCCTACAACTCTACAAGGCGCAGGTTCGGCCTCATATGGAATATTGTTCTCATCTCTGGGCTGGGGCGCCAAAATACCAACTGCTCCCTCTGGATCATATCCAACGAAGGGCCGCTCGAGTTGTTGACTGTCATAGTGTTTCAAACAGCTTGGACCCCTTGGAATTACGCCGAGATGTAGATTCACTCTGCATCCTCTATCGGTTGTATCACGGGGAGTGCTCTGAGGAATTGTTCGGAATCATACTGCAACTTTTGCCATCGTCCCACGCGAAAAACATACCATCCTCATCACCTCGATGAGTGGCAGTCTTCCACAGTGCGTTTTTCGCGTAACTTTCTGCCGCGCACTGTAAAACTCTGGAACGAACTGTCACCAGCAGTATTTCCGTACCTATACGACCTGCAAACCTTCAAGAAAAGAGCGTATTCCCTCTTAAAAGGCCGGCAACGCACCTGCAGCTCTTCTGATGTTGCGAGTGTCCATGGGCGACGATTTTTGCTTACCATCAGGTGACCTGTTTACTCGTTTGCCCCCTTATTTAATTAAAAAAAATTACGTTCAGCAGTGGAAGGCAATAGGCTGATGATGATGATTAAATTATTATTATTATTAAATTTAAAGTCGTTATAATCGACTCTTTTTAATATCAATGAAATTAACTATCAGTGAAACGGACCAACGTCATTTAGGGCCTGTTTCACCGCTTCCTGATAAGGTGCCCGATAGGGTTATTTGACAGATTTTCCATACTCCATCTGTCAAATTAAGTGGTGGATAGCCTTATCAGGAAGCGGTGAAACAGGCCCTTAGTCTGATTATATTATCAATTCAGTATTAGCTGTAATCTGTAGGATGTTTGTTATAAGCAAAATGAAATTAGGGGCCTATCAGACAGAGCGGTCACGCGGTCAAGCGTTCAAGCGGTCAGTTTTACGTTCTCCGTTTTGTATTACTATATTATACAAAGATACTCACACAGGAGGCGTTCTGACCGCGCCAAAATCACTCCTGTGTGACTGACCGCTCGAACGCAGAACGCTTGAACGCGTGACCGCTCTCTGTCTGATAGGTCCCTAACATAGGTCCGCCAACTGTCTATGTGTCTAAGCACACTAGGCTGAATTACGCCAACTTAAATTCCGCCACGTTTACACCGCGTAGGTTAACGCACACATAACATCTGAGAATTTTAAATACTCACTTACGCGCGCGTTCCGCAACGGAAATGACGCCGTGAAATTTCGGCTCTTCGCGTAATTTATAGTGTGTCGCCACTCGCAACAGACGTAAGCGGCTGAACGTAATTTCGGCCACGTAAATTACGCTGGCGTAATTCTCTAGTGTGTTTAGACCCTATGAATCAACATCTCTGATAGAACTATCAGTGAAATTAATTGATTCCTATTTCGAGATCCTGAGTGTGCGAATCCCGGGTAAGTATGTGACGAAGTTCCATTTTAAATGAGAATCAGGGCCTCAGCAATGAAAATCACATAAAATATTTCATAACAAGATTACTAAACATTAACGTAACATATGGCAAAAGCCCTTTATTTAAATAAAGATTTAAAAAAACATTAACGTAACAAGCGTCATTTTAAAAATGAAGCGGTTTGTCCCAACACGGAAATTCCAATTATAACTTTTTCGGAGGGTCAAAGTTGCTGAAGACAACTTTGTCAAATTTAACCTCTATACGGCCACATCTTGATAACATACTGGCTTATATTTGAAGGGGGCGAATAAGAGCCCCCGCAGACTGCAGACTTTATGTCGGCCGATAGTTTGATCAAAAGCTTAGTCAGTACGAATATGTATGAAGGTTACACTTAACGATTTGTATCAGCCGATAATAATGTACTAAAACCCCAACCCGATCAAACTATCGGCCGATAGAAAGTCTGCAGTCTGCGGGGGCTCAGGTCAATTCAGATCGCAACGCGACGCGTAGTCTATGCATTAGTAAATTTGTATAGATTTGCAGGACGTCTCACGCTCACGAAATCTGTATATCGACGGGTGAAAGCAGAAGTGGCGTAACTTGAAAAACCCAACTTTACAGGAGAGCCAAAAAACTTTTTTAAAAATTCATAACTTCTATATTTATTAACGTAGAAACTTAAAAATTGGAACGTATTTAAATTAATCTAAGACCCATACGAAGAGTTTGTTAAAATTTTTCTAAAGTTGATATTTCATTGATTTTTAACAAGTTACGACAAAAAATATTTCTATTTTACGCAGCAGAAATGTTGTATCTTTGAGAGGAAATGTATAGATAACATAAAAAAGCATAATTTTTTAAGCGACAGATCTGTCGTATCTCAAATATAACACGCCCCTACACATTTCATTTCGCCGTATCTTGTTTACTTAATTAAATTGCCTTACAACTTTTGGTTCAAGTGCAAAATCGGCGACAGACGTTGTGAAAATGAAATGCTGTATCTTAAACTAAATGAATTGTTTGTTTTAAATGAATGTCATTGTAACAAATTAAAAGAAATAATATGACTATATTATACTATTATTTGTTTATAACATAAGAAACTAAAAGAATGGAAATTTGTTTTATTAATCATTAATCAACATTGAAATATAAAACTTATTATAATAAAATGAAAATTATTGTAATAAAACATTTATTTCTCTTGTTTTTTCTACTTTATAAAGGTTTAAACCTTAATATTTTATTCATGCTCATGAATTTAAAGTTATTCTTTTTATTTTATAAGATATGGGGGCAAACGAGCACAAGGGTCACCTGATTGAAAGTAACTACCGTTGCCCATGGACACTAGCAACATGAGAAGGGCTGCTGGTGCGTTGCCGGCCTTACCCGGTACTAATACGCTATCTTTTTAAAGGTTTGCAGGTCGTATAGGTCTGAAAATATTGCTGGTGACAGTTCAATCCACAATTTTACAGTGCGCGGCAGAAAGTTACGTGAAAAACGCACGGTGGAAGACTGCCACTCATCAATGTGATGAGGATTTTCGCGTGGAACGATGGCGAAAAATTGCAGGAGGTATGATTCTGAACAATCCCTCAGGGCACTCCCCGTGATACATCATGAAGCCGATAGAGGATGCAGAGTGAAGCTACATTTTGGCGTATTTCCACGGAGTCCAGCCTGTTTGAAACACTATGGCAGTCAACAATCCGAGCGGCCCTTCATTGTAACTATACGATCCAAAGGGAGTAGTTGGTATTTGGCGCCCCTGCCCAGAGATGAGAAGAGTATACCATATGAGGCCCAACTTGCGCCTTGCAGAGTTATAGTCGTTGGTCCGGACTGAAATACTGTCTCGCTCTGTTAAGGACACCAAGCTTTTTCGAGGCTAACTTGGCCTCACCCTCTAGAGTCTAGATGACATCGGAACTGAACTTCGCTCGATATGCTTACGCCAAGTATTTCAATGCTGGGGGAGAATGTTAAAGGGGTGCCCTGAAAACGAGGAGAATAAGAACAAATATGACCATTGGTAACTTTTTAGTGGTGAACGCGCAGACTTGTGTATTGGCGGGGTTGAATTGGAATAAGTAACGTCTACCCAATTCAGAGACTTTCTCCTGTGAATTCTCTATTTAGACACAACTTCATTTCGACTATATCTAGAAAAATATCGGGGGAGTATATAGGGCAGCGCCTATACTATAATCCGCATAGCAATAAATGCCGTTGGTCTGTAACATGATCTGCTAAGAAACTTGTGATCCATTTGCATAAATTCTCGGGGAGCCCATATGATGGAAGCTTTGGTAGCAGCGCTTTTTGCCAAACCCGATCAAAGGCCTTTGCAATGTCCAAACTAACAGCCAGTGCCTCTCCCTTCGACTCAATCGCCTGAACCCAACAACGAGTTAGGTACGCCAAGAGATCACCAGCCAAGCGACTCTTTCGGAAGCCGTACTGTTTGTCCCTGGCCGCCCAAGTATCGAAAGAGCTGGGTATTGATAATGGATTCCATAATCTTCGAGAAGACGGAGGTTATAGCGATTGGTCTGTAGCTGGAAGGATTTCAGTGGTCACCTATTTACACCAAGGCTGTTTTCCAAGAAGCCGGGACAATGCCAGAAGAGTAGGAGAACCGAAAAAGACGCGTTGAACCGGAGCCAACTCTGGAGCACACTTTTTTAACACAATAGGAGGGATGCCGTCAGGATAACTCTGATTTTGGATATCAAGGGAACGCTCCTGCGCGCTGAGCGCTGATGAAACTCCGACATGATGCTCGTGCATCGTGGAATGGTCGGCGTTTTCTATCCCCCGTCATCTAGGGTCGAGCTTGACGCAAAGAGCTTGCCCAGAAGATCGGTTTTGTATTTTGCGTCGTAGGCTAGCGATCCATTTTCTACTTGTAGGGATGGTAGGGATGGCTTGCAGAAATTGCCTTCAATAGCTTTGGCCAGAGACCATGTACGGGTTCCCGGAGGGAGTCTCGAGTCTCTCACAGACAGAGACATCTCTCTCTCTCTCTTGAAGGACCTAGAGGCAAGGTTGTACTCCATTTTATATTATGTGTGTGTCCACGCATAGACCCGAAGGAGCTCAATATTTATTAACAACAACAATTATAGCTCAACAATATTTTTTATTGAACCATCAACAAAAAAAAATATTAGCAAATTTACATAAAAATAAATGAGTTGATATTGTTAACAGAAAATTTACGGGCTTTTATCTTTACAAACATGTAAAATCAACAAAATATGTATACAAGAATAAGTGTGTAGATGTCCAGAGCAATGCTCAGGGGAAAAAATTATACGTGGACACATACATGCAACATTTCACTATACGTCTTTAAGCTTCATTTAAGAATAAACGTGATCAGTTCCATTCAGAATAAACGTGCATTGATAAACACAAACACATTTTCTCAAATCGACGCTAACAATCTACTAAAAGGCGTTAAGAACGGCGTATGTGGTGCGCCGGCGAAGGTATCATACAGGGGCGGGAGGGAGATGAAATGGCGTTACTTATCTCTGTACTCATTACTCAAGTATATTCATTGGTTGTAAGTATAGGTTTAAGAATAAAATTATGTGTTAGAAATGTAATAACTTTCTCATACCTATAAAATTAGTATGAAATAAATTGTCGTATCTTTGTAAATGTTGTATTTTAGGCGACAAAAATGTCGTAACTCATTTAAACCAAACTAGAAAGTTAAAAAACCTGTGTCGTATCTTTTTCTAATTTCTCACGCATTGTCGTATCTATCTATTATCCAAAAATTGCAGTTTTTCGTCTAGTTACGACAATTTTTTTTGAGGTCTGTGCTAAAAGGTGTTAAAAATCCATGGCCGTATCTTTACTAGAATTTATCGTAGAAAGACGAGATATAGACCATTCGACGCAGATTTTTTTTTTATATAACAATCAATTAAAAAGTGATTTTGGCCAAAATTCAAGTTACGCCACTTCCGCGATATAGTTTCATTTTTAAACAAAGATACTAATCTTTGTTTAAAAATGAAACTATATTTAGTGGCTTATTATTTAATTTAAAAATGAATAATTTTAAAATCGTTAATTTTGGTTTCTACGCCCTGTTATGTAAGAGATTTAAGACAGAGAGAAATTTAAGATCGCTCAACAATTAAACAACCATCATGTTTGCCTGTTATTATTTTCTGCAAGATGACCCGAACTGTGAATTAAGTGTCACGTCGGAAAAAAATGACGTTTTTAGAATTTTACAGGTTATTTTGTTCATATTTCCTCGCAGTAACCTTTCTCGGATTCAACGTATATCTCAAGACTAAAATAAGCTAAATTGGTTTAGCCGTTCTCAAGTTTCGTGAGACGAAAATGAAATTAAAGTCATTTTTATTTATATTATACTTAAATATTTTTCAATAAATTATACCTAATTTTACTATGATCTTTAGTATTATTAGGGTTCCGTACCCAAAGGGCAAAAACTAAGGGACCCTATTGCTGAGACTTTGATGTCTGTCCGTCTGTCTGTCTGTCTCCAGGCTGTAACTGAAGAACGGTAATAGCTAGAGAGTTGAAATTTTTACAGATTATGTATTTCCGTTGCCGCTATAACAACAAATAAGAAAAACAAAATAAATTAAATATTTAAGGGGGGGTCCCATGTCCCATACCACAAACGTGATTTTTCAAACATTTTTGCTCGGTATCAATGATGACAACGCAGGTAGGCACTTGAAATTTTCACAAAAGCCTTAATTATAATATTACTAGCTGTCCCGGCAAACGTTTCTTTGCCATATTATATAAAGTATATCGCCCGTATTATTTTATTGAAGTATTGTATTAACCAAATAAGTATGTCACCATGGCAACGTCCATCGCTATCCCGTGAGTCGTGACCCGCGTCGCATAAACAATGGTCGCTCTTTATAGACAAATAATTTGCAATAAAATAAAATTGCGACTATAATTAAATATCTAAGCTATCCTCTCAAGTTGGAAAAAAGCACACATTAAAAAATAAAAACATTAAAATCGATTAAATAGTTTAGGAATCCATCGCGGACAAACATCGCGACAGGAAATTTATATATAATAGATGTGTACTTTAATAGTTATTAATAATAATTAAATAAAATAAAAATTTAAAGGGGCTCCCATACAAAAAATACAATTTTTGGCCTATTTTTGCGCTATAACGGTACGGAACCCTTCGTGTGCGAGTCCAACTCGCACTTGACCGATTATATATTTATATAGTGCTGACACAAGCTTGGCGTCATAAACTCACTTATTTAAGATGGATGCCAAAACTTTATTCCCAAACTATTTTTGGCATACGCAAGTTAATTTTCTACGAAAGTTTAAGATTTTAATAACTAGATATTATGTGGAAATTTCGGGATGATGCAGTTAGTCATTGACGTATCATAAAAGAGACGACGCATAATATGAAATTGCAGTGAAAGTTGGACATGTCATAATTGAATTGTTACATTAGAAAGTAATGTAACTGAATGTTTTTGACAATATCTATCACAGAATTGGTAAAAAGTAACAAAAAAATATTACGTACCTACTAATATTATATTATTAAACGTTACAGAAAATTTTAACAGATAGCACAGAGTTTTGCAAAGTTTTTGTCTAAACAAAAACTAAGGCCAAAGATATACGTTCAGGCTTCAAGGTTCGCTTGAAGGTATTTGTAGAATTGAGGAAACCATTTAATATTATCTGCAGAGAGAAAGACGAGCCATTCAATAAGCAAGTGTTAGTAGTTTTTATTAATCGTAGGTTAGCGTAAAGAAGCGTAGGATTTCTTAGCGTAAGGTCATCTAAGCGTAGTGGCCCGGGAGCCAGTTAAATTTTTGGTCAATGATTTCCTCCCGGACGAAGCTTTGTACAATGCATAAGAGACTTATATTATGAATACTAGTGACCGTCAGCTGCGACTCCGTGGGTGGGGTGGGCACTGGGCAGTGGCAGCCTCCCACCCATGAAGAAGAAAAATTTTCAGTCATTTCCTCTCATTTGAAAATTTATCAGAGTATAGTTTATGTAGTATTTTGAAAGAAAAACATAGTCAGCTGAATATAACACGGTGGATTATACGTCAGCTGGCTCCTTGAACATGAAAAAAAATATAAAATTTTCAATGATTTCCTCTCAGCTAAAACTTTACCTGGTGATCGTTTATATGCTACTATGAATGAAAATTAATGTCAGCTTGCTGTATCTCAGTGGAAAGTTTGTCAGCTGGTACCTTGAAAGGTGTAAGGCAACAGCATCTATACCTACTAAAACTTATCAGCTGACGACTTTTCCACTGACTTACAGCTAGCTGATTTTTTTTATTGTTTACTAGAGTATTTTAACAATACTCTGATAAATTTTCAAATCAGAGGAAATGACTGAAAAAAATGTTTTTTTCTTCATCTTTGGGAGGCTGGCACTGCCCGCCCCACCAACGGAGTCGCAGCTGACGGTCGCTAGTATTCATAGTATAAGTCCCTTATTCATTTTACGAAGTTTCGGTTGGGAGGGACTTGGTCATGAAAATCTGTTACTGGCCCCAGGTCTATAGGCTATGAAGAAGCAGCGGATGGATATCGGCTGGCTAAGATCGGTATCGGTGCTCTCTGAGGAGACCAGCTATATTTAAAGCACTGGATGGTGTTAGGCTGATGATGATATTTATGTATGACTAGAGGACGCCCGCGACTTTGTTGCGCCAAAATTTGTTTATCGCTCCGGAACTGTACATTTTTTCGGTATAAAAACTATCCTATGTCCTTAACCGGGACTTAAGGTATCTCCATGCAAAATTTTAGCAAAATCAGTAACAGACAGACAGACGGATAGACAGACAGACAGACAGACAGACAGACACACTTTCGTATTTATAATATTAGTATGGAAGTATGGATATCCCGGTTATATGAGACGTCGATGTAATATCATTTTGAGATGTGACGCAGTTAGGTAATAATTCGGAACGCGAGTTTCAAATTTGAATGTTCTTTAAACTTTTAGTGTATGATCTAATCGCATTATACTAGTCTCTACTTAATACGCTAATTTTGATAATAAACTAGCTAAAAGCCGAGCTTTGTGAGGGCTCGCGTCGTCACACCTTGACTGACATGTTACTATGATATAGCACAAATCAATAGGCGTGATAGTTTTTCCGAGTGTACCACAAAATGTACCACAAAAGGTTGTGGGATAAACTAGGGCTCGCTTCGCCCGCCCTGATTATTATTTATTTTCTTTGCATCAAACGTTACGCAGCCCCTTCACGTTGCCCAATCTTGGTACAATACAAGTAATTATTGCCGGTTTACATTATTTCAATACAGTAATCCAATCTAGCTGGAAAGCTACTGGAATAATGTAAACTGTCAGCGAAGTGGAATTCAGTTCATTTCAATGCATTCCACTCAGTGCTTTTTATATTATAAGGATGGAATTGTAGTTCCGGAATAATATTACTATTCCATAAGCAATCCACCACTGCGTTAGTATACTGGATTGGAATAATATAAACTGGCTGTTATTCCAGAAGCAATCTAACACCAAATTGGATTACTGGATAGAAATTATGTAAACCGGCCATTACGACCGTGTCGATGGGCCATTTTCGCCTATGCCCAAGAAAAATATCGAATGATTATTAAGAAGGTCATAATTGATACTTCCGGGTCTTGACGTAGTATGCCTAAAAATAACTTAGCTATAGCGGCGTTTGTAACGTTCTTAAAATACATTTTTGTACCCTTTTGTTCAACAGAGTGTTAACGATACGGCCACTGGGTACAATTCGTGACGCAGGATAAAATATCGTAGTTTAGAATGCATGAAAACCCTTTGTCACCGTTTTCGGTGTAAAAGTATCACATTTAAATGTATATTTGGGTTAAGTGGTTTTTGGGAGTTGAAAACATTAAGGGTGTGTTCTCATTGCAACTACAACAAAATCAGCATGAGAATTACAGGGAAAAGGTTCAAATAAGTAGCTTTAGCTCCCCAGTTCTCACGCTAAAGTATAATAATAATACTCCCCACACCGGTCTCAGTGACAGTGGCCGGTTTAATTGAAACCAGGCCAGCTACACAGGAGTAATTTTATAGTGCCCAAGTGTGTGCGCAGTATACAAGAGCAATCTCTATTCCTTTTACTCTCATAACCCAGTAGAACGGACGACTGACACGACTGGCGAGAGATCAGGCGCAGGACCATGAATATTTGTGGGACAATCAGGTGATCAGCCCGCATTGTCCTAACCAAACTTGGAAATAACATGTTTCATGTATAATTTCATGTAATAACAAATAACATGTGTAACAGCGGGAATCGAACCCACGACCTCCGAGTCAAGAGCCGCGCTCTATATCACTATACCACGGAAGCGTTCAAGTAAGTAAGTAGCTGGTCACAGTGCACTGCGCACATCAACGTCAACAACGTGTCACTTTGCGATATATTATTATGATCACATGTCATGTCTGGCATCAGTTCAGTCCATCAGTCTGAGACTGACGACAGAATGATGACTGAAAAGTACACAATAGCATAATGATCAGTCCTTCAATCAATCGGTTAGACGATCCCATCATTATTGACCAAACTGATTAACTGATGCCAGATTGATCGTGTAGCCGTAGTCTAAAGGTACTGTTCGGAGTTCACCGCAGCAAACGCGCGCAAAATTCACATAAAATGCCACTTTATGACAGGCCTTTTCAAAATTCATGTCGGTCATGTTCGTATATACATAATATTTACTTACAAGTTGAAGTTGATTTTTCGTGTTATTTCTAGATATTAATATAACTAAATGCTTAATAATTTTGTTCTTTAAGCATATTATGTTAAAAACCCGTAAAAAACCTAGTCTTACTTCTTCTGTCGCTAGCCATTTGTGTTTGTACAAACTTGGGGACTTAAAGAGCTCTTTGCGTTGTCTCACGTTGAGAGTAAGACGAAGTGTCAGCCTACGGGAGAGATTGCACTTGTGTTTTATACTTTCTTAGAGTTTTACTCGCTGCTTTTCTATATGTGATGCACGCTTTACACGTCAGTGTAGCCCCTTTCCAAGTTTTTCTAAAAATTTGTGTTACGAGTACCAGACAACGGATATATCTATTATATAAAAATGTGTTTTCACTTTTCAATTGTGTTAGTAACACTATAACTCGATAACAGCCGAACCGATTTGGCTAATGTTGGTCTTAAAACAATCCTGAAAGTTCAGGGAAGGTTTTTAAGTGACACGAAGTTTACCGGGACAGCTAATATTTGATACATTTCTACCACACATGTTATTAGTTTATTGAGATTTTATTATAATTCTAAATATATTTAAACAGAAAGGTCACATATTAATGTTTTAACCATATTATACGCCATTCATAACTTTCGATTAAAATACGTAGCACTATCTCTACGATGTCGTAGAGTCAGTGCTACTGCGTAGCATTATTATTATTATTATTATTATTATTTCTAGCCTAAACTGTCCCACATTAACTATGAAATAATAATAATAAGCCCGCTGGGCAGCTTGTGGCGAGCTGTTGGGGAGTAGCAACCCCACGTAAAATACCCGGCAGTAAATATCGAACATCGACCTTTAGAAAGAGACAATCGGCTAATTTCGGTTTCATAGAGTCGAGCGTTATCTTTGTAGCACACAGTAGAGCACACACCTATTTGACATTATGTCAGTCGTTGTTCAAATTCAATAGAGTGCAGTCGCGTCCAGTTCAAAATATATATTATCTAGAATTGTTAACACCCCTAAATTTGCTATAGTTGTAAATTTCCAAAAGAATTAAATACTTACGTAAACATTATTTGAACACGCTTTTTTATTTTATTTTAACCGAAACTAAAGCCATAACTTATAGAAAATTTGGTGTATTTTATACAAAGAATAATAAAATTGTCAAAAGAAGCAAACCATAATTGTTTAAACGGCTCCTAATATATATCGGAGTATTTGTATTTCGTGCGTTAGAGATAACGCTCTACATAACCAAAATTAGCCGACTGTCACTTTTCAAAGGTCGGTGTGCAATATTTGTCGTCGGGTACTGTACCCGAGTGCGATAACCCAGTGGGACGGAAGATCGACACGACTGACGAAAGAATCAGGCGCAGGACCGACTTTTTACATGCCCATCCGACGCATGGATCATCTTACTTGTCAGACAATCAGGTGATCAGTCTACATTGTCCTAACCAAACTTGGAAATAACATATTTCCGACTCGGGAATCGAACCCACGACCTCCGAGTCAAGAGCCGCGCTCTATACATAGTATTCAAACAACTTTAATTACGTGAAATAAAACAGTTTGAACAAAATTTTACCGATTAATATTAAAAAGTACTAAAAAATTTTATGCAAACACATCAAATTGATGTCAAAGTTCAGAAGTAAATATTTTAGTAACCAATATCCAAAATTCATAAAATTTTCCCAACAGTAATTACGCTAAACGAATGGGTATTATTATGAAAAGTTTACAATATTTTTATGCTCAGTTATTCTGTTGGTTATAATAAATTGCAAAGGTAATATTTTTGTATTATTTTCATAAAGGCTGTATTAATAACCATATTTTGTGGGTTCTTAGCTTATTAATACTTATACAGGAGGAAAGGTTTGCTTGTGTTGGTTTGTAAGAAATTGGGCACATATTGTTGACAGCTACTTTTTATGATGGAAAAGTGTAGTTTGAGTGATAATTTTTGTTTGTATAAGTAGGTTTTTATAAAAATAGGAGGCAAACAAGCAGATTAGTAGAGAGTTCTGTAGCGACTACTAGCGATCCGCCCCGGCATCGCACAGGTATAAAATATATTATAGCTACTGAAAAAATGATAAAATCGATAGCCTATGATCCTTCACGTGGTCAACTTCTTATCTGTGCCAAATAACACAAAATTGCTCCAGTAGTTCGCGAGATAAGCCCCTTAAAATAATTTCTCCCGTTTTTTCCACATTCTGATAAAATATACCCTATATCCTTCCTTAATAAATGGGCTATCTAACACTGAAATATTTTTCAAATCGGACCAGTAGTTCCTGAGATTAGCGCGTTCAAGTTAGCTCTTTCAAATAATTTTCCCCATTTTATCCACATCTTCCTCTATTTCTTCGCTCCTATTAGTCTTAGCGTGATAAACTATAGCCTTCCTCGATAAATGGGCTATCCTATGGGCTAGCCCTGAAAGAATCATCAAAATCCATTGCTTAGTTTTAAAGATTAAAGGGAACAAAGGGACATGAGGGAAAAAAGCGTTTTTTTTTATGCAACAAGGGGGCAAACGTGCAAACGGGTCACCTGATTTAAAGCAACTTCCGTCGCCCATGGACACTCGCAGCATCAGAAGAGCTGCAGGTGCGTTGCCGGCCTTTTAAGGGGTAATATGAGAGGGTAGGGAAGGAAATAGGGAAGGGTAGGGAAGGGAAAAGGGTAGGGGATTGGGCCTCCGGTAAACTCACTCACTCGGCGAAACACAGCGCAAGCGCTGTTTCACGCCGGTTTTCTGTGAGGACGTGGTATTTCTCCGGTCGAGCCGGCCCTTTCGTGCCGAAGCATGACTCTCCCACGTCAAAACGACTTTGTTTTATAATATGTATAGATGTATCAGACAAACAAACCTTGCGTTCTGATTAGTATGAAAAGTATGTTTTATAACATTTAATATAAATTATTATTTTTAACAAAAAAATTAAAACCGACTTCCAAGTCTATTCCAATATTATGAACTAAAAAGTATTAAATAACTCTTACTCTTGAATAGTGCCTTTTTCAGAATTCGTCTAAATCTCAACTATTTCTGTGCATACTACAGTCTTCATTATTTTGAAGTCGGTACCAGCTAATTTAATCGTGAGTTCAGTAATGTCCGAATATCTGAAACTTTTGGGACTAATACCGACTTCAAAGTTATGAAGACTGTATTATGCACAGAAATAGTTGAGGTTTAGACGAATTCTGAAAAAGGCACTATTCAAGAGTAAGAGTTATTTAATATGTTTTAGTTCATAATATTGGAATAGACTTGGAAATCGATTTTAATTTTTTTGTTAAAAATAATAATTTCACTCTTTTTAGTTATCTACAAAATAAGGCTTTATGCGTAAATAAAAAATACGAATGTTAACTATTCACATTATGTTGCTGTAAGCAAAATTGTGGTAAATGCTTGCAGATATCTAAGCGATGCTGCAATTTCCAAACTTTTATCTTTAATGGTTCAGGAGTTCTGTTCAGTGCCTTTGGACCAAGAGACACTTTCGTATGAAATTCCTGTTATTCGTAACTCATGTTTAACTTACTAGAAACAACATTTTAACCACTATGAGTGTTTTGATAAATTTCAAGGATTTCCCTCGATTGCTTATATATCCCATCATCCGATCAGATCACCACTTTCATAATTATTATACAAAATTAGGATTATATCCTATGCAACAACACAAGAATTTTGAAAATCGGTCCACAAACAGCGAAATCATCATCAAAAACATCTGCTTCGATGCAAAATATCACCAAAAGTACCAGTGATAATCATGGTGATGGTCAAAATGTGATGATGCATGGGATAATTAAAGTTGTGATGATGATGATTAATCAAATTGATATATTGGCTTATGCTTTCAGTTGTTTAAACGACGCCGAAATCCCCGAATCTGTATCTATAAGGATTCAAAAGTTCTGTTCGATACCTTCGGATCCAGGGTATAACCTGGTGAAAAGTCTTTTATTTTGGTAGTATTTACCTTGAATGCTTCAGAAAAAATTAAAATCACTATATGTTTCCATACAAATTTCAATGGGTCCCTTCGATTTCTCATGGATCCCGTCATCAGATCACCACTTATGTGAACATGGTACCAAATTCAGATTCAACCCTGTACAACAACAAAATAATCATGAAAATCGGTCCACAAACGGCGAAGTTGTGGTTGAACATACAAAAAAAATATATACAGACGAACATATAACCTCCTCCTTTTGGAAGCCAGTTAATAAACTAGCTGTCCCGGCAAACGTTGCTTTGCCATAATATAAAGTATTTCGCTCATATTATTTTATTGAAGTGACTAAATAAGTATGTCGCCATGGCAACGGCCATCGCTATCCCGTCGCACAAACAATGGTCGCCCTCAGTCTCGAGTTGTAACAATTTACTATAATTATTTATCCAACAAATGCACTTATCAATATATAAAGTACCGAGTAGCCGATTCTCAGACCTACTGAATATGCATATAAAATTTTGGTAAAAATCAGTGTATAGACATGAGCCAATCCTATATATCCTTCCCACTTTCAAATATCCCGTGAACCGGGCGTATCATCACGTCTGGTAACACCGCGTGAGAGGACACTCGACACAGAAGAGTGGCAACACTGGAAGAAGAGTCGAGAACTGGCCGTTGAGATCGACGTGCGCGCGTATGTGACTAATTTCATCAAAAATATCTAAAACTCAAAACTAAAAATCTCGCTAGAGGTTTGCTAACTGAATCGTGCCCAGTGTACTGTGGTGAATTAGTGGTGATATTGCGCCACAAAAGGTGTCTTCCAAGAGCTTTCGTTAGCCGGGCCGGCGACATATAGTGCCCCCGAGTTGAAGAGAGTATCCTGAGTCCAAACCTTTTCCCAGGTGAGTGTTTTTACTTTTCCACCACTGGGAATTCGCCAGGTATTAAAGCACGAGCTTCGGAGAAATGTAGCAGCCTTTCCAGCGAGAATCGTACATTTTTTATGGTGCCTCCTGTGAGGATTAATTTCGCCGCCAACTAAGGCCGATCAATTGCCTCACTAAATCTAAAGTTTTGCTAAGTAAATAGCATTTTCCGTCTTCCAGACGCATTAAAACTTATTATCTTAAAATAGCATTAATTGGTTAACTTAACTGTCATTGTTTGCCGCGGTCGCTGCACGCGTCCGCCATTATTACCTACACCTACAAATTTTATATATTTGCATTGAAATTCAAGCTTAATTGGATTCAATAATTTCATAACCATCTGAGGCATATTAAAGTTAGTTTTTATCAAAATTAAACTCTTAAATCTTAGTACTTAAATAGTAATATTGGCACTGCATTAACCTGAAGTTTGTGGTGTTATTTGTGGGTGTGGTTGTGCTCGAAATTATTTAGGTAAATCTAGGAAGTAAATGTTTTATTTATACCTTTTAATTACGTCAATGTCTAGATAGTGAAATACTATTTACATTCGTAAATTAAGAGAAGTGTTTGTTCAGTTTTTGCCAAGTCATAAAGGTTAAACAAAATGGCGGAAGCCGAATTGCAATCTTTCATTAAGCGTCGTGAATTCGAGTTTAAAAATGTACAAATCATTTACGATTTAATTAAAGAGATTAGCAAGGATTCAACAAAACTAGCGTCATTTAAGGCGAGGTACAAAAATATAGAAAAAATTCGTGCTAATTTTATTGAGTCACACGAACAGATAAATAAATTGCAATTGAGCATAAATCCAAAATATGAGTTCAACAATAGTGTTTTGTTTTCCTTTGACGAATTATATTACGCCGCGGTCGAATTCGCCGACTCACTCGGTTCGAATACTGCCACGATGCCTACAGAATCTGGACATCAGTCTTCTTCCTTTACTCGCGTTAAATTACCTAAATTAGAAATTCCTAAGTTCGACGGTCGTATTGAGAATTGGCAGACATTTATAGATAGTTATGTTCCGCTAGTACATAAAAAAGAATCGTTGTCGGATATCGAGAGGTTTCACTATCTTCTATCGTGCCTGTCCGGAGCTGCGTTGACATTGGCTAAGGGCGTACCGATTACTCAAGCTAATTATAATGTTGTCTATAACGCACTTTTAGATAGGTATGACAATAAGCGCGTCCTAGCGACGGCCTACTTAGAAAAGTTATTTCAATTAACACCGATACAAAAGCCGTCTCTCAACAACTTATCGGTATTTACAAATACTTTATACGAAAGTGTCAATGCGCTGCGCGCTTTAAATATTCAGGATCTATCTGAATTTATACTATTTTACATCGCTTCTCGACCTCTCGACATCGAAACTAAAAGGCGGTTTGAGCTACAAAATAATAACGAGATTCCGACATTTAATAACTTGATTTCATACTTACAAAGTTATGTAAAAGTTCTGGAGGTGAGTCAACCTAATATTATGACCGCCCCATCGAACATAACAATTAGTAAACCATCGCGCGCCGTCAATAGGGCTAGCGGCGGTAGCCGCTCGCAGGGATCTTCGTTTGTAGCTTCCAATAAACCTACGCATCTTATCAATAGTAATAAAGATAAACAGATGTTATGTTTATGTTGTAATGAAGGTCATTCAATTTATAGATGCGGTAAAATGCATTCTATGAATTTAGAACAAAGACAAAACTTCGTACGCGAATTAAAATTGTGTATAAATTGTTTAAGGCCGGGTCACACTAGCGAAAATTGTAAATCGAAATCGACTTGTTTCGTTTGTAACGGCAGACATAATACGATGTTACATGTTGAACAAAAGGTGTCTCGTACGAATGATTCGAACTCGTCGGACGGTGCTAGTACCGTGCTGACAGGCGCCACGTCCAGCACAGAGTCTCCTGTCGATCAGGGTCTTACCGCTAAGATATTAGGCTCGGCGGTCGTGCGCATCTACCGCGCCGACGGTTCGCTACAGTATGCGCGCGCCCTTATAGATAGCGGTTCGATGGATTGCTTTATTACGACTGCGTGTGCGCGTCGATTAGGTTTACATATTAAAAGGTGCAATTTAAGCGTGACCGGATTAGGACAAAGTAGTGTTTGTAATATAAAAGGTTATACTTTTGGTTCGATAATACCTCGTTCGAGTGAATCACCGAAGTTTGACTTACCGTTTGTAGTTTTACCTAAAATTACATTTCAAATGCCTTCCGCTACGTTGCCGTTGGCGGTCAAGGACTATTTTAAGCACCTCGATCTCGCCGACTCCGATTTTGATAAATCGGGTCCGATCGATCTTTTGTTAGGTGTTGAGTGTTTTGATCAAATATATACCGGCTCGCGCTTTTCGCCCGGCCCCGGACTACCTTGCGCTTTGTCTAGTGTGTTCGGCTGGGTTATTACCGGCAAGTATTTTCAAAACACAAAATCTCACGTTCCTAGTCAACCTGTTACGTCACTTCTCGCGTCTTCCTCGGCGCTCGAGAATATCGTGCAACGGTTCTGGGAGTCCGAGGAACCGCCGAAATGTAAAATTTCCGGTCCCGAGGACGATATTTGTGAACACAAATATAAGTCAGGTACATATCGCACCCCCGATGGTCGTTATGTAGTACCTATTATGTTGAAGGGTGATTCTCCGCCTTTGGGTGATTCTTATAGTCACGCGTCTTATCGTTTCTTTAATTTGGAAAAACGTCTTAATAAACAACCCGAATTAAAACGGGAATATAAGGAGTTTATGAATCAGTACGAACACCTAGGACACATGCAGCCTGCAGATGCTTCGTCTACTGATCGTTATATAATTCCACATCATTGTGTGGTGCGTCCGGAAAGCGCTACTACACGGCTACGAGTAGTCTTTGATGCTAGTAGCAAGACTTCTAGCCATGTTTCTTTAAATAATTTTGTCCACGTTGGACCAAAACTTCAAATCGATATTATCGACTTAATTACTAAATTTCGCCTACACAAGGTTGTTTTCACGTGCGACATTTCTAAAATGTTTCGACAAATCTTAATAAGACCTGAGGACAGGCGTTACCAACACGTATTGTGGCGTGATCATCCAAACGATAGCTTGGTGGAGTATGAACTTAACACTGTAACTTATGGAGTTAGTAGCTCCCCGTATTTGGCTATCCGAACTCTTAGGCAGTTAGCAGAAGACCACGGTTCTGAGTTTCCGAGTCGTGTGTCTGAAGTGTTAACCAAAGAGACGTTCATGGATGACGTAACCACGGGCTGCTCTACTCTCGAGGAAGCCAAGCAGTTAAAGGCGGATCTTACGTCTTTATTGTCTAAGGGCCACTTTGAACTTCGCAAATGGAGCTCAAATGAGCCCAGTCTTTTATCTGATGTTCCTCCGGATCATTGTCAAATTTCCAAATCCTTCGAATTATCAGGAGATGAATTTGTCAAAATTTTAGGTATTCGTTGGAATCCATCAAACGATAATTTTTCTTACCACTTTTCGGACTCTTTCGAAGTCAAGTTTACTAAAAGATCAATACTTTCAATTGTTGCTCGAATTTTCGATCCTTTAGGTTGGATTTGTCCAGTAGTTTTTGCCGCTAAATCATTGCTGCAAGACATGTGGCGATTAAACTTGTCCTGGGACGAAGATATTCCCCCAGACCTCGCTAAAAGGTGGCATCTAATTGCCGCAAATTTAACTGATTTACAGAAAATTGTTCTTCCAAGGCTTGTGATAACTTCGACACCGAAAGAAGTTCATTTAGTGGGATTCTGTGACGGGTCATTGAAAGGGTACGGTTGTTGTGTGTATATGTGTGTCGTTCCTGCTGATGGGTGCAGTTCCACAGTTGTTAGCTTACTGATAGGAAAATCCCGAGTAGCTCCGTTGAAGCCGACGACAGTGAATAGACTCGAGCTAAGCGCAGCAGTGCTTCTAGCAAAGGTCTTAAATCATATGTATAATCTTCTCAAGGACAAAGTCTACATTCGTTCGGTTCGAGCTTACTCCGACAGCACGACTACGCTATCATGGCTAAACACATCACCGCACTTGCTTAAAATGTACGTCGCAAATCGTGTAGTTCAGGCTACTGATTTGATCAGCCCTGACAAGTGGTATCACGTATCTACTGAAGACAACGCGGCTGACTGTAGCAGTCGTGGTGTCTCATGTCTAGATCTCATTGACCACCCACTCTGGTTTGCCGGTCCGCCGTGGTTGCAGTTGCAGCCTAATTTTTGGCCTTCAAAACAAGTGCTTCTTCCTAAAGAAGAGTTATCAGAATTAAAAACTCTAGCTACAGAGAACTTTCACGCTGTGCAAACCGAAAACGTACTTCTGACTTTAACTTCAAAGTTTTCAACTCTTACTAAAGTTCAAAGAACATTAGCTTGGTGTTTACGGTTTATTTCAAATTCTAGGTGTAAAAGGTCGGACCGTAAAATTTCCGCGCTCACTAGCGCTGAGCTTGACAATTCTATGAAAACTTTAGTTAAATTCACTCAAGGTCATTTTATGACTTCCCAAGTCAGTCAAGTGCAAAGGCACGAGCAATGTGAAAAATCCATTCAAAAATTATCTCCGTTCTTAGATGAGGATGGTTTATTGCGAGTGGGGGGACGGATTGATGACGCGAACCTTTCGCCGTCAATTTTACATCCTCTACTCTTGCCTAAGGCATGTAATCTTTCTCGACTTATTGTCGAACATTTCCATTTAAAATATTTACATTGTGGTCCTCGTACCCTACAGTCTTTAATCCAAAGAAAATTCTGGATAGTTGGATTGAGACTTCTTATCCGTACCGTACTATCCAAGTGCGTACGATGTTTCAAGGTAAACCCAGTTGCTAGGCAACCAGTCATGGGTAAACTTCCCGCGGCTCGACTGAGGCCTTCTCGCTGTTTTGAAACCACTGGAATCGATTTTGGTGGCCCGTTTTGTTTGAAGGAAAGTCGCCGTCGAGGCGCTAAAACTTATAAGGCATATATTTGCCTCTTTGTTTGTTTAAGCTCTAAGGCCATTCACTTAGAAGCAGTAACGGAACTTAGCTCAGAAGCATTCCTTGCCGCTTTAGACCGTTTTGTGTCTCGCCGGGGAATGTGTCAAACTATTATTACCGATTGTGGAACTAACTTCGTAGGAGCAAATCGGCATCTAAACGAAATTATAACCGAACTTAGTAAACATAATCAAGAAATATCTGACGGCTTGGCAAATCGTCAAATAACTTGGAAATTTAATCCTCCGGGTGCACCTCATTTCGGAGGTATTTTCGAAAGCGGTATCAAATCGACAAAATATCACCTTAAGCGTGTTGTCGGTGCCCAAGTGCTCACTTTAGAAGAATTTATAACAGTTTTAACTAAAGTAGAAGCAGTATTAAATTCGCGGCCACTTTGCCTATTGTCACCAGATCCTCAGGAATCTGACGTTTTGACCCCCGGACACTTTTTGACGGGAGGTCCTTTAGTTTCATTACCGGAAGAATTTCGGGATGAAAACCGTTGTCCACGTTCTCGATGGCAGATGATTCAAAAGATCACTCAGAGCTTTTGGCGTGTTTGGCAGCGTGATTTTCTCCACACGCTCCAACAGAAAAATAAGTGGTTCTCAGAATCCCCTAATTTAAAGAAAGACGATGTAGTGGTCGTTAATGAACCTAATCTTCCACCTTTATTGTGGAAACTAGCTCGCGTTGAACATGTTCATACTGGTTCAGATAAAGTAGTTCGAGTAGTTACTCTCCGAACTGCTAACGGCAAAACTATACGCAGACCAGTTGTAAAGGTCTGTCCTTTACCTAGTAATTAATTTCATAATACTGTATTCACTAGGGAAATACTGTCAAGCACGTTAAAATGTAGATGGTGTTTCCTTATTAGCTTTAGTTTCTAAATTTATTTATAAGTTTATATTTCGAGCACAGCTACCGCCTATTGATATCACTTTGCTTATGAAATCCTTGTGAATTTCAAGTGGGGGGAAAATGTATAGACATGAGCCAATCCTATATATCCTTCCCACTTTCAAATATCCCGTGAACCGGGCGTATCATCACGTCTGGTAACACCGCGTGAGAGGACACTCGACACAGAAGAGTGGCAACACTGGAAGAAGAGTCGAGAACTGGCCGTTGAGATCGACGTGCGCGCGTATGTGACTAATTTCATCAAAAATATCTAAAACTCAAAACTAAAAATCTCGCTAGAGGTTTGCTAACTGAATCGTGCCCAGTGTACTGTGGTGAATTAGTGGTGATATTGCGCCACAAAAGGTGTCTTCCAAGAGCTTTCGTTAGCCGGGCCGGCGACATATAGTGCCCCCGAGTTGAAGAGAGTATCCTGAGTCCAAACCTTTTCCCAGGTGAGTGTTTTTACTTTTCCACCACTGGGAATTCGCCAGGTATTAAAGCACGAGCTTCGGAGAAATGTAGCAGCCTTTCCAGCGAGAATCGTACAATCAGTAAAGCCGTTTTGGAGGAGTTCGTGGACTAACATTGTGACACGAGTATTTTATATATAAGATAATAGTAGTAATAACTAAATAGTTGGGTTATTCTTTAAAGAATAAGAATAATTACTTGTTCTGTTGGCTGTCATAAAAAGTACGTATTAAATTCTAGTATCTGTATATATTACTCCAGCTAACCCAGATGAGTTTTGAGTATAGTCTAGAGTCTAAACACTAGTTCCTCAATATTGCTCGCTGTAGCTCGCTCAGGTAAGGCTTGTATGTTATGTCTGGCCAACATAAACACACAGTCACTATATTAGCCAGGCTGCTCTTGTAAACTCGTGTAAACTCAGGCTGTTTAGGAGGAATAACAATTTAACACATAGTGACTTGAACATGAATAAAGTTACTAAAGTAAGTGAGAGTGACTAAAGTTTATACTCGTAGTAAGCTAAATTGTGTAAGCTAAATTGTGTAGCTAAAGTGTGTAAAAAATGTACAACTATCGTACACTTTTTAATTTTTTTTAAATTAAATAAGGGGGTAAACGAGCATACGGGTCACCTGATGGTAAGCAACTACCGTCGCCCATGGACACTTGCAACATCAGAAGAGCTGCAGGTGCGTTGCCGGCCTTTTAAGAGGGAATACGCTCTTTTCTTGAAGGTTTGCAGGTCGTATAGGTCCGGAAATACTGCTGATGACAGTTCGTTCCGGAGTTTCACAGTGCGCGGTAGAAAGTTACGCGAAAAACGCACTGTGGAAGACTGCCACTCATCAAGGTGATGAGGATGGTATGCTTTTCGCGTGGGACGATGGCGAAAAGTTGCAGGTAGTATGATTCCGAACAATTCTTCAGAGCACTCCCCGTGATACAACCGATAGAGGATGCAGAGCGAAGCTACATCTCGGCGTAATTCCAAGGGGTCTAAGCTGTTTGAAACACTATGGCAATCAACAATTCGAGCGGCTCTTCGTTGGATAAGATCCAGAGGGAGCAGTTGGTATTTTGGCGCCCCTGCCCAGAGATGAGAACAATATTCCATATGAGGCCGAACCTGCGCCTTGTAGAGTTGTAGGCGTTGGTCCGGACTGAAGTACTGTCTCGCTCTGTTAAGAACACCAAGCTTCTTCGAGGCTAATTTGGCCTTACCCTCTAGATGATATCGGAACTGGACTTCGCTCGATATGTTGACGCCAAGAATCTCAATGCTAGGGGAGATGGTTAAATATGTGCCCTCGAAACGATGATATACGACCATTGGTGACTTTTTAGTGGTGAACGCGCAGACTTGTGTCTTGGCGGGGTTGAATTAGACCAAGTTACGTCTACTCTACGAACAACAAAACTACAGGAAACGTAACTCCCATACTTCAACCGTTTTAAATTTGGCTCCTTTTCGAACACTAAAATATGACAATTCAGATTCTCGCCAAGGTCGTTTCCCAGGTAACGTATCATAATGTTGCGCGCTGGACGACAGCCTGCGCGGTTATTGTCACTGTCACAGTTATGAAACAAAGCCGTGGACAATAATTGTCAAAAGCGGATGGCATTATGCAGTATACACCAAATATAATATTATCTACTATCACGAAGAAAAGAGTACATAATTATTATTTTAAAATCAAACATTTTCCTCTGATCCTTAAGTCATCGATAATAAAAATATATAATAATTTTGAACAAACCTTGTACGACTCGGACGAATTTAAAACTATCCAGAGCACCTAGACAAGACGTTTTTAGATTACAAAAATCTATGTGCTAAATTATTACAGAATTGAAATAAGAAACTTACGGTGCAAATGCAGATTTTCGTAATCTCTTTAATTTTCGGTCATTACTCATACAAAATATATCATGACTAATAAAGTGTATGCTACATTAACGAGTAATCTGGCTCGGCATCCAATTCGGTTATTTCTTACTAAACGAAGTACGAACGGCATTATAAAAGTAAGATACTCCATACTGATGTCAGTCAGACCCTCGTTTATGAATTATGATTAAATTGTTACATCTTGCATAACACTGTCCATGACGACTTTGTAAAAATTTTGTAATTATATTATTTTTTGATTATTGCATTTTTACAATAACATGTAAACTTAATAAGAAAAACACAAAGAGACCAGCTTAATTTTACGCAAATACCCTGGCATCCAACTTAAATAAACCATCTTTTTGGGCATATTTTTGGGTCGGAAAAAATACAAGAACTTTACCTAAGCATAATTTAAAAAAATTCACTTACTGATGAAACTTGAAAGGTTATTCCTGTATTAAAAGTCGTATCTGTATGACTTCTACACCATTTCACAGGGCATTTAGGCATTTTAACAACGAAAATTTTGTAAAAAGCTACGTAAAAAGTAAGTAAACAAATTGTAAAATGAGTTTGACAATAATTATCATGTCAACCTGGTTGAATGTCACTCGTGTATATAAACACGAAAAATGTGTACCGAACACATGCATAAAGTATACATGTATTCGGGTCACATTTTGTAGCCTTTTGGTGCATTTTTTTGACGGAGTTACTCTTCCTGTAGTTTAACCTGTAGTTCCAGCGTCTACCCCATTCAGAGACCTTCTCCAATGAATTCTCCACCTTAGACACAAGTTCGTTTCGACTCTCAGTGACATTTTGCCGAGAAATTTTGGGGGAGCCGGTATATACAGCATCACCTGTACTGTAATGCCGCTGGTCTGCAACATGTCATTGATATGCAGTAAGAATAGAATAGGTGATAGCACGCAGCCCTTAGGCACACCAGCATCAACAGACTGAGTTTCCTAACATTCGCCGTCAACTACGACCATTATGCTTCTGTCTGCTAAGAAATCAGTGACCCACTTACATAATTTCTCGGGCAGCCCGTATGATGGAAGCTTTGATAGCAGCGCTTTATGCCAAACCCGATCAAAGGCCTTCGCAATGTCCAAACTAATAGCCAATGCCTCTCCCTTCGACTCAATTGCCTGAGCCCAACGATAAGTCTTTTACGCCAAGAGATCACCAGCCGAGCGACCCTTACGGAACCCGTATTGTTTGTCGCTTAGTAGTCCCTGGCCGTCCAAGTATCGAAGAATCTGGCTATTGATAATGGATTCCATTATCTTCGAAAAGAGAGAGGTTATAGTGATTGGTCTGTAGTTGGAAGGATTTGAGCGATCACCTTTTTTGGGGATCGGGTGCACCAAGGCTGTCTTCCAGGAAGCCGGGACGATGCCAGTGGAATAGGAGAGCCGAAAAAGACGCGTCAAGACCGGAGCCAATTCTGGAGCACACTTTTTCAACACAATAGGCGGGATTTCGTCAAAATTAAGAGCAAAATTTACTTTCCATGTAATTTGTTGATTTCCATGTTTTGATTGTAGTGTTGAACTTGGTCGTGTTTCTTAATATAGTGCAAAAGAGCACGAAAAATTGTGTTTTATTAGTGTCCAACATTTACTTTAAAATAATATACGTATGGTAGAGTCGCGGTGTGTTTTACTCGTAACAGAATTAAACCATTTTAGTTCCATGCGTTTTCCCACTTGTAAGCAATCCTGTTAATTATTACAGCTCAACACTACGTCGCGTTACGCTGCATTGCACCCGACGTTAATGAATGCGACGACGCGTTAATCTTTAATTAACTTACGTTAGTTGCAATCCTTAAATCCGTATAAATACTGTCTGAAGTAGTCACTACATGCTAACATAGGTGCGAATGTCTGCCTGTCTGTTGCGCTTTCATGCCCAAGCCACTGAAACGATTTTGCTAAAATTCGGTATGTAGATACTTTGAGCCCGGGAAAGGACATATAATACTTTTTATTGCGGAAAAAAGTACGGTTCCCGCGTGATAAATTAATTTTGGCGCAACGGAGTAGCTCGCGTCAACTAGTGCTAATTTAAGTGCGATTGTCAGTCTGTCTGTTACGTCTTCATGCCCAAACCAATGAACTGATATTGCTGAAATTTGATATGGAGATATGTCCGGGGAAGGACATAAGATACTTTTCATTCCGAAAAACGGTTCCTGCGCGATAAAATATTTTTTTTTTTGCTAATAATACAGTGTGTAACAAAAATACTTATTTTTGTTACACACTGATAATACTAGGGTGTGTACATTTGTTCCTTATAGAGAGTTCACTGTGAAAGTTGAAGCGCTGAAAGACGAATTT
Organism: Polyommatus icarus; assembly: GCA_937595015.1. Lineage (NCBI taxonomy): Eukaryota > Metazoa > Arthropoda > Insecta > Lepidoptera > Lycaenidae > Polyommatus > Polyommatus icarus. Next base: position 16,645,712 of record OW569335.1, read on the forward strand.
TTTTTTCACTTTTGTATGGGCATCCGCGGCCCGAGCGTCACGAGTTTCCCCATACAAAAGAGAAAAAAAATTTTTGGTCTTTCAGCGCTGCAACTTTCACAGTGAACTCTTTACAAGGAATACGTACACACCCTAAAGTATTATCACTTAGTTATGTTACACCCTGTATAAGTGCGAATGTACTTTTGCACGATTAAATCGCTGCACCTATTTTGATGAAAAAGGACACAGGTAATTTTAAACATATTAATTATAATATCTATGGACGCTTCACACCAGACGTGGTGTGAAGCCAAAGTGTGAAGACGTGGTGTGGGCCAGACTGACGAGTCTGGCTCTGTGCTAAGTACCTAAAGGACTTGTGTTAGGTACCAGACAACGAAAATACATTTAATACTTTTATACTATACATATTATATTTGAGATTTTTACTATATTATCATACACATATTTAATACACATCCAGACCCGGCAACAATGAAAACATTTTGTTTCGTCGGCGGGTTTCGAGCCCGCGACCCCGGCTTGAGCTGCCACACACTCAATCAATTGAGCCACAGAGGTCGTCAAAACAGTTTGTTTCCGAAGACTGAATGAAATTTCGGCGCAATGAATATGAATTAATATTCATAGCAATGAGAATGCAGTAAATATGTCATTAAATTGTTGGAAACAAAAGTAATAATTTGACTACCGATTTCAGTTGCAGTATTTGTAAATAATTTGAGAGTAGAGTCAATACTGAAATATTATTTGCGGTGAGAGCACTAGCCTTAATACGGTCGCTGTTAAAAATTAATTAAACACAAATATTCGTTGGTATTGAAACATAAAAAAGTGTTTTATAACATTGTGTTTTGAAAGAATATTATTATTTCTTCAAATTTCTTCTTTTTTAGTTTTGATTTCTTCGTTCTTCTTTCCAAGTTATATAAACTACTGCTGTGATATAGTATTCGACTTGGCCGTACAAGTCGCCAAAAACATACCCATAACTGTTAAAATTTTTAAAAATTAGTTTATCGCGCGGTTTTATGGTTTACCCTTATTTTTCCGGAATAAAAAGTATCATAATATTTCTTTTCCCGGGACTCAAAATCTCAATACCAAATTTCATCAACATCCGTTTAGTGGTTTAAGCGTTAACAAATAGACAGGACACTTTCACATTTATAATATTATAATGGATATATTTTTGTGATTCCTACATTTCATAAAGATGTTAAATTCAAATCAACTACTTATACGGAAAGTTCGATCGTCTTAAATTCAATGAATCGCCAATAAAATTGTAAGTTTACAAAACGATAGTAATATATCGATTTATCTAGGGTTCTATCGATAATAGCGTCCATTCGACTTTAATAACGGACGATTATTGGCCTCCCAGAATGTTCTTTTCCCTCGTTTTTATCGGTTGGAAAAAAACATTTATCAGTTCGATAAGCCTTATTTGAAGTTCAACTAAGGAGTTTACTTTAATACTGTTTTTATTAGCAAGTTAAAAAGATAGTATCTCTACAGTATTCTTAAAGGTATGTTCTTTTCTGAATGGCCTTAGGAAATCATTTGTATTATCATAATACTAGATGAAAACCGCAAATCCGTTGCGGCAAAATTCTTTACGATTAAAAGTATCCTACTTCCTTTCACGGGACTCAAAGCTCCATACCGAATTTCAGCAAAATAAGTTTAGACTTTAGTGACTTGGGCGTATAGCGGTAATAGACCGATAGACTTCTCATTTTTAATATTAGTATAGATACTGATGAAGATTATGAGTTCGTAATATAACAATTTTATGTCTGAACAATAAAGCTCTTAAAACCTTAGCCCTAGAACAAACTTTTTTTTTGATTACTAGTAACTAACAAGCTAATTTTTGACCGACTTCCAAAAAGGAGGAGGTAATACGTTCGGCTGTATGTATCTTTTTTTTTTTTTTTGAAAGAAACTTTTGGGACTGGTACCGACTTCAAAATAATGAAGACTGTAGTAGGTATGTACAGAAATAGTTGAGATTTAGACGAATTCTGTAAAAGGCACTATTGTTTTTACCTTGGAAGTCGGTTTTCATTTTTTTTGTTAAAAATAATATTTATGAGTAGCTTCATTTTGATAAGACGAACAACATTTTTATTTGCGAAAAATCTCGAAAGTGGTAGCTAACAGAGATAGAAAGGATTTTATACTTTACTTGATCCTAAAATATGGACTGTTTTATTTGTAGGACAATAATACTCTTAAATTATATGGTTACTAATCTATCAGCCCGTAAGGGTTCTGTAATCAACAAAACTTGGTTGACTACAGAACCCTAAAACGGAACCCTAACAAGCTGATTTTTTGTATTTTGATAACTAACCGACTAACGAAATTGTAGTCCGCAGCGAAATTTGTTTATCGCGCGGAAACCGTACATTTTTGCAGCAAAATTATTTCCCGTCTTTTATAGAATATTATCTATTCTAAAATACATACGAGTATAATCTTAATCTCAACAAATTTTATGCGGAACTGCTTATTTCGGAGTCACAATGTTAGTAAGGAAGTAAGAATTATCGTAGCGTAACTATTGTTCTTACCGCTACTATGAAGATGATAACTCCCCCATGGTCCAGTGGTTTAGAGCGTGGCTCTTGACTCGGAGGTCGTGGGTTCGATTTTCGCGTTGGAAACAATATGTTATTTCCAAGTTTGGTTAGGACAATGCAGGCTTATCACCTGATTGTCTGTCAAGTAAGATGATCCATGCGTCGGATGGGCATGTAAAAAGTCGGTCCTGCGCCTGATCTCTCGCCAGTCGTGCCGGACGTGCGTCCCACTGGGTTGAGAGTAAATGAATAGAGTGCTTTTGTTTTCTGCGCACACACGTGGGCACTACAAAATTACTCCTGCGTAACTGGCCTGGTTTCATTGAAGCCGGCCACCACCACTGAAACCGGTGTGGGAGTTATTATTATAAAGATGAGGATAATGATGATGATGATGAAATAAATCTGAAAACACGAGCTCTTACCGTTAATACTTTTATCCGCGTTAACAATGTATCAGATTGTCCAAAACTTTTAACAATACGTCACGGAATCGACGTGAGAGAATTATTTGATCCTCTTACCAACTTCCCGAAACTTCTTACTTTATGATGTAGGTGTGTACTTTGTGAAAATTAAATGAAAATATAATAACGTTTGCCGTATTACTAGCTGATCCGGCAAACGTTATTTTGTATATGCGTTTTGGGATCAACTGATTTGTTATAGAATAATGGAAAAGAGAGCATTCTTATGGTGCTCCCAGACAGAAGTTATATAACGTTATAAAACATTGTGTAACACGATAACATTTTATAACATCGTGTAACATACGCTACAACATGTTAAAAAATAAGACGTGTCTTTTGTTATAATTTCTTACAAAATGTTATAAGTACAAAAATGCTGAAACTGGCCACTATCACCGAAATCTGTATCATAGGCATTATATTATGTTGAGGGGTAGGAACCTCTTATTGATAATTATTAATTATTACATAATATTACTAGCTGTCCCGGCTAAAGTTGATTTGCCATAATATTATAAAGTTAAAAGTATTTCGCCCGTATTATTTTATTGATGTGACTAAATAAGCATGTCACCATGGCAACGTCGATCGCTATCCCGTCGCATAAACAATGATCGCCGTCAGTCTCAGGTTGTAATAATTTATTATTATTTATTCAACAAATGCACTTATCAATATATATAAAGTACCCAGTAGCCGATTCTCAGACCTACTGAATATGCATATAAAATTTGGTAAGAATGAGTAAAGCCGTTTCGGAGGAGTTGTTGGACTAACATTGTGACACGAGAATTTTATAATATATAAGATTATCCCCAGCCCCAATGCTTAGAGTTAATTCACTGTTTAGAAAATACTAAACCTCCTATTATTCAAAAATCAAAACAAAATATTAGTGATGAAGCAATAAACGATCATTTTATCTAATAACAACACGAAATTTATAAATCTTTAAAATAAAAGCTAAAAAGTGCTGATTATAAAATTAATCTCAAAAGTGTTTCTGTGAAAAATATTTACCTTGTAAAAGTGTTTTCTTTCTGTTGTTTTGTTTACAAAGAACTTCTTGTAATATCAAGCTTATCTGGAGCAAGTTCGTTTTTATTAAACATAAAAATAATAATAACTTACTTTTAAATCGACAATATTATAAAGTATGTACACTACCTCTTAACCGACTTAACCCATCAAGCCCCATAAGGACACCGGTGACCGCGACAACAATAGAATAACAATAGATTTCCAAGAATCCGCGTTTGAAGGTTTGAACTTTGAGTCTTAACACTGCCACAGTGTAAAAACTACTAGTAGTCCAGCTTCATAAATTGTAAGAAAATACTCAATAAAATTTCTGATAAATCAATAGCTGACCACGTCTGAATTTGTGGGCATTTCAATTGATAGCAATTGTAAAAATATTATCGATTGCTGAAAACTATTCAAACGTCGTTTCCTTTCAATTCCGGACCATATCAATTATTGAGTAGGTATGTCAATTGCTGACTGTCAAATTCCGAGCATGTAATAATATGCGTGGAAACTGACAATAATAATATAATCTATGGGAAAAATCAACGAGATCATATTATTTGTTTAAGAAAAGCAAACTTTAAGCATTTAGAATGCAGCCGTAAGATAATCTTATATATAAAATTCCCGTGTCACAATGTTCGAAACACGAACTCCTCCGGAACGGCTTTACTGATTTTTACCAAATTTTATATGCATATTCAGTAGGTCTGAGTATCGGCTAATCGGTACTTCATATATTGATAAGTGCATTTGTTGAATAAATAATAGTAAATTATTACAACCTGTGACTGACGGCGGTCATTGTTTGTGATCGACGTTGCCATGGCGACATAGTTATTTAGTCACTTCAATAAAGTACTATGGGTAAAATATTTTATATTATGGCAAAGCAACGTTTGCCGGGACAGCTAGTAAATAATAAATTTTATATCTATCTCACTCTTGCACCTTAGCACTTGATAATTTGGCCGTAAGTTCTAATGAACAAAACGTATATCCATCTCACTGGCCACACCTGTATTTCAACAGGATCTTGGAGGGAGTCCAAGCAGCTCATATATCTCGCCGGCTCGTTAAGTACACGTGAAATGCTACTTTTGTAATTGTTTGACTCTCGCCTAGTGCTTTAATAAATTGGGACTACCGTTTATGATCTACTAGATTACGCCCGCAACTCCGTTGCGCCAAAAGTCGTTTATCGCGCGGGAATCGTACATTTTTCCGAGATAAAAAGTATCGTATATCCTTTCCCTGGAGTCAGAGTATCTCCATACCAAATTTCAGCAAAATCGGCTCAGCAGTTTGGGAGTGAAGAGGTAACAGACATACAGATAGACAGACAGACTCACTTTCGCATTTTAACTTTATAGCTTCCTACCTTCTTCGATATAGTACATTTCCCATCTTTATCATACTGATTTTGAAATAGTATATTAGTATTACTATGCTGTTTTAAAATCTGTAACAGGGCCAGCTAAGCGAGCCCCAGTATAGCACACAACCTGAGCACTTTTGTGGTACACTATACAAAAAACTCTCACGACTATTGATTTGTCCTTTAACATAGTACCTAATTTTTATTTATATGTAGAGATATTGTTACCATCGTGTCAAGGTTTGGTAAAATACAAAAAAACGACGCGAGCTCTCACAGAGCTCGGCTTTTAGCTAGTATTTACAATAACAAATCAAAATAGAATCATTGTACACTTTCAACTGACAGTGTTGCCAACTGCACTTCCCAAATTGTTTTACCCTCCACAAATTCCGGGAGTTTTTTCCGTGATTTACTCACGGGCTGACCAATTAGACTCTCGACTTATATATCACACTCTTTCACTATACGTGATATCTTCACACGTCAAGAATCCGACACGATATTACAACAGATTTGTTTACGATATTTTGGTACGACATATGATATGGATGATTTGCTTGAAATGTTACACTATAATGAGGAACGAGTGAACTCGTTGTTAAAAGTCAATACTATCTCAGAAATTCAAGAAAATCATTTAACTGGAGGAATATCACCTGATATGAAAAGCCAGAAGGTAAATACTGAAAGCCAGACTAATATCTGCCTATTTAGTGATGAAATAGGAAGAGACTTGGGTACATATCTTTATAGAATGTGCGGGCAATTGGTCACTAACTTTTGTATGCCCAGAGCTACTTACTGTGAGATATGTCTGAAATATGAATAAAAATATAAAAGAATAGATAACGCACCGCAACTCCGATGCGCCAAATTCGCTTATCACGTAGGGAACCGTACATTTTCCGGGATAAATAGTCTAAGTAAAAAGTCCTATGTCCTTCCTCCTTTCCCGGGACTCAAAGTATCTCAATACCAAATTTCATCTAAATCGGTTCAGCGGCTTAAGCGTAAGGAGCTGACAGACAGACGGACAAACACACTTTCTTATTTATAATAAAATTATTAGTTTTATTTTCATCTAGTTTAAAAGTCTTGCAATTAAATGTGCATACTAAGGGCCTGTTTCACCACTTCCTGATAAGACGAAGAAGACTACCCAGCACTAAACTAGACAGATAGAGTATGGAGAATCTGTCAAATAAGTTGTGGATAGCCTATCCGGCACTTTATCAGGAAGTGGTGAATTAGGCCCTAAGAGTTGTTCCTAAAAGGTCTCCAATCTCCATTATCATAATTCATGGATGAGTCCACAGGCATATAATTTCAATTTAAACAATTAATTGGAAGAGCTAATTTAATAGAGGCACACGTGCAGAAATAATAAACGAAGATGTCAATCACAAAATTGGACGGAATTTGTAATAGCCCTTTCCAGGAATTGATTTCCAATTACTGATGAGGACGATTGCTTGATATTGAGATACATAACTGAAAACATGAGTGGATGAAGTGGATAACTAACAATTTAAAAACTGGCGTTTTTTTATAAGTGGAGGCTATAGGACCGGAAATATGATTTGTAATAAAAAATGTGGGTTCTATGGACGCTTCACACCACGTCAGTCTAGCCCCGTGCTAAGTACCTACCTGAAGGACTTGTGTTACGGGTACCAAGCAAGGGAAATATATTTTATACTTTCATAATTACTATATATACATCTCTACTATATACATCTCTAACATAGCTAAGAAACTTAGTTCAGCCGTATTTGCTATTAGGAAGGTAAGACTTTTGACGAACGTTGAAACAGCACGTATGGTATATTTTAGCTACTTCCACAGTATCATGTCTTATGGTTTATTATTATGGGGAAGTGCAGCTGACATTCAGACTATATTTATTCTGCAAAAACGAGCAATACGTGCCATATATCGACTAGGACCCAGAGATTCTCTAAGAGAAAAATTTAAAGAAATAAATATTTTGACAATTGCATCTCAGTTTATCTTTGACAATATAATGTACATTAGAAAAAACATTCACAATTATGACCAACAAGCTGATATTCACCCTTTCAATACCAGAAATAAGAACAAGTTAGTTAGTAACTATTCACGGCTTCATAAAGTTCAAAATACATTTGTGGGACTCGGCATACGTTTTTATAATAGATTGCCTGCTGAGATTCTAGACTTACCATTTACTAAGTTTAAGGGATGTATCAAAAATCAATTATTGAATAAAGGTTATTACACAACAAATGAATATTTTGAAGACATTCAACCATGGAAATGATTACTAATTATTTGTAATGTGAGTTATAATTACTGTAATTGTTAAATGTTAGTTGCAATTATCTTATCTGATTATCTGACATCAATTATAATATTTACGACATTCAATTCAATTGTTATTGTATTTAATATTTATGACATTCACGATTAATAATTAATTAAGTAGTAAGTAATTTATTTTAAATTTATTTTTTATTTTTGGACATTATATAATAAAACAAAGTGTGACATTAAATAATAATTATTAAGTATGTATGACTTATCTTTATGTCAATATGGTAAAATATTATGTTGTTGTATTTGGTAATAGTAATAAGTGGTGACAGGAATGTAAATTGTACAATGGGTTTTTTGTGATAATAATTTAACGCATATCTTATAAGTACTTACTACAATTAATTTATATTGCAATTATTGTGACGTTCATAAGTGTTACTGTGTGACCTATGTGAATAAATGATTTTGATTTGATTTATACAATATATTTAATACTCATCCATGACCCAGGAACATTGAAAACTTTTTGTTCCTTCGGCGGAATTCGAACACGCGACCCCCGGTTTGAGCTGCCACGCACTCATAACCGTTGATCCACAGATATAGATAACAGATGTATTAGCCAGATGATTAACTAGGTAAGTTATAAAGTTTCTTATAAGTAATAAAAAAAATATTAGTAATTCTTACTAGTTTGTAAAATGTTAGTTACCCCATTCATCTAGTCATGTCTACTATTTTCTGGGAAAGCATCTAAAGTTAAGTTGGAATTATTTTTAGTCGCTCTTCTGCTCCTAAATTAAATATATTTTATAATTATATTCAAAAAACTACATTTTAAGGGTACTGTCCGGGCTAATGTAATACTTTTTTCTTACCTCCGGGCGGAAAGCGTCAACATTCTTCCCGCTGCGCTTACCGATGTTGCTGTTTTCCGCCTCCGTCGATGAGAAAAATAGTATACGCACCATGGGCAGTAAATAAGAAAGCCTCAGATCACATGTTTGTTGACAATTACACGTGATCTGAGACATTTCTTATTTTCCTGCCTGTTTAATGTACTATATCTCAGGAAAAATAGTGTCCATTGCAAAATCGATATATATATCAGTATTTACTGTTTCTATATTATCATTTATTCACATGTATAACTTCTGTGGCTCGGTGGTTAGTAGGTTTTTATTTTTCTCAATTCAAATTACTTAATAAATATAATATTTTGTCGATACTAATACTTGCCTGTTGTTACTATTGATCGACTCCAAAACTACTAGGCTGACTTTGATGAAATTCTACACAGACATAATAATATAATGGATGACTAAGAACGATATAATAACATACTTTTTACAACGGGGAATTGTACCATCGAGGAAATTGATTCCTATGCATTTGATAGACCAACGTTATTTGGTCGAATATGTCAATTCAATGTTATTATTGTGATCTGTCGGCTGGGTTTGACGTAACGCAATCAAACTACGTAGGTCCTTGATCTGCATAGGAATCAATTTCTCTGATAGTACAATGTACTGGTCCTTTCAGGGGAACCTATTTCTTACGTACGAAGTTGCAGGATCGAATGTCGTATATCGTAAAGTGTAAACCTAGAAATCCTTTTAAATGAAATGCGGTCACACGTCGTGCCTAATCCATGACTTGTGAGGTTTGATCTACACTGAGAGCTTTCGGAATACTATAGCTAACGTTTTTGAATCGGCTTTCTATTATTTTATTGCGAGAACACTGAAGATTGTGGAGTAAGGATAGGCGCTGTCTTACTAAAATTTGGTTCCAAGTTAAGTGACACATATGGAATTTGCAACGCATCCGTACGGCACAACAAGGTTATAACAAAATTACCTGTCCAAATATTTTAATATTTAAAATATATATAAATATATTTGGCATGATCTATATTCACTTTCCACGTAAAGTACATTTCAATTGTTTTCTATAAATTTATTATACCTTTAAGTACACATTTTTTCCAATTGTGTTGAAGAGGGTTATTTTTTTTGAATTACTAATTTTTTGTGTGGAGATCAACGTGAAATATCTCTTTACATCTATTCAGACCGCAACACGACGCGTAGATATGCAGATATGGATTTGACCGATTCGCGAGACGTCTCACGCAAAGAAAATCTTGACAGATTTTAATTCATACAAATACAAATTTATGCCGCGCCGCGCCTCGCCTCGCCTCGTCGCATTGTGGTCTGAATTAACCCTTATATTATCAATGCAAAAGTGCCTGTTACCTCTTCACGCCCAAACCACAGAACCGATTTGCTAAAATTCGGAATGGAGTTCCTTTGTGTCCCGGGAAAAGACAGGATATTTTTCATCCCGGAAAAATGTACGGTGTTTTGGCGTAACGGAGTTGCGGGAGTCGTCTAGTTCATCAGATATATTTTGTCAGACACTGTAATCTGTACACAAATAGTAGATCTAGAATTCATACAAAAAAGACACTTTTACGCTACTTAGAACCAGGCTGTGCCGAGTCATACAAATCATACCCAAGGGAGTAGGGACGAGTAACTAAATTGGCATCGTTTTACGTTATACAATTTTCTCGAAGCATTTTCTCGTATTCATTTACAAAGCGTTTGTATAATAATAATTGTTCTAAGGCTACTGAACCATCATGATCAATATCATTTTGTCATTTACTGCCTGTAGCCCTAGCACGGCAACCAGTGGAAATTCGAAAGTATAGACAAACTGTGGATATAAACTTTAGGTGCCGTTCCGATCTTTTTTCGTTTCGAAAAATTCAATTAAAATGCCACTTTATGACAGTATAATCACAAACTGTGGAGATAAACTTAAGGTGCCGTTCCGATCTTTTCTCGTTCCAAAAAATTTAAGGGAAATGCCACTTTATGACAGACTATAGTCCTAAGAATTCAAATAATATCCTACTTTATGACATAATATATAGTCTGTCATAAAGTGGCATTTTGATTGAATTTTTGTAGGTCACGATTAGCCGCGGTAAAGATCGGAACGGCACCTTAAGTTTATGTCCACAGTTAGTCTATACTCTATACTTTCGTATTTCTACTGGTCGCCGTGCTAGGGCTACTGGTAGCCGCGGCCTGTATCACACCAACATAACAAAAAGTACTTTCGTTAAGCTGGTTTCTGACTACGCTATAATATAATAGCATAATATAGTATAATTATAGCTCATAGCACAGGAATATCGCGCACCATACATTGTTATGGACACGTTTACACTGTAGTGTACTACAGTGTAGTGTACTAGTGAGCGAGCCCTAGAACAAATTTTTTTTTATTACTAACAAGGTAATTTTTGTGAGTAGCTTCATTTTGATAAGACAAGCAACTTGTTTGTCTGCGAAAAATCTTGAAAGTAGTAGCTAACAGAGATAGAAAGGATTTCATACTTTGATTTGATGGTCCTAAAATATGGATGGTTCTATTTGTAGGATAATGTCACTCTTAAATTATATAGGTTATTATTAACCTACCAATATACAAAAAATCAGCTAGTTAGGGTTCCGTTTTCGGGTATGTAATGAACAAAACTTGGTTGACTACGGTTGTTGGTTGGTTGACTATGGGATATAATATTATTCTTCTGATTCGTGATTTGTGTATGCTATACACAAATCACGAATCAGAATCTTCAAATCTGAAGAATCAAAATCAATCTTCGTTGAAACCGATTCATTAAACCGATTTATACAGAGTATAAATATGGTGAAACACGATGAAAATCATGGCCATAATGGTCAAACGCAAACTATTAAAAACCTGCCTCACTTTTGGTTAGTCAACTCTGCTTTTTTATTCGGTCTGAGGCAGAAACACCAATACAGAATTATTGCAACAAAAACACACGATTGTATTGTGGGGTGCTCGTTTGTTTTCGTATGTAAAACCCCACATAAAGGCGTGTACACACTCCGCGACGCGTGAATTATGTAATGTTGATTGTTCTTCGTTGAAACCGATTTTGGTGAGAATTGCGGTAAAAATAAATTTAGTTGTCACGTCCTCTTAAGTCAAAACACGATCGTTTTTGATTAGTTGTATTAAAAGCGGAGTTATGTTGTACATTGATATGAAAGGTACATCATTAGATTTGTTTTAGTCGGGACAAAAGTTTTAACTTAGACAATGTACCACCGAAGAAATTGATTCACAATAAATTGGTCTATACTTCCTTCTTCTTTCCTTCTTTCTTCGAAGAAGTCACGTGTCAAGACGCGAGTTTAACATTTTTACTCATCCCAAAGAAGTGCACACAAAATAAGTTTTCGCTTAACAATTGACTTTGACTTTGTGTCTAACCTCAGTTAAAATTGGTCACGAGTGATTTGGCCAAGTCGCGTAGTGCGAACACGCCTTTATGCAAATAACCCCAGTAAGTGCTGTGTAAATCGACTTGAACAACAATTGTGTCCAATATCGGCGAGGCTTGTTTTATTGAGAATTTAATTCACGTTCTACAAATGGAGGTAAAAACTTTAATATATCGCCGTGATAAATCATACCTATATACCTGTGAATGATAAAATGCTATTTTATATTGATGGCCCATGCGAGTGGCTTTTGCCAGGCTAGTTCCTGGGCTTGCACCATGAAACTGTTTTGAGACTCAAATAATCGGACGAGAATGCCGCGTCCTGCTCTAACAAACGTCAAATGACATTTGTTAGAGCAGGACGCGGCATTCTCGTCCGATTGTTTGAGTCTCAAAACAGTTTCGTAGTAGGCCTACAGAATCGGTGGTAGGCTACGGTGTTGACTTAAAATTGACAAAATTGGTTGTTTTTATTTTATATAACTTGCCTTATGTAACAAGCCCATGAATACGTTGACAAATAAAGTCTGCGTGGATTGTACAATCAGAGAAGTTCATTCCTAGGCAGATGGGGGACCTACGTAGTTTGGTCGCGTTACGTCACACACAGCGGAATGATCACAATAATTAACATTAAAATTTAAATTGATATGATCCAAATGACGTTGGTCTTTCAACTGCCTCAAAATCAATTTCCTCGATTGTACATTTCGAATTCTTAAAACCTAAGTTAATTTGAATATTTGGTTTAATATCTGTGTCAAATTTTATCAAAATTCCTCTAACTATTATTATCTTTTTGACTCTACATAATACTCCTATATTTTCACACGTAATATAAACCTTATAGAAATGTTCCAATTTTATGAAAATGTTATGCTAATATAGTTTATGTTTTAATTTTAATGAGGGGTAAAGGCCTCTTTCTAACCTAACCATCTTTCCTGGTCACGGGCCACGTCGTCTTGCCAGTTTGGCCCTGCAACGTTTCTTATGTCGTTATCCAGCGAGCGTTAGATCTACCTCTGGGCCGTAGTAGTAAATAATAAATATATTATTATATAATATACAGTTTACTGTATCCATACTAATATTATAAATGCGAAAGTGTGTATTCTGCCCTTCTGTCTGTCTGTTTACTCTTCACGCTCAAACCGCTGATTCGATTTTGCTGTTGGCATGGAGATACTTTGAGTCTCGGGAAAGGACATAATTTGATACTTTTTATCCCGGAAAAATGTACAGTTGCCGCGTGATAAACGAATTTTGACGCAACGGAGTTGCGGCCGTCATATACTTACTTATAGTATGGTACAATGTGTATCTCGTACATACAGTGTACGTTTACGGTTCATACACCGTACCCCTTTGAGTGCTGTGCACACACTTGCCTACTGTAATCAACTCCTGTCTTGTTTGTAGAAAATGACTTTAGAAGCGACATTCAAAGTATGAGAGACCTATGTGGTCTTAGGGCCAACCCACAGGTACCACAACCACACATAACCACAATCACACCACGGGCGTGGGCGTCGGGCGTATATTTCGTATTGTAAATGAACTGGATCGTTCACACGTGTGATACCGACCACGTCGCAACCACATCGCACCCACTGGCGACAACGAAACCACGTCGGCATTTTGTCGGTACGACAACGCAACTATAAAAAGCTGCAGCGACACCATTCACACGTAACCACTGCTCGACGACATTTTGTCGTTGCGATGTCGTGACTCGTGTGGTTGTGGTACGTGTGGATTGGCCCTTAACTTCAATTCCGCATGTAAAACAGTTCACCGTATAAAGACCATGAATTTCGTAATAGCGGTAATACCGTTTTATTTCTTTTACTGACTTAATGGCGTCCGAATATGTTAGTATAGTTTATATCGCTGTTAAATTTAGATTGCTATATTCTTACCTAGAAATAACGTTCCGTTTTATTTAGATTAAGATGAGATACAGTTGTTTACCTTTTGAATTACAATCCATTCCTTTTTCGAACAAGTTTGGTGTATTGATGTATTCTTCGACTGGACAATAATTGAAACTTCCGAATAAAAAACATTGAAAAGAGGGGTTTATCATTTGACCGATCATATACAAATTAGTTATGGACATTTTGGGAGTTAACTGTAAAAATTGTTGTGCTGAAATTTAAAAGTGTTAAATTTGACTTTTATGTTTTTTGAGAAGTAATAACCTAGTTACCTAACTAATACTTATAAAGTATTTCTAATACTTAATAATATTATTAATAACCATACGTCTTAGCCCGGCCGCACATTATCTGAAATTCTGATCAGAAAAATTCGGACGCCCGCCGGAAAGCACTGTGTTCATTTTGTTGTAGACCCCACATGCTATCAGAATTCTGACGTGTCAAAATGTATGAGTGGGGCGGGGCGTCCGAATTTTTCTGATCAGAAATTCGGATAATGTGCGACCGGGCTTAGGCAATGGATCATGACTAAAATATCCATACTTTAGACAATGGATCATGCCTAAAATATCCATAATTAATTAATATGCACCACGCTTAAGCCTATAGTGTAAGTCTGCTCCTTACAAAAGACCACAATAAAGAATTTCCCAGAATCCCACAGGGCATTGTTTATTAATTCCCCATAATCTGCCCGAGCCCTCAGCACAGCCCTCAGTCGGCCACAGGGCGGCAAGAGGGACGGACGCCCTACGCGAGTGTTGTGAGTGGATTGTGAGGAAGTAAGTTTCTATATCTTTAATATAAAAAAATATGTTGTAATTAAAAAGTATAATAATTGTAGTCGTGTACAGTACTAGTCGTGTAAATTACAAACAAACAAAATATATACTTTATTGGGCACGTGTATATTGATAAAATTACAAATACAAATAGGTACAATATAATTAATTGAACTACAGAGATCTTTACATATAAATAAATTATTATTTATCTCGACGTAAGTTTTTATAGATTCTATAATAATTGCAGTTATGTATAGTATAGTGAAGGAGTAAGGACACAAGGATATTTCATATTATACAATTGGACTTAATATTTTATAACTTCTAAATTGGTAGTTCTTTATAGACGTGTAATAATAAATATTAATAATACATAGTTCGTTATTCTATATGACTACAATTAAAGACGTGAGTGGAAAAACCAGATAACATATTACATCTTATGATAAGGATTTCTCAGGACTCATCTTTTTCCTTATAATTTAAACAAACCTTGTAACTAATACCTACTTCACTGTCCGGCTAATATATCTGACTATACATACCAACGCCATATTTTTTTTATTTTAAATATTTTTTTCGGCCCTAAAGCCTCCATTTAAGCAACCTGCTTCCTCCACTCATGTCACTAATTACATTATAGAGGTAAATACAAGATTATGCACAAGTAATAGAAAAATAACAAGTAAGAATAAACATAGTTTGTATAATATCTTGTAAGTATAAGTAGGTAATAATTATTGTAGTCAAGTAAAATAAAGAACGATGTATAA
This sequence comes from Polyommatus icarus, assembly GCA_937595015.1. NCBI lineage: Eukaryota > Metazoa > Arthropoda > Insecta > Lepidoptera > Lycaenidae > Polyommatus > Polyommatus icarus. The sequence continues at coordinate 16,661,324 of OW569335.1, forward strand.
AAATTAAATAAATTAATGAGAAATTATTTTAAGAAGGAATAAATTTTACAGCGTAATAACTAATAACTTAATATGTAGTCGTGGATCGTGTAAATTTTTGCTTCATATTTCAATTATTAATTTGAATTACCGGTTTGCAATAAATTTATTTTCCGGTATGCTTTGCGATGCCTTCCGTCGTTCTTATTCTAGGATTTGGCCCGGCATCTCATAGAAAACAAGCAAATTATTTTTAACAAAAAATTAAAACCGACTTCCAAGGTAAATACAATAAGTAATAATATGAAATAAAAAGTATTAAATAATTCTTACTCTTTAATAGTGCCTCTTTCAGAATTCGTCTAAATCTAAACTATTTCTGTACATACTATAGTCTTCATTATTTTGAAATCGGTACTAGCTAATAATAATTTAATCGTGAGTTAATCAGTCAAGGTCAGAATATATGAAACTTTTGGGACTGGTACCGACTTCAAAGTAATGAAGACTATAGTATGTACAGAATATTATTACGTCTTATTGTTTTTACCTTGGAAGTCGGTTTTAATTTTTTGTTAAAAATAATAATTTCACTCTTTTTAGTTATAATTTACCGGTAAACATAGTAAAAGCTGTCAGTTGTATATAGGATTTAGGTATGAAACTATCACAACTACTATACTCAGGCAGTTTTCAAAAAAGTATTTTCCTACGTAGGTACTTGCCTCATAGGTCCCATGATCAAATTGCAAACTTGGTTACCGCAACACCAAGTTTAAATCATTTACTTTGTAACAACATTAATATAATTTTCAAAATCACTCGACAAACTCGAGTCTCGATCGAATAGACTATCATGAAAAGTACCAATAATAGGGTCATAACCATAAGGTACTATTATGCATTCTGTGTCATAACTCATAACGATGCATCATCATCATCATCATAATTATCACTAGATAATTTTAATGATGATGATGATGATGATGATGATGAATGTAATTTGCATAGTAGCATATGCTTTCAGTTCTTAAAACATCGCCGAAAGTCCCAAACTTGTATCTATAAGGAATCCGGAGTTCTCTTAGTATCTTCGGAACCATAGCATGCCTTGGTGTAAAATCTTACTTTTTGGTAGCATATGCCTAGGATCCTTCATATAAAACCAAAATCACTAAATGTTTCCATATAAATTTTGAGGAGTTCCCTCGATTACTCATGGATCCCATCATCAGGTCACCATTTTTGTGAACAAGGTACCAAATTGGAGTTGAACCCTATACAACAAAAGAAAAATTTTGAAAATCCGTTCACAAACGGCGGAGTAATCGTTGAACATACACAAATAAAAATAAAAAAAATATATCCACAGCCGAACATATAACCTCCTCCTTTTCGGAAGTCGGTTAAAAATGGAAGGGCGTAGCGACAAAATGATTTTGTCGCGTAATTAAAAAAACCATAAATATATTTCATATAAACTATGGGCAAAAGGCTAAAGGCTAAAGCAGGGGTTCTCAAACTTTTTCAGCCTGCGGCGCACTTACAAGTCAATATTTTGTCACGGCGCCCTTTTTTTTTGAGACGGGGATTACTGTTGCGCATGCCGGAGGGTTAGGGTATAACTTCCCCGGGTATGTAGGACTCGCTGCGGCCGTAAAGATAGTGAATTGACCGCAGCCCTACCCACTAAAACCCGTCTATACTCTTCCACTCGTCGCACGCAGGATTGCGAGAACGCGCGGTAGGCCTGACACTTTGGTGTCGCGATGTGCGAAGAATACGCAGCGCATCGCGACCCTCTCGGGGACTCGGTGCAATGGGCGGCGGCATTCCCATACCGCCGCCCCGATCTCCCTGGCTAAGGTGGGACGCTGTCATGGTCATTTGGGTTGACCCGTCTTCGCCTGGGCCTACTTCTGCGACGAGGGTTGAGCGCCTCCCTCTCTCTTATGCGCTCGGCCTCCTCTTTTGCGGAGATGACATCGTGAGCGAAATCCTCCACCGCTTTCCACTCTTGTTCGCCGCTCAACATTGCACGAAACAGTGCCGGCAGCGATAGGTCCGGTCCGATGGCAGCACTGAGTGCCGCACGTTGTACTATCCAAGAGAGACACGCCATGATGGTATGTTCGGCCGTATCCCTGTCACAGTCACAGTGGTGACATCGCGTGGTTTCTTCTCGACTTACGATCTCGCACAGGTACCGACCGAAGCAGCCATGCCCGGTCAGAATCTGTGTGAGTCGGAAGGAGACCGCGCCGGTCTTCCTTGTCAACCACTGTTTCAGCAATGGTCGAATGGCCTGCACCAGATTTACGCTGACTGCTCTTGCAGCCTTTCCTCCCATAGTTCTAAAATAAACACCTTTTATGATTATATTTAGGTAAAACAAGTAAATAATAAACAAAATATTATATTTAATCATCTGCCTGCTTCACATAATTCTTGTTATGGATAATGATGGGGGATCGACTCACGGGCCACGGCGCCCCTCCTGCCTTTCCGCGGCGCACCAGGGCGCCGCGGCGCACAGTTTGGGAACCCCTGGGCTAAAGTGTATGCTTGAACCAATCTATGTACTATCAGAGAAGTTGATTCCTATGCAGATCGGGGACCTAAGTAGTTTGGTTGCGTTACGTCAAACCCCGCCGACAGATCACAATTAATATTGAATTGACATATTCGACCAAATAACGTTGGTCTATATAATAACTGCATAGGAATCAATTTCCTCGATGGTACAAATTTTGGAAGCTATCACTCTACTCTGTTGGCAAAATAGGAATCCCTTTTTTAACAGGGGGGTTTTGATTGATTATTCTGTGTTATAAAAGTTGAGCAAATCATGTTATTTTATTTTATTTTTATTTTTATTTTTATTTAATCAAGGTACAAAAATAATTAATCAACTAAGTCTTTACAAATTCGGCTAGTAAGTTAATAATACATTGGTGAATTCATTAATCTAAATATTGTACACAGCTTTTGTTAGTAAAAAAAAAATTACATTGACAATCAACGTCTTAATTTAGGAAAATATTAACAATTTAACACTGAAAAACTTTAAGGTGCATTAAGTATAACTAAATATCATCTACAGAGGTTCATTACAGTCAAGTAAAGATTTTTTATAAGCAAAAATTTTTTGATGAAAGATATCGATATTTACATCAGCCTTTGAACAAATTTCATTATAGGACTGACACATACGATGTAGCGGATTATTCCGTCCATCGTTATTGCTAAAAGGTTGAATGTCAAAGAGCACTGGCTTTCGTTTAGAACGTTTACTAATGGATGAATTGATGTTTGCAAGCAGTTCATCACTGAGCACACCATTAACTATCTTGTGGAGTGCACATAAGTCTGCAATATTGCGGCGTTGCCCTACACTGGTAAGACGGTAATGGAGAAGGCGATCCTCATATTCGGGTAGAGTATTTCTTAGGCGATCTTTGTTGCTTAGATATCTAAGAAATTTCCGCTGTATTGACTCAACTCAATTATAATAATAATAATAATAATAATTATTATTATTTATTGACTTAATCAGTACAACAATCCTACGAAGACTCTGACACCCAAACTAGGCTAATGCCCGTATCTCAGGAGTCAGCGGCTTCTCCCAATTTTTAAACATTTAAAAATAAAGGAGTTGAAAATATATATCACAAAAATAAGCATAAAAAATATATATATATAGAATTTATTTACATATTATGATTTATAATACATAATAAATAAATACAGATGTTCAAAAGATAAATAAATAAATAATACTATTACACAAAATACATTAGGATAAGTATTATGAATTTAACATTATATACAGCCAATATAACATTATATTATAATATTATTACATTAGTTAAAAAGATCTTCTGTCTCACAATAGTTTAATGTCAAGAGCCAGGTCTTGGTAATTGATTTACATTCGCGAAGTGAAAGGGGATAGAAATTTAATTTTTTGTTAATTTTATTGTAGAGAAAAGTTGAAAGATATGCTCGTTGTCGCCTTGCAAGTGTTGTGCGAAAATTAACTGTGGGGAGTACATTCGGTATACGACGTTTGTTACGGCAAATTTGTGGGTCGAAAGGGGTATTAGCATGTTGTTTGATTAATATATTATAAACAAATAGCTGCCTAATAGTGAGTAGCTCGCACTTTTTATATAAAAGTATGGTGGGATACCTATAGGGTCCAAATGTCATTACTTTAAGTAAGGACCTTTGGGCTCTTTCAAGCTGAATAAGGTATGACTTGCAGGCTCCACCCCACACACATACACAATAACTTATTACTGATTGCGCAAGCGCATAATAAATGGTGCGGAGGGTTTCAAAATCAGCGGCATACCGCAGCATTTTAAATGTCCAGATTAATTTGCGAGTACGTGAGGTTGTCATTTCAATATGGGGAAGCCAACTCAATTTACAGTCCAGCTGGACACCAAGGTATTTTACAGCCTCTGATTTTGTAATATTGGTGCAAGTACAATTAGTGTTTTTTTCGATACAAGTGTGTATTTTAATATTTATGTCTTCCACGCGAGAATTGACAGTTTGAAACTGTAAAAACGACGTTTTGGAAATATTTAAAGTGAGTAAATTATCGTTAAGCCATTGAGCTACTTTCTGCAGTCCAGTTTCGGCATTTTTGTGAACCTCAGTCCAAGTATCCCCATAGAAAATTATAGCTGTATCATCAGCATAGGTAAATATCTTGTTTTTAGTTAAATTCATGTTACATAAATCATTTATATAAAGAAGGAAAAGACTTGGACCGAGGACACTGCCTTGCGGGACACCAAAAATTACATTAGCATCGGAACTTATATTATTATTAATCTTTACTCTCTGTACCCTACCGCTAAGGAAATCTTTAAAAATGGATAAAGCTGCACCTCTTATTCCAATGCGCTCCAATTTATCCACAAGAATGGGTATCGAGACTGTATCAAATGCCTTGGCGAGATCGAGGAAAACACCAAGACATTTTTGTTTGCTGTCAAGTTTTTCGGTTACATAATCTACTAAGCTACTTACGGCATCTTCTGTTGACATACCAGTTCTGAAGCCAAATTGGGAGCTAGACAATAAGTTGTATCGGTTTAAGAACTGTATTAACCTCTTATTAAGTAGCTTATCTAATATTTTGGATAATGCCGTAAGCACTGAGATTGGCCTATAATTTGTTTTGTCGTCTCGTGCCCCATTCTTATGGACTGGAGTAATCAGGGACCTTTTAAATACTTTTGGAAAACAACCTTCTTCGAAGCATGTTTGAAGTAAGGCAGTGAGTGGAGGAACAATAACATGCCTTACCATTTTTAAAAATCGAGCTGGAATGGAGTCCCAACCTGTGGCGCAATCATTTTTTAAGCTTAAAATGAGAGAATTTACCTCTGTCTCATCAGGTGGTATAAGTACGAAGGAATTAGAACTATTTGGAACATTATTCTTATAATTAGTGTTGTTATTCCCTACAATTTTTTCAGCTAGCTCTTTGCCAATATTAGAAAAATACCTATTAATTTCTTCAACCGCGTCCATAGTATTATGTTTAGTAAGTAACTCATCAGCTGGAGATTTTTTACAAGTAGTATTAGTTATACTTTTTATTGCGTTCCAAGTTTCTTTACTCGAATTAGCACTTTTTAATAAGAATTTATCGTGTTCGCATTTTAATCTTCTGAGTAACGAACAACAAAAGTTTCTGTACCTCTTATAGGTAATTTTAAGTACTTCATTATGGGGATCCCTCTTTAGATTAAGATGCAATTTGTCTCGATTACGAATACAACGAAGTAAACCAGGGGTTATCCAGGGTTTTATCGATTTTTTGCGTCTATTATTATGCTATAGGCTTCGATCACTAATATACAAGATACACAGTCTCATACAAAACCTCTCGAAAATCTGTCCCCGAGTAATTGAGTTTAATGAAGTATACATTTATCTAAAATCAACCTTAATTATAGTAATTATTAAAGATCTTTTTATAAAACAATGAACATTTGTGTTTACAAAGCAATAAAATTTTTACGTCCGATGCACGCTTCATACTAAATTCAACCATCCGCGTATATGATTTAAGTTCAAATTTGTATAGTGCCAAAAAAAAAAATCCAATTTTACGACCGAAATTCGCCGCTGGAACAGGGCGAAGTGAAGTATGAGTGGAGTCGAACTGTTCAAATTTTTTTGTTGATTGTAATTTGTAATAATTTTAATAGTCCATTTTTTTATTTTTCCGAAGTTTAATGTATAAAGTGAGGAGTAATTATTTTTTACTTGTAATATTATGTTGTTCTAATGTTATGTCTAATTTTATCATTAACCAAAATATACATAAGTGTACATACATTTTCCGATAGGCCACAAAGGACAACTCACATCACCCAACGCCCATACTTTTTAACCTACTTAAAAAATCCTTAATGGGAACTATATTTGATCGAAGATGGGAACATAATATTATTACCACATCTAACTGGATCTCGAGGAAACCTGAAAAAAATCCTCAATAAAAAAATAATAGTAATAGCGACTCCATCAAATGGAACAGAAACATAGCTTATAACCCGAACATTTCAAGTGGGCATGATAAACTACGATAAGTACCTTTAGTATGAGTATTCGCAATTGAGATGGTTTATACCTGGTGTTGATTTATTTACAACTTAATTTTAAAACTGTCTTTTGGTGATTTCTTAAAGAAATACCAATATTTACAATACAATTGTAAGAAATATATTAGGATAAAATTAATACTTACCGGAAATATGAAATTCCATCCTTTTTTTTGGTTTTAGACGTATGATTTCTACAATTATTAAACGCGCACCGAGGCATGTTTCCCGGCGGAGCGTTCGAACACTACTAAATCAAAAGTGCACCAGAATGTTGAGTTTGGTGCTCTTTTGGTGAGGTCGTTTTTTGCCGCGGATTGTGTATCTTGTATATTAGTGATCGAAGGCTATAGGTAATTAAAAGACAAAGACATGATGAATACTGACAAATGACAATGAACTTTAATTTCTTAGCTTTAGTCATTGCTGAGAAAAATCGATATCGCTACAGCCAAATTATCAAGGCGTCGCCTTAAATTAAAACTAAAGCATTATCCGCACAATTTAATCATAACATAAATATTATTAACTATAATATTACGTTACTTATTGGTAATATTAATTTTGCAAACCTTTTGCAATATTCCTTTTAAAAAACCGACCGATTCATAGTTAGCTTAGAAAAATTCCTAAAAGCGGTAAAAAACTAAATTATCTAATATGTAGGTACTAATTCATATCCACTTCATAAAATGTTATGTTAAAGTGTCTATTACCTAAATTCTAGTCTATTGTTTTTTATATTTTCTAAATCGATATTGAAGAAATTTTGTTTGGAGACAAATACGAGTTCCACAAAATTGCGTGCAACATCTATTTAAAAAATAAACCTGTGTAGGTCAATATTGGTAGACATACATAAGACATACAGACATAAGTGGTAATCTCGCCCAAACCGCTGAAACGATTTTGCTGAAATTTGGTATGGGAAAACTTTTAGTCCCGGGATTTTTCCGGGATAAAAAGTATCCAGCTATGTCCTTTACATAATATTATGATATCTACTTTTTATCCCGGAAAAATGTACGGTTCCTACACGATAAACGGTTGCGAGTGTCACCTAGTTTTTAAAATAAAATATTTTTCTCATTTCATTTCATTTCCACCCAATTAGAGCAACATTTTACATCACTACAATATTAAATGTTGGTCTAATTTTGTATGGCACCTAAACAAAATGTGCCACTCAAATTTTGTGTTCCATTCAAACGTTTTAACCGTCGTTAAAATAACGTTTTACTAGTTAATTGTCCATTCATGTTACGAGCATAATGTTATGTACAAATTCATACTTATATCACATACAGTGGACAGCCGTTTTTTGTCGTATCCATACTAATATTATAAATGCGAAAGTGTGTCTGTCTGTTACCTCTTCACGCCCAAACCGCTGAACCGATTTTGCTGAAATTTAGTATGGAGATACTTTGAGACCCAGGAAAGAATACTTTTTGTCCCGGAAAGATGTACGGTTCCCGCGCGATACACAAATTTTAACGCATTGGATTTACGCCAAAACTCGTGTAAAGTCTAAAGTCTTAATGTTCGTTATCGCTAATATATAATATTTTATCATCGTACTGCGTACATGAAGCTCGCATAATATTTTTTAGAATCCTCGTAACACAAGCCGAATAATACGACCAAATTTTATTTACAAAGTCGTAACCCAATTTCCCTCGCAAACCTTGTTAGATGTTGTCGTGTATGAAGTTGCCATATTAAATTATTCCAAGTCATTTCGCCAAGATTCAACTTGTAATTAGATGAGGATGCAAACGAATGTTTACAAAACCGGCGTAAAATAACGCTTTTTGGAAGAATTAAGAATGAAAGAAAATTAATTTGGTAAAACAATAGAATATGTACCATCGAGGAAAATGATTCCTAGGCAGTTGACAATCCAACGTCATTTGGTCGGATCATGTCAATTTAATGTAAATTGTGATCTGTCAGCTGGGTTTGACGTAATGCAACCAAACTACGTAGGTCCCCCATTTGTCTAGGCACCATCGAGGAAATTGATTCCTAGGCAGTTGACGGACCTACGCCATGTGGTCGGCTTATGTCAATTCAATGTTAGCTGTGATCGGTCCATAAAGGTAATATACCTATCGGAATAGAGAAACAATCCCGAGCTGTCAAGCTTAATCAAAATTTGATTTACATCTGTGTATACAATTATGTTAACGTGTGCGTGTCAGTGATGTACAAACATCTTGTAATTCGACAAAATATCGATCATGGAATAATAATTGTAAGATTGTAAACATAATGCCGGCTGTACATTCTCGCCTCGCCTGTCTCGAACCCTCTCGGTCCGTTGTCGGTATTTTACGCCCGAGACAAAGGGTCTCGCGAAGAAAATGAGCGCACTACTGTACACTCTCGCGTCTTTCAGTACTAGTCTCGCCGTTGGACAGTGTAGAACAGAAAAATAACGATAATAAATGTCATATCAGTCATCATCTATGAGAAATAAAATTAAATATGATTGTAAATCTTCGGATTACAATGATATCTTTCGATGCATGGAGAATGGGGAATGGTCGTTTTCATCTATCTTCTCTGAGTTCTTATCTGCGATTGAACCAAGCGAGAATGTACATGATCGCACTAGGGCAAGGGGCTCTCGCACGAGACTCTCGCCCGAGAGCTCTCGGCGAGAGTGTACAGCGGGCATTATAAAATGGGATAAAATAAAACTGCATAGATACAATATAATAAAATTGAAATTTTGAAGTAAAATGTGAATTTTCTTCAAAATGCTTGCTGCATAATTAAGTATGCATGAATTTTTCTTCGGAGTCCAGTTTGGACGGTTAATTATTTTAAGCTATGAATTTCTGGTATCCAGGTCAGCAGGAAATCTGAAAAATTGGCCAAGTGTAAGTCGGACTCGCGCATGAAGGGTGACCGGTTTCAACCGGGCATTTTCTAAATCCCGGTACGATACGTCATACGACACGACAGGTTACGTCACGTGACATCAGTACCTACACGACACGACTTCACTAGACCCTATTAATTTTCAATTCACTCTCAATGAGCCTACTGAGCCCTTTTATTTGATGCCCATCTTGCAGAAGTGCTTTCAACTATTTCCCTATCTTGGATGAGCAGCCGTATTGGATGTAGAATGACATTACATCTGTGGAAATTTCAGAAGTCTATTACTATAGTGGTTCTTGTTATACAGCCTGAAGACAGACAGACGGACGGACGGATGGACAGACGGACAGGCAACGAAGTCTTAGTAGTAGAGCGGGCTGCGGGACCGCACTACTAGGACTTAATTTTTACCCTTTGGGTGCGATAAATTATGTATGATAGTATATTAATATACTTAAACTAATTATAAACTACGGACGAGTATGTTATCATTTCAACATTCCTAGATAATTAGTATACTTAACTAAAAAACATTTTCATATCGACACAACTTATCGATAACTTGATACAGCCCTAGTGTAAAATAGATGAAAATTGTTTACACAAAATATCCTTAAATTGTGCACCATGGCTAGTCAAGTTATGATTTCCATATAATTAAACATATACAGAAGTGAACACGGACGTAAAAATACCAATAACTCGTAGGGAATTGGCAAAAATAAACTTAAAACTAGGTCCTGTCGATGTAGAATAATTCACCTGTGAAATGAATATTTGTCCGGGTTTTTTCGATGTGTGGATCCAGAATCATTCCACAAACACTTAACCATGTTTCTAGAGCAATATTTCCAAAAATTATTCATTATTTAACTTAAAATCACAATTTTTCTGAGAGCCCAAATTGACAACGATCGGCCCAGGGGCAGACAGACTGTCAAACAGATGAAAAATAAGCTATGCAACCTCAAATCACGCTTCTCTTTCTACATGCATGTGTTACTGATAGTGACATCTCGCTTGCTCAGGCCTTTGTTTCTCTATTCCGATAGGTATATTAACTTTATGGATCGGTCGGATGGGTTTGACGTAACGCGACCAAACTACGTATGTCCCCCATTTGCCTAGGTATCGACTTCCTCGATAGTACATAAAAATAATCAAGAATATTTCACTATTTAAGTTTTACCAAACTCGCACCACTTATTTGGTAAAACAATAGATGTACATTTACATAATCAAGAACCTATTATTTTCAATAAATATTTTACGTCTTACCAAATAAGGCTCTTAAGAAAAACAAGGAGGCTCTATTTTAAATACATTTATAAAATTTACTAAATGTAAAACCAACGGCGGTGACCACAGACGAATAATAATTATTAGTAAAGGAAAAAATAGAGATCTAGAGAGCAGAGAGTAGGTTCAAATTAAGGTTCAAATTAGGTTGAAATTAGGCAGGTTCAAATTAAATGAGAGAAAATATAGAGGGATGTTGAAATGAAGAATATACAGACTATTTAGATGTGTCTGTGTGTTTGCGACAGATTTCTCTTTACATTGCAACGTGACGCGTTGATGCTTGATGCAATGGGACGCATTTTCAACCCCAGACAAAAAAGAGGGGTGTTATAAGTGTGTTATAACTTATAACTATAAGTTTGACGTGACATGTCTGTTTGTCTGTCTGTGTCTATCCGTGGTATCGTAGCATCCAAACGGCTGGACAGATTTTGATCTAGTTCTTTTTGTTAAAAACTTGCATTATCGAGTGAGTGTTCTAAGCTATAATTCATCATAATATTCAACTCGCTTAGTGCAGAACAATTTTGATATATCTAAGTAGGTACTTTAAATTTATGAATCGGGGGTTGTTTTTCTTAATTTAACATTATTAAGTAAACCATCAATATTTAAAAAATTTTACTGCAAAAAAAGATGCATCCTTTGAATTACTAGACTTGTCAACTGTGGTGAGTTGTGCTTGGTTAACTATTTCAAATTCATCACAATATGAATTTACTGTTATTCACTCTTGATTATTATAATCAAATTAGCTTAGTTCGTTCGGTATCACGCACTGCTGGTTCCGTAAGAACAGCAAGTTATTTGTCGTCAACAACAAAATGATTTTTCTCTTGTGTTACGAAACCCTAAAACCTGGTTCTTTGAAAATACAAAATGACAGGTTGTTTACATCCTGTGAAGGAAAACTAAGCTTCTTTTGGCGTATTTTTGTGGCAGACATCTTTGGGGAAATTGCTCGAAATAAATAATATTATTGTCTTACGTAAAAAAGCTTTTTCTGTCAAATACCTTTTCCCAAAGACGTGGATTTCTAACGTCTTTGAAGCGACATGTAACATTAAAGGGAAAGTAATTGGATAAAAGATTATATCTTTTGAAATTCCCAGGTCTATCTCCTTGATTATTGAGCTAGAAAGAAAAGGCTTCTTCGTTTTTCGATATTAAAATAATTAATTATTATATTATCATTATTAATTATACTATAAGGTCGTTCTTCTTTTTTCTTCTTAACGTTTTTTTTTTTTTTCGAAGTATAATATTATCTTGAGCCTCATCTAGAATATGCAAGAATATTATTTTCTTTAATATTATGCTTTAATTTATATCCTAAGAGTTTAGACCCCATTAGAAAAGCGGAAATTAAGAAGCGCGTACTGCCTAGCATCTAACTAACGCGCAAGCAGAAAATTCGCGCAGGTTCTGAACTCCGGTAAAAAACCTAAAGCTAATTTTACATTGCAACGTAACGAGACGATACGCGTTGTAATTTTAAATAAGTAATTCAAAACTAAACTTAATTACAACACTAGAAGACACACCTTCAATTGACAAACTTTCCGCTTGCGGTGTTGGGGTGCCTATTCGAATTTTGAATGGCTCATTTAAAAATGCATCGCCTTGTCACGTTGCAATGTGAAAAGGGAATATTACGCTAAGGTAGACAGAGGGCGCTACTAGCTCATACAGTAAATAACCCGACCAAAATCGGAGATGTTGCACACGTCATACCAGAATATTGAGAGAAACGTTATCAAACGTCGAACAAAACTTTTTGACCGACTTCCAAAATGTCTTTCTTTTCTTTCTTCTTTTTCTTCTTTTTTGGCAACTTGACACAAAGGATGTGTATGTTGTGCCACAGACAAGGTAAAAAGGTAAGGAATATTATGGCGGGAAAACCATATGCCTCCTATTATAATTTTCATCATCGTTTTCATGTATCGTCAGGTCTAAAGTCTAGTCAAAGTCTAAGTAAAAGTCAATACAGTCAAGGAGTCAAGTCGGTCGATTCAGTAAAGTGGTAGACGCTTTACTGAAACTTTCGATGGAGTTTTGGAGGGAACACAAAATAGCACGTTTCTGGATATTACATCACTTTCCTACACTTGTGCATGAACACGAATATCTAATGGTTAATATTCTACCAATATTACACATTAAAAACCCAGCTATCACAATTTTAGGAAAATAATACAAAACACAACAGCACTCTTTCAGATGCCCGCCAAAACTCCAAATGTCTTTCTATTCGGCTGTATGAATCTTTTTTTTTTTTGTTTATTGTCTATGCTAGTGCTGCCTCTAGCGTGCAAACATTACATTAATATCTAATATACTAGATGACGCCCGCAACTTCGTTGCGCCAAAATCGGTTTATCGCGCGAGAACCGTACATTTTTCCGGGATAAAAAGTCTATATCCTTTCCTGGGACTCAAAGTATTTCCATACCAGATTTCAGCAAAATCGGTTCAGCGGTTTGTGCGTGAAGAGGTAATAGACAGACAGACGGACAGACAGACACACTTTCGCATTTATTATATTAGTATGGATTGACCATATTATAGGTTGCCGACACAATCATAGACAAGGTCTAATAATGAAAGAAGATCTAATATTGAAATGGTATAAGGTCTAATAATAGTATGCTAGCTAGTCTTACTTTTCAAACTATAGCTGCACGAAATAATTTTAAATTTCGTTAAAATTTTTTGACGCTGTGTTTTTGTAAAGCAAAATAACTACAGGATTTGGCAGTCAGCATTTTCAATTTGAGTGAATTATTTTAGTCGGCGTGGGCATGCCTGATAGAAAAAATATAGTCGGCCATGCAATATGCATTGAGGTTTTTATTTTGGACCGCACATTTTTGTCTGCCTTTTTTATTTAAATTCTATATCGGAAATATTCCAATATCTACTGTAACATAATATTATATGTAATTTCCTAGAAAAGTCCTCGTATCAGAATAGCTTCTGTGGTCAACCGTGAAGTGGTGAGAATATTGTTATTGTTCAATCTTCTATATCTATACATATCTATACTTATTATAAAACAAAGTCGATTTTTTTCCCTCATGTCCCTTTGTTCCCTTTAATCTTTAAAACTACGCAACGGATTTTGATGATTCTTTCAGTGTTAGACAGCCCATTTATCGAAGAAGGTTATAGGCTATATTTTATCACGCTAAGACTAATAGGAGCGAAGAAATAGAGGAAAATGTTGTAGAAAAAACGGGGAAAATTAGTTGAAAGGGCTAACTTGAACGCGCTAATCTCAAGAACTAGGTCCGATTTGAAAAATTCTTTTAGTGTTAGATATCCCATTTATTGAGGAAGGCTATATTTTATCACGCTAAGACTAATAGGAGAATGTGGAAAAAAAGGGGGAAATTATTTGAAAGGGCTTATTATCTCGCGAACTACTGGAACAATTTTTATGTTATTTTTCACATATAAGATATATCAGTGGCTATATTATATTTTATACCCGCGCGACGCCGGGGCTGGTCGCTAGTACATAATAAAAGGTGTGTATAACATAGCTGTAAATTCCTGAAATTCTCAACAACAAGCTTGATCACTTGTCAGAAAGTTAAACGTGGAAACAAGTAGAGATTAAAAGTATGTATACTCCATGCTAAAGTTACATTGTTTCAAAACTTCGATACACACAAAGTTTGGGAACCCGTGACCTCTTAATTCTGAAGACAAGGGAGTGACGTAAACAGTGGCGTAACTAATAAAGAGCAAGATGGGGCGGCGTCTGGGGCCCCAAGCTTAGGAAGCCCCTCAATATCTGATTTACATTCTCTAAAATATTTTATATGTTTTGTAAACGTTAATTTCTTTCCAAGATAGAGATCCATCCTTTTAGATTTGTAATTTAAGTTTTAGTTTGAGTTAGTCTCAGTAATTTAAGTTTGATTTTGCAAAACTAAGCTAACACGATTTTCAAATTCCTAGTCTTACGTGTTGAGTAAATAAGGTGGGGCCCCAACCAAAGCAGAGACGGTTGTGGCCCTACTCTATTTTTGCCCCAGGGTTATCGGTTAACTAGCTACGCCACTGGACGTGGGTAGGACTTACTTACGCCAACTTCACGTGAGGACTCAACTAAGTCCACTTAACGCTTACCTTACTGTACTAACTTTACGTAATTAAGTCAAAATGAATTGTTTCTAGACGTCTTGTTTTGTGCCTTCATGTGTAGTCCAACTTGCTTTGAATTGTTGTTATCTTAGTAAATGTTTCTAGAATAAACAGATGTTACTTTATAATAAACATGATAAGCCATATTAGATTTTATTTTATTTACCGACTTCAAAAAAAGGTTGGTAACCTACCAATTCGACGCGTATGTATGTAATATTTCCAGAACTGCCCAGTTTTTGTATATGTTAATCTATGAGAGCTTCTGAACAAATGTACCAAACGAAAGTATGTATATATATATATGTATGTTTTTATGTTTGTGCACGCATATCTCCGGAACCACAAGTCCGATTTTAGTGATTCATTTTTTTATTGTACTAGGTATTGTTGAGTTTAGGGAAAACTGCAGGTTTCATCAAAATTGGTTAAGTAGTTTTTGAGATAGGGAATTTTAATTCTTAATTACGTACAAAAATTTGAAGTCGGTTTTATCTTTTTAATAAAATACTATTATTATTTTATTTATTTTGTACATTGTTACATTATGCTTTGTCAACTGCTATTGTAGCCAAGGATGTGCCTGTAATTTTACGCGAACAAAAGAAAATGCCTTCACTTTTCTCTGAATGACAATAAGCCCATTCCCATGTATTATGTCGTAGAATCTAATATTGTCAAAATCAAATGCAAGATTATATATTTTGCAAAGAAACAAGCAATCAATGAAATATTTTCCTCTCGATACTCGTGTTAGCCGAAAAATAATATTTTTATTTATTACTAACTCATGACTCATGAGACAAATCATATTATAATAATAAAAAATAAAATAATATTATGATATTAAAGTAACTTTTACTTGTTGTAAAATTAACATTATGAAACGTGCTAGTCAAACGTGCGCGTGTGTGTGACCCTTAAATTGAGTTTACTGTAAAAGGCAGCAGCGCTGACTGAGCAATTTTTTTTCGTGTATTTATTGGGCAAGCGCTATGAATTTGCCCAAACAAAAGTTAAACAGTAACTCTTTCAAGGCTGCATGTTCACAGTGAATTCTATACAGGGGTATACACGCCCTAAAATAATATCACTTTGTTTGTTACACTCTGCATACACGTGGAAAGTTAGACACTGCGATAGAAAACACACTACACAGTACTTCATATTGAAATATTATTTTTGCTTGTTACAGATAAAATATGGAGCATCGACTAGCGACTGTTTATTTAACAATGATACTCGTGTTCGCCAACGAAATGTCAACAGCCGTGCCGGCCGAGAATAAAAGGCGAAAAGAAAAAAATGGCTTCCAAAAGAATATCTGCGACGTCTCAGATCGAGAATCAAAAGTGCATTGCTATTGTGAAAATACGAGAGAACCTAGAAACGCTACGAAAGCGGAGTGTTGGGTGTTTAATGGAGGAATACCTAGAGACGACCCCATCTGGAAAAGTTTTGCTTCCCAACCTTTATTGCGAAGTTTGTCGTTCAATGTAAGGGTAGACGGCGCTCTGAACTACGTCCCGACAAAACCGCTCCAGTATTTACAGAGGCTCGAACATATTAATATCAAATACGGAAATATCGCAAACGTGAGCTCATACGCGTTCGCCAATCTGACGAATTTAAAGGAGGCGACGCTAACGTCGAACCAAATAGAGGCTTTAAAGCCCTACGCGTTCGCCCACCTTCCCAACCTGACAGTGATAAATTTGGAGGAGAACACGATACTAGAAATAGGAAGGGACACGTTCTTTGATGTACCGAAATTACAGAAATTGATGTTCACCAAGAATAATATTTCTTACATAAATGATGGAGCGTTCCAACATACGTTCAATCTACTGGAATTAGATCTGAACAGGAATAGTATTTTCTGCTTAAACCGACATACCTTTGATGGATTGGCCAATTTGCGGAAATTGGATCTTAGAAGAAACCATATTTACAATTTGACTGAGTTCACGTTTGCAGAACTCTGGAACTTGCAGGAGTTACTTCTATCCTCCAACGATATCAAATACGTATCGGCCAGGGCGTTCGATGGACTTTCGCAACTTCGGAAATTATCCCTCGATAATAATAATTTGGCCTCGATGCCTGCGGATTTATTCGCTGGAGTTAGGGGATTGAGCGTATTGGATTTGAGCTCGAATCACTTACACAAAATTACTTACGACGACATTAAACCCATTCTGGATAATTTGAAATCATCAAACAGCAGCTTACAACTTGAAGGTAATTTTAATCTTATTTAAAGAAGCTTTAATTCCTGCATTAAAAAAATATGTTATAATATAATTATGGCCGTAATGTATTTTTTATTTATTTTTATTTAACTCTTTATTGTACACAAGAAACACACAAGGATACAATTAACACGGAAAGACGACACAAAGGGCCTGCTTATTTCTAAAAGAAATCTCTTACAGCAGCCCTACGAAGAGATACAATGTAAAAGACAGCAGATAGGACGTGCACAATCAATAGCTGTTATTAACTAATTAAACTAACCTAGCCTAACTATATCAAACAACATTAATGAACTAATAGTAATTTATACTAAGACTATAATAAAACATAATATATCTAAAATCAATAAATAATAATATGAATATAATAAATAAATACTATATGTATACTTACATAATAATGCAAATTACAATGATTGAGAATTAAGATAATGCTCTTTCAATCGTCTTTTAAACACAGCGATAGTTGGACTGTCACGAACAGTGTGCGGAAGCGAGTTCCATAATCTGACTGCGTGCACGGTAAAGGAATAGGAGTAGAAATTGGTACGATGAGATGGGAGGGAGAGGTTAGTTCTGACACTGGATCTGCACGGGATTTCAGGAGGGTGGGAAAAATTAAATCTGTCGAGCAGATAGGATGGAGAGAGAGGATTATACAATATATTATAAAGTAAACAGAGGATTTTTTTTTTTTTTTTTTTTTTTTTTTTTTTTATTAAATAAGGGGGCAAACGAGCAGACGGGTCACCTGATGGTAAGCAACTACCGTCGCCCATGGACACTTGCAACATCAGAAGAGCTGCAGGAGCGTTGCCGGCCTTTTAAGAGGGAATACGCTCTTTTCTTGAAGGTTTGCAGGTCGTATAGGTCCGGAAATACTGCTGGTGACAGTTCGTTCCAGAGTTTTACAGTGCGCGGTAGAAAGTTACGCGAGAAACGCACTGTGGAAGACTGCCACTCATCAAGGTGATGAGGATGGTATGTTTTTCGCGTGGGACGATGGCGAAAAGTTGCAGGTGGTATGATTCCGAACAATTCCTCAGAGCACTCCCCGTGATATAACCGATAGAGGATGCAGAGCGAAGCTACATCTCGGCGCAATTCCAAGGGGTCCAAGCTGTTTGAAATACTATGGCAATCAACAATTCGAGCGGCCCTACGTTGGATACGATCCAGAGGGAGCAGTTGGTATTTTGGCGCCCCTGCCCAGAGATGAGAACAGTATTCCATATGAGGCCGAACTTGCGCCTTGTATAGTTGTAGGCGTTGGTCCGGACTGAAGTACTGTCTCGCTCTGTTAAGAACACCAAGCTTCTTCGAGGATATGGGAGTTGCGACGGAGACGGATAGGAAGCCACTTGAGCCTCAATCTGAAGGCTGATACGTGATCAAATTTTTTAAGTCCAAACACAAAACGGATATAATGTATTACGGAAACGGATGTATTGTTACTTTACTGTAAATATTTTTAGTAAATTCTCATTTTTGGTTAATTGGCATTATGACCTGGCTAAGAACTAACTTTGAATTCTACTTACAGGTAACAAATTCATCTGTGACTGCAGGTTAAAATGGCTGTACACATTTAGGGACGAAACTGACAGTAAAAGTACGAAAGACTCGCTTTTAAAAGTAACATGCCAAGACGACGAACCTGTCGTCACTTCTGCTTTCAACAGAATAGAAAATAGAGGAGAATCGAATATTGTAATCAAAAACACTGAAACAAAAGAAGACGTGAAATTAAATAAAGATACCAAAGACAAAACTAAAGGTGGCGTCAGAAATGTATTTAAAATATCACCAGAATCCCTACCTTGTCCTGTTCCTAAGCCAGAAACTACTAAGCTTCCATTTGTAGTAGACTATGTAAAGCCTTTTGATCACAATACAAGGCCTCTAAGATTCCAAGAAATTAATTATGCTAACAAGGGAACTGTGGTTGAGTGTATATTTGGCAGCCTTTTATTCCTTTTCTATTTCACTTAGGGTATTTTAAATAGTAATTAAACTTTTGTTAATATTTTTACTGTTTGGATCTCATACTGATATGCTGTACAAAATAATACAAGATTAATTTTGAAAACGATACGATTCAAAATAGATATATTAATTTTATTATAGTCAATATTAAATTGTGTTCTCAATTTGTAAATAATTATTGTGCCAATTTTTGTGCCAATGTTGTGTAAAAATCTATATGATATTTTTTTTCTCAGACTGTTAACATTAAGATACAATTTTAGATAGGTATAAATGAATGTTTCTTTAGGTATACTAGAATTCGTGATGAAAATTGTCGGTGTAAATGTTCCCTATCCACAATTATTGATTTCACCTTTAGCACAAGGAACTTTTTCACTGATTGTATACGAATTATGTAATAATTTAACAATCATACATAAATTTACTATAGTAAATTAACGTAACACTTACAGACATATTGTGTCATTTTTATTGGAATAAACGATACTTCTGTAATTTTACTTATTCACACAAAATTCTGTTTCCCTTATTAATTTACGGATAAAAAAATTAGTTTAATCATTATTCGAGAATTCTCTTGCTACATTTTTTATCTTTCTTGTTCATAGATATAACGAAAATAATGAATCTTAACTACTTTTTTTATTACAATAATTAGGGTCTTCTATGGGCCAGTCGCCCATGTCCTTTGCTAGTCTCATTTACATAATTTTGTCGCGTACCAAGATTACATTTTGAAATTTCTCTTTATCTACTGTAATATTAACTACTTTACAACTTGTCAAATAAAACTAAGTCACTTCATTTTGCAGGAAATATGTAAGCACTTTCAGAGCCACACTTCAATCGTCCTCAATAGAAGAGAGCTAACATTTCGAAATTTATTTTAACATATTTCACGCTTGATGCACCCACGTAATGGCAATGCATAGAAGCTTATTTTTATTTAAATCTCTGGTAAAATTCTAGCGCATCTACGAAATATGGTCATCTTTGAAATGTTTATGTAATTCCTTGGAAATTCTTCGGTTTTGATTTATTATGCTTGGATACTAAATTCTTGCTATTAACAAGATCCAAAATGCATGTACCATCGAGGAAATTGATTCCTAGGCAGTTGACAGACCAACGTTATTTTGTCTGATCATGTCAATTCAATGTTAATTGTGATCTGTCGGCTGGGTTTGACGTAATTATAATATACTTAATGGTGTGAAAAAATCAGTAGTGTGACAAACAAGATTTTATTTTCTTGTTTGTCACACTGGTGTGATAACTGGTGTGACGACGAGTCGGGAAGGACGCAACCAAACTACGCAGGCAGGTAAAATAGATCTTAAGGTGGTTCGTTTCCCATACAAAAAAAAAACAATCGACATGAATTAGCTAATTTCTTACTATTACTACATAAATTAATATGCACATCTATTTATTTTGCAATACCATTCAAGCGAAATATATTTAAAATACTTTATTTCACACAGAAGTCACATTTTTATTGTTTTTTTTTAAAGTGACTTAAGCCACATATGTCACTTTTTATAAAAAAATTCGCGGGTATAGTATCGCAAAATAAATAGATGTGCATATAAATTTATGTAGTAATAGTATGAAATTAGCTAATTAATGTCGATTGTTTATTTTGTATGGGAAACGAACCACCTTAAATAGTTACACACTGCATATTTTTTTAATAGTAAGACGGATTAAGACTATAGTGTGATTCTTTTACAGTAGACACTAAAACCCCCAACTAATAATATGAACTAAAAAGTATTAAATAATTTTTACTATCTAATAGTTCCTTTTTCCGAATTCGGCTAAACCTCAACTATTTCTGTACTCAATCTTCATTATTTTGAAGTCGGTACCAGATAGCTGTATCTTCAGTCCTCTGACAGAATATTTGAAACTTTTGGAACTGGCACCGACTTTAAAATTATGAAGATTGAGTACAGAAATAGTTGAGGTTTAGCCGAATTCGGAAAAAGACACTATTAGATACTTACTTAGTAAAAATTATTTAATACATTTTAGTTCATATTAATGTTATTATTGTTTTTACCTTGGAAGTCGGTTTTAATTTTTTGTTAAAAATAATAATAATTTCACACTTTTTAGTAACACTAGTAGGTAAACCTTCGCGTATATTTTACGTATCTTATTACAATTTGTTAAGAGTCACAATTCACACTCACAAAATAATATATTATCAGTGAAGTGAACATATCGTGCTAAGTAATTTAACAGTTTTAATGCTTCAAGCCCCAAGCGGTCACCGGCGATTGCGATAACAATAGAAAGGCAATTGTGTCTCGTTTTTCCACGATCGAAGGATCCATCAGATAAAAAATTGTATAAACTTGCATAGGATGTAGCGTAGCTACTCATATAATATTATCATAATTATTGACAGCTGTTCTTGTAATCAAGTATTCAATAATTCAAATCGATACTTAGTGCGCCATCTATCGATTAATAAGTATAACTAATTAAAAAGACTGACTTGAGAATTAAAAAGAATTAGAATGACTTTGTATTGTTTAAATGCTATTTTTAAGATAACTTTATTTTAATTCTATTTGTCTATTAAAATTTTATAAAGTATTTAGTAAAGTATTCGATCTGTATATAAAGTAGCAAAGTA
Source organism: Polyommatus icarus (assembly GCA_937595015.1). Lineage (NCBI taxonomy): Eukaryota > Metazoa > Arthropoda > Insecta > Lepidoptera > Lycaenidae > Polyommatus > Polyommatus icarus. Next base: position 16,683,178 of record OW569335.1, read on the forward strand.
TATTCGATCTATCGTCTGCCGCCACGCGCCGCGCGGCGGCGCGGCGATGCCGTCGCCTCCGCGGCGCTGACCGCCGTGTATTAAACAATTAGGTGTTGTTATACAGTACATAATTATTTTTATATTAGTATATCCATACCTATGCCTCGTACTATTATCTATTATGTGCCACGAGACATTGGTGACCTCAATACGACGTGGTAATGATGATGACGATGATGATGATGATAATTATGATGATGAATATGAATTGCATAGTAGCATATGCTTTCTGTTCCTAAAACAACGCCGAAACTCCCAAACGTGTATTTATAAGGAGTCAGGAGTTCTCTCAGCATCTTCGAAACCATGGTATATCTTGACCCAATATTTTACTTTTTGGTAGCATATTCTTAGTACACTTCACATAAAACCAAAATTACCATATGTTTCGATATAAATTTCGAAGAGTTCCCTCGATTACTCCTGGATCCCATCATCAGGTCACCACTTTTGTAAACATCGTACCAAATTGGAGTGAAACCAAATACAACAAACTAAAAATTTCAAAAATCGGTTCACAAACGGCGGAGTAATCGTTGAACATACAAAAAAAAATACACAGCCGAACATATAACTTCCTCGTTTTTTTGAAATCGGTTAAAAAAAAGTTGGGGGTTAATCCGTATTAATATTATAAATGCGAAAGTGTGTCCGTCTCTCTGTTACCTCTTCACGCCCAATGAACCGACGAGATAGTTGGTGTCCTGGGAAAGGACATAGGATACTTTTGATCCAGAAAAAATGTACGGTTCCCGCGTGATTAACTTATTTGGCGCAACGGATTTGCGGGCATCATCACTAGATGATTTTACTAAAAATAACATAAAATACAGTTTATTCCAATCTTAAACTAGATTCGGCCAAATTCCTATTTTGGGACCTGCACGGAAGTAGCGTACAGAATAAATCAAAATGACATACGAGCAACAGTATAAACTATTCGTGGCCAGCCAGTGTGCCGCGGAAATTGTCATGGCCTTCTTGATTAACTTTTGTTTTATACGGCCTTTACACTCGGGCCATGATGGACGATTGCAAGTTAATGCAAAGGTTTTTTATACGCCTTCTAAAGGCTAAGCGGCGTAGGTATTTGTTTATAATAATAATTGCGATGGAATGGACAACTTTGCAAGCTTGGTTATCCCTCAGAGCCCCACAAAGCCCAACAAACTTTTCGAGTTAACACTTTCGGCTACGATGGACATTCACAGGTAAATACAAACGTGTAGAGGATAATATGATCGTCTAGGATCGGCGTCGATTGTGCATCCTGTAGAAACCTGCACGGCAGTTAAGTACCCCGCAAACGATCAAATTTTTGTCAAATTTTACGTGTTTGCCAAACAGTTTGATAGTGTACAGCTTTGTTTGAAGCGTTTGTCAAACAAACTACGTGTTTGACGTGTTTGAAGAAAATTTGAATTGGCGAAGCGTTTGACAAATGTGTTTGAACGTGATCTCAAACGATTCTAGCTATTTGTTTGACAAACTTGTTTGATTCACGTACTTTGTTCGTCTGCGCTGCTGTTTGATGAAAACGTAAATTACATCAAACATGTTTGTCAAATAAATTTGATCGTTTGCGGGGTACTCTATGGTAACTACCATGATAAAATGAGTAACTGCCCATCATTGCTTTACGTGTGATTCATCGTCATCAAATCGTTGGTATACACCCTTAATCATCCACAATTAAGAGTGTACACTAACGTGTAGAAAGTAAATAAAAAGATGAGCAAAGTAGACTGGATGGTGGGTGGTGGAGCTACAGCGCCTACAGCTGCAGTAGACACGAATATTATAAGAAGACTTTTGTATCCGCTTTCTCGTAACGCCAGCTATGCCTTTCAAAAAATCTCTTAGTTATTAACACACACCTGTTGAACAGTTGATTAGAGAAAAATTCAGTATAAAATGGTCTCAAAACAACTGTTCAACAGATGTTTAGTTTTTGAAGTGAAAACTTCTTTAGCGGCGTTGAGCACTTTTGTAGATTCTCGTGCTGATCGAAAAATCTTGGAAAAACCGTAAGACGGTTGGAGAGTAGTGTTTTGTGTCGAACTCGAACTCGAATTGATTGTACGGGTTTCGATTAATTAAAATAATCGGCCAAGTGCGAGTCGGACTCGCGCACGAAGGGTTGCGTACCGTTATAGAGCAAAAATAGGCAAAAAATTTTGTTTTTGGTATGGCAGCCCCCCTTAATTTTTTATTTTATTTAAATATTATTATTAATTATTAAATGAGAATAATATTTAAGGCCTTTGTGAAAGTTTCAAGTGCCTACCTCTTATCATCATTTATTATGAGCAAAAAAGGCCAAAAAAATCACGTTTGTTGTATGTGAGCCCCCCTTAAATATTATTTTTATTTTTATTTTAGTATTTGTTGTTATAGCGGCACCAGAAATACACAATCTGTGAAAATTTCATAACTCTAGCTCTAGCGGTTCTTGAGATACAGCCTGGAGACAGACAGACGGACAGAAAGACATCGAAGTCTCATGAATAGGGTCCCGTTTTTACCCTTTAGGTACGGAACCCTAAAAATCGATTTTTTAAAAATCGTTTTACATAAAAAATGGGTTAAAAATTTTATCGATTGTAAGGGTTTCGATTAATTAAAGAAAACGATTTTTTAATAATTGATTTTCATAAAAAATGGGTTAAAAAATGCACAACGTTAATAATCAAGTTTTCACTTCTGTCGGCACTCCCGGAGTGTAACCCGTCTTTTTTTTGTGTTAAGACCGTTATTTTATTTCTTATTATTCTAACACGAGTAATAACTATTATAAAATGCTGTTAAACATGCAATTTTAAGTAAATAATGCATTCTAGGTAGCTGTATTAAAAATTCCCCAGTTTGCAAGTTGATAACTTATAAGTATTAAAGTCTGGGATGAGCTGCCGACGAAATCCTTAGCCGCTGCAGCGAAATTGAATTTTCCCTAAGCCTCTTTCAATAAATAAAAGTAATGATATGAACATTACATTATTATTTCCTTTCACGACTTTCACACGAAAAAGAGGGGTGTTATAAGTTTGATTTTTCTGTGTGTGTGTGTGTGTCTGTCTGTGGCATCATAGCGGGTGGACCGATTTTTATCATTTTTTTTTATTTGAAAGCTGACATTATCGAGCGTTTTCTTAGCTATAGCACAGAATACATACCTAATTAGTACCTTATGGCTATAGCCTGCTGAGTGCTGAAAAATTTGAGTTCAATTTACCTACTTAAAAATTTTGATTCGGGGGTTGTTTTTAAATTTATTAATTTAAAGTTATTAAGCTTTTACTTAAAAGTAGCACGAAAACCTGTAGATGCGGTTCGTTTAACAATATCTTTTATTTATCTATTTCTGGTAAACATTTTCAGGATGTAAAATTTATTTCCAAAACACCGGATATTATACAGGTTCATCGTAACAACGTTTGCGGACATTTTCGTCCATGAGCTAAATATAATTTCTAGCCTCATACGAAATACTTCGCCCGTAAGACCTGTAATATCGTACATTTTTATTTCAACAACGGTAGTGGACCGTATTGAAAATTTTACTCAGCGAAGCCAGAAGTTGGAGAGTTCTAAAAGTATGTCCAGTTTTCACCATAATATTATAGTTTATACAATTTATTTATATATACAAGGTGTAACAAAACAAATAATATTATAATAATATTTATAGATGCTTCACACCACGTCAGTCTAGCGGTCTAGCCCCGTGCTAAGTACCAGAAGGACCTAGTGTGTTACAGGTACCAGACAACGGAAATATATATTTGATACTTTTTTTATACTATACAATATTATATTATATTTAAGATTTTTATTAAATCATACACATATTTTATACACATCCAGACATGTTCCCGCCATTGAAAAACTTTTTGATCCGTCGACTCCGGCTTGAGCTACCAACGCGTTCACCACTGAGCCACAGAGGTCGTCAAAGTATGTCCATTGTCCAGTTTTAGATTCTACAAATACAGTGATAATACTTTAGAGTTTAGGGTGTGTATGACGTATGTGTCCTTGTATACAGTTCACTATAAAAGTAGCAACGCTGAAAGATCTTTTTTTTTTTATTTGTACGGGCAAATCCATGACGCTGGGCACATACCTACACATTACACACCCTAAAGTATTACCACGTTTTGTTACACCCGGTAAATTTAACAGTATCCTACAAAAACACTTTTTATACTAAAAAGTAGCCTACGTTTTATTGCAGGCCATCAACTAATGCCATAGCAATTTTCATCAAAATATATTTTGAAGTTTGCGAGAAGTTACGAATATTATATAAATAATTATTATCATTTCCGTTATCATTGACGTTGACTAGATATTAATGAATGCGTTATGAAAAGTCTATAAAATAAGAAAAAAAAAGCTTCTACATAATTCGACTCCATTTCTTTATTACTCTTGATTGACATCTATGGAGTTTTAAGTGCGTGGCCAGTATTTTTTTTAAATAAGGGGGAAAACGACCAAACGGGCCACCTGCACCCGTAGCATGGCTACAGTAGAAATACGAAAGTATTCGGAGCGTGCGAAGGGGGTGGAAGGGATACAGAAAGCGATTGCCGCGCTCGTCGCGGCAAAAATATGCAACCGCTTGGCTCATCTAATAGTCAAACAAACTTGTCAATCTTGTTTTGAAATTTTTAGAAATTGGTCTTAATTGTTTTTATATCGTAGACTGCAAAAATAACAGCAGAAATAGGTAGTCAGCAAACAATCACGACATTGGCTCTGATGACTGATCGGATTCATTCACATTCAACGCGCCGAACATGACCGATAACAGCGCGGAAACTCCCGAATACACATTCGGTTTCGGTCGTAGTTTCGGCAAGTTTGCCGCCGAAAACGAAACTAAACCGAAACTCGTGTTTTAACCGAAACTCAACCGAAAACGAAACCAAACCGAACATTCGGTCGGACACTAGTAGCCATGCTACGGGTGCTTATGGAAAGCAACTACCGTCGCCCATAGACACTCGCATGTCGCAACATTAGAAGAGCTGCAAGTGCGTTGCCGCCGGCCGGTTATATATAATTATAACACCACTTAATAGACTTTTACCTATTGTAGTCGAAAACTATTATGACCTCGTTTTGAAATACCTACTAAAAGGCCCAATATATTATGATATTTGCTGAAAGTAATATAGAAGACGTACAATATAGCAAGAACGGACATCATAAGACCAGATATGTGGGACAGAAAACTTATATGCATATAAATAGTTGGCAGTCCTATATTACTGGATCTTGCTGAATACTAAGCAGTTTTAGTAGTCAGCGTTTTTAAAGAAGGCTGGGATAGTATTTTATTAGTACAATATTTCGAAGTGTATCAATTACAAATTACAATATTAAAAAAAGGGAAAGTCTTTATATCAGCTGTTTGTCTGTCTCTCTGTTACCTCTTCACGCCCAAACCACTGAACTGATATTGCTGTTAGTATGGTGATAGTTTGAATTCCCGAAAAGGACATAAGATACTTTTTATCTCGGAAAAATGTACAGTTACTGGGCGATAAACGAATTAATGCGCAACGAAGTTGCGGGCGTCATCTAGTAATAATCGTATTGAAATGGATTCATCCAACTTTCATAGGGAAAAGCCAAAGGATAATTTTCTTCGAGGAGAAAAACTGAATTCATTTCATATGATCCATTCACGTAAAGGTCGTCACACACTACACTCGATTACAATTCAATTTTTTTACTAAGTCCAAAGGGACAGGCGTAACAATAAAGTTATTTTAACATTTTTCAATACGTTTTTATAACCTATTTTTGAAGGTGAATTTAGCTGGAATTTAGTTTTTTAATGAGGTTGTTAACATTCTGATCTTAGCGAGCACAAGTGAATATAAGATAAACTTTCTGTCTGTCAAAAAACTTTAAAGACTGGGCCTTGGGGTGGTGATTCAATTTTTTACTGCCAGTCTATTTATTAAAATTTATTTAAAAAGCCTTCAGGCATTGACTAGAAGAAGGAGCATTAAGAATAGAATTTGAATCACTGCAGAAAATGTAAGTAACAGCTGATAATATAACAGATTCAATCCTATTGAATCGAATCGAAGTGAATTGAGGTACTCGTCGAATCCAGGAGAAAGTATTGTATAAGGTGAGCTTCAAGATTTTAGTAACTATAATGTAAATATTAGAATCTAAAATGTTGTGCATTACTTTTGGGTATTTTAATAGAATAATCTCTGCAGCCATAAATTATATCATGTTATACACGTTGTAATACCTAATATTATCTAATTGTTAATCTTAAGAAGTAAAATAACACCTAAAATGTGATAGCTGCCTTAATCAACAAAATGTAAAAATTAAAAAAAATCTAATTATTTAGTAAAATTTGGAAGTATTTTCAGACAAATATAAAATATTCCTCAGAGTCAGATAAAAATTAAAAAAATACTTTTAACTCAGCTACTTTATAACTTCATCATCATATCAGCCTATATTCGTCCACTGCTGGACATAGGCCTCTCTCAATGAACGCCAAGATGACCGATCTACTGCTACTTTATAACTTATTAATTAATAATTAGTATTATACAAAAGTACGCAGTGAGTGTGCGATGACGTCGCGGAAATATATTTGGCAAATTCACGAGTTATTTAAATCCACACAATAAAGCGCCATAAATATTAAGTTTATCTCGCCCAAGACACTCGCTGTATCAGAAAGGGCTGCAAAGATTATATCTTCACTTCTAGGGGGCTATTATGTACGATAGCAAGAAATTTTAAAGTCAACTGGATGCTAAAAGGTCCTATAAGAAGTCGGTGGGACAAACACTGACCTACATCATGCACTCGGTCATAAAACTTGAAGTCACAATATGCAGACAGTATTAATTCCTAAGATTGCATAGTATTAGATTCCCTTTTAAGTTTTATAAAAAGACAAAAGAAACTTAACAATTTTGATTTTAATAATAACCAGCTGTCCCGGTGAACTTCGTGTCACTTTAAAACCTTCCCTGGACTTCTACGAATATTTTAAGACACAAAAATCAGCCCGATCCAATCAGCCGTTTTCGAGTTTTAGCGCGACTAACACATTTGAAAATCCATTTTATATATAAGAAGAAGAAGACATATGAACTGTTTATTTCTTATTAATTAACCTATAGTAATTATGTAAATCCGAAAGCATTTCTTTCTGTTAATTGCCTGTTAATTCACGTTTAAGAACCAACAGATATGGTTTACGAACTATAATTTAATCAAAGAAAACCGATTACTATTTACACGCAATAACTCCCTTTGTAATGGAAGTGTGATATGTTTCGCTCAAGTTTTAAGATGTCTGATATTCCCGCTGAGGTATAATTTGCTGCGAAAGCTGTTTAGATAACGTTATTATTGTTTTAGTATTTGTTAACGAAGCATAAGGACGTACAATGAGAGAAATTGATTCTGAGAGATTCTGAGAATGATATTAAAATAGGGGCGTGGAAACTGTCTCTCCAAATAGCTATGTCTACTCTGGCTATGTCCACATTGTGCCCTTTTTTGTTCATCCATCCATGGCATGCATCATAGCGCAGTCAACAGCGCATATAAGGCATGCCCGCTACGCATGCCCTCTGACCGTATCCAAATAATTCACTTTGTTCTTTTTTTTCTGGAATTTCTTACGACCAAATATTCCACCCAGTAAAATATTCTCGTCGCACATGTTACAATAAGCTGACAGACACAGCAACTGAACAAAAATGATGGCGTTATGAATAAATGTTGGCGTTGCGTTCATTGACGCATTCAATTACTGAATGCGCCAATACGAAAGTTGAATAAAAGAAGATGACGAAAATTGAAGATGAAAGTGCACAGTGTGGACAAAGCCAATAGCTTTGCCCACACTGTGCCTTTTTTGTTCATCAAAGGCATGGGTTATAAAGCAGTCAACAGCGAACGTGAGGCATGCCCGCGACGCTATGACGCGGGTGGATTTCAACGTATTCAATTATTGAATATGCCAAACGAAAGTTGAATAAAAAAATTATAACGAAAATAATTGTAGATGAAATCGCATAGTGTGGACATAGCTAGTGACGCATAAGCCAGTATATGAGCACTTGCCTAAGCGTTCCCTTACTTTGGTGGAAGTCCGGTCCGAGGTAGACCGGCCAGTCGTGGAGGGAGTCCTGTGTTTGTTAGATCCGGGATATCCCTCCTCTATACGGCTGAAGGCGAACCGCAGGTGGTTTTAGAAGGTACTATTATGTATTATGTGGTTTAAGTGAGTAGGAGTCTCACATACCCCCGGGGTGCTTCAGTAACTGAGGCACATACCCAAACCGGGGCAAGGGCCAGTGGGTTTTATAATTTATTCAGGAACCAAGGCATAATCCGGCCCTAAACAAACGTGGATGACTACAAGGCATGATTCGGCCATATAGAAATGTATGGAAATGTGGATGTCATTAACAATCATGATTTAATCATGAACAACCATAAAAATAAAGAATTATATTACGGTGTTATTTTTAAATTTGACGTGGCATGTCAGGACATGGTCTTAGGATTTTGCAGACCTTATCTGTTCAATGTTCACGGTTTATTACCAAGGTCATCTAATGTCTTCGTTAGGTGAATCTCTCACAAATCTCCTTGCGTACTCCTACGCAAGGATCGCCAATGGAATAAAAAGAAGGCAATTAATTTGTAACGTGTACGCATTTTTTTCTTATTAATTTTCCTTTCATATGTGAGGGAAAATCGTACCGTGCAGTGCCACGACATGTTATATAAATTAAAAAATGAACTAAACATAAATATTAATAGCACTGTTGGTTACATCAACTTACAAACGAAAAAACTAGATCAAAAGTCCACCCGTTTGAATGCTACGATACCACGAATACACGCACACAGCATAACATCAAACTTTTAGCACCCCTGTTTTTCGTCACGGGTTCAGAACTATCGGTAAATGAAAAAGCAGAAATGGGCGTAAAAGACCCCAATGAAGTGTGACGAAAGACGATACCAATAAATACCCAATCTGTTGAGAATATCGGCAACGCTGACATTTTCCGCGCGCGAAAGCCTTCGATTTCACCTCCAATATCTTTCGTCACCTTAAGTCAGGGGTTCCTAAACTGTGCGCCGTGGAAAGGCAAGAGGGGCGCCGTGAGTCGATCCTCCATCATTATCCGAAACCACAAATATTTTAAAACAAAATTATAATGTAATAATTAATAATGTAAAGCAGGTAAATGATAAAACATATTTTGTTTATTACTATTTACCTGCTAAACCTAACTATTTATTTATTTATTTATTTATTTATTTATTTAGCACGATTCACCAACAGAATATCATCTGGTTCATTAAAATAAAAGACAAACAATGGTAACTTATAGGTTAGATGACTTCCAATGACAGGTGAAATACAGCACGCAATGGCGACAAAGAAATTAATTAGTGAAAATGAGATGAGATGAAATGAGGTGAGATGAGAAAGGACTGATACATACAATTTTCAATGAAATGATGAATGGCATAATATATAATATAATAACAACATAACAACGTATAACAATTTGTTCCTTATGGGTAAACTTAGCCAATACAAACTTAGCATTAATAATTTTAATCAAAGGTTTTTTTTATTTTTTATTGTGATTACTTGAGTGTTGTAGAGTGACCTTATTATGTTTAACAATATTAAGATAGGTTACTTACTATTGTTACACAGAATTTGTTTTAATTTATGTTTAAAAGAATTTAGCTTATCAGAAAATATACAAATGTCAGAGTAATTAGATATGGCGTTGTAGGATCTACACAATCTTCTGAGCGGTGCGTAGTGGCCTAGATTGGTTCTGGCAAATTTTACATTAAACGGTTTGTAATTATTTTTTCTAGGTAATCTGACAGGAATATTTATGGGAATTTTGCTTAAAAGTCTATCGTTATCAATAACACCACTCAGAATCTTGTGTAGAAAAATAAGTTCCAAGTATTTTCGACGATTAAAAAGCGAATCCAGATTGAAGTATTTTAACCTGTCTGCATAATGGGGTAACTTACTAATCAAGCCATGCTTGTAGGATAAATGCCATAAGAATATTTTTTGGACTTTTTCGATATGATTAGAATGTGTGGCATAATGTGGGTTCCAAACTGGGCTGCAATATTCAAGTTTACTACGCACTAGAGCATTGTAAAGTAGTATTGATGTTTTTGGGTTCCTGAAAGCTGTGGAGTTTCTTTTAATGAACCCCAGCATTTTAAACCCATGAGATACAATTTGGTCGATATGTTTGTGCATTTGCAGTTTGGTGTCAAGAGTGACTCCGAGATCTCTGATCTCCTGAACCTGAGACAATTGCTTGTTGTTAATATGGTAAGTAAATAGGGAACATTTGAGTTTACGGGAGAAGCGAAAGTGAAAACATTTGTTAGTATTTAAGGTCATTTGGTTGACTTCGCACCAGACGGCTAGTCTATTAAGATCACTTTGAAGGTGGAAACAATCTAGTTCTTTATTAATTAGTTTAACTATTTTAAGGTCGTCTGCATATAAATGAAAGTCGGAATAGAGAAAACATAAAACGATATCGTTGATGAAAATATTAAAAAATAGGGGACCCAATCTCGAACCTTGTGGTACTCCTGATAGAGTAGGAAACGGCAAAGATGAAAAGCCATTAGTCACTACAACGGAAGATCTATCAGATAAATACGATTTTATCCAGGCGAGCATTAAACCACTAAAACCGAACGAGGCCATCTTAGTTAAAAGTCTACTGTGTGGAACTTTGTCGAATGCCTTACTGAAATCTGTGTAGATAACGTCTACACAGTTTTGGCTATCTACTGAATCCATGAGATCATCTATAAATGCTACCATGTTCGTGGTAGTGGATCTTGTAGTAATGAAACCGTGTTGATTAGCAGAGAGGAATGGTTTTACGTGCCAAAAGAGAGCTGGATAGACTATTTTTTCGAAAATCATGGCAAAAGTAGGTAGTATTGATATGGGTCGGTAATTTTTAACGTTGTGATTATCACCCGATTTATGTAAGGGAATTACAATGGCTTGTTTCCATGCTCTAGGGAAATATCCATTGCTTAACGAGGCATTGAAAATATGAAATAACGGTAAAGAAATATTTTTTGCGCAAGATTTAATAAAAATAGGCGGGATGCCATCACTTCCTGCTCCTTTATTGATATCGAGGCCTTTTAATTCGTCATAAATTTTAGAATGGGAAATGTTTAATGATGTCAAAAAATTAGATGTGACACTAGTAACAGTAGAGTTTTGAGTTGCAATATTATTGGTGAGTGTATCGGAAGAGCTGTAAGCGTCTGAAAAACTATTCGCAAAGAGATTACAAATATCTGAACCTGTTGTAGCTGTGATGTCATTGAGACACATTGTCGAAGGGATGCCTAAGTTAGAGTCTTTTTTTGACTTGACATACGACCAAAACTGTTTGGGATTTTTATGTATAGCAGATTCAACCCTATTGATATACTGAGTGTACTGGGATGCCTGTAATTTTTTGCAACGATCTCTGAGAATTTGGAAAGAAATATGATCTAAAGGATTGCCATATTTCTTATAACGCGTTCTATATTTATTTTTTTCTTTTAAAAGTCTGATGAGATCGCGGCCAAACCAGGAAGGGTAATTATTGCTTGAGCGCTTGTTGCTATATTTTGGCACGTGAGCTGTTATAAGTTCTCTCAATTTGGCATAAAATATGTCAGTCATAGAATCCACATCAGAGCATTCCATTAAAATATGATTCCAGTCAATCAAGGCAAGTTTCTCATTTATCTCTTTATAATCTGCTTTAAAGTAATTGTATCTAGGTATATCATTAGCGTTTAATGTATGACTTGTTTGTACTCCTACACAAAATTCCAACGGTGGGTGTGCTGGGTCAATATTAACAAAACCATTGTCACATTTTTGTAAATTATTGATATGCACATTAGCTAAAATAAGATCCAGAATGTTATCTTTGTAATTTGGGATATTATTAAACTGCATAAGTCCATTAAAATTTATAAAACCAACGAAATCATTTGCGAGAGTGTTGCCAGTAGCGTTAGGTAGTAAATAAGATATCTCGTCGTCACTAGACCACGAGATTTTAGGCAAGTTAAAATCACCTACAATCATGGCTTGATCGGCACCTTCAAGTGCTTTGTTACAGCTATTTACGAAGTGTTCAAGAATAGGAGGTGTTACAGGTGGAGGAAGATATACAGCGCAAAGTAAAAGCCGTGATTTACAATCCTTATCATACTCAATACTTATCCATAAATCTTCACAATCACTTTCAAGGTTATACATTCTGACAGATAATAGGTCTTTTCTTACAGCAACTAGAACTCCTCCACCTGATTTACCCTTATATAATTTTGAGGAGCTACGGTCTCGTCTATATACAATATATCGGTTGTCAAAAAGTTCGCTATCAAACAAATTAAAACTAAGCCAAGTTTCTGTGACGATTACAATATCGTAAGTTTGTGACACTACATTGTGATAAAATTCTGTAGTTTTTGTATTAAGGCCACGTACATTCTGGTAAAATATATTTAAGGGAAAGAATGTGAACCGGTGAAATTTTGATGCGTGTAATATTAATTATTATAACAAAAAACTTGTTTTAAAATTAAAATTAATTTATGTTATTAGTCTGGCTCAATTTATTCAGTGTTTCAGGGTTTTTTACGTATATGTATTCCGAAGTTTCCGTTTTTCTCATGAAAACCTTTCCATTTCTTGTCCATACGAATTTAAAATTTAATTCCTTTGCTTTGGCTCGCGCAGCAGCATGTAGTGACTTCATTTCGGGTGTAAGATGTTCCGCAATGTATATTGGTGTTTTCATAGAGCCACCGTAGCCTAATAATCCTGAATGGAGCTTTTCATTGTTGTTTGCTTTATTGTATTGAATGCATGCTGCAATAAGATTATCTCTTAAACGAGGAGTATTTAATTTTACAACGATGGAACGAGGTCTGCTGCTTTCAGTGTTGAATTTGGCTGTGCGAGCACAGTATAAAATATTGTCATCTTTTAGGGGGCACTTAACGACATCACCCAGTTGCTTCACGATTGTTAGCAGATTTTCAGATTTCGACTCAGGCAAGCATTGCACTTCGATGTTGCTGGATCGTGATTGTTGCTCAATAATGCCAATACGCTGGGTTAAGTCGTTTACTTGTTTCTTGAGGGTTGCATTTTCGTGTGAAAGAGATTCCAGGGCACCGATATGACTATCATGCCATTTTTGGATATCGTCAAATTTGGAACTAAAAAATTCTATGGATTTTTTGAAGTCGAGAATTTCATCTCGGATACCTTTTAATTGAGAAGCTAGATATGTATTCATGCAATGGCTAACAGCTTTTTGTACTTCAGTATTTATTATATCACGAAGCTTGTCAAGGTTCATATCAGATAATATCTTGCAATCGGCCGACTGGGTTACGTTAAAGTGTGAAGTATCTATACTATCAGAGGTGGATAAACGAGTCTGATAATTCTTGTCTTGCTTAGAAGTGCTCAAAGAAGTAGTTTCAGATCCCAGAGAGTTCTTGCGCGGAGGTGAGTTAGTGGAGTGAGATAGACGTGTGCTCATGCAGGGGGGGCATATCCATGATTTCTTCGCACGCGCTTCCGTGTCCTTATCACCCACCGACGGTATGTTAGCGCATGATGTATCATAAACTTGTGTACAAACAGAGCAGCTGACAGTGCCAGATTTGGCTGTGAGGCGCTTTTTGCAGCTAGCGCAATTTTTGGTATTGGACATTGTCAGTAGTAGCGGTTAATCAAGCAAGAGATTTGGGTTGAGTTAGTTTCAAAATATTGTTAATAAGCGAGTATCTCTGTAGCGGGTTACTAGGCAGGCGAAAGTTTCAAAATTATCAAATTGGAATTTGTAAACATGCTAATTATAGATCACGCGGCTAGATCCAGCGAGCGCTTTCAGATACTTTACAACTTCAGGCGTCCCGTTGCATAAGTAAATTCGAAGCGCTTACAGCGATTGATTGTCTAATGTCGGCACTACATATAGGCGAACGCGTTGGCCAACGCGTTGGCCAACGTGTCGGCCCAATGTGTAGAACGGGCGACTCGCGCGTTGGCGGTAGGTATTTAGACGTTGGCCGACGCGTTTTGTCGGCACTACATATAGGCGAACGCGTTGGCCGACGCGTTGGCCAATGCGTTGGCTAACGCGTTCGCCTATTTGTAGTGCCGACTTTAGCTGCAGTGACCAAGGACACGATTCGGGCTCAATGCTAGCGAACCCGCGCCCGAAAGGTCTTAACCGCCATGCAAATTGATGCACTTACGCGTTCAGTACAAACACTGCAAGCTTACACAAACACTTGACGTTTTTTAATTATTTTAGAAAGAATTTGTCTTTATTTATACACTTATATACACTGTAACGTTATTGTAACACAATCACTGGTTAGTATAAGAGTTATTTTAGCACTTTGTATAAATTCTATTTCAAAAATGTAGCAGATACTAATTAAAATGAATTAAATTCCGGGAGCGAAACAAAAACGCGTGTCGCCGCAATAATCGCCATGGCGCACATCTATAATCATTAAAGGTATAATCATTAAAGGTATTAGGTACAACTATAATCATTAAAGGTATTTATTTACATAGAATTATAACCTTACATATTACTTACGTATTGACATCGTTGTTTATTTATGTACATATTTTTCTAATAGCTGAGTAGAGTAGGGCGCCGTGACAAAATATTTTACGTGTAACTGCGCCGCAGGCTGAAAAAGATTGGGAACCCCTGCCTTAAGTCCTTAATACTAATGGAAATGGAATCGAACGGCAAGTATTAAATCTCATGGGATTGTTATTCAATGATTTACTAATATTGTAAGAGGTTTACTGTTATATATTTTGTTGTAAAGGAATCCTCCCCTTACACAAATGAAAAATATTTGTTTGTATTATTTACATAATAATATAATCTACACCTTACATTACATCAAGTAATGGCTCACTCCGCGACGGCGGACGTTCGTAATTTTATAAAAGCTGAAAGTTTTCCAGTATATGACCCCCATAGAGGTAAGAACGACCACATAAAGCTATAGACTTTCGGTCGCGGTTACTTTAGAGTTTATAAGGTAAGGTAAGGTCCGAAGGACCTTCGATAAAGTCTAAAGCTCAGATTTTTTTAAACATATTTTCTCTCTTCTTTCTCGTATTTCACTGCGGAACAATTTGACAAGTGTCAACTACTAGACACCACTTTAAAATAAGTATCCGGCAGTGGGAGACCAAAATTCCTACAGTTGTCCCAAAGAATATAAGGTAAAAAAGAGCTTCATACTTTATATTAATAATTAAGCTATCAATCCCCAAGCAGCAGCCGGCTGCCGCATAACAATTGAAAATCTGTCTGCGATACCCACGATGGAGGTGTTAATTAAAGGGTATCATAATTATACTATCATACTATAGCTGCTGCAGTTAAGTACTAAAATAAGTACTAGTTTTTCCCAACGGTAAACAAATGTACCTGTATCAAACTTCGTTAACCAAATCCCGTGATATAAGTTCATCAATCGCCTATAATTCCTACATCCCAGATAATAATTCGTTATGAGTAACGAACTTGGCTTCTAATTAATAGTTTGTCAGAGTTGTACCGTGTTAGAAACGCCTTGTGTTAATCATATTAAGGTTAACAAACTTGATGAAAACTAAGCGAGAATTCCGTACTGCTTTGATTTGTCGTTAGAAATTATGTTACGGAATTTCTCTGGTTGGTTAGGTTAGTACTCTTATTAATTATTCATGTAAAGTCTAAGATTAAAGTGTTATTGAAACTTTAGGGTGCAGCTAAGCGAGCGTAATTTGTGAGTTGTGAGTCGTAGAATTTCGGCTGGCAGAAATTCTGCTTTATTCAGTTTCATACAAGAGCCCTATTTGATTCAAACGAGCGTAATTTTTTGAGTCATGATTTGTATGAAAAGATATTTACGCGACCGAAATTCTGCGACTTACAACTCACAAATTACGCCCGTTTGGCTTCACCCTAAATCTTAGACTTTAATAAATAAAAAATTGTTATTGGAACTTTACTTGTTATTGATAAGCTGTAAGTGCGATCTACGTTGATCGGAACAAACAATGTCGATCGGAACAAACAATGTGCGTGAACACCTCCAAAACGGCTCAACCGATTTTAATGAAATTTTGTACGCTTCGTTCGTTAGGCCTGAGAATAGGTTTTTAACTCATTTTTATATTGATACCAGAAATAATGTATATCGCAAAACAACTTCGATAGCGTAAGTTAGAACCGCGCGCTGTTAAGTTTGATAAAAGTTAAAACTAATTTAGTGTATGATATTATGCAGTCTTACTCCCGAAACTGATTCGATTTTGATTTACGAGTGACTAGTTTCAAATTGAGCCGCAGCACGACCGTGCGCTAGTGCCTAGTACAGCTGTCAGGAGTAGGAAAAGCCATTGTGATCGTATTAGTTCCAAATTGAGCCGCAGCACGATCATGCGCTAGTATAGCTTTTAGGAGCGGGAAAAGCCATTGAGACCGTATTAGTTCCAAATTGAGCCGCAGCACGATTTTGCACTCTACTATAATATGACAGAAGTAGGAAAAACTTTGAGATCGAGTTGATCCCATTCTTGATTCGATTCAGATTCTGTCAGCAGCTGTAATCAATTATCTTTTGGCAAGTTACTGTACCAGAACACACAAAAATAGTAACAATTTTCTCGACAAGCATACCGCAGCACTAACTAGAGGCTGAAAATCACTGAGTTGTGAATTCGTCGAATTGGGCCACGTATCAACGGGCTCTGTAACTTGCTCCGCGTTTGTTTTATTTGCTCCTTTTGCTGGTGCCAGTTAGAATGGAATTGCAGGATATTTACTGGAACATGTCAGAAATTTTGCGAATTTAATGGATTGAATATTGGTAATGGATAATGTTGATAAGATAATAATATTAATATTAAAACTAATATTTTATTTATGAGAAGTTTTATTTCAAAATACAATAAATTTAATTATGAATGATACTATTCAAAGGATAAGAAACTTAATAATAATAAATAAAGGGTGTTAGGTTCAACGTGGGTTCAACACATTTAACTTGACAGGCTCATTTGATGGTTTTAACTTTTAAGGATAAACCCAACAACTTGTATAATGTCCGAAAATTGCGGTAAATACCATACACAAATAGCAATTCTTTGTCAATAATTATTGTATCTAACTTGGATAAACAAGTATGACAGGAGAAGTATGGCATAAAACGGCCGGGTGGTTTGTCGTTGGCAGTTATCGTATTGTCGACATCTTAGATTTTGAAAATGCTAGAATAGCCAAGAATCCAATTTGTGTAATAAGTATCAACTCTGAATGTGCTAAACTGGTGGCTTAACCATATATTTATTTTCTTCCCTGGCTTAATTCCCAGCCTTTGCTTGCTAAATCACTTGCTATGCAAGTGCGGGCGTTGCAAACGAAGCACGGCTTCGATTGAATCAGTAATAGCTGACCATTGTGACTGCGAGGGTTAAATTATGGTATTACTTTCACCCATTATTCACCAAAGGTTAAAATGATCTCAATTAATGTTGTAAAATGAATTGGTTCAGGTAGAAAGATTTGTAGTGGTTACAGGCTGACGCGGTATGCGTTGTTTTGCTATTATAACCGTGTGGAAATACGATAGAGCCTACTGTTATTATTACAGACATAAAGAAGTTTTATACTTGAAGCCGATTTCAGAAAACTTTAAAGGCGGTTATATTTAGAAAATGAAAAATAAATATTCGTTTAATCTCAGACCCAATATACAATCGATCTATAGGTTTGCGGAGCAGTTTGGTACAACAAACAACGCGTCACGAGACTTGTATGTCTATTGTGCTTTTACATTATATGAAAACATTATAATGGGCTAAAGGATAATCGTATAACAAAACGAAACTATACAGCTAGCTACATACACGCGTTTTTGGTACTCGATTTCAAAATTAGTTTTCCGTATTCGGAATTTCGACTAGCGTAAACGTTCAGTTTTTCACGCGCGAACGCGCCGGCTTGCACTTGAATCGCATGTGCGGAATTCATTTTTTTTATTAGCATATAGTGTCCCACTGCTGGGCAAAGGCCTTCCCCAGGATCTTCCACTGTTCTCGCTCCTGCGCCACCGATAGCCAGCCTGGCTGGTATGCCTCCAGCTCGTCACGCCACCTTTTTCTAAAAAGTGTAAGTACGACGTGTAGTTTAATTGTTAATGCCAGTTATTTTTTAGAGTTTTAGAGTGTAGTGGCTAATGAAATTAAAACTAAAAATCTATTTTATTTATTCACACATTCACGCGCATTCATACATACAATCACTCTCACATACCAATTAAATAATAACTAAATAATATAAATAAAATATATTTACAACTATTTACGACATATAACTAAGTAATAATTAAAATCTGTAATTAAATAATACTTAGATCCAAATATCGTGTCGTAAGATCCCACGGCTCTTGCGCAGCGATAACAATCTGTACAATAGGCATCGATGTGCATTAAGCCCGCCACCGCTCGACTTGTACGGATTCGCCCTGAAGTCCGAGAGCTTTCAGTTAGCGTCTAACCGTGCTGTACGTAGCCGTGTCGAAAGTTGATTACTAATAATTGTAATTCCATATACGTAGTGCGTGGTGATGTACTTATTATTGTTAATATCGACGTAAGAGTGAAGACGTTATTGTAACTGTGACTGTGAATCGAAGAATAAAGTGGATTACTGAAATCACGTTACTTATTGAAATAACCTAACTCTTCTTCTCATTATCTTCGCCGATTATCGAGAGCAAGCGAGCAAGTGAGAGAAATGCGTGGCTTGACTTTTATTCGGCGGTGTCCGCTTTTCTGACGTTTCACTAGATTTAGTTTAGTGAAATGACATAATATCACTAGATATTTTTAGTAAGAAGACGCAACAAACTTAATAATATATATATATATATATATATATATATATATATATATATATATAGGACAAGGAAAATCATCACGAGGATTTCACGATATCCCTAGGGATATCGTGAAATCCTCGTGATGATTTTCCTTGTCCTTTTTCGCTAAGCAAAGTTTACATGCGAAAGATACGTATAAGCGATAGTGAAAATACGTGTTTCACTTGTTACAGATTTCATCTAAACTTTTTGCAAGGGTCTAATGTTAGCAAACTTATTTAACTTCGACAGTTCCACCCTTTTGGTCATCCGCAGGTAAAAACTTGCTAATACGGGGCCATGTTGATCCGCTGCGTTGCGGTATTTTAGTCCCGCGTCGCGTTGGGTCAGCTCAATATATTATCTTCTAATATATATAAATCTCCTGTCACGATGTTTGTCCGCGATGGATTCCTAAACTACTTAACCGATTTTAATGTTTTTTTTTAATGTGTGCTTTTCTTCCAACTTGAGAGATAGGATAACTTAGATCTTTAATAATTATAGTCGCAATTTTATTTTATTGTAAATGATTTGTCTATATAGAGCGACCATTGTTTATGCGACGCGGCTCACGGGATAGCGATGGACGTTGCCATGGTGACATACTTATTTAGTCACTTATTCAATGAAATAATACGGGCGATATACTTTATATAATATGGCAAAGAAACGTTTGCCGGGACAGCTAGTTTTTTTATAAAATAAGGAGACACACGAGCAAACGGGTCACCTGATGGAAAGCAACTAGCGTCGCCCATGGACACTCGCAAAATTAGAAGAGCTGCAGGTGCGTTGCGGGTCTTTAATAAGCCGCCAGTCCACCGCAGCGCACGGAGAGACTAAGCACGAGCGTCAAGCTTCGCTTTGCAAGAAAATATACTATGTGACTGTGTCCACTGCAACCCACGGACACGCTACGCACGAATTGACGTATATCAAAGTAATAAATCCGTGCGCCGCGGTGGAATGACGGCTTTTCACGTACGTCTATGTAACAATCTACGTTCTGTACTTAGAAATAATCTCTTATTTTAAAATAAGAATGACAAAATGTTGCCAGTGGCACTAATTCAAATTTACGCCACACTCTGCCAAGGCGACCGCAAATTTAGTGTGGCAATTGTTTTCGTGTCTTGGCAACACTGTTCCTAACTGATTTATAATATACAAGCTTCTCAATTAGTAGCTGCTTGCGTTTTAACGTTTTGGCACTTAGATAAGTAATAACTGGCGATTTCAGCATTTCACAGATTTTGATGTAGTACTTAGTACAGACTACAGATAAAATTATAAGGCAAGCCTTGGGGATGAAAATATAATATGTATTTCAGTCGTGAATGACATCAAGTTATCAGCTAAACTTGATATTTCCTAGGGACCAATAGCGAATCTCAAATAATTTTCACAAAACAAACCGACTTCAAACAGTACTTCTAATACACTATTTCATTTTCAATTCAAAAAAAACCGGCCAAGTGCGTGTCGGGCCACGCGTAATATAGGGTTCTGTAGTACCGCTTGAATTCAGCATAATATTTCCTACTCCTGTGAATTTTTAAACATTTTCAGTTTACGATTTTTTCCGCTTTGAAACTTCATATTTCACAATTAATGGGTCCCTAAATCGAAAAATGAATAAGTACTCATACTAATATTTTTAAAAACCTATCCAACGAAACCCCACACATATATCATCCCCGCTTGATGTGTAGGGGAGGTACCATAAAAATATATTTTTTAAAGATTTCATTATACCATTTTGTCGGCGACCGGCTTCTACATTCCGAATACCGAATTACAGCTTTGTAAATAACGGACAGACCGAAACTTCCTTCCTTGTTGACTACGGAACCCTAAAAACGATGGTATTTTAGGTTCTATCGTTTTCAACAATGATATTCTATGTTACTAATTTTCAATAATTTTATCAAACACCTAAAATCCCGTCACTATTGGCATACTATTTTACCGTACGTTTCAAAATTTTCTTTTTGTTGTCACCTGAAAGAATTAGGTGATAATAATATTTTCTTTACATACTCGTAGTGGTATTTTGTGTACTTTACGGTTCCCGCGCGATAAACGAGTTTTGGCGCAACGGAGTTGCGGGCGTTATCTAGTTACTTTATAAATGTGGACAACAAAAAGGTTTTAAGGGGTGTTCTCGAAATAAATAAGTAAAAAGCGAGAAAACGTAACAAACAAAGAAATAAAGTCACTTTTACATAATATTTTATAATATTAAAATAATATAATTATTTTATTACTTTATTATTATAATAATTATTGCATTGCACATATTAACATATATTTATTATTTATTAAATATTACATTTATTTTGTCTTTAGTATATTTATTGTTATTAGCGACAATAGATATAAGTACACAATCTGTGAAAATTTCAGAAATCTAGCTATAGCGGTTCTTGAGATATAGCCTGGAGACAGACAGACAGATAGACAAACAGACAGACAGACGGACGGACAAAAAGGTAGACAGAAAGGCAGACAGACATTGAAGTCTTAGTGATAGGGTCCCGTTTTTACCCTTTGGGTACGGAACCCTAAAAAACATCGTGAGGAAAATAGCATGTCCAAGAACCTTATTTTTTTAGCACTTTTGATATGATTTTTTGTTCCACAGGCAGATTTACTCTGATAGTTAACTCAATAAATTTAAATGTTTACTCTATACTTATATTGTTCGCTATTTCGTCAAGTTAGATGTTAATTCGCCACAAGAAGGAAACGTGCACTCTTCAGCGCTGCTGTGGGCGAACTGATCGCACGGCCTATGTGTGGATGGAACGCAAGCCTTGCGACAAATTTCCTTTGATCATTCCGACACCGCGCGGCAAGCTCGCAAACGCGTTGGCCAACGTCTAAATACCTACCGCGAACGCGCGAACGCCTGTTCTACACATACGTTTATTGCCAGTAAGTTTAAAAAAAAAGTTTATGTCTATGTTTCTCAGAAAAGGAAGTTATGTTTTGTCTATGGCTAGACATCTTTTTAGGCGTTATTATTTGCTTATTTATATGCATATTTTGGCAATTTTTCGTTGATAGTGCATATTTCGGTAGTTTTATGCCCTCGTAGTCCCCTAACTAGCTATCATGACACACACCGAGGCCACAAAACAAATGTAGGATAGATTAAAAACACTTCAAATATGTGGCTCCATCCCCATTAAGGGAGATCGCAGACGTCACACTTTTTGTGTGATCGAGTCTGCGGCTTTCATACAATCTGATGGCGCGCGCCAAGCCGCAGACTCGATCACACAAAAAGTGTGACGTGTGTGATCTCCCTAAAAGAATGCAATACACCCGATAGGTACGACCTTTCTAGAATTTTTCTTTGTAGTTGGCAACAATTAGTAAAAAATTGGAATAACGTAGCAACCGATTTCTTAAACTTCCATGGGCATTATGATTGCAAAATTTGGAAAATGTTGGTAGAAAAATATTATTGACGCTGTATAAAAAATTAAAAATCCTGGATTTGACGTGAAATTATAAAATTGACGCTTTTATTAAATTACAGGAAAACTCTTCAAAAAAATTACAAATTTTAATAATTACAAATTTTTAATAATCCTCTTCTCTTGGGACTTCTCCAAATTATCCTTACTTTTGATGCAACTTTATGCCAATTAAATGAGCGGTGCGGTGAGGTATGTATATCAATTTAGATGGAAGCCAGTTTGGATGTTTACTGAAAGAAGCAACGGTTATAAGGTAAATGACTAGTCATTGGACAGTACTAGCGTGGTACTAGTAATTGGACAGAGTACAAAAACACAATATTTATTATGGTTGCTTTAAAAACTACCTGTTTTTCTTTAAAATCAGGCGTTCTATTACTTTAGAAATAGGCAGTTTTTGAAGCAACCTTAATAAATATTATTGTGTTTTTCTGCTTTGTCCAATGACTAGTACTGTCTAATTTACTAGTCATTTACCCTAGGTTAGGTTCACATTGTGTTCATCAAAAATGAATTTACGGTTATGTTATAATCTACAAAATTCAGTGTTTGTACGAGTCTACACATAACATTCATGGAACTTTTTAAATAGTTAAGTATGTATGTTTTTACCGGCTTTTATCCATTTCTTTCGTTTTTTAATGAGCCAAGGCATGTAAATACTTTAGGCAGAAAAATTGCAAAACTTAAATATCTTTACATCGTTCGATTTGCTTTTATTTTTCTTGTATGTATTAGAACATCCGGGAATACAACAATGCATTTAAATTCTTGAAAATACTCAAATTTCTCAAGAAATCTTATAATTATTTCGTAGCTTGACTTGAGCTTGACAAAAAAATTTTCGCATAAGTTTCGGCTTCTCGTCACTAGTGGCAGTGTCATCGCTGTGCACGGTCCCTATAAGTGAATTTTGATTGTGCATGTGTCGCAATCCACTGGTTAAAAAAGCCGTTCAATCAAATAGCTAGCCCTTTGACTGAACAACGCCATTCAATCACACGGCTATATGTCGTTTAGCCGACGTGTTGACTGCAACGTTCAATACTACAGCTAGACGACGCTTAGCTAACTGGTTAAATGGCAAATTAACTAAGGTGACCATAATCAGTACCTCAGAGGTAATGTGTGTCAAGTCACAATTGGCGAACTTTACAGGAGAAGCAGATAATGAAAAATTTATATAAATTTTACATTTTATTTTTAAATGTTTTTAGGAAACATTGATTATCACCATGGTTTTTATGCTTAAAGGGGTACTTTATAATTTCATAGTGTTAAAAATATTTTAGCGTGTACCTAACGTTCACAGGAGGACTTAACGCATTGTTCTCCGAAAATATATTACTTACCTGAGCTACCTATATTAATAAAATTACTGTGTCAAGTCCACTATTTATTAAGAATTATACTTTTAGCCGTGGTTTCGTCTGCTTTATTACATTTTATGACGAAATTCAAAATTATATGTTTGTGCTGCAAACTATTTTCATACAACTATATAATTTATTATAAGTTTAGCATCTAAGCATGTAAAGATAACAGACAGACAGATAACTTATGCTACATGCATGATTTATCTGTCTGTCTGTTTTCTTTACATGCTTAGATAGAAAATAATATAATAATATAAAAATATGTAATCATTTAATACTTTTTTCATGCAAGTAACCGTTATTTAAATACGAGTATACGACTTGAAGCTGTAAATGTTGTATTTCTCACAATATGCATAAGTACGCTTCGTATACAATGTATGCCTGTTGCCTATACTAGTGTCAGATCCTTTAATGTTATGATTTACGAAATACAGTATTTATCTACGAATTGGCTCTTTTTTTCTGTGTCTCTCACGGTTTCAAAGTGGCAGCCATTTTAATTTTTTCTCGGATCCTTATTTTCATTTGACCAATGCTTCCCATCTAAGTATCCTAGGAATATGAGTCGCATTTGACAAGCCAACTCATCTAAGACTATTATTGTACAGACATTTTATTTAAAAAAAATATTTGAAAAACATAGAAAAACAAAGATTTTTGAAACCGAGAGAAAAAAAGAGCCAATTTGTAGACAAATAATGCTATATTTCATAACCTTAAAGGATCTAACACTGGTATAGGCATACATTGTATACGAAGCATACTTATACATATTATTGTGAGAAATAGAACTTTTACAACTTTTCGCGTCGTATATTTCAAAAACGGTTACTTGTATGAAAAAAGTGTTACATAATACATTTTTTAAATAATTGTATGGCCTACATTTATCATTTGAAGTATTTTTATTAAAAATCTTTCCGTTTCGCCGAATGTCGTAAAAAATAATTTTTGGACCTATGACTTATGAAATTTAGCAGACATGGGAATTATGGGGAACTTTAAAAATTTGTAATAACATTCTAAACAATATTACCGATTTTCAGCTTGGTACGAATTTATGCAACCTCAAAATATGTCTAACTTGACTGGGATAAAAATATTAAACTATGTAATTGAAATTGTTAAACAAAAATCAGATAGTTAGGAGGAAGAACAAACGTAATTTATGCACGAACAAACATCAATGAATATTAAATAATTCAATATTAACATAAATTTACTTACTAAAAATTAGAATGGGGGAAGAATTTACTTAATTTAAGGATAATTTTTCGTAATTTAAATTCTATTAACTTCACGTCCCATGGAACTAATAGTAAATAGATATTAATAATATATACGACCCAGTACCTATGTTAAAAATTTATTTTACTATAAAATGATATATAAATATTAATTTAAGGTATTTATCCTTGTTGTTGTTTTAATTTAATTAGGATTAATGGATTAAAAATTCAAGTGCCATATTACATATACTACTTAGAGGTTAAATGTGTTATGTGGGACTTAACTTAAAATTGTACCATAGAGTAAAAATTTCAGAATTCCAAAGTGTTATGTGGGACATAAATTAGTTTACCCTGTATTAGTATTGTCACTTAACATAATTTATTTCTGAGTATTTTTTTATCTATAGAAGTTAGGACTTGACGCAATTTACCACTAAATCCGTCTGTACAAATTGGACATAAATCATTGAAAAAGTAAAATTCATAAAAAATGGACTTGACACACATTACCTCTGAGGTACTGCATTAGTTTAGTATTATTATTACACAAATGTAATGATAACAAGTAGAATTAATTATTGCATTCTAACTCATTTTGAACAAAATTGCAATAAATACCTTGGTAACGCACTTCACAATCCCGTAATTTTTCCTCGAATATTTGTTTAAATTTTGATTTACTCGTATGTGTTCCCATAATTTCTGTCACTTTAATAACACTTGTAACGTATATGAACGAAAAATATCTTGATACAATCACAAAATACCGGCTAGTTGACGCCATATTGTAAACAAAACGCACCTTGCGCTGCGGTGGTGAGCGCTGAACTAATTCAATCAAATGGCTGCTTTTCAATCAGCTGTAGTGTTGAACGTTTTGAGCGACTGAAATATTCAAACAAAAAGCTAGACGTGTGATTGAATGACGTTGTTCAGTCAAAGGGCTAGCTGTTGGATTGAACGGCTATTTAAGCCAGTTGGCTGCGACACATATATTGTATTTGTGCATATTTCGGCCATTTTATCGTGCATACTTGCATGCATATTTCGGCACTTTGATCGTGCATATAATCCGATGTCTATCTATGGCTAAGCGACGCGACGCCTCAAAGTTCAATTGTTAATTGTGAAAAAAAAAGGAATAATGTCGGCGGATATAATTATTTAGTTTCTAAAAGTGTATTTTGTGTTTTTCTTAGTTCGTACTTATATGGTTTTTCTCGTGCATCAAGATTTTCATACTGAAATTCCTCCTTTTTTGATGCGCAGGGGAAACCCTTTAAGGGGGCCCCGAAATTTTCCTCCCGTAGCCTACAATAGTGAATAGTACCCTGTAACATCGAGGAAATTGATTCCTAGACAGTTGACAGACCAACGTCATTTGGTTGGATCATGTCAATTCAATATCAATTGTGATCTGTTGTGGCTGGGTTTGACGTAACGCGACCAAACTACGTAGGTCCCCCATCTGCCTAGGAATCAACTTCTCTGTTAGTGCAACACCCAAGTCTGCCCCACAGACAAAGCGTGATTTTGATGTTTCGAAGCAAAACGATGCAATATTACGTTTCCTATTAAAATTGTTTCTGTGTTGAGCTAGTTTGATTTTAACATAACGGCTGAGTTACTCTATAGTCTATGATAATATGAATTATTATACATAGTGTTGAATATAATATTTAACAACCGCCTGTTGCCTGTCACTTCTGGCACATAAAGTAAATCGTTATGGGACCAAAAATTGTAAATAAGTAATAATTATTACGTCGAAACGTTCGCTGCGTCTTGGCTCGATGTACCTCGTCTTCACGAGGTACACCGATAGCCTATTCTATATTTAGACATTCTAAACTTGAGAAGGAATGGGAAAGAAGTCGCCATACAATGGATTCCATCGTATATTAATATTGAGTCTAATGAAATAGTAGACAGGTTGGCCAGAGAAGCCATCGTTGACGAATGACGGTACGCCGATTGACGTGGAACCATTGATAGCGACTTCTTTCCATATATTAAAAAGAAATGTTTTAAAGATTGGCGGGAGTACTTCAATCAAAGGTCCAAGGAAAAAGGAATTTGGTACTTTTATATTTATTTGGTACTTTGGTAGGAACTATCCAGCCGCAATTAAGCACCTACAGGACGTGGATCGGCCAATGCGGGTTGAATAAGGGTTGGACCTCAACTGGCAGCACGGAATCGCATTTGTTCCGCCACGTGCTGCAGTGTGCTGCCGCATGCGAACGCGCGCTGTCGCATTCCGCAGACAAAAAAGGCGATCGTGATCGGCGGTGAAAGGATGCGTTAGCATGCTATCGCGCGCTTCAGCGTTCCGGAGTCTCCCTGCCGACCATTGCATTTTGTCCGTGTTGCCGATCGCCTAAAGGATTCCGCCGCGTGCTATCGCATTATGCTTTCTGTCTCGGTCTAGCAAATGGCAGTTCTAAGCGACAGAAAGAAAAAGGGCGACTGAAAATGGCGATTCCGTGCTGCCAGATGAGGTCCAACCCAAGGACTTAACTTTGGCATTATGACTGCGCGCCGGGCACATTCCGTCAAAGAAGTTTGCGTTTCTTATGGGTAAAGCTCCCACTCCCTTATGTGAGATCTGCAATACACAAGATGATATTATTGTTCATATTTGACGACCTCTGTGGCTCAGTGGTAAGCACGTAAGCTAAAATATTATAGTATAATATTCTAGATATATCTCTCAAACATCCCAGAGATGTATAAGAGATAATATATCTGGACTTCATAGTATGTTTAAAATGAGTTATTTGTTGATTGTCAATTTTTAATTAATTAGTCTTGAATACCTACCTATAAGGACGGCATTATCGTTTTTAAACGATAAAGTCCTTTTTTGTCTAGATTAAAAAAAACGTTCTCTGCGGCGCGGCGCGGCGGGTGACGTCGCGACGCACCCCAACGTAAGAATGTGGCCTCACTCTCTAACATAATATAAATCCATTCAGAGTTTGGAAACACGTTTAACTTTTGACAAGGGAAACTATAGTAAATTAGACCTACTGATTTTGTGATTAGGAGTAACAAAAAGAAAAAGTTTAAGAGCAAAATAAATTATTAGGTTTAACTAGTATAAGTATCTCCTTTTGTTCCGAATTAAATTCTTCATACTATCAGCTGATAGCATTATCATATTATTAAATGACTAATTTGAATTTGACTTTTTTATAAAACTATTATTTTATTATCGCTTTTTAATGCAACGAGACGTTTTCTCGTAGTCTACCGTAAATAAGATTATTGAATCGATATTTGCTTCGATTTCATATTCAATTTAATGCATGACGTTTTTAGGGTTCCGTACTTAAAGGGTAAAAACGCACCCTATTACTGAGACTTTGATGTCTGTCCGTCTGTCTCCAGGCTGTAACTCAAGAACGGTAATAGCTAGAGAGTTGAAATTTTCACAGATTATGTATTTCTGTTGCCGCTATAACAACAAATACTAAAAACAAAATAAATTAAATATATTTAAGGGAGGCTCCTATACAACAAACGTGAATTTTCAAACATTTTTTGCTCGGTATCAATGATGACAACAGGTAGGCACTTGAAAATTTCACAAAGGCCTTAATTATAATTAATAATTAGTAATAATATTTAAATAAAATAAAAATTTAATCCCATACAAAAAACATAATTTTTGGCCTATTTTTGCTCTATAACGCGAACGGTACGGATCCCTTCGTGCGCGAGTCCGACTCGCACTTGGCCGATTTTTTTAATACAGATAATGTGATACGTATAATATTATATCTATTTGGCATTTATACTAGACTATCATAACGGTATAATAGTGTAATGGAAGATTTTGCTAGATTTTAGACTATTAATTCAGAATATTATGAACATCTGCCGTCCTTGAATGAGTTCAAAATTATTTAAATATAATTAATTTAATGTAGATTAATATTCTATACTAGTTGTTTTACTTTGGTATGCTTTTAGCTTGAAAATAGTTAAAAATAAAAACAAAAACAAAAATAAAAACAAAAACAATACATTAAACACAATACAACAATATATAAGGGAGGAGACCTAATGCTAGACACTGAACTAATAAATGACACTCACGAAAAAAATACCATAAAAATAAGAATTACTCTACTTATTTCTCGACACTGTAAATTTTATAAGCTTCTCAAGCTATCTGTTGATGTGACAAAATATATTAGGGACGCCTTCGGGAACAAAATTTTAAAATGAGATCAGTTTTCGTAAACAATGTGACCGCGTCGACACGCGCTCGGCAATTTCTTAGCAAATAGGTTAAGGAAGGCGAAATTCTGCACGTAAGTTTTGAGTACATTTATTTGATTTTTTGTGATTTCTATTGATTTCATTGGATTAATGGTCATGTTGTAAACACTAATTAATGTTTATTTATGATTTTTTATCCATTTTCCCTAACAATATAAAGGGTGTCTACTATTAGTTCTTGAAAATGTAAAAAACCTAATAGATGACATGGACCTTATCTTTTAGTTTTGCAATACATAATATACTTAATATATTTTGTAGTTTTCAATCATCACTATTCTATGAAAATATAATTCTATTAACAAACTAACAACTTAGAACTACTGTACCGAAAAATTTACATGGTGTCTAATATTAGACCTTGTACTGGTCTAAAAATCGATTGCTTTAGTTTTCAGCAGTGAAAAGAACAAAAAGGAGAGCTGAGAAAAGAAAGAAGAAAAAAGAAGAGGCAAGAGAAGCATGGAGACTAAAGACTGAAAATAAATATGCTAGGAAAAAAATATGAAAAATAAGAATAAAAGGAAAGATAGTCTCAGCATGGAAGAAGAATGGATAGAATCTGGAGACAACGTGGATAATATTTCTGATGCATGTAGTTATTATGATAAAATAAATGAAATCTTTTAAAAACCGGCAAATAAAGACCTAATAATATGAAAAATGTAAAATGTAATTTAATGTTCTATGTCAACTATTAGTTCATATTGGTGTCTACTATTAGTGATGTTCGTTTATAGTGATGTCATCTATTAGTTCTTTTGACTAAGTTTACAAAAAGACCAATAATATTTTATTTTATTGTTTTGTCAGAGAATAATTATAATAGTTTTATTTTGTAAGAGTTACTGAAGACATGCAAGAAGTTATCAATCCTTTAGATTCATAAATATGTATATTATTATGTATATTATAACATTCAAATGTTTCATGTTTCCTTAAAGTGTCTACCATTAGGTATCTTCCCTTATAAGTATTTACTAATGGATGTAACTACTTTTACAAAAATAAAATGTACGGGAAGAGAAAATATATGAAAACTTCAACTTTAAGACTGACCGCATACATATAGTACGTTTTCCTTATTCAATTTCCGTATTCGTAATTCAGCTATCCCCAACCCGCGGCCCGCCGAAACTTTATTTGTGACCCGCGTGATGTTAAAACATTTTGAAATTCGGCGACTAGTCGGCACATCTCTACTACATACATTCGGATTTTATAAGGAAATCGTATATTATACTAGCTGTCCCGGCAAACGTTTCTTTGCCATAATATTATAAAGAATATCGCCCGTATTATTTTATTGTAACTTGACTAAATAAGTATGTCACCATGGCAACGTCCATCGCTATCATGGTCGTCGTTTTTCTCGAGTTGTAATAATTTACTATTATTTATTCAACAAATGCACTTATCAATATAATAAGTACCGAGTGGCCGATTCTCAGACCCACTGAATATGCATATAAAATTTGGTAAAAATCGGTAAAGCCGTTTCGGAGGAGTTCGTGGACTAACATTGTGACACGAGAATTTTATATATAAGAATTATGCAGCTGGCCTTAGATAGAGAAAAATCTCTCAGTGAGTACCTATTATTTCTGTCGTTTTTTAGGGTTGTCAAATTGTTAAACGACAAACGTACGGAAACAAGTTTTTTGTATATAATATATAGATAAAACAATATCGATAAAATTTAATGATGTTTGAGTTCATTGACCTCGCATTGTCCTATATATAGAAAAAGCGGCTTATTTTGGCGTCATTCTAGATAAAGATGCGGCTAATACTTGTAATATTTTTGTGTACATTCACATTTGAAGTACAGTGTACTAATATTTTGGAAAGGTTGTTTAGAAAAGGTCAGTGTACTTTGTGGTGATTTTGTGTACTTTGAAGAGTAAATAATAATAAATCATTTATTTCAGACTAAGTTCATACGGTAATTTGTTAGTAATTTACAATATATACTTAGAAACTATGTTAGTAGACATAATAATGCAATCCCTTTAATTTAAATATCTGTGTAGCCTGTTTGCTGCACTAGGTACGTGTACAATATGTATATGTACCCAATGTCGCATAAAGGGACAGTCAAATTTGTCACTAATAATACTAAGAATGTTGTTGGTGCTGTCACGAACTCGGCTCATCAATGAGGCAACCCGCTTTCGTATAACGGCCTGGAAGCCATCAGCATGCGCTTGTGCGAACATGTTTGATGCGCTGCAGAATCGTGGCAGCCCCAACATCACTCTCAGTGCGTTATTATATTGAATCCGGAGAGCGTTGTAAGCCCGCTGCGTGTAGTTGACCCACAGATTGCACGTGTACATACTTTGGCAAAAAGCTTTAAAAAGAGTTATTTTAACTTCTGCACTACACCGTGCGAATCTGCGGGCCAACATATTACATCGGACTGCCATCGCCCTCCGCTCTCTCTCCATATCACTATCGTCTTTCAAATCCTCAGTCACAATGTGACCAAGGTATTTGAAAGTCGATACTCTCGTAAGAGCCATCCCATTTAGCGTCACAGTCGGTACTGAGTCTACATTACGTCCCCTTGCTTTAAAAATCACGAGATTACTTTTCTAGACGTTGTAGACAAGGCCGTGTGACTCTGCATATGTCTCACAGACACCAATCAGTCTCCGTAGTGCTGAGATTGATGGACTCAGCAACACCATGTCGTCCGCGTAACTAATGCTGTTAACAAAATTACCTTCAAGTGAGCACCCAACCTGAGTGTTGCTGAGTTCATCAATCAATTCATTGACATATAAGTTAAATAGAGCTGTCGTATCGCCTAATTTTGAGCGATTGCTGCTTATAAACACTCTCAACCTCACAGGAACAGAAACGATGCTAAACACAATATTCTAGGCTCTTTACTAGTGAACGTCATCTGATGACGCAATATTCTAGGCTCTTTACTAGTGAACGTTGTGCATTATTTTTTAACCTATTTTTTATGACAATCGATTTTTAAAATCGATTTTTTTAATTAATCGAAACCCTTACAATCGAATAAATTTTTAACCCATTTTTTATGAAAATCGATTTTAAAGAAAACTTTTTTTTTAATTAATCGAAAACCTTATAATCGTTTAAAAAATATCGACAATCGAAAAAAAAAACAGTCGATTGTTCGATTAATAGATTTCGATGTTACAACACTACTCTCCAACCGTCACGGTTTTTCGATCAGCGCGAGAATCTGACGCGAGTTTCACAGTTTTTACCCATCTCACAAAAGTGCTCAACGCCGCTAAAAAAGTTTTCACTTCAAAAATAATAAATATACGATAGAAATAATTCTTAGTCATAAAAAACGTGTTCATTTAAAACAAATGACGATAACATTTTATGGGCCTGCAAGAGTCGTTATTTCAGCACAGCATTTTATCGACATGATAAATAGCAAATATTATGTAAGTTATAATGATTTCTTAAGTTTTTGCGAGTATAAACACTTACGGATTTTGTCGCGGAGCACTTTTATTAATCCCGACGTTTCGGCTGCTTTACAGCGGCCATGGTCACGGGTGGACTGACTGATTAAAAAAACACCCTAATTTTAACCGCGAAGATGGTTGGGTGCTGTCATGTAGTTGGGATCCATCATCCAGTGATAAACAAACTAAATCACAAATCTATGACACCTCGGCTCCAAGACACTGTGAGTTCGTTCTGCGTAGATCGGAACGCAAACGAAAATTGATGAATCTTCGGGTAGTTGAAGAACTTCAAGAAATTGGACACCTGTCACCTCAGTCCACCCGTGACCACGGCAGCTGTAAGGCAGCCGAAACGTCGGGATTAATAAAAGTGCTTCACGACAAAATCTGTAAGTGTTTAAACTTATAATATCAAATATTATGTATATTACATACCCGTTATTTTTTTACAAAAGACTATGATTATTCACAGAACCTTCAATAGAGGACGAGTCGCCGAGACTGGGAATGTTCATCTTAAACTGGCATATGTAACATGCACAAAATCACGCACATTTATAGTCAATTTTATATTATGTGTAGCACTCATATTTTACTGGAGGTGTATGAAAATCATAATAACTCCTAATATTTGCCCAAAAACTAACGCAGCCCCTTCATGACATTTATTGCGTGTCCTTCTCACGAGTCACGACACGACAGTCTTTAGACACCAGACTATCGAAATACAGAATATTTATTTCAAGTGTACGCATTTTTATGTCTTTAGTATAATCTAGTATGTATTATTACAGCTGTCGGGTTTCGCGCGGCTCCGTTCGCGTAATAAATTGCACCTATAATTAATAATTAAAGAATCATATTAAATATTTTTGCAGTCATGGTTCGCTTTATGACCAATGATATTGTATGTTACTAATTGTTTATGACTAACCGAAATTTTATCAAAATCACCCCAGCACTTTTAAGCCTATTCGAAACAAAAAATATTTTCCTATTTATGATTTGTATGAATTTATCTGTTCTTGCAGTTAATTCATTTTTTTCGGAGACGAACCCAACCGCGAGTAGCAGCTATGGACAATTTCAGGGGACATACAACACGACCCGTCTCGGTCGTACCTTCGAGTCCTACCGTGGGATCCCATATGCTGAAGCACCAGTTGGCTCTATGAGGTTTCAAGTAAGTTTGTAAATTATATCATCTAATTTCAATCATATCATTTATCCATTACAATTCATGAGTGAGAACACAATGAAATTTAATGGTACCTTACCTTATAGGTACAATTCCGTGCATCGCGATCGATCGCGGTCGCGCACGACCTACGACTGTCGTCGGCCGCTTGCGACCATAGTCAGCGTATGAAAATGTATGGCACCGCTTCCGAGGCCCGCGCGCGCGGCATACGACTGTCGTAAGCCGCGCGCGACCGTGCCATATAACTTTGACACGGTTGCACGGGGCCGACAGACGCGCGCGTCCGACGACAGTCGTAGGTCGTGCGCGACCGCGATCGATCGCGATGTACGGAATTGTACCTTAAAATATATCACGATAAAACCAATGAGATTTTCATTCATATTTTAAGATTGAAAACTTAATGTTATCTAATAAACGAATTGATTGAATCACAGAAAAATATGAGTCGTATAGTTTCTAAAGGTGCCCATACACGGGACGATTTGTCGTTTCGATCGATCGTCAAGAAAATCGTCCAATCGATATTTTGGCCATAAAATCGTTTGCGATATTGCTACACACGTATAATTTGTCTTTCGATTTTAACATCGAAGCGATAAATCGTTACGATAATTGTCCCGACCTTTAGACGAGATAAATGTAGAATTACGACCTCTGTGGCTCAATGGGTAGAGTGTGTGGCAGCTCAAGCCGGGGGTCGCGGGTTCGAGTCCCGCCGACGACGGAACAAAAAGTTTTTCAATGTTCCTGGGTCATGGACGTGTATTAAATATGTGTATGATATAATAAAGATCTTAAATACATGTATAGTATAATAGTATTAAATATATTTCCGTTGTCTGGTACCCGTAACACAAGTCATTCAGGTACTTAGCACGGGGCCAGATTGACGTGGTGTGAAGCGTCCATAGATATTATTATTATTATTAATTTTCCGTTTAAGACACATTTTATACGTGTAACTGCAAGTATACTGTGTAAAAACTTCCTACAATAATGATAATAGAGATAAAAATTGACGCTAATATACTAATTTAATGTCCTTGATGCATTAACGACATCTTCCATAGTATTTACACAAGTGAATACCGAAACGAATTATTGTATCGAAGTATTGTAACGAAGTATTGTAACGAAGTATTGTAACGAAGTATTGTATCGAAGTATTGTAACGAAGTATTGTAACGAAGTATTGTAACGAAGTATTGTAACGAAGTATTGTAACGAAGTATTGTAACGAAGTATTGTAACGAAGTATTGTAACGAAGTATTGTATCGAAGTATTGTAACGAAGTATTGTAACGATATATTGTAACAGAAAGCAATATTATTTTTCAGCCACCGAAACTAATTCAGTACTATAGAGGAATGGTGAACGCGACTAGAGATGGCAAGATATGTCCGCAATTATCAAGCGAAAACAACACCTTTGCTTTTGACGATATGGACGAAGACTGCTTGTTTGTCAATGTTTATACTCCGCAACGGAGTGACAGGTAAATATTAAACAACTAATGCTCGCAACTCCGTACATTTTTCTAGGATAAAAAGTATCCTATGTCCTTTCTCGTGACTCAAAGTATCTCCATACCAAATTTCAGCAAAATCGGTTCAGCGGTTTGGATGTGAAGAGGTAACTGATAGACAGACACACTTTCTCATTTATAATATTAAATACTAGCTGTTCCCCGCGACTTCGTCTGCGTGGACTTCAGTTTATAGCGCGCGATGTCAACAAAATTGGTGTCAAAAGCTTTTATAAAAAAATCCTGGTACCCCTTAAATCAAAACATCCAAAAACAGCTGTGCAGTGTGCACATAACTTATTTCATTTTTTAAAATTAAACTTTATTTATGCCAAATTTTAAAGTATATTTAGCCCCCTATTACACAACTTTACCCTTAAACTATTTATCAATGATAGGTTTAAGTAGGGTTGGCGATCTGAGATCGATTAATCGCAAAATCGATCTTTTGGAGCAAAAAAATCGATCTTTTTAATCGATCCAACGCATTGAATCGATCTCGTGAATCGATCTTAGACACCCTAAAATCGAGTTACGATTTTGCTGTTTGAAAATTGAAGGCCCGAATAACGTATTACAATTTACAAGAGTCAGCTGTATGTTTAGTATCCTTCGCCTCACTTCTCATCAATAAAAAAAAAAAACGTTTATAATTTTATACCATAAATAGCCATAATTTTCATAATTTTTGACTTTTTAACCGACTTCCAAGAAGGAGGCGGTTATATTATGTTCGTCTGTATATCGTTTTTTTGTATCTGTATTCTGTATCTGTGCTGAGAAGTGTGATGCCGCGGGCCGCGATTCGTCTATCGTCACGAAGCTTCGTGCTATGACCTATGAGACGATACCATTGGACGATACACGCGGACCGTCCAATGACCAATGGTATCGTCTCAAGCACGAATCACTACGCATGTGCGGCCGCAACCTGATTGACCTTGCAATTTGCAAATTTCAATTTTTTGAAGAAATAAATAATCCTCGTGTCTTAAATCTGATTTTATATTTCGTATTAAACCTTTAGGCTGTGTTTCCACTGAAGCGGAGCGGAGCTTAGCGGTGCCGAATTGACCAATCACCATGCTCGAAATCTTCGTGGTCATTCCGCTGGAATAGCACGATTGGTCAATTCGGGCACCGCTAAGCTCCGCTCCGCTTTAGTGGAAACGCAGCCTTAACCTCCTAAAGCCCGTCACAGACTTAGCTATAATATTATATATTAATATATTTACAGCAAGGCATATAAATCTATACTAAATTCACATGTCACAGAAATATATATAATACTCGTAGCTGAGTGTGTGGTCACGCGAAAATTAGTATAGAAAATATATAGTAATATGCCTAGCTATAAACACATTAATATATATTATAGCTGGGTCTGTGACGGGCTTTACTGGCTTGGCTGACGCACAAATCGTGCATGCCAAAATAAGAAAAAAAATTATTTTTTTCACCTTAACTGATACTTAAATATAAAATATATAAATATAAAAAATATATGGTAAGTAAATAAAATAATTATTATTATCGGATTCCCTAATTTTACTGATTCAAAAATCAAAGATCGTTAATTATAACATAATATTTTGTCTTGTTTTTTATAAATTTGATATATGTATACCACTGTAAAAACTAATTTGAAAAAAGATCGATTTTTTGGAAATCGATCTTTTAGACCTCGATTTTTTTGTGGATCGATTCATCAGGTCACGATTCGAATCGATTTAAAAATCGATCTTTTTCGGCAAGAATCCCCATCCCTAGGTTTAAGGTTACGTCACTACATAAAGAATGTATTGAGTTATTTAATAACGTAAAAGAGTACATAATAACAATCGCAAAAATCGAAAACTCAATATAGCATGATACCACCTCTTATAGAAAGACGTTTGTGTAAGCAATAGCGCGATGTAGGGGACGCACAGCGCCATCTATTATGAATTTTTAGAACTAACTTAATTTGAACAAATTTACGCATTTCAACCCCTTACAACCCCTTTGTCTAGTTAAAAAGTAGCTTATGTCCTTTCTCAGACCTTAGACTATCTGTATACAAAATTTCATTACAATCGGTTCAGTAGTTTTGGCGTGAAAGCCAGACAGACAGACAGACAGAGATACTTTCGCATTTATAATATTAGTATAGATTAGTATAGATTGATTTTATGTATCAATTTAACTCCACACAAATAATGCATCTTTTCCTAAATGCGAATTTCAGAAACCAGTGGGCGGAGTGTCTACTATTTTTAAAAAATTATCAGGAAGCAAGTAATAAGTGATTTTGCTGACTTTAAAAAAAGTTCCGTTAGTTTGTTCCACGTAAGCGTAACACAACAATATCTTTTAAATCGTGGTGGTTCCGTGGTCGCCAAATTCGTGGAATAATAATAACTTAGTTGTTCGAATAATTACTCCAATAAAAGCTAATTTAGGGCTATCAATTCAGAGTTGAGCAAAAAAAGGATCATCGAATGCAATCATTTTGATATATTTTTTAATTACTTATATTAATTTTTACGGTGATTTTTTCAGGAAAAGACTTTTACCAGTGTTTGTTTACATTCACCAAAGCGCTTTCTACTTCAAAAACTCTCGTAGTGACTTGTATGGACCCGACTATCTTCTGGACCGCGATATAGTCTTTGTTACGTTCAACTACAGACTTGGAACTCTAGGTAAGATATCGTTTTAAACAATTTACAAATATTATGTAGTTATCTATACATATAAAATTACAAGTCCTGACTGACTGACTGACAGACTTACTGACTGACTGACTGACTGACTGACTTACTGACTGACTGATTCATCATCGCAGAGCAAAAACTGTTAAAGTTACAGCCACGAAATTTGGTGACCAGGATTGTTTTATTAAGTAGTCACCCACTAAGGCAGGAATTTTGGAAATTTTAACCCGAAGGGGGTGAAATAGGGGTTGAATGTTTGTATGAAAGTCCGTCATTTCTTAAGTTAGAAACATGAAACTTTATTTTTGGGTTACTGAATAAAAATGAATGAATACGTATTTAAGTGTTTTTGGAAATTCCACCCCCAAGGGGGTGATATTGGGGTTGAAAGTTTGAATGAAAGTCCGTCATTTCTTGAGTTAGAAACATCAAACTTTATTTTTGGGCTACTGATTAAAAATGAATAGACACATATTTAAGCGTTTTTAGAAATGCTACCCCCAAGGGCGTGAAATTGTGGTTGAAAGTTTGAATGAAAGTCTGTCATTTCTTGAGTTAGAAACATGAAACTTTATTATTGGGTTACTAATTAAAATTGAATGGATATAATTTAGGCATTTTTGTAAATTCTACCTCCAAGAGGGTGAAATTGGGGTTGACAGTTTGTATGAAACGTTGTCAATTTTAAACCGATCGGGCTGAAACTGTGTATTATGCACAAAGATACTATGACGTATGCATCCCCTCAGAAAGGAATTTAATAAATTCCACCCCTAAGGGGATGAAATAGGGGATGAAAGTTTTTAGAAATTTTCTTAGACTTTCGACTGATTGAACTAAAATTTTTAAAGATTTGAGATTCTGTGATGAAGGCGTTCCCTTTAATTTAATAGGATTTGGGTTACTGAATAAAATCGTAGGAAATTAAGTCAATTCTGTACATTGAATATTTTTGAAAAATATTTTTTGGGACGTGATCTAACTATTCTAACGCGGACGAAGTCGCGGGCAACAGCTAGTATGAGTATAAAAGTTTAAAACTCGTTTAAATACAAGTATACATAGTCTAAGCACGTTAAGTACCTAAATTGCAACTCTTCCAATTAACACACTTTCAATTAAGTAATTACATTGAATAGTTTTTGTGCTCATAGCAGATTTTGACACAATATATTTTCATACACATATTTTAATATAATTTTTACCACAACACGAGAAAAATATTACGATCTACAGCTGGTGTCACGAAATTTAAAAATTTATTACTGTAACTTTACAGGCTACCTCAGTACTGGAGATAAATTAGCTCCAGGGAATAATGGATTTAAAGACATGGTCACATTACTCAAGTGGGTGAAAAGGTACATAGTTGCCTTCGGAGGGAATCCAGGCAGTGTGACAGTTGGAGGGTATAGTTCAGGAGCAATTAGCATCGTCTCACTCATGGTGTCGCCTATGGCGAAAGGTAATGTAGATGTAGCAAATATAAGTAAAGAAACTATCAATCTTTAGCAACAAGGAACCTGACATTGATATTTCTAGTATTTCTCTTGATGTAGTTACGACTAAAGCGAATCTAATGATATCTCTCAAGCTAAAACTCAACATCGCGTTAAGGTTGATCATGATCTTCGGGTATGACATAGAAAAGTAATGAATCCTTCGATCGCAGATTCTTGGAAATTCTATTGTATTCTATTGTTGTCGCGATCACCGGTGCTGTTATGGGGCTTGAAGTATTAATTTGTAAATTATATGCGAAGTCACAAACATGCTTACCTTCTCGTACAGTCAATTAAAATGAAAACGAAAATATTATGTCTATAGTAGTCAAATACATGTTTATTTTTGTTACAGGACTATTTCATCGAGCTATATCAATGGGTGGATCTTCGACTAGAAACAACGAGACCAAAACGGACTTGTATGACTTAGCCGTGAAACAAGCGCAAATCTTCAATTGTCCAACAGACAACTCGACAGTAATAGTGGAATGCTTGAAAGAAAAACCTTGGATTGACTATGCAAAGACGTTTTCACAATTTTGGGTAAGCAGAGTTGAAGTTATATTTTGTACTAGTGATTACAGTACTCATGAGCATTGGATAGTTAAGTAGTATCTAGAATAGGCTACTTGACCTATATTCAATTTCATTGAACAAATGCATATTTCTAGTAGAACTTCGCCTAGGAAACCGTATTTCACCCTTATTATCAAATAAAAGCTTATGATTGATAAATAAAGTCGATTTGAAAATATGATTTTATGAAAATAGGAATTGTACTGACGAAAACGCTTTTGCGGTACTTCCGATTTGGATGTGACGTCATCCTCATACTAATTTAACATCTTTTATTTATCGCGCTCGCTATATGTAAGTTTATTTGTACATAAATAATAAGATAAGCCTATTATAAATTTTCTTGAATAATTCAAATAAAACATCATTTTAATATATATTATCTCCATTTTTTAATCTTAATATTCAAATACGTAAATCACACCATATAAAAACACGTAGTATAAATAATGAAAAATGCATTGTCCCAAACTTTAACAACCTATACGGAAAACAATGTATCAAATATTTAATACCTACGCTACTAAACACATTACCTTTAGATCTAAAACAAAATATTAATGATAAAAATATTAAAAGTAAACTAAAATCATATTATCACGACCTATTAAACAAAACTTAAACTAGATGCATAAAGAAAAATTAAAAGTCATCGTAAGAATAAAACCAATACAAATACCCCTGTGGCTGTACTCGTGCGGTGCAACACCGAACGGGTTGTGTTATCTCCTTGCTATCTCTGGTCGAGCGGCGCACGCAGCGCGCTAGCCGTGCGGTGTGAGTCGCTCACCCATTCGATGCCCGCCTTATAATTAATTATTGGCAGTTCTAATTTCACATTGTGTTTGAATGTTAATATATTAATATATTTTAATATTTTGTACGTAATATAAGGGTTTTCTATTAAAATAATTAGTAATACTGTATGTACTGATATAGTTTGATAAGTATTATAGCAGTAAGAGTGAGCATTTAAAGATAGATGCACCGGTGTACAGACAAACCCTTCAGGTTTTTGTGACACCGAGTTTTATTTTTGTAATATGTATACTTTTTTGAAGAATAAATAAATAAAATCTAAAATAAATAAATTTATTGTAGACGGGAAATGAAATGGCCAAAACTTTTCTCCAAAAGTTTTCAACATTACAAATGATGTCTAATTTCTTATATAATTATTTTATAATTTTTGGGCACTTTTAGACTAGTACATTTAGCACATTAAAAAAAAAATTCAATAAAGAGATTTAAAAATACAAAGCGTATGACGTCACACTATGGCGGACAGTGTTTTCGGCGCCATTTAAGAGGCATATTTTTCAATAAACATTTTTATGGGTTTCTACTGTGTAAAATATTAAAATATTAGTTTTTTTTTTGTAAAAATGGATGATTATGAAGCGATTAGCATGAAGAAAAAAATTAGGTCAAGTAGCCTATTGTATTCCTTTACTTATAGTATGATAGTATCTTTGTAGAATCAAAAGAAATCTACAAATTATTATAAATGAATAAAACCAATTCTATAATCTTACGTTTTTAGGCATTCACAAACAATCCCAGTCATCTATGGGAGCCAATAGTTGAGAAGGACTTTGGACAAGAACGGTTTCTAACAATGAACGCAATAGAAGCAATCAGACAAGGGAAGATGATGAACATACCACTGGTCATCGGTCAGGACACAGCAGAAGAGTTTCCATTCGCATATCGTAAGTAGACGGTGATGTATTTAATATTTGAGTATGATTAGCATAAAATTCGAGCTAAGAATTATTAAGAACTAGACGATGCCCGTAACTTCGTTGCGCCAAATCTCGTTTATCGCGCGGGACGTACAATTTTCCGGGACAAAAATTATCCTATGTCCTTTCCCGGGACGTAAAGTATCTCCATACCAAACAGCAAAATCGGTTCAGCGGTTTGGGCGTGAAGAGGTAACAGACAGACAGACAGACAGACAGACAGACAGACAGACAGACGGACAGACAGACAGATACACTTTCGCATTTATAATATTAAGTATGGATGAGTTAAATATCCAAAGCAAACAGTAGGTAATTTTTTTTACTATTAATGATGACAATATCAATGAAGTACTTTACGTTTCAGCAATTCTAAACAATGAGACACTTCTCAAAATGGCTAATGAGCAGTGGGATGAATTCGCATCTATAGCATTTTTCCTACCAGAACAAAATAAGACGAAGGCCTTAGAAGTTTTACGCAGTTTTTACATTAAGAATAGAACATTATACAATGATGATGAGAGTGCTGATAGACTGGGGACAATCTACGGCGATGACAGTACTGCTTATCCAGTGGAAAGGTATGCGTTTAAAATACAATAAAACTATTTACTGAAGCCAAAAATTGTAAGGTAAAACTAGAAAAAAAAACAAAAATGTTAAATTAAATGCATGTCTATATTAGTCTGCATGATATTATGAAAGGGATATCTCATCTAATGAGATTGCTATCAAACTTGACGTGGGAGAGCCATGCTTCGGCACGAATGGGCCGGCTCGACCGGAGAAATACTACGTCCTCACAGAAAACCGGCGTGAAACAGCGCTTGCGCTGTGTTTCGCCGAGTGAGTGAGTTTACCGGTGGCCCAATCCCCTACCCTTTTCCCTTCCCTATTTCCTTCCCTACTACCCCTTCCCCTATTACCCCTTAAAAGGCCGGCAACGCACCTGCAGCTCTTCTGATGCTGCGAGTGTCCATGGGCGACGGAAGTTGCTTTTCATCAGGTGACCCGTTTGCTCGTTTGCCCCATTATTGCATTAAAAAAAAATAGTGAAATAAAATGATTATAATATAATCTATAATTAGCTCTGCTGCGTAGCTAGCATACCGTCGTAGACTAACTAAAGAAACTAAATTTTGACAGTTTTACCGGAAAAACATTGGAGAAAAAGTTTCTTTCGTCTCTCGATTTCTTCCGCTTTTGAAAATCTATATGTCAAGCATGACAACCATTTTTATCCGCTTTTGACATTTAGTTTCTTCATTCTTTTTGTTTTTTAATATGGCACTTCGGCTATAAAACCATGGCTAGTGTCGAGTAAATGGCGGCAAATTCAAAATATCGATGTGTAGCAACCCTGTCTATAGCCGGAATTATAGTTTTGATCTACAAACTACGAGTAATAAACTTCTTTAGGTTTTATTATTCGTATTTCGTAGATCAAAACTATAAATTCGACTATAGATTGGGTTGTCGTATTTTTAACTTGCCGCCATTTACACGACATTGGCCATGGTTTTATAGCCGAAGTGTCATATTAAAAAAAAGAGTCAAGAAACTAACTCTCAAAAAATATAAATTGCCGTTGCATAGCCGTTGCTATAATGGTTGCTATGGAAAAAGTTTCTTGTCTGTGTCCACTGAAACTCAAGTCGATGGGTGGCGCCATGCTCGGGAAAAAGATATTATGTAGACATGGGAAAGAAACTGCCATTACTTTCTTCCGAAGAATCGACTGGGGAAGGCCGTGCTAGCTATGCTGTTGTATAATAGGCTACTTGACCTAATTTTTTTCTTCATGCTAATCGCTTCATAATCATTCATTTTTACAAAAAAAAACTAATATTTTTATATTCTACACAGTAGAAACCCATAAAAATGTTTATTGAAAATTATGCCTCTTAAATGGCGCCGAAAACACTGTCCGCCATAGTGTGACGTCATACGCTTTGTATTTTAAACTCTCTTTATTGAAATTTTTTTAATGTGCTAAATGTACGAGTCTAAAAGTGCCCAAAAATTATAAAATAATTATATTAGAAATTAGAAATCATTTGTAATGTTGAAAACTTTTGGAAAAAAGTTTTGGCCATTTCATTTCCCGTCTACAATAAATGGAGATAATATTTATAAAACTGATGTTTTATTTGAATTATTGAAGAAAATATACAATAGGCTTATTCTTATTATTTATGTACAAATAAACTTACATATAGCGAGCGCGATAAATAAAAGATATTAAATTAGTATGAGGATGACGTCACATCCCAATCGGTAGTACCGCAAAAGCGTTTTCGTCAATACAATTCCTATTTTCATAAAATCATATTTTCAAATCGACTTTATTTATCAATCATAAGCTTTTATTTGATAATAAGGGTGAAATACGGTTTCCTAGGCCAAGTTCTACTAGAAATATGCATTTGTTCAATGAAATTGAATATAGGTCAAGTAGCCTATTTGGTAAAGTATATTTTTATTCAAGTTGTAATTTTGGTTTGCTTAATTTTCAGGTTGTCTAAATTACTGTCGATCCATTCCCGAAAACCAGTTTACTACTATTACTTCACATACGTCGGCAATCACAGCTACACTGAAGAATTTTCAGCTAATAAGCCCACTCGTAAGTCACTTTGTTCTACTTATTATTAAACATTTTTCGATGTCACGTAAATTACTGAGTATATCTTTAAAACATAATATGAAGGTTCGTTATTATAGTGTG
Source organism: Polyommatus icarus (assembly GCA_937595015.1). NCBI lineage: Eukaryota > Metazoa > Arthropoda > Insecta > Lepidoptera > Lycaenidae > Polyommatus > Polyommatus icarus. Next base: position 16,728,127 of record OW569335.1, read on the forward strand.
TAACAAAAATAAGTAATAATACTTTAGGGTGTATACGTGTTCCTTATAGAGAGTTCACTGTGAAACTTGAAAGTAGCAGCACTGAAAAAACGATTTTTTTTCACTTATGTGTGGGCAAAGGCCCGAGCGTCAAGAGTTTCCCCATACAAGAGTGAAAAAAAAATTGGTCTTTCAGCGCTGCTACTTTTACAGTGAACTCTCTACAAGGAACACGTACACACCCTAAAGCCGCTATCCCCAACCCGCGGCTTTATTTGTGGCCCGCGTGATGTTAAAAATTTTTGAAATTCACGCCCACCGACAAAATAACGCAGTCTACGTGATAGTTGTTAAATTTTTTTCACTTTAAAATCGTTAATTTTGAAGAATGTTATTTTTTAACCCTAAAAAAATTTTGTTGCGGCCCGCGACACCAAGACCAAAACATGTTTGTAGCCCGCATGAAAAAAAGGTTGGGGACCACTGCCCTAAAGTATTATCGCTTATTTTTGTTACACCCTGTATACGGATTACCTAAGTACCTACTATACTATCAGAGAAGTTGATTCATAGGCAGATTTGGTCGCGTTTTGTCAAATCAGTATCAGACTTACCATAATCCGACCAATTGAAGTAGGTCCGTCAACTGCCTATGAGTCAATTTCTTTCAGACAAGTTGATTCCTAGGCAGATGGGGGACCTTAGCTTTGGTCGCGTTAAGTCAAATCCAGCCGACAGATCACAATTAACATTAGATTGACATGATCCAACCGAATGAGGTTGGACTGTCAACTGCCTAGGTATCAATTTGGAATCAAATGAAACAATGAAATCGATGGTACATACCTACTGCTTATCATTCTAATATACCTCAATTAAATAATCATTATACACTATCCTTGCACTTATTCCACTTTATTATCAAATAAAGTGGAATAAGTGCAAGGAAGGTGTATAATTATTTAATTGAACATGAATTTCCACCAAGAAGTGACAGTACATTCAATATCATAACATTTTTTTTTTTTTTTATAGAAGGCAGGTCGCTATAGCCCTGGCGTCACTGCGACCCATGAGGATCTATTGTGACTCCTTCGCACTAGAGAATCATCCCCAACCCAATACTGCTCATAAATTGAACGATATGGTTGGGGTTGGTGCCACGAATTTCCTCTGTGGATGAGTATTCGTGGCGACCAAGGTGCCTGTTCCTGCTCTGTACTAGAGCAGGACAGTCGAGGAGAAGGTGTATAGGTGTTTCATCCTCCTCCTCACAGAATCTGCAAGTCGTTATACTACAAATACCCATTCTGTTTAGGTGTTTGTTGAGCTTCATAACAATACTCGTATACCTCAATATGTCTAGATTTAATATACGCTTAGCAAAGGGTCGTCAATATATTTAAGGCAGGTATAGTTCTTGCAATCTAAGTTGGAAATGTGAATAGACATTTTCGTTAGTGTGCGTACCCGACGGAGCAGTCAGTAGCGAGCGAGCCATGTACGCGTGTATAGATATGGTCACTCACACAACTAAGGGCGACGCGCACTCGTAGATTGCAAGAACTATATCTAATTTTTTTTCTTTATGTTTCACAGATGCGACTCATCAAGATGAGACTCTCTACTTCCTCTCTCAACCGCACATATTTCCCAACATCGGAACAGAAGGTGACGATGCCAGAATGGTGAACGTAATGACAGGCATCATTTACAACTTCGCTTCATATGGGTAAGTGGCTGAAATATTTATGATCACACAAGTATTATAACGCGCACTGTAAAACTCTGGAACGAACTGTAACCAGCAGTATTTCCGGACCTATACGACCTGCAAACCTTCAAGAAAAGAGCGTATTTCCTCTTAAAAGGCCGGCAACGCACCTGCAGCTCTTCTGAAGTTGCGAGTGTCCATGGGCGACTTTTGAATTAAGATAAGTAAAAATAATAGGGTTTTGGCGCGATCTCGGCAACGCGGCAAATGTATGGCCAAGGTCGTTTGCTCGGGGGACGGCCTTAAACCATTAAACCGATTTTGATGTTTTGTATGGAAATGGTTTGAGTCCCGGGGAAGACAAAGTTTGATTCCGGAAAAATGTACGGTTCCCGCGCGATAAACTGCTCATATGAGTTGCGGACGTCATCTAGTTACTTTTTAATTGAACCAGTTACAGGTTTTGATTTAAAAATTAAGAAGAGCAAGATTATTGTTCTAATTGCATTTCATATTTCAACATCAAAAGCTATAACTGCTTGAAAATTCGGAGGTTTTCTAAAAATTTTCTACAAAAACCTTAGTCGATATTAAATATTTAATGTTGTTACAGGAATCCTATTAAACGTACATACAATACACCCGAGTTGAAAGGAGTAACTTGGCCTGCGATGAAAGCTAACGACCGAACATACTTGCAAATTGACAAGACTTTTTCCCTGGGTCAGAATTTAAAGGAAGAAAGATTGCAGATATGGGAAGAACTGTATCCGATTAATTACAATTAATAATGATCTTGAATAAGCCATTTTAATTTTTAATGATTTCATCCATTATAAAAATAATATTTAATATAATTTTATTTAAAAAAATGTTGTTTTGTTCAAAGCTGTTTCTGGCTAGTACTTACCGTGTCTATTTCAAAGTAAGTAATCACAATAATAATAATTATTTTATGTGAAATAGCTGAAAAATTACTTAAATATTTGTAAATTAAATATTTTTAAGTAACGTATTAGAGTGCCTTCACATTACTGGCGACTAAGGCTGCCTTCACATTACGTCGCCAGTGGTGCGGCAGCCGCGCGACTCTCTTTTGTATGAAGTCGCGCGGCTGCAGCGCTGCTGCCGCACTGCTTACGACGTAATGTGAAGGCGCTCTTAATGTGAAGGCACTCTTAAATTTACAAAATTATTACACTCCTAAAAAAACTTTTATTTCTTATTATTTGTGTTGTTATTTCCTATCAGCTTCTTTCATGACGATTATAATATTATTCCGTTGCCGCAAACTACTGCCTCGAGAAGGCAAGTCCGTCCGCCACCGCGGCACCTACCTTTAGTTTTTCGCCAGATGGCGACGCGAGACTTTCGAGAGAGTTCGGGGAGCGCGCTGGCAAAATTTAATAATTAAGCGCGTTCCGTCCGGAGATTCCGTAATTGACCGTATTTAAAACCTTATAAACTCATAATCTGAAAGCTACAACTAAAGTGGTTTCATCTGCACGCTTTTTTCGCGAGAGGAGCCTTAAAAGGATGTTATTATTATTTTTACCTTGGAAGTCGGTTTTGACATTGTAGGTATGTCACCAGGAGGGACATAAACTCTTAATATTTCCACACCTCATCGAGGTAGAAATTGTAAAACGTATATAGATTATAGACATAAAAACACCATTGTATCAATTTCTTGGAAATAAAGGATATGAATTATGAATTATGTTATTATGACCGTGTATACTCCGTTGAAGAAAGATAGGTAAGTCGATTCATATATTTTTAAATTACAGTTTTCAAATAGAATTTTATTTGAATAAAAATGACGACCTCTGTTGCTCAATGGTTGAGTGTGTGGCAGCTCAAGCCGAGGGTCGCGGGTTCGAATCCCGCCGACGGAACAAAAAAGTTTTTCAATGTTCCTGTACCACGGATGACGGATGTGTATTAAGGGGCCGGGTACCCTCGAAATTCTCATACATACGTAATTGCAAAATCATTTTCTCATACGAAAATATTTAACTTGTTTGCTATTTTTCAGCTTAAAATAGTAATTATCTAGGTTCCTGAACAAAAATTTACTTCAAAATATTTAAACAAAAAAAAAATTTTTGTTTTAAATTTTTTTTAGTAAATTTACTACTAAATATTGAAACACTAAAAATATATAAATAAATAGTAAATTTAGTACAAAATATTTTAACTAAAAAATATTTTTTAGTTTTTAAATATTTATTAGTAAATTTACTATTTATTTATATATTTTTTGTGTTTTACTCTATTTTTTGTGTTTCAATATTTAGTAGCATATTTACTAAAAAAAAATTTAAAACAATTTTTTTTTTGTGTTTAAATATTTTGAAGTATTTAAATTTTTGTGCAGGAACCTAGGTAATTACTATTCTAAACTGAAAAATAACTCAAACATGTTAAATATTTTCGTATGAGAAAATGATTTTGGTATTACGTTTGTATGAGAAATTCCAAGGGTACCCGGCCTCTTAATCATGCTAAACTTCCGCCGCGGAACTTCGACAATCGGCATGGTGTATTAGATTAGACACATATATTTTTAACTGATTACATGCATTCGGATCTCCGAATAAGAAAAACGAATCGATGCGGGTGGCCTTAGAGAAAAATTTCTCAATATTATTTCTTTCGTATTTTAGGGTTGTGAAATTGTAAAACGACAATCATACCGAAACAAGTTTTTGTATATAGATAAAAGAATATCGATTAAATTTAATGATGATTTAGCTCATTAACCTCGTATTGTTCTATATATAGGAAGAGCGGCTGATTTTGGCGTCATTTTTGACAAAGATGCGGCTAATACTTGTGATATCTTTGTGTGCATTCACATTTGAAGTACAGTGTACTAATATTTTGGAAAGGTTGTTTGGAAAAGGTCTGTACTTTGTAGTGATATTATGTATTTTGAAAAGTAAACGAGCAGCCGTCTCTCCTGATTATAAGCAATTACCGCCTATAAACACTCTCAACTTCATAGGAACAGAAACGATGCAAATAACTTTCTTGGTTCTTTGATATAAATAATAATAATAAATATACGTATAGAAGTCGCACTGCTTACGACGTAATGTGAAGGCGCTCTTAATGTGAAGGCACTCTTAAATTTACAAAATTATTACACTCCTAAAAAAACTTTTATTTCTTATTATTTGTGTTGTTATTTCCTATCAGCTTCTTTCATGACGATTATAATATTATTCCGTTGCCGCAAACTACTGCCTCGAGAAGGCAAGTCCGTCCGCCACCGCGGCACCTACCTTTAGTTTTTCGCCAGATGGCGACGCGAGACTTTCGAGAGAGTTCGGGGAGCGCGCTGGCAAAATTTAATAATTAAGCGCGTTCCGTCCGGAGATTCCGTAATTGACCGTATTTAAAACCTTATAAACTCATAATCTGAAAGCTACAACTAAAGTGGTTTCATCTGCACGCTTTTTTCGCGAGAGGAGCCTTAAAAGGATGTTATTATTATTTTTACCTTGGAAGTCGGTTTTGACATTGTAGGTATGTCACCAGGAGGGACATAAACTCTTAATATTTCCACACCTCATCGAGGTAGAAATTGTAAAACGTATATAGATTATAGACATAAAAACACCATTGTATCAATTTCTTGGAAATAAAGGATATGAATTATGAATTATGTTATTATGACCGTGTATACTCCGTTGAAGAAAGATAGGTAAGTCGATTCATATATTTTTAAATTACAGTTTTCAAATAGAATTTTATTTGAATAAAAATGACGACCTCTGTTGCTCAATGGTTGAGTGTGTGGCAGCTCAAGCCGAGGGTCGCGGGTTCGAATCCCGCCGACGGAACAAAAAAGTTTTTCAATGTTCCTGTACCACGGATGACGGATGTGTATTAAGGGGCCGGGTACCCTCGAAATTCTCATACATACGTAATTGCAAAATCATTTTCTCATACGAAAATATTTAACTTGTTTGCTATTTTTCAGCTTAAAATAGTAATTATCTAGGTTCCTGAACAAAAATTTACTTCAAAATATTTAAACAAAAAAAAAATTTTTGTTTTAAATTTTTTTTAGTAAATTTACTACTAAATATTGAAACACTAAAAATATATAAATAAATAGTAAATTTAGTACAAAATATTTTAACTAAAAAATATTTTTTAGTTTTTAAATATTTATTAGTAAATTTACTATTTATTTATATATTTTTTGTGTTTTACTCTATTTTTTGTGTTTCAATATTTAGTAGCATATTTACTAAAAAAAAATTTAAAACAATTTTTTTTTTGTGTTTAAATATTTTGAAGTATTTAAATTTTTGTGCAGGAACCTAGGTAATTACTATTCTAAACTGAAAAATAACTCAAACATGTTAAATATTTTCGTATGAGAAAATGATTTTGGTATTACGTTTGTATGAGAAATTCCAAGGGTACCCGGCCTCTTAATCATGCTAAACTTCCGCCGCGGAACTTCGACAATCGGCATGGTGTATTAGATTAGACACATATATTTTTAACTGATTACATGCATTCGGATCTCCGAATAAGAAAAACGAATCGATGCGGGTGGCCTTAGAGAAAAATTTCTCAATATTATTTCTTTCGTATTTTAGGGTTGTGAAATTGTAAAACGACAATCATACCGAAACAAGTTTTTGTATATAGATAAAAGAATATCGATTAAATTTAATGATGATTTAGCTCATTAACCTCGTATTGTTCTATATATAGGAAGAGCGGCTGATTTTGGCGTCATTTTTGACAAAGATGCGGCTAATACTTGTGATATCTTTGTGTGCATTCACATTTGAAGTACAGTGTACTAATATTTTGGAAAGGTTGTTTGGAAAAGGTCTGTACTTTGTAGTGATATTATGTATTTTGAAAAGTAAACGAGCAGCCGTCTCTCCTGATTATAAGCAATTACCGCCTATAAACACTCTCAACTTCATAGGAACAGAAACGATGCAAATAACTTTCTTGGTTCTTTGATATAAATAATAATAATAAATATACGTATAGAAGTCATTGTTAAGTCATAAAACGTGTTCATTCAAAACAAATGACGATAACATATTTTTATTATGAGCCTGCAGTAAGAGTCGTTATTTCAGTAGGAACAGCATTTTGTAGACATGATAAATAGTAAATGTATAGTAGACTAGCTGTTGCCCGCGAATTCGTCCGCGTTAACATAGTATAATGACAAATATGGATAGTTTTCCTCTTTTTGTGGTTCCCTATAGAAAGGGTAAAAACGGGACCCTATTTAAGCAAACGTCAAACGCAAACGTCAATAAACTTTCATAAATTTTCTAACTCAAGAAATGACGGACTCTCATTGAAATTTTTTACCCCAATTTCACCCCCTTGGGGGTAGAATTACCAGAAAAGCTTAAATACGTATCCATTCAGTTATAATCAGCAGCACAAAAATAAAGTTTCATGTTTCTAACTCAAGAAATAACGGACTTTCATTGAAACTTTCAACCTCAATTTCACCCCCTTTGGGGTAGAATTTCCAAAAACGCTTAAATACGTATCTATTCATTTTTAATCAGTAACCCAAAAATAAAGTTTCATGTTTCTAACTCAAGAAATGACGGACTTTCATTCAAACTTTCAACCCCTATTTCACTCCCTTCGGGGTAACATTTTCAAAATTCGTTCCTTAGTGGGTGTCTACTTAACAAAACAACCCTACTCACTAAATTTCGTGGCTGTAACTTTAACGGTTTTTGCTCAGCGATGATGAATCAGTCAGTTAGTCAGGACATGTAATTTTATAAGTATAGATAAAACTACGTGTTACATCATGTCATCTTAATATTTTATAAGATGACATGATGTAACACGTTATTTATTACAAAAGACTATGATTATTCACAGAACCGTCAATAGAGGACGAGTCACCGAGACTGGGAACATTCATCTTAAACTGGCGTACGTAAAACGCACAAAATCACGCACATTTACAATCAATTTTATTATTGTGTGACAATAATTTACTGGAGGTGTATGAAAATCATAATAATTCATAAAATCTGTCCAAAAACTAATGCAGATATATTGCGTGTGCTCTTCACGATACGTCATACGACATTCTTAAGACACTACGAGTAGAATCGAATTACAGAATATTTATTTCAAGTGTGCGCTTTTATGTTTTTAGTATATTGTCTTATAACAGTCGGGTTTCGCGCGGCTCCGTTCGCTTTATTAACTGCTAGTATAATAGGATCATATTAAATATTTTTTGTAGTCATGGTTCACTTTATGACTAACCGAAATTTTATCAAAATCACCCCAGCACTTTTAAGCCTATTCGAAGCAAATAATATTTTCCTACTTATTTATTATGGATTTATCTGTTCTTCCAGTAAATTCATTTTTTTCGGATACGAACCCAACCGCGAGTAGCAGCTATGGACAATTTCAGGGGACCTACAACACGACCCGTCTCGGTCGTACCTTCGAGTCCTACCGTGGGATCCCATATGCTGAAGCACCAGTTGGCTCTATGAGGTTTCAAGTAAGTTTGTAAATTATATTATGTATCAATAACACCTATCTTACAAGCAAGAACACTAATAATTAGGATGTGAGGAAATTTTAAATTAATAAAATATATCACGTTAAAACCAATGAGAATTTAATTCATATTTTAAGAGTGAAAACTTAATGTATCTTATTCCTATTGATTGTAGTACAAAAAAAGATGAGACGATTAGTTTCTGAGGGCTTATAATTAACTGATCACCAGAAATAGTAACATTTCACAGACAAAAATAGTAAGCGATCGCCAAAATACAGACCACCATTTTAATGTAAGATGATAACAAAACCTATTTATGTAAAATGACTCCAAATAAATCATTGTAAAACAAAAAATAGTAAATAATGGTAAATATCTTTTTTTGGTTAACAAGTTTAGGGTATCAGTGCATTTTTTGGTGGTCATTATATTTGTTCCGTTTCTAAGACGACATAAATTTAGAATATCCGTCAAAGTAGATTGTTTCCGTTTAAGACACATTTTATACGTGTAAAAGGAAGTAGTGTGTAAAACTTCCTACAACGATGATAATAGAGATGAAAATTGACGCGATATATTATAATGTCCGTGATGCATTAACGACATCTCGCATAGTATTTATATAAGTGACAATATACCGAAACGAATTGCAACAGAATTCAAAGCAATATTATTTTTCAGCCACCGAAACTAATTCAATACTACAGAGGAATGGTAAACGCGACTAGAGATGGTAAGATATGTCCGCAATTATCGAACGAGAACAACAACTTTGCTTTTGACGATATGGACGAAGACTGCTTGTTTGTCAATGTTTATACTCCGCAACGGAGTGACAGGTAAATATTAAACAACTAATGCTCGCAACTCCGTACATTTTTCTAGGATAAAAGTATCCTATGTCCTTTCTCGGGTTTCAAAACCCATTTCAGCAAAATCGGTTCAGCAGTTTGAGCGTGAAGAGGTAACAGACAGACAGACACACTTTCCCATTAATTATAACATTAAATATTGGAAGAATGGATAATTGATAGTAATGTATGAATTTAACTCCACATAAATAATTAATGCATATTTTCTTAAATTGCGAATTTTTGAAACCAGTGGACGGAGTTTCTACTGTTTCTAAAAATGTTGCAGGAAGAAAGTAATAAGTGACTTTGCCGACTTTTTAAAAAGTTCCGTCACTTTGTTTCACGACAACAATATCTTGTAAATCGTGGTGGTTCCGTGGTTGCCAAAGTCATGGAATAATATTAACTTAATTGTTCAAATAATTACTCCAATAAAAGCTAATTTAGGGCTATCAATTCAGAGTTGAGCAAAAAAAGGATCATCGAATGCAATCATTTTGATAAATTTTTTAATTACTTATATTAATTTTTACGGTTATTTTTTCAGGAAAAGACTTTTACCAGTGTTTGTTTTCATTCACCAAGGTGCTTTCTACATAAAAAACTCTCGTAGTGACTTGTATGGACCCGACTATCTTCTAGACCGCGATATGGTCTTTGTTACGTTCAACTACAGACTTGGAACTCTAGGTAAGACATTGTTTATCATTTATAAATAGTTATATACAAGTATGAACAGTTTCAAACTATTTATAGAACTAGAAACAGTATTTAAAGCACGTTTAAATATAACAATATAGTAGTAAACCTAGATTGCGACTCTTCCGTCTAAATTAAGATTTTCAATTAATTATTATGAATGGTTTATGTGCTCTTTGCAGATTTTTACATCTAGCTCAGTCACATATCATACAAACATTTTAATATTATTTTTTACGTCAATACGAGCATAATATGACGGTACGGCTGGAGTCATTAAAATTTCAATTTAAAAGTAATTACTATAACTTAACAGGTTTCCTCAGTACTGGAGATGAATTAGCTCCAGGGAATAATGGATGTAAAGACATGGTTACATTACTCAAGTGGGTGAAAAGGTACATAGTTGCCTTCGGAGGGAACCCCGGCAGAGTGACAGTTGGAGGGTATAGTTCAGGGGCAATCAGCATCGTCTCATTCATGGTGTCGCCGATGGCAAAAGGTAACGTAGACGAAGCAAATGTAAGCAAAGAAACTATCAATCTTTAGCAACAAGGAACCGAACCTTGATGTTGCTAGTATTTTGTCTTAATAGTCTCACAAATAAAGCGTATCTAATGATATTTTGAGATATAAATTCAACATACTGCTAAAATAACGCCTCTAAAAAACGGTATGTTGATGATACAAAGAAAATTAATATACAAAGTCGAAAACATTACTACCTTCTCGCGCAGTCAATTAAAATGAAAACGAAAATATGTCTATAGTAGTCATAGCCATGTTTATTTTTGTTACAGGACTATTTCATCGGGCCATAGCAATGGGTGGATCGTCAACGAGAAACAACGAGACCAAAACGGACTTGTATGACTTAGCCGTGAAACAAGCGGAAATCTTCAACTGTCCAACAGACAACTCTACAGTAATAGTGGAATGCTTGAAGGAAAGACCTTGGATTGACTATGCTAAAACGTTTTCACAATTTTGGGTAAGCAGAGTTGAAGTTACATTTTGTACTAGTAACTCCATTACTCATGAGCATTGGATAGTTAGTACGAGTATCTAGAATTGTATTTCTTTACTATAGTACGATAGTATCTTTGTAGATTTGAAAAGACATCTACAAATTATTAAAAAAGAATAAAACTAATTCTATATATATATAGTCTTATGTTTTTAAGGCATTCACAAACAATCCAAGTCGTCTATGGGAACCGATAGTTGAGAAAGACTTTGGACAAGAAAGGTTTCTAACAATGAACGTAATCGAATCAATCAGGCAAGGGAAGATGATGAATATACCGATGATCATCGGTCAGGATACAACGGAACAATTTCCGTACGCATATCGTAAGTAGAAAGAATTCGGTTACACTTGTTTTGTTTAGTAAAAAAACACTAAAACAGCATGTGTAATGGATGACGTATTTGAGTATGATGCGTATATTCGAGTATGAATTTATAAGAATGAGTTGAATATACAAAGTAAACAGGTAAAATTTTTGAATAATAATTACAATATTAATGAAGTACCTTTATGTTTTAGCAATTCTAAACAATGAGACACTTCTCAAAATGGCTAATGAGCAGTGGGATGAATTCGCATCTATAGCATTTTTCCTACCAGAACAAAATAAGACGAAGGCCTTAGAGGTTTTACGCAGTTATTACATTAAGAATAAAACATTATACAATGATGATGAGAGTGCTGATAGACTGGGGACAATCTACGGCGATGACATTGCTGCTTATCCAGTGGAAAGGTAAGCATTTAAAAATACATCAAAATTATTTAATTTTATTAATGCCAAGTGCTAATAACCCATCAATCCCCCAAGCGGCGCGGCACCCGGCTGCCGCATTACAATTGAAAATCTATTGTGTCTGTGATAATTTTTATAGTGTGGTAATTTTGGTGTGATTTTTCAGATTGTCTAAATTATTGTCGATTCATTCCCGAAAACCAGTTTACTACTATTACTTCACCTATGTCGGCAATCACAGCTACACTGAAGAATTTTCAGCTAATAAGCCCACGCGTAAGTGACTTTGTTCCATTAATTTTTTTGATGTCACGTAATATATAATTACTGAATTTGTTATCCATAATTATTTTTAACAAAAAATTAAAACCGACTTCCAAGGTAAAAACAATAATAACATCCTTATAATATGAACTAAAAAGTATTAAATAATTATTCCTATCTAATAGTGCCTTTTTCCGAATTCGGCTAAAACTCAACTATTTCTGTACTCAATCTTCATCATTTTGAAGTCGGTACCAGATGAATCTTCAGTTCTCTGACAGAATATTAATTGAAACTTTTGGAACTGGCACCGACTTCAAAATTATGAAAATTGAATACAGAAATAGTTGAGTTTTAGCCGAATTCGGAAAAAGGCACTATTAGATAGGAATAATTATTTAATACTTTTTAGTTCATATTATAAGGATGTTATTATTGTTTTTACCTTGGAAGTCGGTTTTAATTTTTTGTTAAAAATAATAATTTCACTCTTTTTTTTTTTTTTTTTTTTTTTTTAATCTACTTTTGGTCCAGGGGGTTTTTGTCATTGATATGTCAACCCCATCGTATCCACCTTAACGAAATTCACTCATCAACTTCCAGCAATAAATTGTAAATAGCCAAGGCTGCATTAGACCTAGGCATGTGCAAACAACTCAGGATCCATCCCACATCTAAAAGATTTATATTAAATTGATTGATGAGTAAACTTCTTTTACTTCTATTCTTGACACATTCCATCAAAACATGCCAGACATCATCTATTTTATTACAACTTTCACAAATAGCTGAATCTTCTATCTTCATTAAAAATGCAAATGACTTTGATAGAATATGTCCTGAACGGATTCTTAAGGCTGTTTTTAATAATTTTCTACTTATGTTACTATCTGCAAACCAAGGGATATGAAGAGGCTCACATTGGATTGTTTTATACCATATTCCTTTTGTTTTACATCTCTCATCAAAATATTCTTTCCACAGATAAAATATTTTGTTTTTAAATTTTGATAACAATTCCGAATAAAAAGGTTTTATGGTTAATTCACTCCCAGATGAACATGCTTCTTTTGCTAATTTATCTGCCTCTTCATTACCTGATAATCCAATATGAGACGGGACCCACTGTAACTTTAAATCAATTTGTCTATTATCACATTCATAAATACATCCCAGAATATTATAAGCAATCGATATCCCTCGTAATCCCGTCGCACATCGGACGATATGTTGTAGTGCACTCTTACTGTCTGACATAATAACAATTTTTCTCAAATTACTTTCAATAGCATATTTTAGAGATTCATAAATACCAATTAACTCTAATGACATAATTGAAACTTCTCCTATCACTTTAAACATAAAACTTTGATCATTTGCTGGATCATAGATTCCTACCCCTCGTGCAGAACTACTTTTAGAGCCATCTGTGAATAATTTATGCCATGATCTATATTTATCTGCTATTTCGTCTTGAATTGTAAATTTTAAATTATTTGGCTCATATTCACCCTTAGCTTTTTTAACACTGCTTAAATTGGGGATAACAAAGCTCCTTATGTCTATTTGAGACAACCATATATCCAAACAAAACTGATCCAGCACATGACTAGAGTAAATTTCTAAATTGCATGTTTCACGGTAAACATTAACTAAAAGTGGGAGTTTTTTCCTATACCAATATCGACCTTGACATTTAAGACTAAGCTCTTTTATTAGATCTACTGTTATATTATCTTTCCAAGAATATGATTTTAAAATATATTTGTATGCTAAAAATTGTCTTCTTATAAATAGTGGTGGAATGCTCAGCTCACTTTCCATGCAATGAATAGGTGAACTCCTAATAAATCCACCTATAATTCTTAACACCTGATTTTGAACTTTATCCAATCTAGAAATATTGCTTTTAGCTGAACTAGCATATAAAATACTACCGTAATCAAGTCTCGATCTAATTAATGCAAAATATAAACTTCTCATATGTATTGGATGAACTCCCCATGACGTTCCCACGAGAACCTTTAGAATATTTAAATACTTATTACATTTTTCTTCCGTCATTTTAATGTGCTTACCCCAAAGGAGACTCCTGTCTAACCATACACCCAAATATTTATAATAATCTACTGAAGACAATTGATTATTATAAATATTTAAAACCGGTATATTTTTTCTCCTTCCTCTGCTAAAAACACAAAATTTTGTTTTGTTTATAGATAATTTTAAACCAATTTCATTTAATACTACAATTATTTTGTCAAGAACACTTTGAATTTTTCTCGCGCATTCATTAAGGTCTTTATCTTTTAAAAAAATAGCAAAATCATCAGCAAACTGAGAAACACCAATTCCTTCATCCAAAACTAATTTACAAATCTTTCGGGTTACTAAATTAAAAAGAGTAGGAGAGAGCGGATCTCCTTGCGCCAAGCCTTTAAAAGTCCATCGTATAAAATCTCCTAGTCCATCATCTTTTTTAATTTTTAAGTGTCTCTCCTTCAAATAAGACCATAAGTATTTACAAATTTTTTTACCAACATTAATTTCATCCAAACTTAAAATCATTTTATCTATTAAAACATCATTATAAGCACTCTCGATATCCAAGAAACAGACAAGAGTTGGCATATTATCAGACATCCCAATTTGAATATAAGAAACTAAACGAACTAAATTATCCATACAAGATTGAGACTTTCTAAAACCTACTGTTGCAGATGATAATACATTATTTTTTTCAACAAACCATTCAAGACGTTTAAGAATCATATTATGAAAAATTTTGCAAATACAGGTCATCAAAGAAATAGGTCTCAGTTTTAAATCGGCCCCATGTTGATTAACTTTAGATATCGGTAAAATAACCACCTCCCGCCATTGCCATGGAATCTGTCCAGTATTAAAAATCAAATTGTAAATATCCAATAGAAAGACTGATAAACTTTCTGGAAGCGAAGATATCATAGAGTATGTGATACCATCATCCCCTGGCGCCGTATCTTTATTTTTAATACTATTTTTAAGTTCTTGTAAGGAAAAATTCGATTCTAATTCATAGTTTTCGGAGAAAAAAGGCGGAGAGATATTTTCGACCCAATCTGGAGTAAGGATTCTAATAAAAATTTACGACTATCTACATCTACATACGATACATTTCTACGAATACCTTTAATCCATTGCATTCGTCTCCACATTTCAGTAGGTGAAGTTTCCGAACTTATTGAATCATAAAAATTTTTACGGCTTTCTTGTTTTTTAATTTTAATCATTTTTGCTGCCTCCTTAATCTTAGATTGTAATTTAATAAAATTATCTGGGGTGGGATTTCGACGAAATGTACTAAGAGCTAATCTGCGTTGGGCTACCGCCAATGAGAGTGATTGACACCAATAATCTTTTGCCTTAAACTTAGACTGTGGGTTATTACATATTTTTATTAAAGGTACACTGATGTCAATCGCTTTGTTTAACATATTTAGGAAAACATCATACATTAATTGTACATCACTATTTAAGGATTCTACATTAATTTCTGAAAAAGATGAAACTAAACTTTCTTGAAACTTAGACCATGAAATTTTCTTTAAGTTTCTTTTTTGAAAATAATCATTTGAAAAATTTATTTTTGTGTAGAACTTAATTACAAGATGATCACTACCAAAATTCTCATTTAAAACAGCCCATAGAAAATTAATAGCAATATCCGCAGACACGAATGTGATGTCTGGCGACGATCTTTGTAAGTTTTGATTAACTAATTTTATGCGAGTATGTGTCCCATCATTTAAATATACATAATTATTGTCTGAAATAACATCCGACAACTGAGTTCCTCTCAAATCTGTTTTATACGACCAATCACTATGGTGTGCATTAAGATCTCCCGCTATAATAGTTTTATTAGGAAAAGAACTAAACAAAAAATTCCAGTCCTCTAACATTGTTCTAGAAGACGACGGGCAGTAAACAGAAACAATATTTTCAATATACTTACAGTTATGAACCTTCACATGAAGCGTCTCTATACTTGAATTATTGCATTGAAAAGTGCTTACCGAACATCGAATAGATTTATGAATTAAAATTGCCACACCACCATATGAGTCCTCTCTGTCTTTTCTGAAGATATTGTAACTATTTATATGAATTTCCAAATTGGAGTCAAACCAGGTTTCACTAATTATAGCAATGTGAATTTTTTCTTGAATTAAAAAATCACTAAAGCTAGTCAATTTTGGGCGCAAACTTTGAGCATTCCACTGTACAATATTAATATCAATAAATTCCGTACTATCGCTGTCCATTATTAAGTACAGCTTCTAATATACTCTCAAATAAATGGAACCTATTAAAGAAATTAACTATAAATGTTTTACATTCCTCAATAATAATTTTAACAACTGCACCAATTTTTTCCTCCAACGTTTTTTTTGACATTATGGCTTGGTATAACTTTTCCAATAACTTTTTAACATCTATTTTATTTTCTTCCTTTTCTACATTATTTCTTTGTGTGTCATTTTCTTCTTCAATATGATTATCTACTTCCATTTCTTTAACTGTTTCACCTTGATTTCTGTCATGTCTTGATTCATTATTACGTAGCCTTCTTTGTTTCTGCACTCTCTTTGATTTTCTTCCTGTTGAAGTACGAATCCCATTTTCTGATTCAGAGCTTCCAGAAATCAAATCTTGTGTTTCACGTATTCCAAATTTTCTTTTCACAACATCACTGTACAAATTTGGTGTAGTCAAATTATTCTCTGTTACAATCACAACATTACTAGCTCTGTTGTCATCAATATGAGAATTATATTTATTTTTTTCCTCACGTCGTTTAGCCATTATCTCTAGAGCTTTTTTATAAGTGATACTTTGTTCACTCATCAAAAGACGGATTTCTTTTTCTTTCACAAACATTGGGCAGCCTCGATCAAGTACAAAATGTGAGCCTTTACAATTTAAGCATTGAATGTTCTCTAATGAACAATTTGTGTGACTTGAATTCCCACACTTGGGACACAAAATTTTTTTACTGGGACAAAATTTTATATAGTGTCCAAACTTCCAACAGCCAAAGCACTGGGTCACCGGAAATACGAAAGGTTCTACCTTAAACCTACAACCATATGCATATGCATACGGAGGTAAGGTAGAATTTTGGAAACATATTCGAACTGATTCGCTATCTATCCATTTTCCTTCCGAGGACAACCTTTTCAATCTCTTTATGTTTAATATACTGTGCTCACACTCAAAAATTTTAAACATCTCATCTTCCTTTAAATCCAAATCAACCCCTTTAACCAATCCATAAGAAACAGAGTTTTCAAAAGTCTTTTGACATCGATAATCTAAATCTTTGAATTTTGAACACTTGAGCAATTTTTCGGCATCATTTTCGTTTTCAAATTGTATAAAAACTTTGTAGGGAGATTTGTATTTTATTTTAATAATATTCTGAATATTTTCGCTTAGTAATAACCGTGCCATCGCCATCTGTTTAGGTAACTCACTACTAGAAGTAACACAAATTTCATTTTTTTCCTCAAAATTTTCCATTCGCTCAAATCCCCCTTGTTTCTGAACAGACTTATCAGACAAAGATGTACTACGTATATAACGTTTCGGTTTACGCACAACCGTTGTAAAACCATCACTATTTTCCGACTCATCTTCTCGAGTTTTCCTTTTCTGCACAATAGGCTGATGATTTATATCATCTTGAATTGTAATATCTCCCGAATATTCGAGGTTGTGAAGTTCAACTTCACACTCTCTGATGTACTCAGAATCCCTGCTATTGATACTTTGTAAATTTAAATCTTCCTCTTCCTCCATCATGCAAAATAATGGTTGGAACTAAACAAACGACACGTATTACGTAAATAGGTACACTTGCACTAACGATCGCAATACGCGTACGCACAGACCGAAAGCTCACGCGCCACTGACTTTTTAGTTTTTAGTTACCTAGTACTAAACTATCGCGTACTATGTACGTAAATAATACACCTGTATAATATTATTCTACGTATCTTGTTACAAGCTTACTGGTGAGCAAGACACAATAGAATAACAATAGATTTCCAAGAATCCACGATCGAATGATACAAACTAGGTATTAACAACAAATTATAAGTATCGTGCTGAAACCGGTCTCGAACGCTTCAACTCCCAAGCGGCTCTTTTTAGTTAAGTACCTAGTAAGCCAACGCGTACTATACGTAGAATAATACACCCGTATATTATTATTCTACGTATCATATTACAGTCACACTTACAAAATATAATATCAGCTGCAGCCTGCAGATAATTTTAAACAATACATTTAAAAAAATCGAAGTGAACACGTGTGACGTGCTAAGTAACCGGTCACCGGACTAGTTTCAATAGGCTGGCACTCGCTCGACTTGTCGCACCGCGCACGTGACGCATCGCTGATCGCACATAGTACCCGGCCCGCGCCGCCCGCGCCGCGCCGCTCGCGCTCGCTTGACAGCCCAGGCAATTATAATATTGTACTATGAACGCTAAACACAATGCAAAAGGTTGAATTTAGGTTGTTTTCCAGAGTATCTCATCGAAGTTTCTGGCCCCACAGGACAGGCTATGCCTAGTGTGGGGATTTGTCTTAATCTTAAGTTGTATTAATATTGTATTTTTCTGGAAATAAATAATTTGTAATTTGTAAGTGTGACAGAATGTCACGTTTAATCGAAGCAACTTTAACTTCTCAGAAGTAATGTCAAAGTGTGCCTTATGCTCTGGAGATAAGGTTGAATTTGGTGACATTGGTGACCCTGACGTAGTAATGAATTAATGATGATGATGATGATGAATGTAATTTGCATAGTAGCATAATATGCTTTCAGTTCTTAAAACAGCGCCTAAACTCCCAAACTTGTAGCTATAAGGAATCCGGAGTTCTCTTAGTATCTTCGGAACCATAGTATACCTCGGTGAAAAATCTTACGTTTTGGTAGCATATGCTTAGGATGCTTCTCATAAAACCAAAATCACCATATGTTTCCATATAAATTTCGAGGAGTTCCCTCGATTACTCATGGATCCCATCATCAGGTCACCACTTTTGTGAACATGGTACCAAATTGGAGTGAAACCTAATACAACAAAACAAAAATTTTGAAAATCGGTTTACAAACGGCGGAGTAATCGTTGAACATACAAAAAAAAAATATATCCACAACCGAACATATAACCTCCTCGTTTTTTGGAAGTCGGTTAAAAATATTATGATTGTTCGATTATCATAATTCATACCTTAGTACATATTACTGCCTACCATAACATTCTAGAGATCAACTACGATAACATGGCGCGCCCCTCCAAATGACTGTTTCAATGTGTGTAGTCACATCCTTATGAAAGAGTTTGTATGTAGTTAGTATTCAACCAATCACAGTACACGTAATATTTCACTTAATGTCACTTATTACCAAGATATTGTGTTGGTCAACTAATCATAACTAGCCGACTGCGCAAGACAACGCACTTCAAACGTTTTGAATTTTGGAGGGGCGCGCAATGTTATCGTAGTTGATCTTCTATCATAATATGCCTATATTAAATATTATTTAGCATGCTTATTAAATATATTATATTACTCGAATATTAGCCAAGCGTGAGGTAATAAATTTTAGGCAGGTATCTCGATTTTTTTCTTCATGTTTCACAGATTTTGCATGCTGGTTTTTAACACTTATGGGGGGATTATAGGCGACTGACATTTTAGAATTTGAGACAAACTAGCTCAATAGATGGCGCTCGAAAGATACATATTTACATATCAAGCCGTAGTCGATTTTAGTATTTTCAGAAATAATGTGATCACGTGGTAAACTCGACATACAGAGTAATGATTAACAGAGAGGCCATGTTCATAACTTATGCATAACTTGATAAACTAAATCTTTAATCAATTTTGTATTATAATAAAATGAAGTATTTATAGATATTTTAATATGATGTTTGTTCTGTACTCACGAACATAAAAAAAGTATTTCCTCATAATAATACATTATATACAAATTACAATGTATAACAAAATAAAGTATTACCATTTACCCATACATAGTTCATCGAAAATGTTCATGATATTGGCGTATTTTCCATAGAAACATTAGAATTCAAAAGCAACTCTTTTAACGCTGCTACTTTCACAGTGAACTTTATATAAGGGACATATACACATCCCAGAGTATTAATACCGAAGTAGATTTAAAATTCGGTAAAGTAGATTCAAAAGTTCTTAACTAGAATAAAACAGCTCGCTTACTGCTGGGAAATAGGAAGCTTATTTTATGTCCTCAATGAAAATCATGTGCTTGGGTTTATTGCAATAGCTTTAATAAATAAGATGTAGAGTGTAGCGCCATGACGATCACTTATATCACCTGGAATATATCAATATACCTAACAAATTCAAATTCTTTATTAACCATACAATAATATACAGTAGTATAAAAGCTAGATGTAGCGTACATCACGTCGTCTAATCCCATGCTAAGTAAAAACTTGTGTTATGGCAATCAGACAACGGATGCACGCCGAAAAATTTTATCCTAATATATATTATTTACACATTCACATACACAATCACACTACACTTTATCACGTAAAGTCTCTTTCGGCGACGTGATGCGCGCTTCGTTCGGGAGCCTCCCCCGGAACCTTCGGTAAACTACATCGGCGGGCCAGAACTCCTCCGCCTCGAAGATGGATAAAACTTGAGTCGGCACTCTCACCACAAAGGAACTGAAATTCAATACAATAACACCCTCCACAAGTTCAAAAACGATAACTCTACTTGCAGTCAAGATAACGTTTATTGTTTTCATTGTAATAATATTAATAATAATATATTCAATGTACTTATGCAGATCATAATATTCATATTTTCTTTGTCATTTTAAATTTTTAGGAATCTGTTCCCAAAAGAGATATCCGTCTGTCTGTCTCCAGGGTGTATATCAAGTAAACTCGGTAGCTAGAGAACTTTAATTTTCAAGAATATTTTATTATTTTTGCTGTTGAAATATTTACGAAATGTGTATCTTATTAAATTTAAACTTTAATAATAATCTATACTAATATTAGAATAGTCTGTCTGTAACCTTTTCATGCCGAACCATTTTTTATGAAATTTGGTGAAGAACGGACGAAGGATACTTTTTGGTCCGGAAAAAAATTACGGTTCCTGTACATTGCATCAAATTGTCGTGAGTAAAGAATTAATAATTGCATAAATGCAATCTCTTTAGTTTTTGTTTTTAAATGCCGTCGCCATTTTTATTCATAAAATATGCCCTAAAACCTTATTTGATTTTTTGATAAAATCAAATAAGGTTTTAGGGCATTTCATTTCGATCACATTATTTTTTCTTAAAGAATTTAGAATCCTTAGTTATTTCCTCCCGAGGTGCACCAAAATCATGGTGTAGTACTTTTAAATGCCGTCACGATTTTTGTTCATAAAATATATTATTTGATAAAATCAAATAAGGTTTTAGGGCATTTCATTTCGATCACATTATTTTTTCTTAAATAATGTAGAATCCTTAGTTATTTCCTCCCGAGGTGCACCAAAATCATGGTGTAGGTATCTACAAAAAATCTAGATCTATCCGCATAATAATATTATTTTTACGATTTCTTGTGCAGATTTTATTACTCCAGTGCTAAGATGTAATAATTCTTTCTATTGCTATGGATTAGACATATCATATATCATTTGAATATTTCATTGTTTTGACATGAATACGTAAAAAATCTGTCTCTGTGTTGCGGTAATCTGTACATTGTTTTCTGACTAGCTGTAATGTTTACATTTTTTGACTTTCAAACCTACCAAAACCGTGAAAATCATCGTTTGGTGAATATAAATTATCGAATAGCATCTTATTAGGTAGTCTCTCGTCAAATAATTTTGGTTACAAAGCAATATTGTAGTATTTGTAAACAAAAATTTTGACTAGGTTCCGGAATAAAACCCAGTCTACTGACCACTGCCCAAGTCATCAAATTACGGCGCTATTTTGTACTGGTATTCCACTAGTATTAGATAAGTATGACGGATTATAATTACATTATAAGAAATACGTATTCGACAATTCACTGGCAAATATTTCGAAACGAATCAACGGTATGGGACCACGGCGATTCTAGACGTAAAGAGCTGCCAGTATACTGGGATATATTTGTGAACATACTCTAGGTTTTCTATGATAGACAATCAGCCTCTGACACACAGATTTGACTGATGTCATTTATTTATTTTCCATCAAGTGCCTGTGGATTTTTTGTACCAAATATTCATGATCAGGCGTTGCTCTCACATATCAACAGATTGTTCAAATATTATGTAAACAAAGCTATTTATCTTTATAATTGGTATATTTTATCAAAAACGAAGCTGATGGGTGCCTCCAAAATCATGATTGAAACATTTTGGCGTAAAAATATTTATCCCTGTATTTGTTTTCGCTGAATTCTAGAAGAAATAAAATTTTGAAAGGATTATTTTTACCGCACATTTTAGTGGTAAATGGATTTAAATCAAAATTTTAAGCTAACCCTAACCTTGGTAACGAACGTAACTAACTTGCAAAAAATGTTTGAATGCTTATAATTACTTGTGGTCAAAGTTCTAGTGAAAATAAAAAAACACGAAATTTCACTAGTCCTCGTTGTATGCGGCCTTATTAGCCAAGCATCGCGTCGGCTGGAAATTTTTAGTTGATCAAGATTTTGCTTTATGTTTCACAGATGCGACTCATCAAGATGAGACTCTCTACTTCCTCTCTCAACCGCACATATTTCCCAACATCGGAACAGAAGGTGACGATGCCAGAATGGTGAACGTAATGACTGGCATCATTTACAACTTCGCTTCATATGGGTAAGTGGCTGAAATATTTATGATCACACAAGTATTATAACGCGCACTGTAAAACTCTGGAACGATCTGTCACCAGCAGTATTTCCGGACCTATACGACCTGCAAAGCTTCAAGAAAAGAGCGTATTTCCTCTTAAAAGGCCGGCAACGCACCTGCAGCTCTTCTGATGTTGCGAGTGTCCATGGGCGACTTTTGAATTAAGATAAGTAAAAATAATAGGGTTTTGGCGCGATCTCGGCAACGCGGCAAATGTATGGCCAAGGTGGTTTGCTCGGGGGACGGCCTTAAACCATTAAACCGATTTTGTTGTTTTGTATGGAAATGGTTTGAGTCCCGGGGAAGACAAAGTTTGATTCCGGAAAAATGTACGGTTCCCGCGCGATAAACTGCTCATATGAGTTGCGGACGTCATCTAGTTACTTTTTAATTAAACCAGTTACAGGTTTTGATTTAAAAATTAAGAAGAGCAAGATTATTGTTCTAATTGCATTTCATATTTCAACATCAAAAGCTATAACTGCTTGAAAATTCGGAGGTTTTCTAAAAATTTTCTACAAAAACCTTAGTCGATATTAAATATTTAATGTTGTTACAGGAATCCTATTAAACGTGCATACAATACACCCGAGTTGAAAGGAGTAACTTGGCCTGCGATGAAAGCTAACGACCGAACATACTTGCAAATTGACAAGACGTTTTCCCTGGGTCAGAATTTAAAGGAAGAAAGATTGCAGATATGGGAAGAACTGTATCCGATTAATTACAATTAATAATGATCTTGAATAAGCCATTTTAATTTTTAATGATTTCATCCATTATAAAAATAATATTTAATATAATTTTATTTAAAAAAAATTTTTGTTTTGTTCAAAGCTGTTTCTGGCTAGTACTTACCGTGTCTATTTCAAAGTAAGTAATCACATAAATAATAATTATTTTATGTGAAATAGCTGAAAAATTACTTAAATATTTGTAAATTAAATATTTTTAAGTAACGTATTAGAGTGCCTTCACATTACTGGCGACTAAGGCTGCCTTCACATTACGTCGCCAGTGGTGCGGCAGCCGCGCGACTCTCTTTTGTATGAAGTCGCGCGGCTGCAGCTCTGCTGCCGCACTGGTTGCGACGTAATGTGAAGGCGCTCTTAATGTGAAGGCACTCTTAAATTTACAAAATTATTACACTCCTAAAAAAACTTTTATTTCTTATTCTTTGTGTTGTTATTTCCTATCAGCTTCTTTCATGACGATTATAATATTATTCCGTTGCCGCAAACTACTGCCTCGAGAAGGCAAGTCCGTCCGCCACCGCGGCACCTACCTTTAGTTTTTCGCCAGATGGCGACGCGAGACTTTCGAGAGAGTTCGGGGAGCGCGCTGGCAAAATTTAATAATTAAGGAAGTCGGTTAACAAAATAAAACCTGACAGTCGACATTTAATGTCGATTGTCGGGTTGACTTGCGTGATGCGTCTCCCGTTTTATTTGATTTTGAGTACATATTTAGTTTTATAAATATAAATCATGTGGAACACGTAAATAAACACAGTTTCTGAAGTATAAACGCGAATGTTTTCGAAGTATAATAAGATACGTAGAATACACGCGATGGTTTACTAAAAGGTAACTAAAAAGGGAGAAATTATTATTTTTAACAAAAAATTAAAACCAACTTCCAAGGTAAAAACAATAATAACATCCTTATAATATGAACTAAAAAGTATTAAATATTTTTTTCCTGTCTAATAGTGCTTTTTCCTGATTCGGCTAAACCTCAACTATTTCTGTACTCAACCTTCATAATTTTGAAGTCGGTGCCAATTCCAAAAGTTTCAAATATTCTGTCAGAGAACTGAAGATTCAGCTATCTGGATTCTGGTACCGACTTCAAAATAATGAAGATTGAGTACAGAAATAGTTTAGGTTAAGCCGAATTAGGAAAAGGCACTATTAGATAGGAAAAATTATTTAATACTTTTTAGTTCATTATTAAGACCTCTATATCCGCCAATGACCTTGATCATTGTCTGTCAGTGCGAATATCGACGTAAATGACATTAAAATAACATTCATAACAGCGCGCCTTGTACGGTGGCGGTTACGACGCTCGCCGCGTCCATGATAGGGCGAAATAGGAGAAAAAACCTTTTTAAGGCTTAATATAATACATATTTCAAAAAAGTAAAAAAACCAAATTATCAACTTATGTATTGCAAAGCAGTAGATATTTTTTATATATTCTTTTGATAAATAATGAAGGAGTAAAGTGGTTTCATTCAACGATTTGGAGGTGATTTGGTTTTTTATTTCTTTATTATGTGATACCGATAGAAAAAATATGGCAAAACCACGTTACGTATCATATCACGTCGATTAATAATTATTTTTTTCAGATATAATTTCTCTGTTATTGCCGATGAAAAGTGGTTTCATCTGCACGCTTTTTTCGCGAGAGAAGCCTTAAAAGGATGTTATTATTGTTTTTACCTTGGAAGTCGGTTTTGACATTGTAGGTATGTCACCAGGAGGGACATAAACTCTTAATATTTGTGGAAATATTAAGAGTTTATGTCCCTCCTGTGTTTCTACCTCGATGAGGTGTGGACCTCATCGAGGTAGAAATTGTAAAACGTATATAGACATAAGAACACCATTGTATCAATTTCTTGGAAATAAAGGATATGAATTATGAATTATGTTATTATGACCGTGTATACTCCGTTGAAGAAAGATAGGTAAGTCGATTCATATATTTTTAAATTACAGTTTTCAAATAGAATTTTATTTGAATAAAAATGACGACCTCTGTGGCTCAATGGTTGAGTGTGTGGCAGCTCAAGCCGAGGGTCGCGGGTTCGAATCCCGCCGACGGAACAAAAAAGTTTTTCAATGTTCCTGTATCACGGTTCACGGATGACGGATGTGTATTAAGGGGCCGGGTACCCTCGAAATTCTCATACATACGTAATTCCAAAATCATTTTCTCATACGAAAATATTTAACGTGTTTGTTATTTTTCAGCTTAAAATAGTAATTATCTAGGTTCGTGAACAAAAATTTACTTCAAAATATTTAAACAAAAAAAAAATTTTTGTTTTAAATTTTTTTTAGTAAATTTACTACTAAATATTGAAACACTATAATACAAAATATTTGAACTAAAAAATATTTTTTAGTTTTTAAATATTTAGTAGTAAATTTACTATTTATTTATATATTTTTTTGTGTTTTACTCTATTTTTTTGTGTTTCAATATTTAGTAGCATATTTACTAAAAAAAATTTAAAACAATTTTTTTTTGTGTTTAAATATTTTGAAGTACTTAAATTTTTGTGCAGGAACCTAGGTAATTACTATTCTAAACTGAAAAATAACTCAAACATGTTAAATATTTTCGTATGAGAAAATGATTTTGGTATTACGTTTGTATGAGAAATTCCAAGGGTACCCGGCCTCTTAATCATGCTAAACTTCCGCCGCGGAACTTCGGCAATCGGCATGGTGTATTAGATTAGACACATATATTTTTAACTGATTACATGCATTCGGATCTCCGAATAAGAAAAACGAATTGATGCGGGTGGCCTTAGAGAAAAATTTCTCAATATTATTTCTTTCGTATTTTAGGGTTGTCAAATTGTAAAACAACAATCATACCGAAACAAGTTTTTGTATATAGATAAAAGAATATCGATTAAATTTAATGATGATTTAGCTCATTAACCTCGTATGTGTCCTATATATAGGAAGAGCGGCTGATTTTGGAGTCATTTTTGACAAAGATGCGGCTAATACTTGTAATATCTTTGTGTGCATTCACATTTGAAGTACAGTGTACTGATATTTTGGAAAGGTTGTTTGAAAAAGGTCTGTACTTTGTAGTGATATTATGTATTTTGAAGAGTATACGAGCAGCCGTCTCTCCTGATTATAAGCAATTACCGCCTATAAACACTCTCAACTTCATAGGAATAGAAACGATGCAAATAACTTTCTTGGCTCTTTGATATAAATAATAATAATAAATATACGTATAGAAGTCATTGTTAAGTCATAAAACGTGTTCATTCAAAACAAATGACGATAACATATTTTTATGAGCCTGCAGTAAGAGTCGTTATTTAAGTAGGAACAGCATTTTGTAGACATGATAAATAGTAAATGTATAGTAGACTAGCTGTTGCCCGCGAATTCGTCCGCGTTAACATAGTATAATGACAAATATGGATAGTTTTCCTCTTTTTGTGGTTCCCTATAGAAAGGGTAAAAACGGGACCCTATTTAAGCAAACGTCAAACGCAAACGTCAATAAACTTTCATAAATTTTCTAACTCAAGAAATGACGGACTTTCATTGAAATTTTTTTACCCCAATTTCACCCCCTTGGGGGTAGAATTACCAGAAACGCTTAAATACGTATCCATTCAGTTTTAATCAGCAGCACAAAAATAAAGTTTCATGTTTCTAACTCAAGAAATAACGGACTTTCATTGAAACTTTCAACCTCAATTTCACCCCCTTTGGGGTAGAATTTCCAAAAACGCTTAAATACGTATCCATTCATTTTTAATCAGTAACCCAAAAATAAAGTTTCATGTTTCTAACTCAAGAAATGACGGACTTTCATTCAAACTTTCAACCCCTATTTCACTCCCTTCGGGGTAACATTTTCAAAATTCGTTCCTTAGTGGGTGTCTACTTAACAAAACAACCCTACTCACCAAATTTCGTGGCTGTAACTTTAACGGTTTTTGCTCAGCGATGATGAATCAGTCAGTTAGTCAGGACATGTAATTTTATAAGTATAGATAATACTGCGTGTTACATCATGTCATCTTATAATATTTTATAAGATGACATGATGTAACACGTTATTTTTTACAAAAGACTATGATTATTCACAGAACCGTCAATAGAGGACGAGTCACCGAGACTGGGAACATTCATCTTAAACTGGCGTACGTAAAACGCACAAAATCACGCACATTTACAATCAATTTTATATATTGTGTGACAGTAATTTACTGGAGGTGTATGAAAATCATAATAATTCATAAAATCTGTCCAAAAACTAATGCAGATATCTTGCGTGTGCTCTTCACGATACGACATTCTTAAGACACTACGAGTAGAATCGAATTACAGAATATTTATTTCAAGTGTGTGCTTTTATGTTTTTAGTATATTGTCTTATAACAGTCGGGTTTCGCGTGGCTCCGTTCGCTTTATAAACTGCTAGTATAATAGGATCATATTAAATATTTTTTGTAGTCATGGTTCACTTTATGACTAACCGAAATTTTATCAAAATCACCCCAGCACTTTTAAGCCTATTCGAAGCAAATAATATTTTCCTACTTATTTATTATGGATTTATCTGTTCTTCCAGTAAATTCATTTTTTTCGGATACGAACCCAACCGCGAGTAGCAGCTATGGACAATTTCAGGGGACATACAACACGACCCGTCTCGGTCGTACCTTCGAGTCCTACCGTGGGATCCCATATGCTGAAGCACCAGTTGGCTCTATGAGGTTTCAAGTAAGTTTGTAAATTATATCATCTATCAATAACACCTATCTTACAAGCAAGAACACTAATAATTAGGCTGTGAGGAAATTTTAAATTAATAAAATATATCACGTTAAAACCAATGAGAATTTAATTCATATTTTAAGAATGAAAACTTAATGTATCTTATTCCTATTGATTGTAGTACAAAAAAAGATGAGACGATTGGTTTCTGAGGGCTTATAATTAACTGATCACCAGAAATAGTAACATTTCACAGACAAAAATAGTAAGCGATCGCCAAAATACAGACCACCATTTTAATGTAAAATGATAACCAAACCTATTTATGTAAAATGACTCCAAATAAATCATTGTAAAACAAAAAATAGTAAATAATGGTAAATATATTTTTTTGGTAAACAAGTTTAGGGTATCAGTGCATTTTTTGGTGGTCATTATACTATTTGTTCCGTTTCTAAGATGACATAAATGTAGAATATCCGTCAAAGTAGATTGTTTCCGTTTAAGACACATTTTATACGTGTAAAAGGAAGTAGTGTGTAAAACTTCCTACAACGATGATAATAGAGATGAAAATTGACGCGATATATTATAATGTCCGTGATGCATTAACGACATCTCGCATAGTATTTATATAAGTGACAATATACCGAAACGAATTGCAACAGAATTCAAAGCAATATTATTTTTCAGCCACCGAAACTAATTCAATACTACAGAGGAATGGTAAACGCGACTAGAGATGGTAAGATATGTCCGCAATTATCGAACGAGAACAACACCTTTGCTTTTGACGATATGGACGAAGACTGTTTGTTTGTCAATGTTTATACTCCGCAACGGAGTGACAGGTACATATTAAACAACTTAGTGATGCTCGCAACTCCGTGCATTTTTCTAGGATAAAAGTATCCTATGTCCTTTCTCGGGTCTCAAAGTATCTCTTACATACTTTGGTATGTAAGTGATACTTTGAAAGTATCTCTTACATACTTTGGTATGTAAGTGATACTTTGAGACCCATTGCAGCAAAATCGGTTCAGCGGTTTGGGCGTGAAGAGGTAACAGACAGACAGACACACTTTCCCATTAATTATAACATTAAATATTGGAAGTATGGATAATTATTGATATAGTAATGTATGAATTTAACTCCACATAAATAATTAGTGCATCTTTTCTTAAATTGCGAATTTTAGAAACGAGTGGACGGAGTTTCTACTGTTTCTAAAAATTTTGCAGGAAGAAAGTAATAAGTGATTTTGCTGACTTTTTAAAAAGTTCCGTCACTTTGTTTCACGACAACAATATCTTGTAAATCGTGGTAGTTCCGTGGTTGCCAAAGTCATGAAATAATAATAACGTAATTGTTCAAATAATTACTCCAATAAAAGCTAATTTAGGGCTATCAATTCAGAGTTGAGCAAAAAAAGGATCATCGAATGCAATCATTTTGATATATTTTTTAATTACTTATATTAATTTTTACGGTTATTTTTTCAGGAAAAGACTTTTACCAGTGTTTGTTTTCATTCACCAAGGTGCTTTCTACATAAAAAACTCTCGTAGTGACTTGTATGGACCCGACTATCTTCTAGACCGCGATATGGTCTTTGTTACGTTCAACTACAGACTTGGAACTCTAGGTAAGACATTGTTATCATTTATAAATAGTTTACAAGTATGAACAGTTTCAAACTATTTATAGAACTAGAAACAGTATTTAAAGCACGTTTAAATATAAAGCACGTAAACCTAGATTGCGACTCTTCCGTCTAAATTAAGATTTTCAATTAATTATTATGAATGGTTTATGTGCTCTTTGCAGATTTTTACATCTAGCTCACTCACATATCATACAAACATTTTAATATTATTTTTTATGTCAATACGAGCATAATATGACGGTACGGCTGGAGTCATTAAAATTTCAATTTAAAAGTAATTACTATAACTTAACAGGTTTCCTCAGTACTGGAGATGAATTAGCTCCAGGGAATAATGGATGTAAAGACATGGTTACATTACTCAAGTGGGTGAAAAGGTACATA
This sequence comes from Polyommatus icarus, assembly GCA_937595015.1. Classification (NCBI taxonomy): domain Eukaryota; kingdom Metazoa; phylum Arthropoda; class Insecta; order Lepidoptera; family Lycaenidae; genus Polyommatus; species Polyommatus icarus. Next base: position 16,758,456 of record OW569335.1, read on the forward strand.
GTTGCCTTCGGAGGGAATCCCGGCAGAGTGACAGTTGGAGGGTATAGTTCAGGGGCAATCAGCATCGTCTCATTCATGGTGTCGCCGATGGCAAAAGGTAACGTAGATGAAGAAAATGTAAGCAAAGAAACTATCAATCTTCAGCAACAAGGAACCGAACCTTGATGTTGCTAGTATTTTGTCTTAATAGTCTCACAAATAAAGCGTATCTAATGATATCTTGAGATATAAATTCAACATACTGCTAAAATAACGCCTCTAAAAAACGGTATGTTGATGATACAAAGAAAATTAATATACAAAGTCGAAAACATTACTGCCTTATCGCGCAGTCAATTAAAATGAAAACGAAAATATGTCTATAGTAGTCATAGCCATGTTTATTTTTGTTGCAGGACTATTTCATCGGGCCATAGCAATGGGTGGATCGTCAACGAGAAACAACGAGACCAAAACGGACTTGTATGAATTAGCCGTGAAACAAGCGGAAATCTTCAATTGTCCAACAGACAACTCAACAGTAATAGTGAAATGCTTGAAGGAAAGACCTTGGATTGACTATGCAAAAACGTTTGCACAATTTTTTGTAAGCGGAGTTGAAGTTACATTTTATACTAGTAACTCCATTAATCATGAGCATTAGATAGTATCTAGAATTGTATTCTTTTACTATAGTATGATAGATCTTTGTAGAATTGAAAAGACATCTACAAATTATTAAAAAAGAATAAAACTAATTCTATAGTCTTATGTTTTTAAGGCATTCACAAACAATCCAAGTCGTCTATGGGAACCGATAGTTGAGAAAGACTTTGGACAAGAAAGGTTTCTAACAATGAACGTAATCGAATCAATCAGGCAAGGGAAGATGATGAATATACCGATGATCATCGGTCAGGATACAACGGAACAATTTCCGTACGCATATCGTAAGTAGAAAGAATTCGGTTACACTTATTTTGTTTAGTAAAAAAACACTAAAACAGCATGTGTAATGGATGACGTATTTGAGTATGATGCGTATATTCGAGTATGAATTTATAAGAATGAGTTTAATATTCAAAGTAAACAGGTAAAATTTTTGAATAATAATTACAATATTAATGAAGTACCTTGATAATAATGTTTTAGCAATTCTAAACAATGAGACACTTCTCAAAATGGCTAATGAGCAGTGGGATGAATTCGCATCTATAGCATTTTTCCTACCAGAACAAAATAAGACGAAGGCCTTAGAGGTCTTACGCAGTTATTACATTAAGAATAAAACATTATACAATGATGATGAGAGTGCTGATAGACTGGGGACAATCTACGGCGATGACATTGCTGCTTATCCAGTGGAAAGGTAAGCATTTAAAAATACATCAAAATTATTTAATTTTATTAATGCCAAGTGCTAATAACCCATCAATCCCCCAAGCGGCGCGGCACCCGGCTGCCGCATTACAATTGAAAATCTATTGTGTCTGTGATAATTTTTATAGTGTGGTAATTTTTGGTGTGATTTTTCAGATTGTCTAAATTATTGTCGATTCATTCCCGAAAACCAGTTTACTACTATTACTTCACATATGTCGGCAATCACAGCTACACTGAAGAATTTTCAGCTAATAAGCCCACTCGTAAGTGACTTTGTTCCATTAATTTTTTTGATGTCACGTAATATATAATTACTGAATTTGTTATCCATAAAAATATTATGATTGTTCGATTATCATAATTCATACTTTAGTTACATATTACTGCCTACCATACCATTCTAGAGATCAACTACGATAACATGGCGCGCCCCTCCAAATTACTGTTTCAATGTGTGTAGTCACATCCTTATGAAAGGGTTTGTATGTAGTAAGTATTCAACCAATCACAGTACACGTAACATTTCACTTAATGTGACTTATTACCAAGATATTGTGTTGATCAACTAATCATAACTAGCCGACCGCGCAAGACAACGCACTTCAAACGTTTTGAATTTTGGAGGGGCGCGCAATGTTATCGTAGTTGATCTTCTATCATAATATGCCTATAAGTATTAAATATTATTTAGCATGCTTATTAAATAATAATATTACTCGAATATTAGCCAAGCGTGAGCTAATAAATTTTAGGCAGGTATCTCGATTTTTTTCTTCATGTTTCACAGATTTTGCATGCTGGTTTTGAACACTTATGGGGGGATTATAGGCGACTGACATTTTAGAATTTGAGACAAACTAGCTCAATAGATGGCGCTCGAAAGATACATATTTACATATCAAGCCGTGGTCGATTTTAGTATTTTCAGAAATAATGTGATCACGTGGTAAACTCGACATACAGAGTTATGATTAACAGAGAGGCCATGTTCATAACTTATGCATAACTTGATAAACTAAATCTTTAATGAATTTTGTATTATAATAAAATGAAGTATTTATAGATATTTTAATATGATGTTTGTTCTGTACTCACGAACATAAAAAAAGTATTTCCTCATAATAATACATTATATACAAATTAAAATGTATAACAAAATAAATTATTACCATTTACCCATACATAGTTCATCGAAAATGTTCATGGTATTGGCGTATTTTCCATAGAAACATTGGAATTCAAAAGCAACTCTTTTAACGCTGCTACTTTCACAGTGAACTTTATATAAGGGACATATACACATCCCAAAGTATTAATACCGAAGTAGATTTAAAATTCGGTAAAGTAGATTCAAAAGTTCTTAACTAGAATAAAACAGCTCGCTTACTGCTGGGAAATAGGAAGCTTATTTTATGACCTCAATGAGAATCTTGTGCTTGGGTTTATTGCAATAGCTTTAATAAATAAGATGTAGAGTGTAGCCCCATGACGATCACTTATATCACCTGGAATCAATATACCTAACAAATTCAAATTCTTTATTAACCATACAATAACTAGCTGTCCCGGCAAACGTTTCTTTGCCATATTTTTTTTAATTTGATCGCAGCGCTAACTGTCGGGACAGACTAAAATTAAAATTCGAATTCGAATATTATTTAAAATTTGACACATGTCGGATCCAATGTAAAACATTCCAAAATCAACAACTACTAATAAATTAAAAATTAATTAAAAAAACATTATCCAGCGGACAAAATTGTGAATCTAAACCATTCCCAGATCCCCTTGAACACACACAAAAAATTTCATCAAAATTGGTCCAGTCGTTTAGGAGGAGTTCAGTCACATACACACGCACACAAGAAATATATATATTAAGATATACAATAGTATAAAAGCTAGATGTAGCGTACATCACGTCGTCTAATCCCATGCTAAGTAAAAACTTGTGTTATGGCAATCAGACAACGGATGCACGCCGAACAATTTTATCCTAATATATATTATTTACACATTCACACACACAATCACACTACACTTTATCACGTAAAGTCTCTTTCGGCGACGTGATGCGCGCTTCGTTCGGGAGCCTCCCCCGGAACCTTCGGTAAACTACATCGGCGGGCCAGAACTCCTCCGCCTCGAAGATGGATAAAACTTGAGTCGGCACTCTCACCACGAAGGAACTGAAATTCAATACAATAACACCCTACACAAGTTCAAAAACGATAACTCTACTTGCAGTAAAGATAACGTTTTTGTTTTCATTATAATAATATATTCAATATACTTATGCAGATCATAATATTCATATTTTCTTTGTCATTTTAAATTTTTAGGAATCTGTTCCCAAAAGAGATATCCGTCTGTCTGTCTCCAGAGTGTATATCAAGTAAACTCGGTAGCTAGAGAACTTAAATTTTCAAGAATATTTTATTATTTTTGCTGTTGAAATATTTACGAAATGTGTATCTTATTAAATTTAAACTTTAATAATAATCTATACTAATATTAGAATAGTCTGTCTATAACCTTTTCATGCCGAACCATTTTTTATGAAATTTGGTGAAGAACGGACGAAGGATACTTTTTGGTCCGGAAAAAAATTACGGTTCCTGTACATTGCATCAAATTGTCGTGAGTAAAGAATTAATAATTGCATAAATGCAATCTCTTTAGTTTTTGTTTTTAAATGCCGTCGCCATTTTTATTCATAAAATATGCCCTAAAACCTTATTTGATTTTTTGATAAAATCAAATAAGGTTTTAGTGCATTTCATTTCGATCACATTATTTTTTCTTAAATAATGTAGAATCCTTAGTTATTTCCTCCCGAGGTGCACCAAAATCATGGTGTAGGTATCTACAAAATATCTAGATCTATCCGCATGATAATATTATTTTTACGATTTCTTGTGCAGATTTTATTACTCCAGTGCTAAGATGTAATAATTCTTTCTATTGCTATGGATTGGATATATCATATATCATTTTACAATGTTTTGACACGAATACGTAAAAAATCTGTCTCTGTGTTGCGATAATCTGTACATTGTTTTCTGACTAGCTGTAATGTTTACATTTTTTGACTTTCAAACCTACCAAAACCGTAAAAATCATCGTTTGGTGAATATAAATTATCGAATAGCATCTTATTAGGTAGTCTCTCGCCAAATAATTTAGGTTACAAAGCAATATTGTAGTATTTGTAAACAAAAATTTTGACTAGGTTCCGGAATAAAACCCAGTCTACTGACCACTGCCCAAGACGTCAAATTACGGCGCTATTTTGTACTGGTATTCCACAAGTATTAGATAAGTATGACGTATTATAATTACATTATAAGAAATACGTATTCGACAATTCACTGGCAAATATTCGAAACGAATCAACGGTATGGGACCACGGCGATTCTAGACGTAAAGAGCTGCCAGTATACTGGGATATATTTGTGAACATACTCTAGGTTTTCTATGATAGACAATCAGCCTCTGACACACAGATTTGACTGATGTCATTTATTTATTTTCCATCAAGTGCCTGTGAATTTTTTGTACCAAATATTCATGATCAAACGTTGCTCTCACATATCAACAGATTGTTCAAATATGTAAACAAAGCGATTTATCTTTATAATTGGTATATTTTATCAAAAACGAAGCTGATGGGTGCCTCCGGAATGATGATTGAAACATTTTGGCGTAAAAATATTTATTCCTGTATTTGTTTTCGCTGAATTCTAGAAGAAATAAAATTTTGAAAGGATTATTTTTACCGCACATTTTAGTGGTAAATGGATTTAAATCAAAATTTCAAGCTAACCCTAACCTTGGTAAGGAACGTAACTAACTTACAAAAAATGTTTGAATGCTTATAATTACTTGTGGTCAAAGTTCTAGTGAAAATAAAAACACAAAATTTCACTAGTCCTCGTTGTATGCGGCCTTATTAGCCAAGCATCGCGTCGGCTGGAAATTTTTAGTTGATCAAGATTTTGCTTTATGTTTCACAGATGCGACTCATCAAGATGAGACTCTCTACTTCCTCTCTCAACCGCACATATTTCCCAACATCGGAACAGAAGGTGACGATGCCAGAATGGTGAACGTAATGACAGGCATCATTTACAACTTCGTTTCATATGGGTAAGTGGCTGAAATATTTATGATCACACAAGTATTATACGCGCACTGTAAAACTCTGGAACGAACTGTAACCAGCAGTATTTCCGGACCTATACGACCTGCAAACCTTCAAGAAAAGAGCGTATTTCCTCTTAAAAGGCCGGCAACGCACCTGCAGCTCTTCTGATGTTGCGAGTGTCCATGGGCGACGGTAGTTGCTTACCATCAGGTGACCCGTTTGCTCGTTTGCCCCCTTATTTAATAAAAAAAAACGCAAAAGTGTGTCTGTTAGTCTGCCTGTTACCTCTTCACGCTTAAACCATTAAACCGATTTTGATGATATTTAGTATGGAGATGGTTTGAGTCCTGGGGAAAACAAAGGATCCTTTTGCTAGGATGAAGTATGCTTTGGATTTGCTACGCAATTATTATTGCCGTGTGTGAACGAAATCACAACAAATGAAAACTGTAAGGAATGAAAAGGACGGAAACAACATTTTTTGTCTTTGTCAGAATTTCTGTTGGTCACAAAAACTTGCGAACGATATTTACTTCCTTTATTTATGTGATTTACAGTAATTTATGTGGTAAAACAAGGACGTCGTAGTTGCATAAACTTAACATGGTTATTTATTATATTATAACCGACTGTAAAAGCCGTACTGAGCCCCTTCCTTCTGTCCCTTTCGGGTGTACGCGCTTGGCAAATCCAGAGCATACCTGATCCTAGATCCTTTTGATTCCGGAAAAATGTACGGTTCCTACGTGGTAAATTAATTTCTGCGCATAGGAGTTACAGACGTCATCTAATTGACGTCATCTAGTTATTTTTGATATATTTTAATGAAACCTTACAGGTTTTGATTCAAAAAGTTAATAAGAAGGACAAGAGAAGGGCAAGCTGTTCTTATTGCATTTCAAGTATCAACATCGTAAGGTGTAACTGCTTGAAAATTTTGAAATTCTAAGGTTTTCTACAAATTTTCTAAATATTTATTGTTTTTACAGGAATCCTATTAAACGTTCATATAATACACCCGAGTTGAAAGGAGTAACTTGGCCAGCGATGAAAGCCAACGACCGAACATACCTGCAAATTGACAAGACGTTTTCCCTGGGTCAGAATTTGAAGGAAGAAAGATTGCAAATATGGGAAGAACTGTATCCCATTAATTACAATTAACAATGATCTTGAATAAACCATTTTAATTTTTAATGATTTCATCCATTATTAACAAAAAATTAAAACCGACTTCCAAGGTAAAAACAATAATAACATTAATGTGAACTAAAAAGTATTAAATAATTTTTACTATCTAATAGTGCCTTTTTCCGAATTCGGCTAAACCTCAACTATTTCTGTACTCAATCTTCATTATTTTGAAGTCGGTACCAGATAGCTGAATCTTCAGTCCTCTGACAGTATATTTAAAATTTTTGGAACTGGCACCGACTTCAAAATTATGAAGATTGAGTACAGAAATAGTTGAGGTTTAGCCGAATTCGGAAAAAGGCACTATTAGATAGTAAAAATTATTTAATACTTTTTAGTTCACATTAATGTTATTATTGTTTTTACCTTGGAAGTCGGTTTTAATTTTTTGTTAAAAATAATAATAATTTCACTCTTTTTAGTTACACTAGTAGATAAATCTTCGCGTATATTTTACGTATCTTATTACAATTTGTTAAGAGTCACAACTCACACTCACAAAATAATATAATATTATCAGTGAAGTGAACATATTGTGCTAAGTAATTTAATAATTTTAATATTTCAAGCCCGAAGCGGTCACCGGCGATTGCGATAACAATAGAAAGGCTATTGTGTCTCGTTTTTCCACGATCGAAGGATCTATCAGATAAAAAATTGTACAAACTTGCATGGGATGTAGCGTAGCATAATATTTAATATTATCATAATTATTGACAGCTGTTCTTGTTATCAAGAATTCAAATCGATAGGTACTTAGTGCACCATCTATCGATTAATAAGTATAAGTAATTAAAAAGACACTTAATGACTTTGTTTTGTTTAAATGCTCTTTTTAAAATAACTTTATTTTAATTCTATTTGTCTATTAAAATTTTATAAAGTAGTAAAGTATTCGATCTGTATATTATAAAGTAGTTAGTAAAGTATTCGATATTCTGTCTTCGCGCGGCGGCGCTGGGCGGCGACCGACGCCGACCGCCGTGTATTAAAAACAAACAGGTGTTAATTGTTATACAGTACATCATTATTATTAGTAGTATATCCATACCTATGCCTTGTACTATTATCTATTCTGTGCCATGAGACATTCGTGGCCTTAACACGACGTGGTAATGATGATGATGACGATGATGATGATGATGATTATGATGATTATGATGATGAATATGAATTGCATAGTAGTTTATGCTTTCTGTTCTTAAAACAACGCCGAAACTCCCAAACGTGTATCTATAAGGAATCAGGAGTTCTCTCAGCATCATCGAAACCATGGTATACCTTGACCCAATATTTGACTTTTTGGTAGCGTATTCTTAGTACACTTCACATAAAACCAAAATCACCATATGTTTCCATATAAATTTCGAGGAGTTCCCTCGATTACTCATGGATCCCATCATCAGGTCACCACCTTTGTGAAAATGGGACCAAATTGGAGTGAAACCTAATACAACAAAACAAAAATTTCGAAAATCGGTTCACAAACGGCGGAGTAATCGTTGAACATACAAAAATAAAAAAAAAAAAAAAAAAAAAAAAAAAAAAAAAAAAATATCCACAGCCGAACATATAACCTCCTCGTTTTTTGGAAGTCGGTTAATAAAATATAAGTGTATTTAAAAAGAAATGTCAGAAAAGCTACTAAGATAATTTATTAAAATAACCGGGTCAAAATATAATTATGTAGCCTTAAATCAGATGTACTGTAGTATACAAGATGTCAGTGTAAACACCGTTTTACTTGAAACCAATGATATTCTATGTTACTAACGTAACTAAGTGGTTACACATTTCTGAGAATCTTTTGTAAGACGTTGCTACTCTAGTATTTTAGAAACTCATTGCTTGAAACCATCAAATGAGCCCGTCAAAATGTACAACTTTTACTATGAGGACAATGCTGGGAACAAAATAAATCCGTCTTCATACCCATACAAATTGTCGATCCGGGCATCTATATGGGTATGAAAACGGCATTTTTTTGAGTTCTCAGCATTGTACTCATAGAAAAAGTTGTTCATTTTGACGGGCTCATTCGATGGTTTCAAGGATAACGGCGTTTACACTTTACACTAACACACTGTATAATAATATATTTTGTCTTCTTAGGGTTTTGTTCAAAGCTGTTTCTTGCTAGTACGTACCGTCTCTATTTCAAAGTAATCACGATCACGTAATGATTATTTTATATGAAATAGCTCAAAAATTAAATGTTTGAAGTAACATTGACAAATTATTATTTATTACACTGGCACTGCTAAAAACTTTTTTTCCTATTCCTTGTGTTGTAATTTCCTATCAGATTCTTTCATGACGATTATAATTTTCACGCTTGTTACAGATTTCTAATAAGATTTTAATATTTTAACGTCATTGTATAAAACCTTTTAAGCAACATTATCAGAATTTCTACTTCTTGGCTCAAAGCCACGAGAGTAACATTATCTATTGATTCAGGGAGTTAATATAACCCGTGTATAATCCTCCTAGTCAATTAATGTAATTACTCCAAGGCGACTGGTTAACATTTATGGGGATAATGTATTATGCCAGGCACTATTTCATCTTGGCATTCGCCTATTCATAATATTATCTTTCCTATCGTTTTTGTGTCTTCGTCCAAATTGGCGGTAGGTTCAGGCAAAAATTATAATATTAACCTATAGAGGTATTATCGGAAATTACTTTTAGTTGTGAGGTGGTCATAAGCGTTCCCAAATCGTGACTGTCGTTAATGATTTATTGATCAATAAAATGATATTTATGCTTAACCACACTGCTCATCAAGAAAAGATACTTAAAATGTTCCATTAACATATTTTATTCATAGAAAACATGATAATCTAGATTCTAGACTCAAGACTAGAGCATAATTTCTAAAATTATTTTTTATCATGTTCCTTTTTCTTTATTATGTATTTTCTTTTGTACATGCGTGGAGTTTTATTTACCTTAAAGATAGCCAGGTGAATTGGTTTTAATTATCATAAATTACAAAATTTAATGGAGTTTTAAAAGGCACTTATCAATTAACTCGGGGCTCGGTTGGTTTAGTGACAAGATGCGGGAGTTATTGAATTTTATTTCAAGTACATTTTTACTTTTACTTGGTGCTCCATTGCATTCGGACAAACAAATTGAATCAGGTAATGCTCATTATTTTTAGTTTATTCTTTGATATGAAGATTCGTATTTAAATTATTTTGAACGTTAATTTTCTTGTCGGTTCTCAGAATCAATGATAATAATGACGACCTCTGTGGCTCAATGGTTGAGTGTGTTGCAGCTTAAGCCGGGGGTCGTGGGTTCGAATCCCGCCGACGGAACAAAAAGTTTTTTCAATGTTCCCGGGTCTGGATGTGTATTAAATATGTGTATGATATAATAAAAATCTTAAATATATGTATAGTGTAAAATTTTTAAATATATTTTCGTTGTCTGGTACCTGTAACACAAGTCCTTCAGGTACTTAGCACGGGGCCAGAGTGACGTGGTGTGAAGCGTCCATAGATATTATTATTATTATTATACTAACACCGTTTAAAAATCATCAAAATATCTCACCGTTTTATTAATAAGATGTCGCCTGCAACTCCGTTACGCAAACACGTTTTTATCGCGCGGGAATCGTACATTTTTCCAGGATAAAAAGTATTCTATATCCTTTCCCGAGACTCAAAGTATCTCCATACCTTTCAGCAAAATCTGTTTAACGGTGTGGGCGTGAAGAGGTAACAGATTGACTGACAGATAGACAAACAGATAGGCGGAAACACTTTCACATTTATTATATTAGTAAGTAGCCGTACGTTTGTAATATAACAAATTCAAAAAGGGTGTCTCCATTTACCATTGCAATTTTCAGGACAACAAATGGGCAACATCTAGTGAAATTATAATTTTGCTTTTGATGCTTACATTCTATTATTTATTCATACAGATTTGCAACCTGTCACAGTGACTCCATCGGGGACTATATTTGGGTTATATAATGTTACCCGACGTGGTTGCAGGTTTGAGTCCTACCGAGGCATCAGATATGCTGAACCTCCAATAGGAGACCTTAGATTCCAGGTAATAGTATCTATTATAAGCCTTGTCGAAAATATTATATCAATAATACGCTAACGGCTCAAGTATAAGGAGACATACCTACAAAGTTCCAAGAATAAGAGAGATTACCTAAAATTTATGTAATTGACTGTACTGTCGGTTCTAAGTGGAAATTCATTTTATACACAATTGAAACACAATATTACTTGCACTTTTTCCACTATATTCATAAATCGACCGGTTTCGAACAAACAATTGATGATGATTTTGTTCGAAACCGGTCGTGTTTAAAGTCTTTAAATTGTAATTTATGAATATAGTGGAAAAAGTGCAAGTAATAGGTATTGTGTTTCATTTGTGTATTACCTAAAATTGTCTTATTATATTAGGAGAATCTTAAAAATTATCGCATCTTTTCCTCAAGTTCAATAAGATTTATGCTTGACAGCCACCGAAGATGATCGACAAATACGAATCACCAGTTAACGCCACCAGAGACGGCCATGTTTGCCCACAAGCTTGGAACAACTGTTGCCGAACCCCACCCTACGAGGATATGGATGAAGATTGTCTCTTTATGAACGTGTATACTCCGTTGAAGAAAGATAGGTAAATGGATTCATATTTTAAATTAGAGTTTCAAAATAGAATTTTATTTGAATAATACATAATATCTTTGAATTTGAACTGCAATGATCTTCAGAATCTCAGAAAGGCTCAACGTCGTTTCAAAGGAATTTGGCAACTCACATCGGGACACCAAAATTTTGTGTTACATAAGATTAATTTACTGAGGGCCTGGGACTGTTTCACCACTTCCTGATAAGTGCCGAATAGGCTATTTACAACTTATATAACAGATACTCCATACTCTATCTGTTGTTGTGGATAGCCTATCCGGCACTTATCAGTAAGGTGATTAGGCCCTTAATGATATATTGTTTTGTAGGAAAACACTGTTGCCAGTAATATTCTTCATACACCAGAGTGCGTTTCTCGCTAAGACAGCGCGCAGTGATATTTTTGAACCAAACTACCTCCTTGATCGAGACATCGTTTTGGTCACATTTAACTACAGGCTCGCAACACTGGGCAAGTTTTTTTTTTTGCAATACCCTATTATGTATGTGTCGCAGTCATCTGGTTTAATCTGCGATTCGATTGAATGACTAGCGCATTCATTGAATGACAGCATTCAATCGAATGACTAAAGGACAACTCGTCAAGACGTTGCGCGTTGGCTACAGTAGTCACTAAAACAAATATGGCGTCAAACAGCTCGCACAGCTGATAATACCCTGTAATGATATTATTTTGTCGATTGTATTGATGTTTGTAATGACGTTATTTTTAACTTTAAAGTTCAAAGTGCTTTATTTGTAATAAAATATTACGACAGCGTGGACTTACCCATAACTACCCCGTCAACGGCTACTTAAAAAATTATAGCATCCCATTTAACGACTTCACTAGGTATATGACCTTTAGTCAAGATGTTAAACGTCACAGTCAACGTCTTGACGAGTTGTCCTTTAGTCATTCGATTGAATGCTGTCATTCAATGAATGCGCTAGTCATTCAATCGAATCGCAGATTAAACCAGATGACTGCGACATAATATGTAAAACATAGCGTCAGTCAAAAGTATCCATTCCATATCATATCACATATCCATCGTATTCCAAAGAACATAATATCAGGCCTTTTATATAACTCTATCTATTTTTCTTTATATTATATTATATCGGCATTATAATCTGACACAGCATAAAATAAATCATGGCGTAGCAATGCACGCCACATACGTGGGTACCGCCAAATGCTTTTTGGATTTGGCTGATTGTGGAATCAGCTTCACATTTTTGCATCGCTCTATCGAAGTTTTATAAGTGCGTTAGTTGAAATCAATCATGTGGGCTCACTGACCGAGCTTAACACCTCGCTCGGTCGGAAGATCTTCCTTTGCGGCCTCCACGCTTAACCCTACAATAATAACTTTTCATAATAATATAACAATATACACATTTCTAGGATTCCTTAGTACTGGCGACAAAATTGCTCCAGGTAATAATGGAATGAAGGATCAAGTTATAGCCCTTCGTTGGGTACAGAAGAATATTCAGGCATTTGGTGGCAACCCGAACAGTGTGACGATATCTGGCTGCAGCTCAGGATCTGTTAGTGTCATAGCGCATATGGTGTCTCCTATGTCCATAGGTATTTATGATTAACCAGAGATTTTCTTTTGTTTTTCTGGCCTTATGGCTTCACTGTCATTTAAGAATAATATATCAATTCAAATAATGCAATCTCTCGAACTATTCTGCCAAAGCCCGTTAACGGTGGGCATGTACTTTGGACATCTCTCAGATCAGATCAAAGAGATATTGTGGTTTTGGAGGAAGATGTATAAGTTTGATCCTTTTGATTTTATTTTTTGTCCCTCCAGTCAAAACTACGGCTTCCACCCCCATCCATACCTTGCTCATAAGCCCTGTGATACATCTATTTCTTTTTTTTACCATTTCAGGACTTTTTCACCGTGCCATAGCAATCAGTGGATCCCCTACGAAGATAGAGAAAATGCCGTCAGACCAGTATGCGTGGGCGGAGAAACAAGCTCGGCTCGTCGATTGTCCAACAACCAACTCATCAATAATTGTGGACTGTTTAAAGACTAAGCCTTGGAGGGATTTCGCAAGGACATACGATAAGTTTTATGTAAGTTCTTTACACTCCGTCTTATTATCAGCTGATTACATCTAAAGTGTATCGAGTCGAGTCACACCCGATGTAGAGAGACAGGGAGGTGGAGCGAATGGCTCCTGCGATTGAGGACCCACATCCGGCAGAGCAGGTAGAGCTGAGGTTCGGGTTGGTAGACGAGGACTCATATGCTGACGTGGTTAACAGCCACGTCCATAGGATCTATACGGACGGCAGCAAGATTGAGGGTCGAGTCGGAGCCGCACTCTCCGCATGGAAGGGTGAGGCCGAGATGAAGGCCGTCAAGCTTGCACTGCCGCCATATTGCACCGTCTACCAGGCCGAACTTCTAGCGCTCCAAAGAGCTGAAACTGAAGCCTGCAAGAGTGGAATGGCAAAGATCGGTATCCTTAGCGATTCTAGATCGGCGCTCCAGGCAGTCACTCTTAGTTCCCCTCATCCCTTGGCAGTGCAAACAAGGGCGGCCCTCCGAAAAGCTGCATCGCAGAGGCGGGAGGTCTCCTTGTTTTGGATCAAGGCGCACGCAGGGTTGAGAGGGAATGAGAGAGTAGACGAGCTAGCCAAGGAAGCCGCTCTGGGCTAGAAAAGAAAGCCTGACTACGATCTTTGTCATGTCTCATTTGTCAAGCGTATCTTAAGAGAGGATACGGTTGAGGAATGGGACAGGAGATACGAAGTGGGAGGGACGGCCGGAGTCACAAAGCTCTTTTTCCCAAGCGCTGCTGCCGCAAACAAAATAGTCAAGAAAATAGACATAACACACCACACTACACAGATACTGACTGGTCACGACGGATTCGCCTTCTACTTGCACAGATTCAAGTGGAAGGAGGATCCGTCGTGTTCGTGTCAGCCCGGAGTTGAGGAGACGGTTCCTCACCTGTAACTCGAGTGATATTTGATGATAGATATGATATTGAGCAGAAATTGGGCACATCGATAACGGGTGAAAACCTACCTTCCATCCTGGGGGGTAAGAAGAGGGAAATTTTTCTCTCCTTTTTGTTGTTGAATATGTAAATAAAATAAACTGTGATAAATTAGTGTGATGTTAGTTGTAGGCTTTTACTGTTAGGTTTTTCCTGTGATATTAGGGTTAGATTAATTAATGTTTGTGCCGCAATTTTATCATATTTTACTTTATTGTTGACATTATTGGTTTTCGTTTTATTGGATTTTATTGTACACCATTTGAATTTAAGTAACTCTATTGATATATAATATATTTTCTGTATTATATTGACTTGTATTTATGAACTATATTGCTAATTATTTCTAGTGTCAAAACTTTGGAATGTATAAACATTGTATACCCTTTTATGACAGAGAGAAAATCATGTATAAAGTAACACAATATATTGAAATTAAAAATTGTTTGAGTTATATTCATATAACTATTAAACTGACATGTACTCGAAGTACTTCATTGTATACAAATGACAGAATTACTTTTGTAATAAATATATAATCATGTACTAGATATAAGACGAAAACAACTTTTGTATGAAATCAATCTGTAACAAATCAAATGTAATAGTTATAAGAGCATTGTAAAAAGAAAAGAAAAAGACTAATAAGAGCACAAAATTAGAAAATACTGCTAAAAACAAACCCTGATATCCTCAGGGGTATCAAGTGTTCTTTGTACCTACATAATATATTATTTTATCAACTAAGCGCAAACAGAATACCGAAAATCTGAGTTTACTTACTTTACCTTACGCTAATATCATAAGGCGAATATTAAAGAAGGATTATATGTATTGTTCCAGGTTTTCGGTAGAAATCCCATCCACCAATGGGACATGGTAGTCGAAAACAACTTTGGACAAGAACGCTTTCTCACCATGGACTTGATGGAAGCGATCAGACAAGGTAACATGAGGCACGTCCCCATCATCATCAGTCAGAACACTGCTGAGTTCTTCTCCATGGCACCTCGTAAGTTTGAAACTTGAAGGTACTAGATTTTCTGTAGTAAAAAAAATTAAGGATATTTACGTTTTATACGGCGAGATTTGGATTAAATTTAGTATGCCTGGAAGGCCTAGAATTTAATCCTTTCCATCCCAACAAAATGTACCATCGAAGAAATTGATTTATAGGCAGGTAACAGACCCACGTCATTTGGTATGATTATGTCAATTAAATGTTAATCGTAAACTGTCGGCTGGGTTTCACATAACGTAACCAAATTACATAAGTCACCCATCTACCTGTGAATCAACTTCTCTGATAGTACTATCCGAATAATCGAATTTAGGCGAATTCACAAAGTTACAGCCTGCCTGCTCCACGCAATAACTAATTATATTTTATTTATTTATTTATTTATTTTACTTTATTTAGGAAACAAACAGTTTTTTAAATTATCTTAATTAAATACAATTTTTACTTAAAAACTAATAGTTCCATAGAATTTCAATGTAATTTTACAGAAAGATATGCGGCTGTTATAGATACATAATTATTAATTACTCATTTTTTAACAGGTTTTGTAATTTTAATTTGTAAATAGGCAAGCTAATATTAAATATATCAAGGTCCTTAAATTCTTCATTGTAAGTCTTAACGCTACGTTTGAGGAAACAGTTACTAGTATAAATTGATCTATACAAAGGAACCGAAAATACATTTTGTGAACGAGAACCAGGTCTAGGCACTTTAAAATCGATACATTCCAAAATGTGTGAGGCGTTTATAAGACTCGTTAGTGAATGTCGACTGAGTGAGGTCTCATAAGAGATATATTCATGATTTCCAACGAATTCTAAGGACTTAATAAATTTCTTCTGAACCCTCTGAATGCGGGCGATATGACAAGCGTAATATGGACTCCAAATTATGCAAGCAAAGTCTAATATCGACCGAACAAAGCTGAAGTATAAGATTTTTAACGTGTGGAGCTGTTTAAAAGGTTTCGAAATTCTTAATATAAATCCAAGTTGACGAAATGCTCTATTGACAATATGGTCGATATGAAAATTAAATGACAATTTGGAATCCATGATTATACCAAGGTCACGAATAGTTGTGACCCTATTGAGAGGTTTGCCATTAATTTGGTAATCAAAGTTAAATGGGTTGTGTTTGCGCGTATAAGACATCACGGAACATTTATCAAGATTTAAGAAAAGTTGATTTGCTAAGCAATACTCAAATAATTTGTTTAAATCACATTGCAGTTGCTTGAAATCCTCTAAGTTAGCAATTATTTTGTAAAGTTATCTGAATACACATACACACTACTACAATTATTAAGTGACTTAATATGCTTTATTTCAGCTATTATAACTAACAGTACAATATTGAAACAAATGAATGAGGATTGGGAATTAATGGCGCCATTGGCATTTCTGCTTCCGAAGACAAACTTGAAGAAAGCATTAGAACTTCTCAGGAAAGTGTACCTTCAGAATCGACCGCTGTATTTGAACAGTCCTGAAAGTTTGGAGAGGCTAGGCTCTTTGTATTGTGACTCAAGTGTCGCTTTTCCTGTACATCGGTAAGAGAATATTATAATGCACAACTGATAGACTTTCAATGTTATGATAATAATAGCTCCCACACCGGTTTCGGCGACGGTGGCCGGTTTCATTGAAACTAGGCCAGCTACGCAGGAGTAGTTTTTATAGTGCCCAAGTGTGTGCGCAGTACACAAGAGCACTCTCAGGCTGGCTGGCTTTTAGGCTGGCCTCACACAGCCGGAATTTCATAATCGGAAATTCATATTCTTACAGATCGATCCATGAAATTCATAATCTGAAAAAATCTGAATGTGTGTGGAGCATACTGATATTGTATGGTATTCCGGTCTTTCTGAATTAATAATAAATGAATTTCCGATTATGCCGTGTGAGGCTGGCCTTACTCTCATAACCCAGTGGGACGGACGACCGACACGACTGGCGAGAGATCAGGCGCAGGAGTCCGCAGGACCGACTTTTTACGTGTCCATCCGACGCATGGATCATCTTACTTGTTAGACAATCAGGTGATCAGCCTGCATTATCCTAACAAAACTTGAAAACAACATGTTTCCAACGCGGGAATCGAACCCACGACCTCCGAGTCAAGAACCGCACTCTATACCACTAGGCCACGGAGGCGTTACGTACTTTCAATGTACCCAAATGTTAAAAAAAATATTGAAGAACTTGCTTTATCTGGTTTAAAAGAAAACCTGTAACAGTACATACTATTTTTGTGACGATCCGATCAAAATTGCCATTGGTTCATTCGACCTTCTTTTCAAATTTTTCTCCTTCAGCAGACCTTTGCTAATTTGATTCCTCCTTTACTCATTACTATCCCATACTCAATACTCATACTAATATACATAATACTAGATGGCGCCCGCAACTCCGTTGTGCAAAATATTGTTTATCGTACGGAAACCGTACATTTTTCCGGGATAAAACAATCCTATATCCTTTCCCGGGGCTCAAAATATATCCATGCCAAAATCTGTTCAGCGGTTTGGTCGTACAGAGGTAACAGACAGACAGACACACTTTCGCATTTTGAATATAAGTATGGATTAATAATATTATAGTTAATAGTTATATTACTATAACCTTTACAGATTAGCCAACCTGATGTGTCGTCACTCTACGCAGCTCGTGTGGTACTTCTTCTTCACCTATGTTGGCGAATGTGGCTACTACACCAGTCCCTATACTGGAAAACCGGATCGTAAGTAGTGTTTTAGTGAAACCGTGAAAGGAGTAAACAGAGAACCTGATCGGGAGCCCTTGTCCATGCATACTAGAGATTGACTAGAGAAGGTAACTCGACAAGTGTCAACCTATCCATATTTTATTTTTTTTTATCTATGGACGCTTCACACCACGTCAGTCTGGCCCCGTGCTAAGTACCTGAAGGACTTGTGTTACAGGTACCAGACAACGGAAATATATTTAATACTTTTATACTACACATATATTTAAGATTTTTATTATATCATACACATATTTAATACACATCCAGACCCGGGAACATTGAAAAACTTTTTGTTCCGTCGGCGGGATTCGAACCCGCAAACCCCGGCTTGAGCTACCAACGCGCTCACCACTGAGCCACAGAGGTCGTCAAAAAGTTCATTAAAGATCATTTTGTCTATATTTTTAGCTAAGTAGAGTGTAGATCCAAGCATTAACCCAGGAATCTTAGATCAACTATGGATGGACGCTTAAAGTATGGTGATTTCCCTTATTACTGTCGGAATCACATATTTATAAGTAATAGTTATAGTATGACGTGTTATATTAATTCAAGTTGATTGCCGGTTACTCTTTTGTTTTTTTGACGTGACGACGTCTTATAATTCGATATGGGCTGCGCGCACGAAAAATTATGACGCAATATGCGGCGTTACCTCGCCCTGAGGTGTTACATTTAAGGCTATGACGTTGTCACGTTCAACTATCGTCAGTAAACTGACTTTACAGACAACCGAGTTCGAGTCTAATTCGAGTTCGAGTTTTTTGTAATACAAACTTTGTCACGTCATGTATGTTTGTTTTAAGTTACTATCCATTTGCGGAAGGCCCTAAAAGTCTCCATGTCGCTTAATCAATCTTGCTTCTCCAGGTGCAGTCCATCAGGATGAGACTCTCTACCTGTTCCCGTCGCCCTACTACTGTGAGCAGATCGGCCTGACCGGTAGAGACGCGGTTACGGTCGACCGGATGACGGCGATGTGGTATAACTTCGCTAAGTACGGGTAAGTTATACCACTTTTTGTGAGTTTATGATGCCAACCACGAAGCTTATCGTTAATTAACCATTCATATGGTAGGTTTTATGGTACGGTTCGTTTTTTTGACTAATAGTCTGATTAACAAGTGCCATTTTCATCAAAACCTGATCTCATGCACCAAAAATTATGATTTTGGTCTCATTCGATTCGGAATACCATCTAGAACATTCTATCAAAATTCCAAGAGGGGCTGAAAAAAATGCAATAGCTGTTATAAACAATTAAATAAACATAAAAAGAAGGGTTTGGATTTTTTTTTAATATTTCGAAAACTATTTGAGATAATCAAAATTTGAAAATAGATCCTTAAAGAACAGGAAATTTCCTAAAAAAAATCTTAGATCCTTGAAGCTTACCAATAATCCTTATAGCTTTAATTGAGCGGCGAAAGTAACGGTAAAACCGCGTGGTTCGGGTTTCTCGTGATTTGCCGCAATCTGCTACGTGAACTAAAAAAATATTTTAAGTGATTAAATATTAATATTAAGGAATAAAAAACTAAGTAGACATATCAATAAACAATAATCCGTTAAAAAAAAAATTATCACAATTTGTTTAATTATTATGCTTTTCTTAATTTGTTAATAGTCACCATTTTAATGTTAACATAAAAACACTGATTATTTCTAAACAAGAAATCTAGAAATTTTTATTATTCTTTTGAGCTAATCTCAAAAGGGCTTAAAAGATATCTTGTGGAAAAATTCAATAATTTTGATTTTTCACTTTTTTGTGAACAATCAAAGGCATTCATGAAATTTTCATGTAAATAAAGCAATTAGGGTTTTTTCATTAATAAAAACCCTAATTGCTTTATTTATATGTAAGGTATCTGAGATTTTTTTTAGGAAATTTCCTGCTCTTGAATGATCTATTTTCAAATTTAATTTTGTTTAACTCAAATAGTTTTTGAAATATTAAAAAAAAAAACCAAACCCTTATTTTTATGTTTACTTAATTGTTTATGACTTTTGCATTTTTTTTCAGCCCGTCTTGGAATTTTGATAGAATGTTCTAGATGGTATTCCGAATCGAATGAGACCAAAATCAGAGTATAAAGAGTATAAAGTAGAGTATAAAGCCATCCTTGAGGTTAAAACGACTTGAACACCTGTAGCACCAAAGGAGAATAAATGCGTTTTTTTTCCGTATTCGCCTGAATCATGAATTATATTATTGGTGATTATGACAGCCTTGATATGATATTGAATGTCTTGATAAACTGTGTGTATGTTTGAACTACCTTTATATCTAAACCTCTGACTTGTCAAAAGCTTGTCAGTACTGCTCTAGTTGTTGAATTTAACATTTCTGAATTTGATTGTCTTTATTGGTATTTTTGCCAAATATTTTTTATTTTTCTTTCCAGTGACCCTAACCCTATCGACGCAGAGCTCGGGCTGTATTGGCCCCCGATGACACCAGACAATAGAACCTACCTCCAAATATCAGATGACCTAACCCTGCACAAGAATCTACGTGAAAAAAGATTTGAGCTTTGGGAACAGCTATACCCTATATATTATAACTAATAGTTTATAAGTGTGTTATTTATTTCGTGTATTAAAGTCTATGATAAGTTCACAACGAATGATAATTATCTAACTGATAATGCATGAAAAACTTGCGAGGTGGTGTCCTTTGACACCTCGCAAGTTTCGCGGATGGAACGAAGTTATAAAAAAAGCCATCTTTTGACGCCCAGGAATACTAACAACGACACTTTTGTGGAATTGTAATAAAATTTATTTAAACGTCCGGTAGATGTCGTTGTTTATTCTCAATAACGCCATCTAGTTGACGCACAGGAATACTGTATATACTTATCTACTTACCACTCAATATACTTATCAACCCCATCTGCCCTCACTTCGCAGGTACTAAAAAAGTGTCGAGGTCAAGACGTGTCGTTCCGTCTAGCCTCCTTTCGCAACGCTGATCGCGCGATAGGAACTTCATTCCAAAAAACAGAAACTATAGATAGATATAAATAACTTAAAACTATTGTCTTGACTCTTGATGTTACTCGGCAGGCTTCAATAAAATGACAAAACAATGCATAAAACGATCATTCGAGAAAAACATTAAGCGTAGTTGTATAATATCTTTTCCGCCATTTGGTTTTATGACTAGCGCAGTTATAAAAGAGAATGCAACAGTACAAAATACTATAATGACAATTTTCTAGAAAATAATTATTTACAAACTATGTTGCTGCAATATTCGTTCATTAGTTCATCGCGCAGCCACCGTACTACATTTTAATAAACTCTTAATTTTGGTGTCCGGAACTCAAAGTAATCGTGAACAAGTGACAGACAGATCAACAGCCACTTTGTTGCTAAACATATTATAAGGAAGTTGTTTTTGCAAAAATTGATGAATCAGAATGAATTTAATCCTTCGATCGCGGATTCTTGGAAATCTATTGTTATTCTATTGTTGTCGCGATCACCGGTGATCTTATGGGGCTTGATAGGTTAAATACGCTTTATATTATAACTATTTACTGGCAATACATTATTTTGTTTATTTACAAAATTTAATTACGTGTGGAGACTGCCGTGGTAAAGCATAGCATTGTTCGTTTACGTCTAGTCGCACGCACTTAAACACCGAGCCGAAGTCTGGCGACGCCGCACGCCAGAGTTCGTTAGGTTTTTTTCGTTACGGAATTTCTTATTTCGGTCACCGAGCTCAAAGTCCGAGATAAAATCTGTGCAATAGCTTAAAACTGTATAGGGACAAAGCTACATGTTGCATAGAGGCAATTATTAGTAGATTGGAGGTGTAGCTTATTCAGCTAAATACCGATTAGGTAGTCTAGCAAATAATTTCTCTGTATCATCATTTTATCTAGATTCGAAATCATAATGTGCAATTCAATTATGATTTAAATTTAAAGTTATTTTACCTCCTATTCAATGAAAGTGAACTTTATAGCTTCGGTATAAGGGTCAGGTTATCAGGTTGGTTACTATGCACATACATTATTAGACACATTGATACAATCCACCCATGCGTAAACTCATGTAAATTCAAATACACTAATTTAGTGTATATTTAACCCTGGTAAAGATGGTAATTGTGACTGTAAGGTTGGGTTGCACCAACTAACTTTAACTATAAGTAATTGTAACTTTAACTTTAACTACAATGCAAAATGTCAAATCTTTGGTTAAAGTTAAAAATGGACGTCATCAAGACGCCATATTTAACCATAACCATAGAACTCGACAAGGTATTAAAATGTACGTGGCGAAAAAAGGTATTTATATTATTTATAACCTTGTTGGACCGGCTGTTACCTGTCAATTTCTCCGGTCAAAGTTAAAATTAAGATTAAAGTTAAAGTTAAATTTAGCCTTAACTATAACCATAACTTTAACCTTAACTTTAACTTTAACCACGCCTCTGGTGCAACCCAACCTAAATGTGTGAGATTCAGATATAAACGTATATTTAAAATGTATGCTATTAGAAGCATAGCCATTTTTTCTTCCCATAATCGTAGGGAGGGATAATCGTAGAGCCTCCCATTATAGGAGGCTCTATAAAATGCTGATGATATTTCCCATTCGGTCAATTTCACCTGAAGCAGTTCTGACGTACTTTGTTCGTAACTTTACGCTCACCTCTGGACCATTCAAAAGTTGAAATAACTTTCAGTGGTTTGGCTATATCCTGAAATAGGTCAAAAAGTGATTGCCTAACTGAAAATGTTTTGAATTACCTCAAAAAGTAACTGTTTACTATCTAGTGGAGTTCCCAGAGCGTAAAAATCGTGCTAACCTCCGATTTTTGGAATAGTGGATGAAAATTAAAAAGAAAAAAAGGAATGTGTAGCTTATAACATAAATAATAAGGTTTACCTATTGAAAAGTTGCTTATATTCCAAAGAAAGAAAATAAGTTGAAAAAATATATAATTTAGATTTAAAATTGATACTTTTGTATGTAGATGAGCATACCTCCAAATGTGCTTGTTGTGTGCCTCGCCAGGTAAATGGCGTTCCTATTTTTCGTTGGTTTTAAATAGGAAGTTTAAAATTATTTTTTAGGCTTAACAAAGCCTTCTATTTCTTAATGTGTATAACTTTTTAGCTCTTACTTTATTAATTTTTTTGAAAATGTAGCACAAACTTTTCACGGATTTTTCGAAAAAACCGGTATTTTATTTCTTTTGGTTAGGTTTTTACAGAATAAAATTGATTTTTTTTTTCCATTAATTATATTTGCTAAAACATACTTAAAGGAAAAAAAATACAAATTAGGTTTAGAACTGATATTTTTTGTATTCAGGTTAGCATTTTCCAAACATAGGTCGCAGCATGCGTCTTTAGTATGTACGTTTTTTTTTGTTTTTTTTTTATTAGATAAGGGGGCAAACGAGCAAACGGGTCACCTGATGGTAAGCAACTACCGTCGCCCATGGACACTCGCACAGAGGAGCTGCAGGTGCGTTGCCGGCCTTTTAAGAGGGAATATGCTCTTTTCTTGAAGGTTTGCAGGTCGTATAGGTCCGGAAATACTGCTGGTGACAGTTCGTTCCAGAGTTTTACAGTGCGCGGCAGAAAGTTACGCGAAAAACGCACAGTGGAAGACTGCCACTCATCGAGGTGATGAGGATGGTATGTTTTTTTGCGTGGGACGATGGCGAAAAGTTGCAGGTGGTATGATTCCGAACAATTCCTCAGAGCACTCCCCGTGATACAACCGATAGAGGATGCAGAGTGAAGCCACATCTCGGCGTAATTCCAAGGGGTCCAAGCTGTTTGAAACACTATGGCAGTCAACAATTCGAGCAGCCCTTCGTTGGATACGATCCAGAGGGAGCAGTTGGTATCTAGGCGCCCCTGCCCAGAGATGAAAACAATATTCCATATGAGGCCGAACCTGCGCCTTGTAGAGTTGTAGGCGTTGGTCCGGACTGAAGTACTGTCTCGCTCTGTTAAGAACACCAAGCTTCTTCGAGGGTAATTTGGCCTTACCCTCTAGATGATATCGGAACTGGACTTCGCTCGATATGTTGAAGCCAAGTATCTCAATGCTAGGGGAGATGGTTAAAGATGTGCCCTCGAAACGAGGATATACATCCACGTGAGATTTGTAGCACCCAACTTTTTTCTGGCTTTAAGTAGGAAGTTTAAATATATTTCAAAGAAGTATTTCATTTGACGATGCATTTAATGTTTTAGCTCTCACTTAAATAAATTCTCAACAAATATAGAAAAATATTTTCGGTCTATTTTACACACATTTTTGGAGATATTTAAACGTTTTTAAGTACTTAAAAGTTATCATTTCTCTAAAAATTAAATACGCACAATAAGTAAGTTTAACACTCTTTTCGTTACAACCCTTAAATCTACCCAAACCCTTTTATATTGGTTACGACGAGCGTTAATCTCTAAAAATTTTGCAAAAACCTTATAGTTGTATTTAGCTTAGCAAAGCAAACTTTCTTTTTTAAAAATTGTGTATTTGGTTAATTTTTAACGTAAACAATCAGATAAGAGTCATTAAATAACAGGAACAAGAAATATTTTTTTCTGGACCGTTTTTAAACCTATGGTGAAATATTAATTTTTAATTAAGTACCTAACTAAAAAACTAAAAGCACAAAAAAATTCTTGGTAAACTTTGCAAGTTATAGTGTAAAAAAGAACATGACACCTCAAAAACAAAAATCCATTCACTATTACAACTTTCGGAGGTTAAAACCTCTGGCGACTGCACTAATCTTATAATTTGTAAAATTCTTGTATCAAGGTGTTTGGCATGTTATGACTTCAACGAAACGGCTCAACCGATGGTGTTGAAATTTTGTGTGCTCATTCTGTAGGTGTAAGGATGAGCATTTTTCAGTTGGTGGCATATTACTGCTGTTTGACCATACAATTATTGACACAAAAAGCCCTAAAGGCTTGCTATAAAGGTGGTAACTAAACAAAGTGATTTAATACTTTAGAGTGCGTCCTCTGTCTAGAGTTCACTGTAAAAGTAGCAGAGCTGAAAGAGAAACTTTATTTTACTTTTGTACGGGAAAGTCTATGACGCTGCATCTTTTACAGTGAACTCTTATAATATAAGGGACACATCACTCATCCCATAAAGTATTTTCACTTAGTTTTGTTACACACTGTATAGCTCCGCCTAGTAGCAAGTGCTAGGAAAGTGTCAGATTCTCATTGACAGCTTTTGAAAACGCTTCCACTAGACTACGATTGTTGTGAGTCGGGTCTGCCTCTTACCCGGCAACCTCAGTGGAATACGAAGGCATTCATTCACAATTGTTTATTTTTCACGCTCGAATACAAGGCATCGCACCTGAAACTCATCACATTGCGAATGTCCATGGGCTAAGACTTTCCATCAGATGACCCGTTCGCTCGTTTGCCTCCTAATTTTATCTAAAAAATACAAGAGACGATTCGACGGAGGATATCCGTCTCGTCTCTTATATCTATAACAAAAGTTTTATTTTAGTTACAAGAACCTCGTAAGTTGATAATACTCCTACTACAAGCACCAGCTAAGTGACTGCTCGTAGTTGAAGTGACAGTAAGTTAAATCTGAGCGTCGACTTTGGTGAAGTTCGCGGCAACTTAAGTTGTACTGAAACTAAAGTATAGTATGTAACAAAGAACCTGTTTGAACTCAAAGTGTATACTCGAGTCAACATAAGAGATATTTCATTGAATCTTGTTTAAGGCAACGCCTTGACAATTTGGCTGTAACGATATCGATTTTTCTCAGCAATGACTAAAGATAAGAAATTAAAGTTCATTGTCAGTATTCATCATGTCTTTGTCTTTGAATTACCCATAGCATAACACGATTGGTCAACTTTTATAACACAGAATAATTAAATCAAAAAGACCTCTGTAAAAAAGGGATTAGTTTGTTTGTTATGCACATTATGCATCCTCTCGTTTTTAAGTTATCTAATATCAATGTACTAGTCGTAAGAT
Organism: Polyommatus icarus; assembly: GCA_937595015.1. Taxonomy (NCBI): domain Eukaryota; kingdom Metazoa; phylum Arthropoda; class Insecta; order Lepidoptera; family Lycaenidae; genus Polyommatus; species Polyommatus icarus. Next base: position 16,784,676 of record OW569335.1, read on the forward strand.
GGTTGCCTGGAAGATATCGCTATTTAGCGATAAGGCCGCCAGAATTGCGTTGTCTTTTTCTGCTTTTACTGTTTTTTCTGTATAATTTTGTGGAATGCAATAAAGTATATTATTATTATTACTATTTTTTCAACAGAGGAGAGTAATTTAAGCTTCCAAAATTTGTACATAGATTGGTTCAAGCATGCACTCTAATTTGCCCATAGCTTTTATGAAAGTATTTATGGTTTTTAAATTAAGCGACCAAAACCATATTGTCGCTTACGCCCTTCCCATTTTTAACCGATTTCCAAAAAACGAGGAGGTTATATGTTCGGCTGTGGATATTTTTTATTTTTTATTATTATTTTTTTAAGTATCTAATAGTGTCTTTTTCCGAATTCGGCTAAACCTCAACTATTTCTGTACTCAATCTTCATAATTTTAAAGTCGGTGCCAGTTCCAAAAGTTTCAAATATTCTGTCAGAGGACTGAAGATTCAGCTATTTGGTACCGACTTCAAAATAATGAAGATTGAGTACAGAAATAGTTGAGGTTTAGCCGAATTCGGAAAAAGGCACTATTAGATACTCGTACTTAGTAAAAATTATTTAATACTTTTTAGTTCATATTAATGTTATTATTGTTTTTACCTTGGAAGTCGGTTTTAATTTTTTGTTAAAAATTTTCTATGAGAGGCCGGGCCGGCCTCTCTTAGAAAACAAGCAATCAAAAACATATCCATAATCCAACACGGTTTTTTAATTCAACGCGGCATCACCTTTAAAAGAACTTTACCACAATTTATGTGACACACGGTATACCATACCTAAATCTGTCAAACCCACCGCCCACCCACACGTTTGAGTGATTTCTGAAGTGGCTCTCGCATAGTAGGTACGTGTTGCGTTACTATAATATTTCTCAATGTGGTGATTGGATAAGAACCAGGACGATTATTATAATAGTTAAAGAAAAAAAAAGACAATGAATGCTCTTACGGAATATTAGTTGTAGTGAAAATGCGAAAATTAAATAACAGAATTTTTCTTTTCTCAATTTCATTATTCATTCATTCAAATCTTATATTGATTTTCCGTAACATAATTTATTAATTTTAAAAGTATACCAGCTAAAAATATTGTATGTAATCAAATAAATTATTATTATTTTAAGACCACTCCTCGATTCCACGAGACAGGTCCGAGTTCCGACCTAGTGTGGAGACTGGAGTCCTCTTACCTCTAGTAATAAGCTGTAATTGTTTGTAATAACTAATGCAATAAAGAATTTTTCTCACCTCCGGGTGGAAAGCGGCAACATTCTTCCCGCTGCGCTTACCGATGTTGCCGTTTTCCGCCTCCGTCCATGAGAAAAATAGTATACGCACCACGGGCAGTAAATAGTATACGCACCACGGGCAGTAAATAAGAAATCCTCAGATCACGTCATGTTTACATAATTATTGTGATCTGAGACATTCCTTATTTTCCTGCCCTAGGTGAGTAATGTACTATATTTATTTATTTATTTAGAAGCATTTTCACCGGTTATTTTACAGCAGTCTACTCTCCCCTCTTTCTCACTTATGGCTGGTTTACACGTATTAAGTAGATAAGTAGTTAACTAAATTTTAACTTAATTTTAAGTTACTTATTGCATGTAAACACAAAATTTAGTAGCAAGTAGTAAGTTAAAATTTAGTTAAGTACTAAACAAGGAAATTGGAATTTTGACTATTTTCTGTAAGGTTGGCAGGCGGGGCTTGTCACTTGACACATTTCCGGCAGGCACTGTAAATTAAATTAAAATTTAGTTACTACTTATCTAGTTAATACGTGTAAACCAGCCCTTAGTTTTCAATCAAGTCACGTGATGTCTTGATGCAAGTTTAACATTTAAAAAAAAGTGAAAAACGCCGCCGCCAAAGAAGTATCCGCTTCAAAAAACATGCGTTTGAAAATTATACACACGAAAAACAACACAGCTCTTTTCATTATTTCGAACTGCGAATTGTATTTTGTTTAGTTAATTGTTTTTTTTTTTCACTTTGTACTGTCATCGCGTGAATATTGTAAAGGTTTTCACGGGATGCCAGTTTTGCAAATTGTCCGCCAGCCAAATTGTATTCTAGCGTGAAGCGAGCAAATAGTAGTACATTTTAACAATTCCTAAATAAATGCACTTTTAGATGACTTTTAGATGTTTCTCTTTGTTCTTCCTGAACTTAAATCAACGTTCATGCATTGTACTCAGACAATTTTAAAAAGAAAATAATCGTTCATCGAATTGACAATCGTCGCTATTCGCATGGATATAATTTTGCTATTACATTCACACAGGCGCTATATATAATATAACTTGGCAACTTTTGTGATAAGTACACTACACCTATACTTACACAATTTTTTTGTTTTAGGCAAAAAGCGGCTGTTAAATATTATATTCAACACTAACAGATATGACTAGGACTCTTACTATAGTCAATAGTGTTAATATATTATCATGGATAACTCAGCCGTTTTGTTAAAATCAAACCAGCTAATACTGCCAACACACTCACAGAACAACATTTTAATAGGCAACGTAATATTGCATCATTTCGCTTCAAAACAACGAAAATCACGCTCTGTCTGTGGGGCAGACTTGGGGTGGGGATTGGGGACATACGTAGTTTGGTCGCGTTGTCAAACCCTGCCGACACAATTCACAATAATTATTGACATTGAATTGACATGATCCGACCAAATGACGTTTGGTCTGTCAACTGCCTAGGAATCAATTTCCTCGATAGTACTATGATCTACTGCATACATTTATATCATGGATTTTCTGTGAATAAATAAGTGCTTAGCCCTCCATTTACCCAATTTAAGATTTATATTTGGAAACAGGCCTCTCCGTCAGAAGTAAATTAGACTAAGTATTTTATTTTGTGCCCTAAGCTCGCCACTTAGATATAGGGTAAAACTAATTTAATCCTTCAAGTCCCATTACAGCACCGGTGATAGTGACAAGTGACAACAATAAAATACAATAGAATTTCCAAGAATCCGCGATCGGAGGATTAAGTTGGAATAATCTAGCGTTAATCTAGATTCCTGTAGGGTATAAAAATTGAAAACCTAGTTCCAAATAGAACATAGAACGAATTAAATAGAACATAGAACGAATTTAATCAAAAACCGGAACATTACATAAAGTACCTACGCTTCAAATAAGCATCGTTTATTGTTTAGCCGCGGTGCTCTCGGAAATTATGTGAGGGTAAATGGCTCGATACGTTGTTTATGTGAGTGGAGACGTAGGGATGGGCTGTCTGTCGATAGATAATGTCGATAGTATTGTTTCATCCTACCCTACTTTATGTTTTCCTCCTATTATCATTCCCTCCTATACACGGTAAATTCAAAGAGGGGTTTTATATTACGTCTGCCGGAATAAATTTGATTCGTTAGTTTGGCTATGTCTGTCGGTGGCATAAGAGATACTATAATAATATGATCATGATAGTAGGAATTAGGTAATATCATCGTACGTCTCTACTGGTACTCTATACGTCTCATCGACGACATCAAAACGTTTCCGATATTGGGCGTTCGCACACTGCACGATAACGACACGACCACCACACATAATATTATACAATTTCAAGTCGGCCTACTATCGTACAAACTAAATTGCCTAGTGTCACTTTTGTAGTATTGCACCTAAAATATTCTCCTTTCTTTTCGCTATCGTTTTATTAGTGCCACAATTAAAGCGTGCTTTTTACGCATTTTAACACGCACGTCGCTAGGCTAGCAACACCGTTACCAAATCTAAAAGTCTGCGGCTGGCAGCGTACACGATGAAGTTGTCCAACACTACGCAATTTAGTTTGTACGATAGTCGGCCGACTTGAAATTGTATAATATGTGCGGTGGCCCTTATCTATTCTGTGGTATCGTGTCGTGTCGTTATCGTCGCAGTGTGAAAAGGCCCATTATATTAATAATATTAACCCATCAAGTCCCGTACGAGCACCGGTGCTCGTGACAATAATAGAAAGGCTATTGCATGGGCGTACCCAGGATTTCAGCTACGCTAGCTAACTCCTTTTTGAGTCTACATCAATTTTGGTGTAAGAGAATTCCACGTAATTTCTTCAGAGTTCCTCAATTTAGCGGTGTTATTTTACGTTTTTGTGCTTCCAATTATTTTATCGAACAGTTAAATTCCCATCACTATTGGCAGACTATTTACCGTACGTTTCCAAGTCAAAATTTATTTTTTGTTGTCACCTGGAAGACTTAGGCGATATTTTCGTTAGTATACTGTTATTTTGTGTACTCGAAATTGAATTTTAGGAGTTGTATTTATTTGCATAACGTATGAAAAGTATATATTGTAATTGTTATAAACTTATGAAAAGTTTAAAAACAATAGTAATTACCTACTACCTATTAGTACTAAGCTACATGCTTATTTTCACACACAATGCGTAAATGCATAATATTATTTCATTAGAATTAATTAGTTCTATGGTAATGTATTTTAATGTTTACCTGTAACACTACAAAAAAAGTAGTTTACTACTTTTTAAATTACAAATTGTAGGATCTTCGCGTTTTCCTGAAGATCGCACCGCTCTTTGGTGGTAGAAAAGTATTTAAACACCTAGAAAGGTGGGAACTGAAGAAGTCACCAATCAATGTCGAGGCTTCGCTTCGGCCGGCTACAACACACTTCAAAATTCAACCAATGGCACAAGAACTTTCACAAAGATTTATATTAATCAAAATGCAGTCAAAATAATAATAATACTATAAAAACTACCACCGAAAATTGCTTCGAACGAAATCTAGCAAGTAGTTTCTTATACGCCATAAATGGTAACTTTCATTAAATTCACTGAAATATAAAAATAAATCAAAAAGCTTTTAATTTCATAAAAAAACCTTATTGCTGCTGCGGAACCCGTTATGGGCGAGTCGAACTCGCACTTGGCTGGTTTTTTCTTGTATACGTCCGTGCTTTTGATTGGTTAGCAGGCGGAGGGTGGCGGTGGCTTGAATATTTGAATTTGGAAAGTTAGATAGTGGGAATGACACAGTAGACTTTTTATAAAAAATCGGCCAAGTGCGAGTCGGACTCGCGCACTAAGGGTTCTGTACCATTATAGAGCAAAATTAGCCCAAAAATTGTGTTATTTGGGTGGGCCCCCCTTAATTTTTTATTTTATTTTAATAAATTATTATTAAATATTAAAGTGCACATAAAACTTAGGACCTTGAGTAAAATTCCTACCTGTTTCAATTATTTATATAGAGCCAAAAAGGCCAAAAACAACACGATTGTTGTATGGGGGCCCCCCTTAAATATTTATTTTATTTTGTTTTTAGTATTTGTTGTTATAGCGGCAACAGATGTGCACAATCTGTGAAAATTTCAACCCTCTAGCTATTACCGTTCTTGAGTTACAGCCTGGAGACAGACAGACGGACAGACAGACGGACAGACATCGAAGTCTCAGTAATAGGGTCCCGTTTTTATCTTTTGGGTACGGAACCCTAAAAATGCTCAAATAAATCATTTATTTATTGCAATAATATTATAGTGATTTGTTATTATATTACTCTGATATTTAAGACTAGTAGGTACGAGGCCTCTACTATTAATCCTTCGATCGGAGGTTCTAGGAATTCCCACTGTATTATTATTTCTTTTGTTCTCGCGGTCACCGGTGCTCGCGTGGGGCCTGAAGGATTAAATTACTGTACTTACTATACAATTTTTTTAAATATTATGATTGACAAAAAAGTCTCAGAAAACAATTTATTATCTAATTGGAATTGAACAAATTATTCCAACTTAATCCTCCGATCTCGGATTCTTGGAAATTCTATTGTAATTTATTGTTGTCACTTGGCACTATCACCGGTGCTCTAATGGGGCTTGAAGGATTAAATTAGTTTTACCATATATCTCAGTGGCGAGCTTAGGGCACAAAATAAAATACTTAGTCTAATTTACTTCTGACGGAAAGGCCTGTTTCCAAATATAAATCTTAAATTGGGTAAATGGAGGGCTAAGCACGTATTTATTCACAGAAAATCCATGATATAAATGTATGCAGTAGATCATAGTACTATCGAGGAAAATATTTATAATAATAATAATAATAATAAAATGCTTTATTCAGACATTAAAACAATGCACAGCACACCTAAACAACAATCAAGTAATAAACCAAAAGAAAAAAAAAAAAAAACTGCTTAACTAAAATACACAACATCGGAGAGAACAACAATAAGTAAAAGCATACAAAATAAATCTACAAAAAAAAATGGCAGCATTAGGCAGTGCATTGCATAATGCCGAAAAGGATCTCCACTCAGGTGTATTACCACGGCACAGAACACTACACCGCGGTTCCTGATCTTCCGTGGTTCCTATACATTACGCATGACGCACGACAGATTCAGCATTATTAGGGTTTAAAATAACTAATAGCATACATATAATAATAAAATAAAATAATAAAAAATCAAAGAATACTTAAATAAGTTTAAAACGGTAGGTAGCTGCTATTTACGATACGGCACAGCACAATGCACCGCACCTGTGAGTCCTGTGACGCAACGACATTCCAGCTTCAGGAATCACGAAATACCTATTTTTTGCGCTTCAGCGCTTAAATATTAAAAAATATTTTTAGAGCTTAAATATTTTGTAGTAATTTACTATTTATTTATATATATTTTTAGTGCTTTACTCTATTTTTTAGTGTTTCAATATTTAATAGTAAATTTACTAAAAAAAAAATTTAAACAAAAAAAATTTTTTTGTGTTTAAATATTTTGAAGTAAATTTTTGTGTAGGAACCTAGGTAATTACTATTTTAAACTGAAAAATAACTCAAACATGTTAAATATTTTCGTATGAGAAAATGATTTTGGTATTACGTTTGTATGAGAAATTCCAAGGGTACCCGGCCCCTTAAGTAGGTATGGCTCTTTTGTTGTCATTTTTCTAGCCTTAGAGCTTAGACGGACACAGGGCACATTAGACCTCGAGCCAGTGACAGATTTTCATGACCAAGTCCCTCCCAACCGAAACTTCCTAAAATGATTAAGGGACTTATACTATGAATACTAGCGACCGTCAGTTGCGACTCCGTTGGTGGGGTGGGCAGCGCCAGCCTCCCAAAGATGAAGAAAAAAGTTTTTTTTTTTCAGTCATTTCCTCTCATTTGAAAATTTATCAGAGTATTGTTAAAATACTCTAGTAAACAATTTAAAAAATCAGCTAGCTGTAAGTCAGTGGAAAAGTCGTCAGCTGATAAGTTTTAGTAGGTATGCTGCTGCGTTACACCTTTCAAGGTACCAGCTGACAAACTTTCCACTATATATTTTTTCATGTTCAAGGAGCCAGCTGACGTATAATCCAACGTGTTATGGTCAGCTGACTGCTTTTCTTTCAAAATACTACATAAACTATACTCTTGATAAATTTTCAAATGAGACTAAATAACTGTTTTTTTTTTCTTCATCTGTGGGTCTGCCACTGCCCAGTGCCCACCCCACCCACGGAGTCGCAGCTGACGGTCGCTGGTATTCATAGCATACTGTATAAGTCTCTTATGCATCTTACAAAGTTTCGCCCGGGAAGAAAATATAATATTGACCAAACCTGGCTCCCGGGCCACATGTTTTTCTAGGATTTGATGTTTGCATTATTAATAAAAGGTTGAATGTTCCACAATTTAATAGGAGTATATTATTCTGGAATATTTTTAAACGGTATCCAAAAAAAGAAGAGGTTTTTCAATTCGACTTTGTTTATTCGCGGATAATTTCGCTGTTAGTGAAGGAATTTTGATGATTATTTTTCCGACCCAAATATCGACCAATGGAATTGCACCATTCGACGTCACGTGGTACAACCTACATGGTATTATACTGATAATTTTTTGAAAATTTTCTCTGGTAGTTGCTATATATAAAAAACAAAACATGATCCAGTCAAATTAACCACACGTCAAACTGACAGGTTGAATTCAATTGTGAAAATTGGAGATTTTGCATGAAAATGAGTCGATTTGGAGTTTGTTCTCTGTCCACCATCGATAAAAAAGTCAAAGGAAATGTTCCCATTAATACGGAGAAGGCAAAAAAAACAGTTTGGAACCAATTTACTACTTTTTGTACTGAGAGGGAATACACATTGAGTGCTGAAACGAGTGAAGCGCAATTGGCAAACATTATGAAAGATTACGCTTACAATATGAAGAAAATGGATGGAGAAGACTATAAGGAAGGTACAATAAAAACAATGAAATTCTTATTTGTTAACTGTACATTTCGTCTCATGGTCCTTCTTCATTGATCCTTCATTTGTTTGCAACGAACCTATCGGGAAATACCCGATCATTTTGAAGCTCTTGTGGTATTATAAGTGATAATTTTTTGAAAATTTTCTCTGGTTACCACGTGACGTCGAATGGTGCAATTCTATTGGCCGACATTTGGGACGGAAAAATAATCCCCCGAATACCACACGAGCTTCAAAATTATCTGGCATTTCCCTCAAGGTTCCCTGCAAACAAATAAAGTCGTCAAGTTTTTCAGGAAAAATCGCTCGCGCTTCGCGCTCGTGATTTTTTAACCTGAAAAACTTGAATCCTTCATTTGTTTGCAACGAACCTATCGGGAAATACCCGATAATTTTGAAGCTCTTGTGGTATTATAAGTGATTATTTTTTTATAGGAAAGAGGTGGTCTCATGATAAAGAAGTACTGTTTGAAGTCGGGTTGTTTTGTGAAAATTATTTAAGATTCGCTATGGATCCCTAGGAAATATCAAGTTTAGCTGCAGATAACTTTTTGTAAACGTTTTAATTTTCTCAAAAATACATTTTCAATTCTGAATAATAATTATAGACTAGCTACATGACCTTATTATAACTTGTTAAGAGAATGATTCTTAAATTGAAAATACTAATGAAAAGTCGAGAGCCAAATAAGCAAAGCTAATCTTTTAACGGCAATAATGTCCTTAAGGAAAATGAAAAATTTTGAAAAATAAGAACTTTCCCTCGGATTTTTTCTAAATTATTTTTTGGGTTCCGTAGCCAAATGGCAAAAAACGATACCCTTATAGATTCGTCATGTCTGTCTGTCTGTCCGTATGTCACAGCCACATTTCTTTGAAACTATAAAAGCTATACAATTGAAACTTGGTAAGTAGGTGTAATCTGTGAACCGCATTAAGATTTTTATATAAAAATAGAAAAATCTTTAAAAATTATATGATGTACATTACTATCAAATTGGTTTGAACGAGAACTAGCAAGTAGTTTTTTTTGATACGTCATAAATAGTAAACCTTAACTTTCATTAAATCAACTGAAATATAAAAATAAATCAAAAACCTTTTAGTTTCATAAAATAAACCTTTTTGCTTTTTTTTAAACCCTTCATAGGCGAGTCCAACTCGCACTTGGCCAGATTTTCGGATTCTCTCTCGGTTGGGAGATCTTCCTTTTCAGCCGCCACGTATCCTTCTAAATTTTTAGTTTAAATGCATGGTTACATGTATTTACCTGTTTCCAGGCTGTATCACAAGAACTTGAAATTCACGTTAAGTATAAATATTTTATCTCATATTATAGTCACTGCGATTTAGTAAAAATTTTTAGCAAGAGACTTGCATGGAGGAAGACTCTTGCATAGTCGGTCTTGGTCTTGGTCTTGTTCTTGCACATCTAGTCATGGTCTTGGTCTTGCTAGTCTTAGGGTAGTCTTGGTCTTGGTCTTGGTCTTGCATTTTTTGCAAGACCAAGACCAATTTTGGTCATCACTAGTGCCACTGGCAACATTTTGTTATTCTTATTTTCAAATAAGAGATAGTTTATATACGTCGTGTCATTTCAAATAGTATTATGGTTAGTCTCTGAGGCTCAAATAAATTAACAACATATTATTGAAAACTTAAAAGGCCTATCAAAAGGCATCAAATTCTGAAAATAAAAGACTAGAAAGAGAATTAGCAATATACTACTGCTACCCTTGAGGTGTGTGATAGTTGGGCCGTGTAGCGCCACGATCTCGTGGCAGTGCTAGGTGGAGACCTCTCACTCCCGAGCATGGTGCGCTGCATGCTCGAGAGCGATGAGGCCTGGCAGGCGGCGGCTTTCTGTGAAACCGTCCTTTCGCAGAAAGAGGCCGCGGAGCAGAATAGAGAGGATGATTCCCCCGTCCCGCGTCAGGATGGGAACGCTTCAGTTTGCCGAAGCGTTCCCTAACTTTGTTAGAAGTCCGGTCCCTTGAAGTAGATCACAAAGAACAAGAAGGATACGTCTACTATCCTGATAGTAGACGTATCCTTCTTGTTCTTTGTGACAAATATCGAAGATACTAGAATTGGGCCCCTTGTGAACGCTAAAATGTGAGATTCCAAGAACAAATTATGTCGAGAGGGGCCAACTTTCGCGAGAATTACACCAAATTCCTTTCTGATAAACTTTTACTTTCATAACAGCGTAACTTTTTTTCGTGGTCTCCGCATTAAAAGTTGCAAAGTTGGTGTAATTGGGGGGACAGTTTATGAAATGAATGTCGTATAAATTGTCTACAAATATGATGGACCAAGAGCCTGCGACGACCTTTCTCAGTTTAGGAAAGCTGAAAATTTACCTGTTTGTAACCTTACAGAGCTAAGAACGAAAAGTTTAACATATCAACCCCCAATAAGGACACCCAAGGCGACCGCGAAAACAATAGAATAACAATAGATTTCCAAGAATCCGCCATCGAAGGAGTAAGGGTGTCTGGCAATGGGAAGCAACTCCACTTACCGCGAAGAGTATAAGCTATGAAATTGAGCTTTACTCCTTCTCGAAGGTCAGGTAGACCTTCAGAACTGGATCCCTCTAAACTACTCTAAAGTGACCGCGACCGAAATTCCATAGTTGCTCGTCGTTCTTAGTCTTCTTACCTAGTGTAAAGGTCACAAACAGGTAAACTTTCAGCTTTCTTAAACGTAGTGATTATAATGTTATTTTCTTTGCTTTCTTAAACGTAGTGATTATAATGTTATTTTCTTTGCTTTCTTAAACTGAGGAAGGTCTGGCCGTCACAGGCTCTTACTATTTAAAGTATAAAGGCTCCTATTCATGTGAGGCGATAATAATTGAAGAATCTTGATTAAGGGAAATCATTGTCAAATATTGTATCCAACATAAAGTTCGTAATCATCTACGTTTGTCGATCATAAGGCACTTGGGGAGGCTTATGTGATGAAGCAAAAAAAAATAACAAACTCGTTTTTTTTTACACCAAAACTGAACTTTAATTTCATTGAGAATAATTGCAGCTGCCTATATAGAAACATATTTTGTTTTAAATCAAATCGACGCCGATCTAAATATTCAATTTTTATTAATTAAAAATGCTTTGAAATTTCACTAACACTCAGTTATTAAGCGTTATTGAAGTAGAACTGTGAAATGCACTTCATACAAATCGAAAGCAATCGAATTTCGTTTTTGTGACAGACGAAAATCCGGATGAAATGATTAAAATATCATCACTAATTTATTTTTCGGAATTTTATCTTTAAAAAGAAATTACGTGTCACGTTGTTTGTCCTAAATTACTGAGCCGATTTAAAATTTGATTTGTACACCGCGTGCAATTTGATTTAACTTCAAAAATAGGATAGTTAAAAATTGAAATCTTAATTTATAGTCACAATATTATTTTGTTGCAAATTAACCCATCAAGCCTCATTAAGACACCGGTGACCGCGACAACAATAGAATACAAGAATCACCGATCGAAGGATAAAAAACGTTTGGAAAATTTTCCAATTTGTAATGTAAACATTTAAGTAAACAATGTAAAACTAACGCGGAAAAATCATCAAAATAGGTCCAGAAGAAACAAAAATGGAAAAATGTAGTATAAACGACTCTCATTAATTAACTCCTATAAAGCTAATCTTTACAATCGCTCTAATAAATTCTTAGTATAAAAATTCTTATCCAAAACTCAGTATTTTCTAGAGGACTAAAATAAAATCCTTGACCTGACCTTGAAGAAGACATGCTATCATTAATCTTAATATTCTTGATAACATTTAAAAATTTTAATTACTTGGCCAAAAGCGTTCTAATTTTAGCTCGTTATAAGGGATGTAAAAGTTCTTCCGGATTCGAATTGTGTCAGAGCAATTGAATCTGTTATAGGAAAGAAAAATAATTTATGTATGGCTAAATGATTCCCGTAACTCCGTTGCGCAAAAATTCATTTATTGTGCGGAAACCGTACATTTTCCGGAATCAGGGCGAGCGAAGCGAGCCCTAGTATATCCCACAATATTATGAACATTTTGTGGTACACTATGGAAAAACTATCACGCCTACTGATTTGTGCTTTAGCCTTTAACATAGTAATTTTTTTTATATAATAATATTGTGTTATCATCAATCAGTCAAGGTGTGAGCGCGAGCCCCAACGCTTGGCTTTTATCTAGTTTATAATAATTATCAAATTCGTTTACGAATTCTGTTTTGTATTTTATGCGGAGTGTCTCCGAACAACACTAGTCGTTAGAGTTGACTGAACATTAAAAGGGATCGGTATGGAAGGGTCGAGTTTTTAAATGATATAATTAATTTTTCCCTCATGAATGGGATTTTCTTCACAAATTAGCACTTTCAGAGTTAATGGTCTTTAATCACGGCTACAATTAATTGCCTTTGTAATTTTAATCTGATTTGATTGATGTTCTAATATCTTTATTAACCTGATGCAAAAAAGGGTTAAATTTTCACGTGTGTTTTTGTGCCTTCGTAGCTGGATATGTTAAGTATTTATTTGAATGGATGTGTTCTACTCATAATGATGTAAATTGTAAGTTGTAACTGCACAATAAAGCTTACCCATTATTTAATCAAATAAATAAAAAAACATTATAATATTTAAAGTTACTAAAATTTCTTAATATAAAAATGTTTCTGAAATACATTTAAGGGCTTAATGTTTGTAACTTTTAATTTTTAAATGATTAATTTTTAAAGGGATTTTTGGTTCTTCCGAAGTAACTTCTTTATTATAATAATTTTTACTTGAAAGTTGAAACATCTTCAAAATGTAAAATGCTTATGCAATAGAATATAAGAACGCAAACCCACCGCAAACCTTCTCTCTTCTTCTTTTACTATTTTCTTTGCCATTTTTATAATTCCCTCCAAATTGCGGTATGTATGTTTGTAATTTAGAGAGTCGTAGTCTGTTGAAAACGTGCAGTGTTCACCCACGACAGAATTTAATTTCGTTCTGCTGAGCTCGCTCTGTAATGTATGGGCTATGGCAGTGCTAGATTGTAAGACACAACCGTGACCAAGTTATTAAAAGTTATTTACCTTTACTTATAAAATGGACGAAAAATACTGCTACTCTCAAAATTTTGCTCAAAAATATAAAAAAATATAGGGTTCCCTTCGGGTGTACAGTATAGTTGTTCAAAAATTGTGTCACTTTGTATATTACTTATACGTAGGTGTATTTTGCGCCTCAACCTTTTCCCAACAAGCAATTATTGTATGAACGTTTACAAAACTAAGAGATAATATGTACGTACGTGTTCCTCGTAGAAAAATGGTCTTACAGCGCTGCTATTTTCACAGTGAACTCTCTACAATGAACACAAACACACCCTAAAGTATTGTCACTTAGTTTTATCACCCCTTGTAGATACATTATAATATATAATACTAGCTGTCCCGGCAAACGTTTCTTTGCCATATTATATAAAGTAGGTATACGCCCGTATTATATTTTTACTGAATAAGTGACTATAAATAAGTATGTCACCATGGCAACGTCCATCACTATCCCGTGACCCGCGTCACATAAACAATGGTCGCTCTTTATAGACAAATAATTTGCAATAAAATAAAAATCCTATCTTTCAAGTTGGAAAAAGCACACATTAAAAAAAAAAACAAACACTAAAATCAGCTAAGTAGTTTAGGAATCCATCGCGGACAAACATCGTGACAGGAGATTTATATATATTAGATTATTCGTCTATGATTATTACCCGTTATCGACGTCAACATGCTATAGACCCGCAATCATGGTGATAATCATAACCCTACCCAAGCAGCAACCAAGCGTAATGAACATCTAAAAAGCAGCCAATATGGCACTTAACGCTGTTTTAGAGCTGTATAAGAGCGTTGAAGAGATATTGTAGTGTTATAATGTCGGTTTAGGAGTTATTATTCAGCTCTAGCTGTATTAAGTCTGTATTAAGAAGTCAAAGTACGCTTAAAGTTCTAAATCAGTGTATCGAAACTGTCATGTACAGCTTTAAGTTTCCTGTAACGCTTGATCCGAATTGTAGTATTAAAGCTGTACAATAGCTGTATTATGCATACCGTCACTTACTTGATACAGCTTAGAGCTGTATTATGGTGGTCCTCAAATCTTATTGCTGTATTATGGAGTAGCCAAACTCTCTTCTACAGCTTCTTTTCATGGTGTAATTGTACACCCTTTTACAGACTAAAGCTGTATAATTTCTCTCTTTGACAGTAATAAACAGCAATAATAGTAAATTTATTCCTTTATACAACCCATCAACCGCTTAAAGCTGAATACTATATCCATTACCTACATAGTGCAGCTATTAATGCTGTAAGACCATCAAAATTGAATTTAGGCTGCATAGCAAATTGTCGCCATTTTATCAATTACAACTCGAAGATTACGAACATGAGTACATAAAAATTAGACTAATTATTGTGGACTGTATGACTTTTGTTGATATTTATATATCTATATATTTGAGCTTCGATAACTCTAAAATAAATCACTGTTACTATTCACTTCGATTTATTAAGTTTTAATTAAAATTAAAATATGTGCACTGTACCAAGGCAAAGGGCAGGCTACTTTAACTCGTCACACCCGGAGCAATTTATATCCGTCCGATAAAATGGTGTTCTCTGACCAAGATCCGTCAGAGTTTCTCGAGTCGTAGTTTCCGTATGAGTCCTAAGCCCAATTGCTATTCTATCACAATGTGTGATCACAACGTGTCGCGGCCAGCGCCGACCGGCCTATTTATGAGTCTGCCTCACCCCCGCCATGCGTTAGCGCAGAGAGAGAGAAGACCCCGCCCACTTACCCCGGTGCGGGGTTATCCGCCTTATTTCTATCGCGCGGATATAACGTTTCAGCGTACATCTGTCTCTTTCCTACCCATTGCGATGGCACTGTACACTATACACATGCATAATATTTAATACATACGACCATTTCTATACTTAATGTTATGTTCTTACTTCTTACTCTACACAATTCACATAACTTACTTGGCACATATTTATAATTATGTACAAGTTCAATAATACATAATCTATTTTCAAAGACACATGACCAAATATAAATCCTTTCTCGTATTTCTTGCCCTTATCTCAAACATATGGATTACACCATTATAATTATATCATGGCAAGGAATACTTGTGTCAACAACTGTAGCGGAAATGAAAACGCAATAATCATCAAGTTTTATTAGACTCAAACCTAAAGTTAGTTGCTATATTAACACTTATAATTTATAACCATATTCTCATCTAACCCTTAAAGTTGTTACATAATATTATATAGCATAGACTTTATTTATTTATCGTCTACACGTACATATTCTAAACACATAATCAAGTACATAGACCTACCGTAGACAATGTGCCAAGCTGCAAGCATCTGCTAGCTTTCTCCAAACCCATTCTCACGCTAGTTTCTTATTCATTATTCTGACGGTCCATTGAAATCTTAAAACAAAACCTTATTACTTTTTAGAAAGAAACATCTCAATACTAATTTTCGAGGAACACAATAATTACTTATTTTAACTAAACAGTCCTAATACAGTTAAAGGGACTTTATAGTCAAAGGGAAGAGCTTTCACTTTAATAATGTCTTAGAAATACGATACTAACCAACTTTCTAAAATGTGTTCGCCACCCTAGTCATCGTTGTGTCCACAACATTTCTCCCCCCGGCGCAGCTTGCGTAGCCTCTCCTCCTGTAGCCGTCAGCTTCCTTCCAGGCCGCTGGAAAATCCTCGTCCGTGTTTGGACGACAGCAGGCTGTACTTCTCCATCTGGTCCCGGTGCGCTGTCCTCGGCGATATCCTTCGGGCCGGGTGTTGCGTGGCGGTGACGTGCCAACTTTTCTGACGTCACCATGCTGGATCGGTCGCTCGTTTTTTCGCGCCTCCCGTCGAGGCCTCAACGTAGCCGTAAACTTTCTCAACCTGCGCCGCTTGAAATAATAACTGGCGAAAGCAGGATCGGCATTAATTTTCTTCTTTGCGCTCTTCCGTCGGAGAGTAGCTTTATAGCGCTGAGGGAGCTCCTTGTCGTCTTGGCGCCACGGGAGTCCAGCTTCAGATCGTTCCTGGGTCGGTCTAATAATCCTTGTGACTATCTCCAGAGCTCGCTGGTCTTCTTTCTTTACCCGTGGTCGGTCGCTAACGCCCGATGCCTTCATCTTAGAATTTTTCTCTTGTAGTAATTCTTCGTCTTCGATTGGGCTCGTCTTTTCGATAACGAGCAGCACCTTCTCATTTTCAGGTGTAGCTTCAGATTCCTGTGCCCTTTGTTGCAGCTCATCTTGCTGAGAGCTGTGATGCGGACAGACATACTCTTCGAGTCCGCAAGGTTCTGCTTTGCACCTTAGCCTTTGTATATTTCCAGCCTGTGACACAGTGTACATCTGTGTTGTGTCACCATACGAGACCTGAGGGGTTAGCCAATCGGTTATCGAACTGGTAATCATTGGCGGGTCGCTTTGAAGCAACTGAGGTTGCGCCGTTCGTCCGATAACATGGGCCAGTTGCTCGATATCCGATTCGTTTCGAGCAGCGACTGGCTCTGCAAACTTCTGCACTTGCTGATTTTCTTGGCTTCCTTTCTCCCCCCGTGAGGCGACCGAGTTTATTTCGGTAACCCGTGATCGTTGCAGCTCATCTTGCTGAGAGCTGTGATGCGGACAGACATACCCTTCGAGTCCGCAAGGTTCTGCTTTGCACTTTAGCCTTTGTATATTTCCAGCCTGTGACACATTGTACATCTGTGTTGAGTCACCATACGAGACCTGAGGGGTTAGCCAATCGGTTATCGAACTGGTAATCATTGGCGGGTCGCTTTGAAGCAACTGAGGTTGCGCCGTTCGTCCGATAACATGGGCCAGTTGCTCGATATCCGATTCGTTTCGAGCAGCGACTGGCTCTGCAAACTTCTGCACTTGCTGATTTTCTTGGCTTCCTTTCTCCCCCCGTGAGGCGACCGAGTTTGTTTCGGTAACCCGTGATCGATCTTCTTTCTTCACGGCCACGTACTTAGGAATGTTCTCCTGTATACCTTGTATGAGCAATAGTTCTGCTTCCAAGCGTCGCATCACAAGATCCTTTTCAATGGCCAGCTCCTTCATCTTGATAGCTGCCCTTTCTTCAGCGGCTTTCAATTTTGCCAGTTGCAATTTTGTTCTGACGCTAGCCGCTGAACTGCATGAGGCCACTGACTGCGTCAGCGACCGTAGACGGCGCTCCACCTCACTCCTGCTCACTGTCGCAGGTACTGGGCTTTTTTCTATGCCGGGGCGTAAACGCTCGTATTCTGCTCTACTTGCACCCGGCTGCAGGTACTCATATTCCGACCTGCTCGTTCTTGTGTTTTGACACTCCTTTTCACCCGCTGCATTTCCCTGGCTGCGTGTAACCACCATCCTGCTACGTGAGTCGACAATCGGCACGCTTCCTCGTTGCGATTCACCGACGCGTTCGTTCTCGCACTCGACGACACGCAGTGCAACCGTTCGTTGTTGCGATGATTGTTCTATTACACGCCTCCCTGCTTGTACGCGACGCGGATGAGGTTTAGCGGAGTCAACACACAGACGTTGCGTGGACTCAACGGCAAAACGAATAGACGTTGTCGTTCGACGGAATCAACACGCCGACGATGCGTGGATTCAACGTTACAACGCTAGACGTTCGTTGTATCAAACCTCTTCGACTTGGTAAACTGGCACGTTCTTGAAAGGCTGGTTTTCTTCTTGGTTAACCAGCAGCTCGTTCTTCTTCATCCGGCTCGAAGGACCAGACAATATTGTGGACTGTATGACTTTTGTTGATATTTATATATCTATATATTTGAGCTTCGATAACTCTAAAATAAATCACTGTTACTATTCACTTCGATTTATTAAGTTTTAATTAAAATTAAAATATGTGCACTGTACCAAGGCAAAGGGCAGGCTACTTTAACTCGTCACACCCGGAGCAATTTATATCCGTCCGATAAAATGGTGTTCTCTGACCAAGATCCGTCAGAGTTTCTCGAGTCGTAGTTTCCGTATGAGTCCTAAGCCCAATTGCTATTCTATCACAATGTGTGATCACAACGTGTCGCGGCCAGCGCCGACCGGCCTATTTATGAGTCTGCCTCACCCCCGCCATGCGTTAGCGCAGAGAGAGAGAAGACCCCGCCCACTTACCCCGGTGCGGGGTTATCCGCCTTATTTCTATCGCGCGGATATAACGTTTCAGCGTACATCTGTCTCTTTCCTACCCATTGCGATGGCACTGTACACTATACACATGCATAATATTTAATACATACGACCATTTCTATACTTAATGTTATGTTCTTACTTCTTACTCTACACAATTCACATAACTTACTTGGCACATATTTATAATTATGTACAAGTTCAATAATACATAATCTATTTTCAAAGACACATGACCAAATATAAATCCTTTCTCGTATTTCTTGCCCTTATCTCAAACATATGGATTACACCATTATAATTATATCATGGCAAGGAATACTTGTGTCAACAACTGTAGCGGAAATGAAAACGCAATAATCATCAAGTTTTATTAGACTCAAACCTAAAGTTAGTTGCTATATTAACACTTATAATTTATAACCATATTCTCATCTAACCCTTAAAGTTGTTACATAATATTATATAGCATAGACTTTATTTATTTATCGTCTACACGTACATATTCTAAACACATAATCAAGTACATAGACCTACCGTAGACAATGTGCCAAGCTGCAAGCATCTGCTAGCTTTCTCCAAACCCATTCTCACGCTAGTTTCTTATTCATTATTCTGACGGTCCATTGAAATCTTAAAACAAAACCTTATTACTTTTTAGAAAGAAACATCTCAATACTAATTTTCGAGGAACACAATAATTACTTATTTTAACTAAACAGTCCTAATACAGTTAAAGGGACTTTATAGTCAAAGGGAAGAGCTTTCACTTTAATAATGTCTTAGAAATACGATACTAACCAACTTTCTAAAATGTGTTCGCCACCCTAGTCATCGTTGTGTCCACAACACTAATGTTATTATATTTATCAATATTTTTAGTTTGTCCAACAACCTTCTATGCACCAACGAGGCTCTACGTCCATTAATTCAAACTTTTTAATTTCTAACATATAAAAACCATATTTAGTAACCTTATTTAATATCTCTTCCTTGATTATTTTGCTGGTGCGTTTATTTTTTATCACAAAACATATATATAACCACAATAAATTTATTTTTGCACGATAATACACTATATCCTGCCCCGTTTAAACGCAGCGTTTATAATATGTTACTTTAATCAACAGTTATTATAAACGCCATCATTAAAATATTATATCTTCTGTTTCGTTTTAATTCTTTTGTTACTCTGTTCAACAGACTTTTTACAGCGTAAAGCTGAACAAGTGAGTTACAATGGAATAATTGGAGTGTATTGGTTTCTTCGTACACCATAGTACAGCCGAAAAACAGCTATTATACAGCCTATTTTTGCTTATACAGCTACTGTACAGCCAATATAACGCAAACGCTGCATAAATTGTTCCCATTTCAGGGGTATAAGGGCTGTATAAGCGCTTATACAGCCTTTATGCAGCCTGGAAATACATCATTAAGAGTATAAACGACCTTTAATACAGCTGTTATACAGCTTGTGATGCTGCTTGGGTATGTAGACACGGGTCTTTCGACTATAATACGGCTTAAACCCTTTTTACATTTCAAAATAGAATAATTCTTTTTAGTTTTCAGTACCTCTCTCTTAGCGATGTTATGTTGAATGAACGAGCTAGCAAGAGCATGTTATTATCTGAAGCACAAAGAGTTGTTTTCTCAAGATTTTCAAAAGACGGGTTTGAATGAAGATTTTTAGAGCACACAATTATTTCGTATTTAAAAGTTGTACCACTTGTTAACCAACGTTTACTCCCTCACTAAAACTAATCCATACTAATATTACAAACGCGAAAGTTTGTTTTTTTATCTATGTGTTGTCCACACAGACACACTACTTAAGGGCCTTCCCTACGGAGATTCCGTAATTTACCGTATTTAAAGCCTTATAAACTCATAATTTGAAAGTTATAAAGCTATAATAAAAATACAGCAATAATCTTCAGTATATCAACATTCCTCTCCCCGTTTTAAATTTTCTATTTTTATTTATTATACTCATGATATCAACTTCCGAAGTAAAACCAATTTATTAAAATTCAAGCATACATTCAGAATCTTCTTAGTATTTAGAAACACACGCCAATAGATCGACAATATTATCATAAACTACATTTTCCCCGTTTTAATTTTTAAGAACAATTTTGAACTAAAATAAGTAAAAAATAGGGTTTTGGTGCGATCTTGGCAACGCGGCAAATGTATGGTCAAGGTCGTTTGCTAGGGGACGGCCTTAAGAATATTTAAAAGGCAACTGTAATTCAGTTCGTGTTGCTCAAATTAACAATAAATAATAAATATTTACATTCATTTATCTTTCTCTCCATCTTGTCCCTTTATCATTCATGAACGTCGCGCCCCGCGAGATCCGAGCTAATGTAAACTTGCTCATTTAAGCCTTATTACACCATCTGATTAAACTTAAGCACTTGCTGAATTATAGAAGCACTTGCAATGCCTTGAAAGTGTCACCGATATATCCCGAGGGTATCCAATACGTACCCATCAAAGGGATATTTGGGATAGTGATTAAACGAATATTCGCATTTGCCTTCAAGAATATTCGCACATTTTTAGAGATTCGTATTTGCGAATATTGAAGACAAATATTCGTATTCGCATCCGTATTCGCGAATTGTATTGAAGACAAATATTCGTATTCGCATTTGAATTTGCGAATGTGAAAAGTTCTATCATATGCCAAAATATCATTTAACATTTTGCTTATGCTCGCACTATAAAATACCTAATAATAGAGAGACAGTTTTACATATTATTATTGTTCAGTGGTATCACTTTTAAGTGACCAGCTTCATACTCACATCCTCAAAGCAATACCTGCCCTCGAGCGGCAAGCCATAACATCATTATGAATCTGTGGTAGCTGTAGTGTAGTTATTCCATTATGCAAGTGTCAAGCGAACAAAAATAACTCTTGAAACGTACGAGGATTACATAAATGCAAGAAAGTACCGGACCGTGAATACGCTACGAAGTAAATGCAATAAATTCACACTTCTGAAGTGCCAAACAGAGTAGGGCTTTACACAGAATTGTGGGTTCGCACCGCAGTGAAATTTTTTTTTTTGAAAATACGAATTTTACGACTACGCGAAAGGGTAGTGATATAATTGTTTTGAAAACTCTGGTACTTATTACTGTAGTTAATTATGATAATTATGAAAGAGAAGCAATTTTAGCAGTTTTGTTGTCGCTTAGTATGTTTTCTTATATTGTATTATAAGAGTATTAAGAACGATACAAAGATCACACGGTCCTTATTTGTTACAGACATTCAGTAGAGACTTCAACGTAGAAATAAATCACTGTGTAAAAAGAATTTACTTTTTAAGCACTGAATAAAACCCAAAGTAAACGCGTCGACGCAGTTCAGTGTGCAAACCAAAGTCGTAATTCAAGTCTTATTATGTTAATGACTCTGTGACGTCACGTCATACTAATCCGTTTTCCGGACTCTGGGCTGCAAATTTTCGTGTTTGTCTTAGCGCCTTCAGAGCTTTGCCAATTATACAAGAGTTAGCCTTAGTTCGAGATTTAATTTAATCATCCATTGTGTGGTAGAAACTGCAGTAACAATCTATACTAATATTATTGTAACTGCAGTTTAAATACGTAGGAGAGTCATGCTTCGGCTCCAATGGGCCGGCTCAACCGGAGAAATTCCACGGGCTCACAGAAAACCGGCGTGAAACAGCGCTTACGCTGTGTTTCCCCGAGTGAGTGACTTTACCGGAGGCCCAATCCCCTTTCCTTTTCCCTTCCCTAACCTATTACCCTATTCCCTCTTGAAAAACCGGCAACACACCAGCAGCTCTTCGATGCTGCGAGTGTCCATGGGCGACGGAAGTTGCTTTCCATCAGGTGACCCGTTCGCTCGTTTGCCCCCTTGTTTCATAAAAAATGCAAAAATGTGTCCGTTTGTCTATCTGTTAATTCTTCACGCCTACTGCTCTTAGTGCTTTTAAAGGAAATTATACTAATTGAGTTAGGCTTAGTACTGGATATAATTTAAGTATTTGTGAATTTGTGTGCCTGTGTGGTCAAAGATATTGTTGCAATGTGCTTAAAAGTCTTGCTAGTTATACAGAATGTTACAAGACAAAGTAATATTACTTTAGAATGTATATGAGTAACCTGTATAGAGTTCACTGTTAGAAGTAGCCGCGCTGAAAAATAACTTTCTTTAACTTTTGACACTGTATACATTCCTAAAATATAACTTTGTTTTGTTACATCCTGTATATAGCGTGTTACAGAACTAAGTAATAACATTTTATTCTGTTAGTTAATTGTGAAAGTAGCAGTGCCGAAATAGCAAATTATTTCCTGTGATTTGTATGGGCAAGCGCCCCAGTTTCAGAAAAGTTCCCATACAAAAGTAAGAAAAAAGTCACGCTTTCAGCGCTGCTTTTTTCACAGCAAATTCTATATAGAAGACATGATGACACACAAAAATATTAAAGCTCTGTTTTGTAACATCCTGTATAGAACCAATCACATCAAATTGTTTGAATTGTGGCCATAGATAAAAGACAATTAGACTCACGAATTATAATTTTTTTGTAAGTATTAGCAGGGCTTTGTAGAGCTCAACCTCTAAAGTATAGTTTTCACAAAGCCAGTACTGGCTGCCAATAAGACTGGCCAGTATTGGCTTAGTATATGCCGCGTGTGAACAGTTTTTCAAGCCAGGCCAAACTGTTCACACGCGGCATGTGCCCAGCCAATGCCCAATACTGGCTGCCGGTCTTATTGGCAGCCAGTACTGGCTCTGTGTAAATTATACTTTATAGATATTATCGTGACATAATATGACAGCTATATCGCGACACATTAAATACCCTTACATATACCCTAATGCTATATAGCGGCACCTGGTGGCAAATAGAATATCAAACACGCTCATTATAACGTAGGTCTGACATACCTACGTTATAATCAGCGTGTTTGGTGGTCTGCCTACTGGAGCAATTTTTCTGTTATTTGGCACAGATAAGCAGTAGACCATGTGAAGGATCATAGGCTATTTTTGTGGACTAATTTGTCTGCGAATTATCTAATTTACGGGGTGTAGTTATTGTATAACCTTTCTTAAGTAGACTGCAAATTATGATGTTCTCACGTCCAAGCGGAGTCAGAAAACAGACTAACGATGAAAAATGCCACAGAATGGCACAGAAAAAGTTTTTTTAACCGTCACGAAACGGTGGGGATTCCGCTATTAATCCATAAAGATTTATATCGCCATTATGGCAGCCCAATGGTCATTGTATGGCCATTGTAGCTTTTATTAGCCATTGTTTAGGGAAATTCCTTTTCAAAGAATTGTGATAAAATATTTTTTTAATGTGGATTACCTGATGATACAATCGCTTTTTAATTCCATAGCCTTAATTGTATTACAATGACGGATTCTGTGTTTGATCTCTAGATTTCGTGTGTGATGAAATGCGTAATGCGATTATTTAAATGTCTTTTTAAACGGGTATTTTGGTCCAAACGACTAGAAGAGCCTTTGGCACCTTGCGATTGGTGAAATGTAGTATAAGCCTAGCTATATAAATATAAAGCACTTGTACTTTCAGAGAAGTTGATTCATAGGCTTTGTAATTTGGTTGTTTTATGTCAAACCCAGTCGACCGAATCACGATTAACAATGAATTGACATAATTCGACCAAATGATAGGTCCGTCAACTGCCAATACTTCGATGATACATACTAATTTTCTTCCATCGTGAATAACATGTTCATAATTTTATTCTTTCTTTACTTTTCATTCACAAAAATGTATCGCTATTAATCGCCCAACTTTTATTTAGCCTTCTTTCTCTTAACCTATTTAAACCCGGTTGTCCATTTTCCTCAGATTTTCAAGCGATTTCCAAAAAAGACGCAGCTTTATTCGTGCCATTGTCAAATTGAAATTTCATCCAAAAATAAAGCGAAATATAAAATTTACGATTCGAGTAGTGATAAATGGGTGAAAAAAATAAATAATGTCGAACAGACGACGATTGTGGCCGCGCCAGTACATTTATTTTGTTAATTTATTGAATAGTAAATATAAAATTGAAATTTCAATGTATTGAATATTCACGAATTCACGAAAAACCGGTTAAGTGCGTGTTGGACTCGGAGATGAATGTTTAGTAGATATTTGATTGATTATGAATAATTAAACTAATAACGTAATGGCTACATCATTAAAAAATATAATAAATTAATATTTAAGCCCCCCTTAAATATTAATATTATATTGTTTTTAGTATTTTTTGTTATAGCGGCAACAGATATACATAATCTCTGAAAATTTCTACTCTCTAGCTATTACCATAATTCTTGAGTTACAACCGGCCTAAGATGCGCAAACGAGAAAATCTCGAGATATCTCACTCTCGTGTGTATTGTCGATCACGTTTGTTGTATGGAAGCCCCTTTTCAATATTAAATTTATTTTGTTTTTGGTATTTGTGGTTATAGCGGCAACAGAAATGCATAATCTGTGAAAATTTCAACTCTAGCTATTGCCATTCTTGAGTTACAGTCTGGAGACAGACGGACAGACATCGAAGTCTCAGGAATAGGGTCCCGTTTTTACCCTTTGGGTACAAAACCCTAAAAAAATCAGCCAAGTGCGAGTCGGACTCACGCACGAAGGGTTCTGTACCGTTGTAGAGCGAAAAAATAGTATTTTTTGTATCAGAGCCCCCCTTAATTATTTATTTTATTTTAATTTATTTACTTAATATTAAATAACGAATATAATTAAGGATAATCTGAATATTTAAAGTGCCCACCTGTTGCCATTGTGGATTACGAGCAAAAAAAGCCAAAAAAATCACGTTCGATGTATGGAAGCCCTCCTTAAATATTAACTTTAATTTAATTTTAGTATTCTTTGTTATAGCGGCAACAGATATACATAATCTGTTAAAATTTCAACTCTCTAGCTATTACCGTTCTTGAGTTACAGCCTGGAGACTGACAGACAGACGCGCAGCTGTCGCCTCGCCTGTCAAGGTCTTATGCTGTTCAAAACCGCCTGGCATTAAACATATTCATTCTAAAACGTTTACTTAAAATCATATAAAAATTTCAAGTATACAGGACAAAGTTTATTTTACCTCATAAACTGTGCTTTTTTTAATTGACCTGTCATATACTTCTGCTCATTGTAATCGCCTGGCATTTTATATTTAAGATGTACACTAAATAAACTGTATCCTATAAAAGTTTTAAACTTACAGAAACAAGTTTTGAAACTCGCTTTTTTTAACAGTTTAAAAACTCAAGGAGCTGATGATGTGCAGGGCTGAGGCCTGCCAGGTCATGGCCATTGCTCTTAGCATGACAAAAATCGTAAGTATACAAATTTCTAGCCCTACAGAGCGACCGTTTAAAGGTTTACTAGCTCTCCAGCTATATTTAGACAAATGAGGTGTTATTGGAAGCGTCATGATCGTACGCTGGTTACAGGCTACATGACTTTACGTAAATTTGACTATAGCACCATCTAGGGCACATAAAGTATACAACAAAAAAAATCCTGACTATGTTGTGTGGGGTATCAAATGAAAGAACTTTGTTAGCACATTTCAAATGTATAAATTTTATTGGCTATTTCCCCCGGTTTTCTTGAAATCACCTGATTATTGCATGAATTCATGATATCACTTCAATACAATATGTAACAACAATTAACCCCCCCCCCCCCCCCCCCCCCATCTCCGTTATTATGCTATGCGAACGCGGACGAAGTCGCAGGCAACAGCTAGTGAAACAATAAATAACTATTCATTTGCTCACTAGAACCAAATAAATTGTAAAATATCCGCGTCGATCATTTGACCACTCGAGGAGTTGGGAAGGTTAAGAAATTTATCGAGCTAATTTTAGCCCCAAAATAATTGAAATAAAAATAAAGTTTAAAAAAACTAAAACGCGCTCTAAAAAGTACGAAACAAGATAACAGTTTATAGGGATATGGAATTGTTTAAAGGATATCCGTGGTCGTATGCCACCTAGTATTATAGCAAAACAGATTCATTGTAGATAATAAAATTGGGCATACATACGACCACGGCTATCCTTTAAACATTTTCATATCCCTATAAACTGTTATCTTGTTTCGTACTTTTTAGAGCGCGTTTTAGTAGTCGGGTTTTAGTTTTTTAAACTTTATTTTTATTACTTTTTAGGTACGGAACCCTAAAAATGATCAACAACACACAACACGACACAACGAACACAAAGGGTCGCTGGCTCTTGGCACACAAATCAAGAACAATTTCAAGTTTAAACCCACAAGTGTTGAAACTTCAATAAATGTCACAAAGGCCCTCGCATGTCTTGTTTACACTCAAGTATGATTCGTTTATTCGCAACTTCAGTTTGTCCCGGGTCTTTCAAAGTTTAGTCGTTTACAATGATATAACTTAGTAGATGTACTATCAGAGAAGTTGATTCATAGGCGTATGGGGGACCCACGTAATTTGGTCGCTTTATATCAAACTCAACCGACTTATCACAGATAATAATCCGACCAAAGTACCTTATTTTTAGAACTTAAGTTTTGGATCTTAATTAGATGATATAATCAAGTGACTTCTTCCATTTTTGCCTAGCAATCTTAAACTTTTGCACGTATAATACGGCATTACAATATTATAATATGCGCTGTTTTGCAAGATATTGTATGTAAAGTGCCTGACAGACGTACGAACGCCCGTGTTTTTGGTCAGTACTTAAGATGCGACTCGGTCTCAAGATGCGGTTCGGCTCTGTGATTGGTCCTAATTTTGACAGCCAACCAATCACAGAGCCTAAACCTTGAGTGTATCTTGAGTGCTGACCAAAAATACAGGCCTTAAAGCACGCGGGTTTTAAGTTCGCGAACTTACTCGACTCGCGTGACGCGTCGGTGACACACGAGAATCGCTCACACTGGATTACCATGCTCCCAGGCTCGCGGCTCTTTGCTGACCCACAGGCGATTAAGATCGTCGAGCCATAAGTCCGCGTACTTACTCGCACGTCTGTCACCCCCTTAAAATATGGAAGCGCGACCGCGCCGCTATTTAAATAAATCGTTACATACTGCTTGTAATCTCGTTGTTTAGCCGTCAAACCGCATGTTGACCGAAGGATTTAAATCCAGCATTAAAATTATGCATCCTTCGATCGTGGAAAGAAGAGACACAATAGCCTGTCTATTGTTATCGCGGCCCACTTGGGCCTTATGGGAGTTGAAGCGTTAAAATCAACAGACTTTTCGATTTTATTCCCATATTCGCGTTTCAATACGGAACTTTTAAAATCAACTCTATAATATAACATGAAGAAGGCGAATTTAATTAAATAATCCGACGAAATTCCCCCTTAATTACTTAATTCATCACGTCTCAGTTAAGCCGCACCGCGCATATTGTTAAGATAGGCTTACGTTTTCATTACCTTAACCTGAAAACGTACGTCGATTGGTCTCGAAGACCGCACGTTCCACTCTATAGAATTAGGAATCTTTGTTGTGTGTAATAACTGTGCCTATCATCCATACTAATTTTATAATTATTATGGAAGTGTGTCTGTCTGTCTACTCTTCACACTCTTGCCGCTGAACCGATTTTACTGAAATTTGGTATGGAGATACTTTAAAGACATAGGATACTTTTGATACTAGAAACATGTATGGTTCCCACGCAATAAACGAATTTTGGCGCAAAAAAGTTACAGGCGTCATTTAGAAATAAATACAGGTGTGATGGTATTTCCTCTACTTTAAAAAGTAGTTATTCAAAATGTATTTAATGAAACATAATACCTATTAGGTTTTTTTTATGAAAATATGAATATTTTTTTATTTTTGTACTCTATTATTTTTGGATTTTTTTACATTTTATCTGTGTCTAAAGAACGGCTGGTCTCATAGACCATGTAACAGTTTACATGTAGGTACACAATTACTTTGACATCTATATTGGAGGGTTAATTACGTCATACGCAGAAAAGGATCTTTGGAAAGGTATAAAATTAATAAATATTTGTCGGTGAATAAAAAAATCTTCAAATATAATATCACTTGTTTATTTATTTATTTATTTAATCAGGACACCAAACAGTACACACATCGAAACATTATTACATTAAGCATATTAATAATTAGAATCCTTCTGATGCATGTACCTAAGCAGGTGACACGGCATTTATAACTAAGGCTCCACAGAATACAATATGAAAAAATTTAAATTATATTAAGATTAAACATGTCAATAAAATATAGTAAAAAGTCAGAAAAAATGTGTACACAGAAACAAAATCTTATTATCATTAAATATGTCAAATAGAGAATTATTATTATAAACATGTATAGAATTATTAATTGATTATTATTAATGTCATAGATATGTCACTATATTATTGATTAGGATTTTAACTTATATTTTAATATGTCTTTTTTGAATGAATACAGATTACTATGAAATATGTCAAAATCTGAGCAGATACTATTGTAAAGAGAGCACATTCTTTGAACAGGATTATTCTTAGCTATATTGTTTTTATATTTTGGGATATTAAAAAGTTGGAGTATACGTACGGATCGGGTAGGAATTTTAATCGATATCTGATTCAAAATCTCTATGTCCATGGTTCCGTTAATTATTTTGTGTAAATTACATAAGTCCAACATCTGTCTGCGGCTTTCAAGACTCTTTATGGAGAATTTATTAAGTCTATCCTCGTATAAGGGGATCTTTCGTCTGATCCCACATCTAATACACAGTGATCTTAGAAAACGGCGCTGTATAGACTCAATCCTGTCAATGTGTATCTGATATAATGGGGACCACACTGATGAGCAATATTCCAGGACCGATCTTACTAAGGTAGAATATAGTATGATCCATGTTTTAGAGCTTTTAAACGGTCTGGCTGTTCGAATAATAAATGACAGCATTTTACTTGCTCTACTGCATATAACGTCGTAATGATGCCTAAAGGACAGATCTGAAACAAACATGACTCCTAAGTCACGCACTACTTTTGTACGTGTTATTGCGATGTCATCAATTGTATAGTTATGTGATAAAGCCTTTTTACTCTTGGTAAATGATATAACATTGCATTTTTTAATATTAAGCAACATGTGATTTTTTTTACACCAATGAACGACAAGGTTAATATCTTTCTGTAAGGTCAAACAATCATTAATACATTTGATACGTCGATAAATTTTTATATCATCTGCATAATATGCCAAACATTCACTCACTATAATATAGAGCAAATCATCAATAAACAAAAGAAACAACAGGGGACCAAGATTGGATCCTTGAGGTACTCCAGATGTCACTGCAATAGGTATCGAGTCAAAACCTCTTAAGGCCACCAATTGCGTTCTATTGCGAAGATAAGATGACTTGTTACCACAGAATAATATATTTGTTGTTACTTGCAACTTTGCAACGCTAAAGGTGAGACTTAGAGGTGAGGCGACAAAACGCGGCAGCGACGCGACGCTACACTTCACGTTTCATAGAACTGACATTTTGTATATCAATTATTACCCTAAGCGTGAATACAGACAGACAGACTCTCATAGTCATAATATTATTATAGCACGCCTCCGTGATCTAGTAGTTAAGAGCGTGGCTCTCGACTCGGAGGTCGTGGGTTCGATTCCCGCGTTGGAAACATATTGTTATTTCCAAGTTTGGTTAGGAAAGTGCAGGCTGATCACCTAATTGTCTGACAAGTAAAATGATCCATGCGTCGGATGGGCATGTAAAAAGTCGGTCCTGCGCCTGATCTCTCGCCAGTCGTGTCGATGTTTCGTCACACTGGGTTATGAGAGTAAAAGAATAGAGAGTGCTCTTGTGTACTGCGCACGCACTTGGGCACTATAAAATTACTCCTGGGTAACTAGTAACCGTCACCGAAATATATGTGGGGAGTATTATGTATAGGTAATTTATAACACGGAATATCCTTAGAACTTATAATTCAACAAAATTACCAAAATAATTATTTCTGTCTTCACACAACTAGAATAGCAAAAGAGTTTTTCGCTATCATCGGTCTTAATAGGATTGTACTTCAGTCTTTTGAAGTTTACCAGACCATTAGTTCCGGAGCCACACTTAAAATAGAATAGCACAATTTGTACTTTGTCTTAAGTTTGTGAAATGAATTTTAAATGCTCCCTTTGAGGCCCTTTGAAACAAGATTCTTCGAATCTCTGTCAGCTTTATCGCTTGTTTGTAACAAACCTCCGGAATAGGGAAACTTGGCTTCAGGTGAAGTGAAGAAGTAAAATTATTATTAGAGATTGGAGTAGGACATGTTTCGCTACTAAATACTGAAGAGCCAATTGAAATCTTCTGTTTCATACCAAAAAAAGACGACTTCTGTGGTAAAGTTGGTGGGCTGTTGTAGCTTAAGGGCGTTCCTTACGGAGATACCTTAATTTACCGTATTTCAAGCCTTATAAATCATAATTTGAAAGCTACAAAGTTATACTAAAAATACAGCAATAATCTTCAGTATATCAACATTCCTTTCCCCGATTTAAATTTTATATTTTTGTTTATTATACTCATGATATCAGCTTCCAAAGTAAAACCAATTTATTAAAATTCAAGCATACATTCAGCATCTCCTTGGGATTTACAAATAACTTTTATTTGAAACACGCGCCAATAGATCGACAATACAAACAAAAACAAAACTACATATTCCCCGTTCAAATTTTTTTAGGACAATTTTGAACTAAGATAAGAAAAAAAAATAGGGGGTGCGATCTCGGCAACGCGGGCCGCGGCAAATGTATGGCCAAGGTCGTTTGCTCGGGGGACGGCCTTAAGCCGGGGGTCGCGGGATCGAATCCCGCCGACGGAACAAAAAGTTTTCAAAGTTCCTGGGTCAGTCCCGCGCTCACCTTCGCTGCGAGCGCGCGTCTAAAGCTGAGCCGGTATTATAGTGTGTTGCGCGTAGGTTTATTGCGGCGCACGTGTTATACTTGCGATAACGTTGAACAATGAAGGAGGCATGTAAAGCCGGCTGTACACTCTCGCCGAGACACAGCGAGGCGGCCCGAGTGCAGTGTATGGGTGCGCTCGCCTCGTCTTGCCTGTCTCGGACCCTCTCGGTCGGTTGTCGGTATTTTGCGCCCGAGACAAACGGGCGCACTACTGTACACTCTCGCGTCATTCAGTACTAGTCTCGCCGTTGGACAATGTAGAACAGAAAAATAACAATAATAAACGTCATTATTAGTCATTATCTTTGGGAAATAAAATTATATATGATTATAAATCTTTGGATTACAATGATATCTTTCGATGCATGGTGAATGGTCGTTTTCGTCCATCTTCTCTGAGGTCCTAACTGCGATTGAACTAAGCGAGAATGTACATGATCGCACTCGGGCAAGAGGCTCTCGCACGAGACTCTCGCCCGAGAGCTCTCGGTGAGAGTGTACAGCGGGCATGATAGTGACGACAATGGGGAAAAAGATAATGATATAATATTGAATGAGTGCGAAAATGAGCTTGAACAAATGACGGATTATAATATTTATATTTTGCAAAGTGAACAGGATGATATAACGATGAATAGTGATAGATTATGTGAGAAGAGGATGAGAGAAAGCAGCGAAAATAGCTATGATGATGGCTTTGAAACTGTCACCCGTAGAAAAAGTAAAAGGTTGCTAAGAAGTGATTCACCGGAAGTTACTTTGATGAATAACAAAAATACAACAAGTAATTATGAAATCTGTTTGACATCTTTAGAAATTTTACCTATGCAGATGGCGTTCGCTAAATTATTACGTGATCAAAACATAAGTAATGTTATACGTATTAAGTACAGAAGTGCATATAAGTTGTTTATTCAGTTTGATAATATAGAGCAGGCACAAAATCTGATGAAATGCTCGAAATTAAGAGACATGAATATAAGATGTCAGTTCACTGATCAATTGAATGTATGCTAATTGCTATGGAGTTGTTAAGGGCATCGATATTGAAATGTCAGAAATTACAGTTGCATCGATCATGTAATATTCTGTCTCACTTCGCCGAGATATTCTGTAAAACAACCTAATTTCAACCTTTTGCATTGCGTTTAGCGTTCATAGTACAATAACTGTCGTCTGCCGGGTATCGTACTATACAGTGCGAGGCGTGTGCGACAAGTCGAGCGAGAACCCTATTGAAACTAGTCCGGTGACCGGCTACATTAGCACGTCACACGTGTTCACTTCGATTTTTTTTTTAAATGTTGTGTTTAAAATTATCTGCAGGCTGCAGCTGATATTATATTTTGTAAGTGTGACTGTAATAAGATACCTACGTAGAATAATATTATACAGGTGTATTATTCTACGTATAGTACGCGATGGCTTACTAGGTAACTGTAGGTACATGTCAATAATTATTATAAAATATATTGAAGGTAGGTGTTTTATAAAAAAGAATAAATCAGTCTTGGCCTAACGCTCGTCTTTGATTTACGTGTCCCATCTAACATGACATGGCGCAGTCGGTAATTAAGTATCCCGATTACGAGTGATTTTAAGGTGACGAATTACTATAATAGTGCACATGAGTGACACTGAAAGTGACAATTTTGAGTACAGTTCGGAAAACATTTAACGTGAACGTGTTAATAGTCTGATTAACAAAGTATAAAGCAAACAAGATGGAGTCGGTATTGCAACCACCGTCACCGTTTAATTTCGAAAATGATTTAACGAACGTTACATCGGGTAACTTGTGTCGAGACTGGGAAAAGTGGAAAAAATCATTTTCTATCTACTACGAAGCGTGTGAATTGTCGAAAAAGGACCACAAAGTGCAGATTAACATATTGCTACATGTCATCGGAGATAAGTGTCGCGAGGTGAGCGAACAGTTTACGGGCGAATCGAAAACACTTAAGGAACTGCTCGAGAAATTCGACAAGTTTTTCATACCTAAGAAAAATTTAGCCGTGGAGAGACAAAAATTCTTTAGAAGGGACCAGAAGGAATTGGAATCTATCGAACAATATGTATTCGAACTCAACAAGATCGCGTCGAAGTGTGAGTTCCAGACTTTACAGGATGATCTCGTGTGTAGCAGATTAATATGCGGCATTCAGGACGTAGCACTATCGGAAAGGTTGCTCAGAGAACCAGAAATAACCTTGTCTAAAGCAGTAGACATTTGTAGATTGGCAGAAATGTCTCGTATGCAGGCACAAAACATTAAGTCTGAAAATAATCAACATCACGTGCATTCCGTTGCGGATCACCACAAAACGAGCGACTCAGAGATTCACTTGGTGAAGGAAACCCGCGCTAGCTCGAGCAGACGCAATTATGTCCGTGGAGCTCGCCCGCGCCCGACCGCGCCGGCCTCCGCCCCAGCGCGAGCGTCTGCGCCCCGCGACCGGTTTCCTCAGCCGGTGGAGCACCCGCGAGGTGCTCGGCGTCACGACCGAGCGTTCCAGCAGCAGCCCCGGGAGTACAGAGGTTGCGACTACTGCGGCAGGAGTCACAGGAGGAACGAGTGTCCAGCGTACGGCCAGCAGTGCACCAGGTGCAGGAAGATGAACCACTTCGCGCGGATGTGTCGCGTTTACACGGTACAGGACGATTCATCCACCGATCAGGTAATATATAAAATTCATTGTAAATCTAGTAGCGATTGGACAGTAGACTTGTTGATAAACAGTAGAAAAATTAATTTTAAATTGGACACTGGTGCGGATGTTAATGTGTTGCCGCGAAAATATTTGAAAAAATTGGCTATATCCGAGAGCTATTTAACCGATACGAAATTAAGTTTACACGGTTACTCCGGTAGCAAAATAAAAGTAGTCGGGAAGTGTTATTTAAAAGTTTCATATAAAAATACTGATTACATTCTTAAATTTGTTATCGTAGATGTCGATTCCCCGCCGGTGTTATGTAAAAATTCTTGTGAGGAACTAAAACTAATAAAAAGAATTATGTCCTTGAAACGAGCGTGCAATAGTAGTGAGAAAATTTTGGACGAATACAAAGATGTTTTTAATGGTATGGGATGTTTGCCGGGAGAGTATAAAATACAATTACGTAATGATATATCACCTGTAGTTCACGCGCCTAGGAAGTTGCCCGTCGCACTAAAAGATCAGATAAAAAATAAACTCGTAGAAATGGAATCGGAAGGTATCATCGCCAAGGTCGAGGGACCCACGGACTGGGTGAACAGCATGACCGTTGTCAAAAAACCTAACGGAGATTTACGCATATGCTTAGACCCGCGAGATCTAAATAAAGCTATAAAAAGGGAACATTTTAAACTTCCTACTTTCGAGGAAATAACGTCCAACCTCATGGGAGCTAAATTTTTCAGTACCCTTGATGCTAAGCAAGGTTTTTGGCAAGTGAAATTAAGTAAAGACAGCACATATCTGTGTACTTTTAACACGGCTTTCGGTAGGTATAAATTTTTACGTATGCCGTATGGTATATCATCGGCTTCGGAAATATTTCATAAACGCCTGTATGAACATTTTGACGATATAGAGGGCGTCGTATTGTTCGTCGACGATTTACTGGTTTACGGCCCGACAAAAGAAATACACGATCAGAGGTTGCGCGCCGTATTAAAAAGGTGTCAAGAAATAAATATAAAACTAAATAGAAAGAAGTGTAAAATAGGCTTAACGGAAATTAAATATTTAGGTCATAGGATTACGGAAGACGGAATTTGCCCCGACGATTCCCATGTTACTGCTATAAAAAATATGCCGCGGCCTAAGAGTGTAAAAGAGTTAGAACGGTTCCTAGGGTTAGTCACTTACGTCAGTAATTTTGTACCTAACTTATCGGAAAAAACATCAATGTTACGTGAGTTACTGAAAAAAGATGTAGAATGGCACTGGAATGAGAAGCACGATGAGTGTTATGAAAATATTAAAACCTGTTTAACTAGTCGTCCCATTTTGCAGTATTATGATTTAGAAAAGCCGATCGTCATATCGGTAGATTCTAGTAAAAACGGTTTAGGGGCATGTTTGATGCAAAATAGTCTTCCCGTATGCTACGCTTCAAAGTCACTTACAAAAACGGAGCAATCATACGCTCAAATAGAAAAAGAACTGTTTGCCTGCGTATTCGCATGCGAACGATTCTATACCTATATATACGGCCGGACCGATGTTACGATTGAGACGGATCACAAACCGCTCGTGTCAATAATAAATAAACCCCTCGCGAGCGCTCCAGCGCGACTACAAAGAATGCTCATGCGTTTGCAGCCGTACACTTTTAATCTCGTTTATAAGCCGGGAAAATACCTATACATAGCCGACACCTTATCGCGAGCGGTGGCACCGGGCGCGGCCGAGCCCTCGCAGCCGCGCGACCATCTGGAGGCGCAGGCGCAGGTCTGCGCTCTCATCTCTGCTAACCCTTTGACCGACTCTCATTTTATACAAATACAAAAGTGCACTCGCGAAGACGACGAGCTTCAACAATTAATAAAAGTAATAAAAAACGGGTGGCCGTCAGAAAAAACTAAATTAAGTGAATCGTTACGGAGCTACTGGGACAGTAGAGATGAGTTGAATGTGAATTTTGGAATTGTTTGGAAGGGATCTCGAGCGGTAATTCCGAAAAGTATGAGACACGAGATGTTAAAAAGATTACACGCGAGTCATTTAGGGTTAGAGAAATGTAAGCTTCGGGCTCGGGAAACCGTATTTTGGCCGAACTTAAACTCGCAATTAAACGATTTCCTATCGCGATGCGAGGCGTGTGTTAATTATAAAAGACAAAATTTTAAGCAACCACTACAATCTCATGATTTGCCGGATAGACCGTGGTGTAAAATTGGGGTTGACATATTTCATCTCGGGGGAAAGTCATTCTTGATTGTAGTCGATTACTTCAGTAAATTCATCGAGACAGTAAAACTTAACTCAATGACGTCATTGTGCGTCATCAAAAAGTTAAAAAATATATTTAGCAGGTTCGGCATTCCGGAGATAGTCGTCTCGGACAACGGTCCGGAGTTCTCCTCCATGAGCTTCGAGGAGTTCTCCCGCGACTGGAACTTCTCACACGTGACGTCGTCACCCACGTACCCCCAGTCTAACGGCCAAGTAGAACGTGCCGTGCAAACTGTAAAGAATATCATGAAAAAGACCAGTTATAGTCAACAAGATTTTAATTTGGCCATGTTGGAGTACTACAACACTCCAATAGATCGCGAAATTCCGTCCCCCGCCGAACTACTGTACAGCAGAAAACTGAGGAGTGTAATTCCATGCCAGCCATCGATGCTCCTACCTAGGGTTCAGAACGGTAAAATAGTGCAAAGTCTAAAAAACCGACAGAATAAACAGAAATTTTATTACGATAGAAATGCGAAAAATTTAAAACCGATAAAAGTAGGACAAAAAGTAAAATATTGGATTAATAACAGTTGGGCATCGGGAGTCGTTGATTGCATGCTCGATCCAAGGTCATATTTATTGAAAACATCTCGAGGGACTTTGATTAGGCGCAACAGAAAACACATAATAATTGATCGCACTAGGCGCTGCCGTGAGTCACTAAGCCGCACGCATTATGACGATATAATATCGCCGATACATGATACTCCGTCTACCAGTGTTCCAATGCAGTCAGCTGATTATCAGCCGAGTCACACTAATACCTACTATCGTACTCGTTCCGGCAGGACAGTGCGACCTTCTGATCGGTGGGGTTTCTCCTTGAACGACGGCAGGCAAGTTAGCTAAGGCTGGCAGGTTAGTTTTTAAGCAAACTTAGTAAATTTAAATATAATATTGTGTTAAATTCATTATTAATAAATTAACAACGGAATTCATCAAATTGCATCAATATTTAAAAATAAATGTATTTAATGCTAACTAAATTAAATGTCAAAATATTTTGATAACGAGAGATTTAATACAATTGCAATATACCTATTACTTATGACTAAGTTAATCAAAATTTAAAAATGAAAGGAGTACTTAATGCATTATACTTATTTTAAAATGAAATAATTACTTACAATATGAAATAATTTTATTGTCAAATGATAAAAATGATGTTACCTGACTGATTTTATTATTATTAGTGATCATTATAATTTGTTGTTATTTTATATACTTACTGGAAAAGTCAATGAAAGCATGAATAGACCTACTTAAATAATTTATTAGTAATAAATAATAATAGATAATAGGAACAATGTGCATGGTATAAAATATAATGCATGATGATATTACAAGTTAGTAAAATGAAATCATGATTTATTGTCAATAATTAAATTTGGAAATAATGATCATTTATGTATTTTTGATGAAATCAATTAAATTATATCTTCTCTTCCGCCTCATTTGTAAGAAATGAGGGGTAAGACGATAATGATTATTATTATAATTAATTAATACTGTCTTAATACTCAATTACTTACATAATATTGTTTTGTACGAATTAAAAAGTTATTGTTTGCAATATTTTCACTTCTGCTTGAATTTTAGTTAAGTAGGAAGGTGAGGCAAAGGATACGGATAGGTTTTATACTTATATTAATTTGTAATCTTAGATAATAATTGATTAAGTTATTGCTGATTTATAAAATTACTTAAAGCCAATTCTTTATTATAACTTATATTCTGTTTTGTTTAATCATTTGTTAACAAAGGGGTTGTAGGTACATGTCAATAATTATTATAAAATATATTGAAGGTAGGTGTTTTATAAAAAAGAATAAATCAGTCTTGGCCTAACGCTCGTCTTTGATTTACGTGTCCCATCTAACATGACAAGAAAAAGAGTGAAATTATTATTTTTAACAAAAAATTAAAGCCGACTTCCAAGGTAAAAACAATAATAGCATCCTTATAATATGAACTAAAAAGTATTAAATAATTATTCCTATCTAATAGTTATTAATAGATGTCCGAATTTATATAATATAACACCACAATGTGGCCGCTTGGGAGTTGAAGCGTTCGAGACCGGTTTCCTGCACGATACTTATTATTTGTTGCTAATACCTAGTTTGTATCCTTCGATCGTGGATTCTTGGAAATCCATTGTTATTCTATTGTGTCTCGCTCACCGGTGAGCTTGTAACAAGATACGTAGAATAATATTATACAGGTGTATTATTCTACGTACATAGTAGGTACGCGATAGTTTACTACTGATTGAGGAGCTCAGCAAGCAGCATATTGGTTGCCATGTAGATGGAGTATGTTTCAATAACATAAATAATTATGCGGACGACATGGTCTTGCTGAGTGCCTCAGTCTGTGGTCTCAAAAAGCTACTTGATATTTGTGAGCGTTACGCAGCGGAGCATGGGCTGATACTTGTATACAATAGTAAAAAGAGTCAGTACATGGTCTTTCACAGTGGAACCAGACAGGTGGATACAGTACCGACTATTTTACTAAATGGTGTTCCTTTGGTTAGAGTAGAGGAGTTTAAATATCTAGGACACATTGTGACGTCCACTTTGAAAGACGACACTGATATCGAAAGGGAAGTTGTCAGGAGGTTTACAAGATGCTCGTTAGAAGTAAAAATGACGTTGTTAAAGCTTTTTGTACATCCTTCTACACTTGCAGCCTCTGGGCAGCATATACGCAAAGGGCCTACAGCGCCCTTCGCGTCCAATATAATAATGCGTTCAGGATGCTGGTGGGGCTCCCCCGATGGTGCAGCGCTTCGGCGATGTTCGCGTGCGCACGAGTGGACTGTTTCTTTGCCACAATGCGCACTGCGCAGGCGAACATCGTCGCTGGTGCGGCGCATGCGGGGGAGCGCCAACGGCATGCTGGCCGCGCTCTGTGAACGCCCTGATAACCCGTATATCGGTCACTGCTGTCGCTTGCATGCAAAATACAGGCCAAAATAATTATTATTTTAATATAATTTATGTAATTATGTAAGTATGTTTTTTCTACAAATGTGACTTTTGTTTGTAATTTTTTGATCTTGTACGGATATGAGTCTGGATACTTGAAATAGATGATTATTATTATTATTATTTTAGTACTAGGTAACTAAAAACTAAAAAGAGTGAAATTATTATTTTTAACAAAAAATTTAAACCGACTTCCAAGGTAAAATCAAAAATTACATCCTTATAATATGAACTAAAAAGTATTAAATAATTTTTCCTATCTAATAGTGCCTTTTTCCGAATTCGGCTAAAACTCAACTATATATTTCTGTACTCAATCTTCATAATTTTGAAGTCGGTGCCAGTTCCAAAAGTTTCAAATATTCTGTCAGAGAACTGAAGATTCATCTGGTACCGACTTCAAAATGATGAAGATTGAGTACAGAAATAGTTGAGTTTTAGCCGAATTCGGAAAAAGGCACTATTAGATAGGAAAAATTATTTAATACTTTTTGGTTCATATTATAAGGATGTAATTTTTGTTTTTATTTTGTGACAGTAAAAGCGCCTTGCAGCATATAGCTCGATGCGCCTCTGGGTGCAGAGGTGTATCGATAGCTTACAATATTATACGCGATGTACAGTCGCTTAGAGATAATGACATTACTCTGAAGTTGCAATTGATTCCTTCGCATGTGGGCGTGTGTGGAGGGAAGGGAGTACGCTATTATGCCATATTTTTTAGAGCACCTACCTTCTATCAGGAGACTATGTTTTGATAAGTTTTGTGAATATTTTGATAGAAGGAGTAAGGAGAAAGGTATTTGGTATAAGATTATTCAGAGTATGCCTCCCCACAAACCTTGGTTTTTAACATGTAATTTATCAAGGAAAAATATAATTTTGTCATTTAGATTAAGATCAGGACATTATCCTTGTAATTACTTTAGTCATCTAATTAAAGTATCTGATTCGCCTAACTTTAAGGAGTGTGGTATGGTTGAGGATCTTCATCATTTGTTACTGGAATGTGTGAAAGGTGCGGATCAAAGGAAGGAGTTAATTGACAAATTTAAGGTTAATATTACTGATTTATGTTGGTATGTAAGCATAATATCCTCACCTGCAAGTGATGCAGCAGTGTGTTTGTATAGGATATTTAATTAATAATTGTTAATCATAGTTATAAGATACGATGGGGCTGGCATGCCACGTATGGCAAAAGCCCTTTATTTAAATAAAGATTTAAAAAAAAAGTTCCTGGGTCATGGATGTGTATTAAATATGTGTATCTTAATATATATATTTCTTGTGTGCGTGTGTATGTGACTGAACTCCTCCTAAACGACTGGACCAATTTTGATGAAATTTTTTGTGTGTGTTCAAGGGGATCTGGGAATGGTTTAGATTCACAATTTTGTCCGCTGGATAATGTTTTTTTAATTAATTTTTAATTTATTAGTAGTTGTTGATTTTGGAATGTTTTACATTGGATCCGACATGTGTCAAATTTTAAATAATATTCGAATTCAAATTTTAATTTTAGTCTGTCCCGACAGTTAGCGCTGCGATCAAATTAAAAAAAAAGCAAAAAAAACGTTTGCTGGGACAGCTAGTCATATTATAAAAATCTTAAATATGTATAGTATTAAAGTATTAAATATATTTCCGTTGTCTGATACCCGTAATACAAGTCCTTCAGGTACTTACTACTTAGATAAATAATAACCGATTTCTCCTATAAGTATATGAAAAATCAAACAATTGCATAACAAGACATAAACAAATTTTCGTTCACACGTGATCAATTGCCTCACGATTTTGCTTTTCCCATCGATACGTATGGATTCCTCATGATTTATGATTCTTTCCCCCTTTCCCCAACTTCCTCTCCCCCTTCTAACCCCCTCAAGGGGGTTGTTTACGTGTTTGAATATTGTACAGCTCCGGAGATGTTTGTTCTGATTTCAAACATACAGGTTGTTAAGTCAATTTTGTTATTACTATTTTTGTTAGTTAGGCTGGCCGTATACACAAGTTTTCCGTATACGATTTCCTAATGCGGAATATCGATTTGGAATTCAGTGTGACTTGCACAAACATTCGTTTTTAGGGTTCCGTACCCAAAGGATAAAAACGGAACCCTGTGCCTAAGACTTCGTTGTCTGTCCGTCTGTCCGTCCATCTGTCTGTCTCCCGCCAAACTGTAACTCCTCAAGAACCGCTATAGCTAGACATCTGAATTTTTCACAGATTGTGTATATCTGTTGCTGCTGTAACAACAAATACTAAAAACAAAATAATATTAATATTTATGAGGGGCTCCCATACAACAAACGTGATATTTTTGGCCTTTTTTGCTCGATATCAATAATGGCAACAAATGGCAATAATGGCTACTTGAAATTTTCACAAAGGCCTAAATTATATGTGTACTTTAATAATTAATAATAATATTTAAATAAAATAAAAGTTTAAGGGGGGCTCCCATACAAAAAACACAATTTTTGACCAAATTTTGCTCTATAATGGTACGGAACTTCGTGCGCGAGTAAGACTCGCATTAGGCCTTTGTGACATTTTCAAGTGCCTACCTGTTGTCATTATTGATACCGAGCAAAAAATTTTTGAAAAATCGCGTTTGTTGTATGGGAGCCCCACTTAAATATTCAATTCATTTTGTTTTTAGTATTTTTTGTTATAGCGGCAAGAGAAATACATAACCTGTGAAAATTTCAACTCTCTAGCTATTACCGTTCTCGAGTTACAGACAGACAGAGACAGACGGACAGACGGACAGACAGACAGACAGACAGACAGACGGACAGACATCGAAGTCTCAGTAATAGGGTCCCGTTTTTTACCCTTTGGGTACGGAACCCTAAAAAAGAACCTTGAAAAACTACGTTAATATTTTTATTAATAAGGATTTAAGGGTAGAACTAGTTTATAGTCCTAGAACTGTTCTAAATTAAATAACAATTAATTGTTGTCTATAAAAATAAAAAAATATTTTCAATTTTGTTAGTGTCGCCAAATCTCGAGAACGGCTGAACCGATTTGGCTAATTTTAGTCTTGAAATATTCGTTGCAGTCCAGAGAAGGTTCATACGGTGAAAAAATTTAGGAATTGATGCGAAGTCCACGGTTAAAATAGTGTAATAAAAAGTAATTTACGTCGCCTCAAAATTGGGTTTCGGAAAATACAACTTTGTATCTTTGCGGATGATTAAAGAAAACCAATATTGAAAATCCCCGAAAACAGCATGCAATTTCACCGACTTTTCCCTTTGTGAGGTGGAATGGATGAAAACCAAATTGAGTTGGAGCCCTTTGATGTACCCAAAGATGTGTGATGAGATGACATTTTTTTGGGAAACTGTTTTACGCGTGCTTCATATTTTCTCCGTCCTCCGTGGTCCAGTGGTTCAAAGCGTAGCTCTTGACTCGGAGGTCGCGGGTTCGATTCCCGCGTTGGAAACATGTTATTTCCAAGTTTGGTTAGGACAATGCAGGCTGATCACCTGATTGTCTGACAAGTAATGTAAAATTCTGTTCTGCGCCTGATCTCTCGCCAGTCGTGTCGGTCGTCCGTCCCACTGGGTTATGAGAGTAAAGGAAAAGAGAGTGCACTTGTGTACTGCGCACGCACTTGGGCACTATAAAATTACTCCTGCGTCGCCCAAAGGTTGACTGGTAGATAATGCCATTAGGCATTAAGTCCACCTTTGTACTTGTATTTGCATAAAGTTTTTAATAAATAAATAAATAACTGGCCTGATACAATGAAACCGGCCACCATCATCGAAACCGGTGTGGGAGTTATTATTATTATATTTTCTTCTTCTTATTCATTGCTTCAAACCTACTTTAGCATGCTGAAAGCTTATTTAGTCAGCCTATAGGGCCTGATTACACCTACCTTACCTACCTACCTTACTTCGATTCCTGGAAATGCTATTGTATTCTGTTGTTGTCGCGATTACCGGTGCTTGTATGGGCTTGAAGGATTAATTGGACGAGAGCAATGTCTTGTCACTCTACTTGGTAGGTGTATCAAAGTCTAATTGGCTTTGTCCACACTGGGCCTTTTTTTGTTCATCAAGGGCATGCGTTATAGCGCAGTCAACAGCGAACGTGAGGCACGCCCGTGACGCGCGTTGAAATCGTAGCGCTCGCTATGACACTTTTCTTTCAACGCGGGTGGATTTTGACGCATTCAATTATTGAATATGCCAAACGAAAGTTGAATAAAAAGAAGATGACGAAAATTGAAGATGAAATTACATAATGTGGACATAGCTATTGTCCATGTAGTATTTGTAATGTATTTGTCTAACCACCTGCGTACGCGCGGGTGTGTCTGTGACGTCGCCGAAGTCGGAATAAACGGTTGCACCAGCTGTACGTGTCTCATTCAATACCTCAGTATTGGAGAAATTGATTCTTAGGCAGGCGGGCCTACGTAATTTTTTTTTTATTATGATATTGTTATTCATTTGGTTAAGTTTTGTTAATTCAATATTAAGCGTGATTTGGTCGGCTGGATTTGACGTAACGCGACCTACTTAGGTCCTCCATCAGCTTATGAATCAACTTCTGTGATGCTGCAACCGGAAAAATTGATTCAAAGCCATATGCATATTATGGACCTATGTAAATTGGTCCGCTTAT
Organism: Polyommatus icarus; assembly: GCA_937595015.1. NCBI lineage: Eukaryota > Metazoa > Arthropoda > Insecta > Lepidoptera > Lycaenidae > Polyommatus > Polyommatus icarus. The sequence continues at coordinate 16,828,822 of OW569335.1, forward strand.
GTCAAGTCAATGTTAGACGTGGTTTGTCAGCTGGGCTTAAGGCCTCTATATCTACCAATGACCTTGATCATTGTCTGTCAGTGCGAATTTCGACGTAAATGACATTAAAATAACATTCATAACAGCGCGCCTTGTACGGTGGCGGTTACGACGCTCGCCGCGTCCATGATAGGGCGAAATACGAGAAAAAACCTTTTTAAGGCTTAGTATAATACATATTTCAAAAAAATAAAAAAACCAAATTATCAACTTATGTATTGCAAAGCAGTAGATATTTTTTATATATTCTTTTGATAAATAATGAAGGAGTAAAGTGGTTTCATTCAACGATTTGGAGGTGATTTGGTTTTTTATTTCTTTATTATGTGATACCGATAGAAAAAATATGGCAAAACCAAATTACGTATCATATCATGTAGATTACTAATTACATATTTTTTTCAGATATAATTTCTCTGTTAATGCCGATGAAAAGTTGTTTCATCTGCACGCTTTTTTCGAAAGAGCAGCCTTAACACAATCCGACTAAATAACGAATCAGTTTCATTGTCAAAACAACGCGTTGTTTACTTTTTTAAAGATGTCAATTTCAAATTAGCCTCTTCATTTTGATATTATCAATCGAATTCGAATTTAAATCGTGATCGTTTGAAGCTTGATCCAAATCAAAGTATTCTTAATTTGAAATCACGGAGCCTTGTTATTTGTAATGTTAACATTTTAATGCTTCTTAAATTATAATGAAACAGAAAAGATAACTTCGGAAACTCATTCTACATGAATAAACAACGTCTCTATTACACGGGTCTTGTATTTATAATCTGGAAAATTAATGACCTTGATATTTATACAGGTTAGCGGAGCCACGTTGTTCCGCTGCGGTGCGTTTCCGCAGCGGCACAGTTGTTTATACGCACTAAATATCGCCTGAAATTTTATTGTGTCAAAATTAGTTTATAGCACGGAAATTGTGGAATCTTATGGCGCTTACGATGGCATTAACATACCTTGTTTCCTTAGAGACTTACCTAACCTTTTTGACTTAGAGCCATGCCACACGACGCGGTGCGGCGCCGCACCGCAGGTCATCTCGTCGGACTACCGACCACACGGTGAGTGCGGCGCCGCAACGTTTTGCAGTACCGTAGCAGCTCCACCAATACATACACCCCTCCCCGCCTCGTCTCGATTTTGATGTTCGTGCGGTGCAGCGCCGGAGCGCACCGGACCGCGGCGCCGAGTGCCATACCATACATTTTTATATGTAGGAAACCGGAGCGGCACCGGTCAGGCGCCGTACCGCATCATGTGGCATGGCTCTCAAGGTATCTCGATATCAAACTTCGTCCATATCGGTTAAGCAGCACCACAGATCTCTATCTAGATCTTATTTCTGTGAGCAGCACAGCCAGACACTCTTCCAGATTTCTATGGACTTATGATACCCGAACGTCGACGTCGTCAGACGACAGCAAGAAATGAGGTGGTAAGGTAAATGACGCGCTACGCTATTACCACCTTGTATTGTGTTGACGTGCGTCGCCACAACACAGCTGTGGCCTAAAACGTGTTATTCAGTTTTGACGACGCAACGCACTAGCGAAGCATGTCCTTTCCTTTTTAATGTCTTTTTATGTTTTAAATATCAATTTTTATTATTATGATACTTTTCCTATTGCGCAATTTTTGAAACGAAAGTGTAAAACTCAAGTTACACTTTTTACAATAATATGGCGTACGTTCTGATTTTGGTCGCGCTCCAAAGGATTCTTCTAGAACTTTTCATTCATTTTCCCAGGCTAACCCACCGGCCACTATCATATACCTGAATAAAATAAAGATTTATTAACTAAAAGAGCGTTTAAAAGCTTCTAAACAAAGATTTTGTGGTAAAAAGCCATCTAACAAATTTAACAACCTTTGTTTTAATAAAGGTAAGTATACAAAAGTGTCATCAGAGGAAGCTTAATTACATAATAAAGGCAATAAACAGTTATCTATAAGCCACCTTCTAAAAATATAGAATACAGGGTGAATTTTTTAAAAGACGGGTGAAATGCCACTTTTGGGTGAAGATTTTAATGTTTTTAATATGACTCCATAAAATAACTTCGAACATTATCCTGTAAACCTAAAACGCAAATACAAAAGCGTTTTTAAGCTATTGCATAGCTTCTATTGCAGGCTTCGAGTACGGCGACCGAATCAAGAAATTCCGTAACGAAAAAACCTAACGCCCGCACTCCGCAACACCACACCGCTGTGCCGGTCGGTGTGGTGTTGTCGTGCATCGTGGCGCTTCCCTACGGAGATTCCGCAATTTACCGTTTTTAGAGCCTTATTAACTCATAATAATTTGAAAGCTACAAAATTTAATTACATACAGCAATAATCTTCAGTATAATATGAACTTTCTTTTCATAGTTATTAATTTCCTATTTTTGTTTTTTATACTCATGATGTCAGCTTCCAAGGTAATATATATCAATTTAATTAATTCAAGCATACCTACATTCAGCATCTCCCTAGTATTTACAAATTACGGTCATTTTGAAACACATGCCAATAGATCGACAATTTCATGGCTGTTGCTAGTCGTCCGGTAAACGGATGAATATGATAAATCTTAGTCGTCCGATTACCGGACGACTAGCAACAGCCTTATAAGATAATCTATTCGTCCGATAATCGGACGAATTATTATTTTTTAATTCATCCGGTAATCGGACGACTAAGATTTATCTTATTCATCCGGTAAGCGCCTATCTGTGTTACATAATATATTGAATATAACTTAATATATGTGGCATAGTGTTCTGCCGCGTGGTTAAAACTCTTGAAATATTATATTTTACACTTGATATAACGATAAATTAATAAGACATGAGGAGTGAGGAACAAGCGTGTAAGTATGTACAAAAGACAGCGAGCCTGGGAACAAATGGGCTGCTGCTGCTGCTGGCAAAGATTGCTCTTGGCCATCCCGCATTTCGACCACGGATCAACCTTACACCACCGTCAGAGGTGCATCCATCGAAAGGTAATATGATATTATAATATGAAGCAGGTGTGTTTTATAATGTTTGCCGTAGGGACATAATATTATGAATCATGATTCATGAATAACATGACACATGTTCAGCTGCCCTCATAATAAAGAATGCGGTAAGTAATAGACATTTTTGGGATTTTCACTTTTTAATTCCAAGGGGTTATTAATGTGTGGGAAATAATGCGTGGAGGCCAAAGGAAGATCTTCCGACCGAGCGAGGTGGTATGCCCGGTCAGGCCGAAGCCCACGTGATACATTTCAGCTGTCGTATATATACCGACGCGCTCAGAAAACTTCGATAGCGCGATGCAGGAATGTTAGGCAAATTGTGGGTACCGCCACAAATGTACTATCAGAGAAGTTGATTCCTAGGCAGATAGAGAGGTAGGTCCATCAACTGCCTAGGAATCAATTTCCTCGATGGTACATGCAAAAAATACATTTTCATAAAAAAATACTAGAAGTATGTTTATTAACTACCGATTTTCGCAGTACTTGCATAAAAAATGTATTAGTCATAAGAAGAAGCGCAGCATTAAACATGAGTTAATAATCGGCTAAGTGCGAGTCGGACTCGCGCACGAAGGGTATGAGAGCCCCTCTGAAATTTTTTATGACCTGGTGTCAGGGTCTGGTATTGGGAGGCACGAGTACGGAATATTCATAGATTTATCTTACAGACTGATAGTTATAATAATAGTTACGTTAATTATATTTTCAATTGTTATGCGACAACCGGGTGCCGCTTGGGGATTGATGGGTAAAAAAAAGAATATATATTCTGTTAATCTGTAGAGCTCGACAACGCTTTAAATGAACTTGGCGAAAAAAGGGACTAACGCTGCCATCATACAAAAACGCCATTTTTGACAGTTCCCCAGTTTACCAGCAGCGCCCCCGCCCACGTTCATTTATGTTCGGTGTATGTATTATTTTTCTTAATACCGGGGTAATTGGAATAAAACATTTTGATCCTTTTTTTTACCTATAACGGCTGTGTGTTGATTCTGTGTGTGGAACATGCAAATATAAAAGAATTCCCCATGATCAAGGATATTTTTTGAAAATTTGCCATCGAAATTTGCCATCAGATCCTGGTAGACCTATACACACGCATTTGATTTTAAAATTTACGGACAATTATTCATCCGCTTACCGGACGACTAGCAACAGCCTTAAAAGGTAATCTATTCGTCCGATAATCGGACGACTAAGATTTATTTTATTCATCCGGTAATCGGACGACTAAGATTTATTTTATTCGTCCGGTAATCGGACGACTAGACACTTCGCAATTTCATTAACGACATACTGGACGTATGAATATTTTTAGGTCAATTTTGAACTAATATACTTAAGTAAAAAAAATTTGGATTTTTGTGCGATCTCGGCAACGCGGCAAATGTATGGCCAAGGTCATTTGCTCGGGGGACGGCCTTAACGTGTTTGTGTACGTGAGACTATATGTATGCGTATTGCATAACTTGGTAAAAATTACTATACAATAGCTTTATCGCGGCAGTCTCAGAGTGTCACACGTATTTTTGTTATAGTTATAATATGTACATTTCATAGTATAAAATAGCCATGCTCCTTTGAAAAACCCACCCTGTACCTAGCCTATACATTATAAGCCTTTGGTCGCGCTCCAAGAGGGAACCTCTTAATTACCTGCGAAGACACCTTCAGGCCGTTTCGTCTGACTTATGTCTTGTAAATCGCTTTTATATGACCATAAACTTAACGACTCCTGCTAATGATACTTGTATGAAAATTCTCCTTAAAAGGCGAATTTGTATGGAAAATGGTAATTTTAACATTCTTTATGCACGTAAAAAACTCCTTGTTATAGTTCTATTAAACACCAGAATTCGGCCATTAAACAATGGCTTACTGCCCTATTTAAACGTTAAATTTACGCTAAATATTTAAAACCAGACACGGTAAACTTTCGACAATTTGTCTCCTAACAAAAACTTATCCAGAACTTCCACAACTATTTCAAGACTAACATTAGCCAAATCGGTTGAGCTATTCTCAAGTTTTAGTGAGAATAACAAAATTTTATTTTAAGTAAGTATAGATATGGCATTCAAGGGGAAAGTGTCTGCAGTGATAGGTTGACGGCAAAACTTCTACATGTGCATTGTGCCAGCCATAATATTTAATATCAAGTTCAGTGTGAAAGTAGCAGCGTTGGAAGAATAACTTTTGTATAATCAAATACATGGCGCCATATTAGTCCATACAATCACAAAAAAAAAAGTTCTTTTAGCGCCACTACAACAGTAAACACCCTAAAGTATTTATCATTTTGTATTGCTACATCCTGTATGAAATGCATGGAGTGCAGATATTTCAATCTGACGTCATAATATTATGACAAATGACCTATCGCTGCATCGATTGATAAAAGTAGTGTATGAAAAGTCGTAACTAAAGTTCTGTTTGTCGTATGCAGTAAAATACTACTAAAACAATCGTAAAACACGACTTGCTATATAGTATAAGTTTTATGTGGAACTTTTAAGTGCTTTAATCAGACTGTGGCGTGGCAAAAAAGGCAACGATTTTGCCAGTGCATCCATAATAATAGAAATGCGAAAGTGTGTCTGTCTGTCAGTATATCTGTCGGTTACCTCTCCTCACCCAAATCGCTGATTAGATAAAAAAAAATTATTGGTTCCCGCGCGATAAGCAAATTGTAGCGCAACTGAGTTGTAAACCATTAATAAGTAATAACCGATGACGTCCGCAACTCCGTTGCATTCACAATAGCTTTTCCATACTGGGACTTTTTTGTTCATCAAGGGCATGCGTTATAGCGCAGTTAACAGCGAACATGCTCGTTACGGGCATGCACGTCATATTGTGACGAGCGTTGAAATCGTAGCGATCGCTTATGACACTTTTCTTTCAACGCGGGTGGATTTTGACGCATTCAATTATTGAATATGACAAACGAAAGTTGAATAAAAAGAAGATGACGAAAATTGAAGATGAAATTGCACAAGGTGGATGTCGCAGCCGACTGGTTAAAATAGCCGTTCAATCAAACAGCTAGCCCTTTGACTGAACAACACCATTCAATTTCACGGCAAGCTTTTTAATTGAATATTTCAGTCGCTCAAAACGTTAAACACTACATCTGATTCAAGCCGCCGCCGTTTGATTGAATTAGTTCAGCGCTTACCACCGCGGCGCTAGGTGCGTTTTGTTTACAATATGGCGTCAAGTAGCCAGTGTTTTGTGATTGTATTATGGTATTTTTCGTAAATAAACATTACAAGTGTTATTAAAGTGACAGAAATTACGTACGAATAATACACATACGAGTGAGTCAAAATTTAAATAAATATTCGAATTTCGAGGAGAAATTACGGGATTATGAAATACATCACGAAGGTATTAATTGCAATTGTGTTCAAAATGAGTTAGAATACAATTTATTCTGCTTATTATCATTGCGCTTGTGTATAAATAGAACTAAACGAATGAACAGCTTAGTAAATTTGCCATTTAACTAGTTAGCTAAGCGTCGTCTAGCTGTAGTGTTGAACGTTGCAGTCAAGAAGTCGGCTAAACGACGTATAGCCGTGTGATTGAATGGCGCTGATCGGTCAAAGGGCTAGCTGTTTGATTGATCGGCTATTTAAACCAGTTGGCTGCGACATGGACATAGCTATTCGTTTGTCAGTTATCACGCGGCAGGAATTCTACTATCAGAGAAGTTAATTCCTAGGCAGATGGGGGACATACGTAGTTTGGTCGCGTTACGTCAAACCCAGCCGACAGCTACTGCAGATCACAGTTTACATAAAATTGACATGATCCGACCAAATGACGTTGGTCTGTCTACTGCCTAGGAATCAATCTCGATGGACATTTTTTTCGAGATCTCCATAACCAGCAAAATTGGTTCAGCGCTTTGGGCTTAAAGAGATAACAGACAGACAGACACACTGTCGCATTTATAATATCAGTATGGTACTAATTGTTGTAGTATCTATAAATAAAAGTTAACATTCTTTTCTTTTCCTACTTTGCAACAAAATAACCACAAATTCTAGATGAACCAAATTATAACATTGAGGGTTCGAATGAAACCAATCATAAACGAATAAAAGGAAGTTAATAGCCAGAATAATGGCCGTCAAAGTTTACGGGCAATTACGGGAAATGCGATTAATGTGGCCCAACTTTTAATTTTAAAACTTTTCTTGCGGGAAATATTATGGCACTTATCAGAAAAATGTTGAGTGTATGCGCGGCGAGTGGCGACCCAATCAAGAAATTCCGTAACGAATTATTATTATTTTTAACAAAAAATTAAAACCGACTTCCAAGGTAAAAACAATATTAACATTAATATGAACTAAAAAGTATTAAATAATTTTTGCTATCTAATAGTGCCTTTTTCCGAATTCGGCTAAACCTCAACTATTTCTGTACTCAATCTTCATTATTTTGAAGTCGGTACCAGATAGCTGAATCTTCAGTCCTCTGACAGAATATTTGAAACTTTTGGAACTGGCACCGACTTCAAAATTATGAAGATTGAGTACAGAAATAGTTGAGGTTTAGCCGAATTCGGAAAAAGGCACTATTAGATAGCAAAAATTATTTAATACTTTTTAGTTCATATTAATGTTAATATTGTTTTTACCTTGGAAGTCGGTTTTAATTTTTTGTTAAAAATAATAATAATTTCACTCTTTTTAGTTACACTGGTAGGTAAACCTTCGCGTATATTTTACGTATCTTATTACAATTTGTTAAGAGTCACAGTTCACACTCACAAAATAATATATTATCAGTGAAGTGAACATATTGTGCTAAGTAATTTAACAATTTTAATACTTCAAACCCCAAGCGGTCACCGGCGATTGCGATAACAATAGAAAGGCTATTGTGTCTCGTTTTTCCACGATCGAAGGATCTATCAGATATAAAACTGTATAAACTTGCATTGGATGTAGCGTAGCTACTCATCTAATACCAAAAATTATTTATTTGGCAAAACAACGTTTGCCGGGACAGCTAGTAATATAATATTATCATAATTATTGACAGCTGTTCTTGTAATCAAGAATTCAATTTCAAATCCATTCAAATCGATACTTAGTGCGCCATCTATCGATTAATAAGTATAACTAATTAAAAAGACACTTATTGACTTTGTTTTGTTTAAATGCTCTTTTTAAAATAACTTTATTTTAATTCTATATTTTGTCTATTAAAATTTTATAAAGTAGTTAGTAAAGTATTCGATCTGTATATAAAGTAGTAAAGTATATTCGATCTTCCGCCACTCGCCGCGCGGCGGCGCCGCGATACCGTCACCTCCGCGGTGCTGACCGCCGTCTATATTTAAACAAAGTGTTGTTATACAGTATAAAATTATTATTATTATTAGTATATCCACACCTATGCCTTGTACTATTATCTATTCTGTGCCATGAGACACTGGTGACCTTAACACGACGTGGTAATGATGAAGACGATGATGATGATGATGATTATGATGATGAATATGAGTTGCATAGGAGCATATGCTTTCTGTTCTTAAAACAACGCCGAAACTCCCAAACGTGTATCTATAAGGAGTCAGGAGTTCTCTCAGCATCTTCGAAACCATGGTATACCTTGACCCAATATTTGACTTTTTGGTAGCATATTCTTAGTACACTTCACATAAAACCAAAATCACCATATGTTTCCATATAAATTTCGAGGAGTTCCCTCGATTACTCCTGGATCCCATCATCAGGTCACCACTTTGTGAACATGGTACCAAATTGGAGTAAAACCAAATACAACAAAGCAAAAATTTCGAAAATCGGTTCACAAACGGCGGAGTAATCGTTGAACATACAAAAATAAAAAAAAATAAAATAAAAAAAAAAATAAAAAAAAAAAAAAAATATCCACAGCCGAACATATAACCTCCTCGTTTTTTGGAAGTCGGTTAAAAACACCCAACATTCGTCTAACGTCGTTTCAGTTCGACAGAATTCGCCTCAGTGTGGCTTCCATGTTAATAAATTGGTATTACTTTGGAAGCTAATATTATCATGAGTATAATAAACAAAAATAGAAACTTTAAAACGGGGAAAAGAATGTTGATATACTGAAGATGCTGTATTTTTATAATAACTTTGTAGCTTTCAAATAATGAGTTTATAAGGCTCTAAATACGGTAAATTTCGGAATCTCCGCAGGGGAAGCACTTTAAAGAACTAAAAAATAGTCTCCGAATGTACTCAAAGAAGAATAATTCAAGCGAATGATCTGAAATTAGATACTACTACGTTCTAATCCTATGCTACTACCTACTCGAGTAAACCTTTAGTGATTAATAGCTTTGTCCATACTGGGCCTTTTTTTATTCATCAAGGGCATGCGTTATAGCGCAGTCAACAGCGAACGTGAGGCATGCCCGTGACGCGCGTTGAAATCGTAGCGCTCGCTTGATGACACTTTTCTTTCAACGCGGGTAGATTTTGATGCATTCAATTATTGAATATGCCAAACGAAAGTTGAATAGAAAGAAGATGATGAAAATTGAAGATGAAATTGCATAATGTGGACATAGCTAATGATCACGATGTTTGAAACCTACAGTTGACTTTTAAACTTCAGCCTCACTACGGTCAATACGTCCAAAGTTTAATTCGTTCCGATCACCGTCAGTTAGGTCTTACTTAGGATTAGCCGACGGCACTAAGTGACTAACTACAAATCGAACTTCGAACTTAAATTAACTATTTAGTATAAATTAGCTAAATCCATTTGGCTTTACATGGTAATGTAAAGCCGGTGAGGGTATTTTTAGTAATTACTAATTAGCTTAAGGGCCTTCCCTACGGAGAATCCGTAATTTACCGTATTTAGAGCCTTATAAACTCATAAAAAACTGCAGAGTTATAATAAAACACAGAAATAATCTTCAGTATCTCAACATTCCTTTCCACGTGTTAAATTTTCTATTTTTGTTTATTAAACTCATGATATTATAAGCTTCCAAAGTAATGCCAATTTATTAAAATTCAAGCATACATTCAGAATCTCCTTAGTATATTTACATATTACTTTTATTTGAAACGAGCTTTTGCCCGCGGCTTCGCCCGCGTTAAGAAGTATTATTATATATAAACTTTCATCCCCTATTTGGACCCTTTGGGGTGGGAATTTATCAAAATCCTTTCTTAGCGGATGCCTACGTCATAACATCTACCTGCATGCCGATCCGTCCAGTGGTTTGGGCTGTGCGTTGATAGATCAACATGTCAGTCAGTCACCTTTGAGTTTTATATATATATATATATATATAAATATATATATATATAAAACTCAAAGGTGACTGATATATATATATATATATATATATATATATATATATATATATATATATATATATATATATATATATATATATATATATATATATATATATATATATATATATTGTAGTGTATATTGTTCTTTATTATCGTAAATGTGCATGCTCCTTAATGATGTCTTATTTATATTTTTATATTTTCATTTTTTTATTATTGTTCAAGTACGTTGTTTTCCATATTGTAATAATTATGTGTTTTTTTGAATTAATAATAAATTGGATCTTGACCCAACCAGTCGTTTCCATTGACCATTCCCCATCTCAAAGTGGCTGACCATCGCCACACCTCATGGCGACCCTGCCAGGATAGATTGACTGGAAAATCTACCATCGCACTATCAAGATCGTGATCCTGCCATCTAAGCGACCATTGGCGTTTGAATAATATTATGGGCAAAACGCAGAGCCGAGAGCAAGTTGTGATTGCCCAGACTGCTGGAGGCGACAACACCGCGAGGGCTGCAGCGGAGCACATCAACACCAACAACATCCTCCTGTCCATCATATGCGCCTGTATGCTGCTGGCTGTCCTTGTGGGGTTCTTCTGGCTGTACAAGAGGCTGCACACTGGCTGGATGCAGAGGCAGATGCGGAATGAAGCCCTGGAGCGAGTCCTGTCCCGCCTGAGCTACCGTCGGCGTCGAGAAATTCAGGAAGGTGCGCTGGACGAGTCGAAGGTTTAAAACCAATCAGGTATAAAACTGTTATGAGTATAATAGTGTTATGGATTTAATAATAATATTTTTTTTTATTATTATTATTGTGGGTTTTTTTTGCGCTAATATGTACACTTAAATATAGTGATTAATTCATTAATTTTGTAGACAGTTAATTAAGATTATGAGTATAGAATTAGAATTATCGAGGATTTATGAACAGTTAAATTATTATAAGGATTATATTACTAAACTAGGACCTTCCAGAAGAGTAGGTAAAAACTTTGAGAGTAAGGTTTCAGAATCTAAATGTTTGTATAGAGATTTTAAAAATATTTTGAATAATTTGCCTGAAAATATTTCTAATGAATTGTTAATTTTGTGTTGCTCTATAGAAGAATGTTATTCTAAAATATTAAGTTTTGAAAGTAGTTCTAATTTAGTACCGGAAAATAGTTTGTCGACAAAAATGACGACTGAAAAGTTTGATTTGAAAACGGCTGTTAGCCTTCTACCAAAAATGAATAATGATGAAAATGTAACTCGAGAACTAATTGACTCGATCGAATTATACGATTCAATGCTCGATGATAATGGCAGGCAATTATTAATTAAATTTGTTTTAAAAAATAGGTTAACTTATGGTGCAAAGATGCGTTTAGCTTCTTCATATAATTCGGTCGAATTGTTGTTAAAAGATATGCGAACATATTTACTAACTCGCAAATCCGACACCGCTCTACAGTCTTGTTTACAAAAGGCTAGGCAAGGGGAAAAGTCTGTAAAGGAGTTTGGCGAAGAAATTGAGAAATTATTTGTAGACCTAACTATTTCACAGGCAAATGGGGATGAAAATGCATACAAGGTATTGAGTCCCCTCAATGAAAAAAACGCTATTAAATGTTTTTCGGATGGTTTGAGAAGCCAACGGTTATCGACAATTATCGCAGCTCGTAACTTAACATCTTTAAAAGATGCTATCAGAGTAGCCGAAGATGAGACAGCCTCAACTTCGGAGCTCCAATTTATGTCGTATCGCCAACCTCCTCGTTTTAATAATAGAAATCGTTTTTATTTTAGAGGTCGTGGATTTCGGCGACAGAATTATTATAATTACTTTCCAAGCAATAGGGAAATGTCGCAATCTCAGTCGCATCAATTTCCAACTTCGTCGAACTTCGCGGGGCGAGGAAGCCGCGGCGCGCGCGGACGTGGCGCGGCCGCATCGAGTTACGGTGCACAAGCAAGGTATGTACGGGGTAATCGAGTGCATTTCGCAATGCATTCTAATAATAACGAGCATTTAAATAATTGTTCGACTAATTATGAGTATCAGGGTTCGAATCCCGAGCCGGTAAATGAAAATGATCCGGAAATACCGGACGAGTTTTTTCGTTCCTAAACAAGTTTTAGTTTGTGATAGTATTAATTGGGTAAATTTATGTCTTAATACGTTACAGTTAGCATTTTTAGTTGATACAGGGGCCTCATTGTCGGCTATTAAGTATGAACTAATAGATTTGACTGCTTTAGAGTTACACTATTGCGATTTGAATATTCACGGTATAGGAGGAACTTTAAAATCATTAGGTTATTTTTATTTAAATTTAAGTTATGATGGTATATGTTTTAACCATAAATTTTACGTTTTTAAAAATTTACCATGTAAGTCGATAGGTATATTAGGTCAAGATTTTATTAAACGGTTCGGTGGCGTTATAGATTATGAAATGGACACCCTGTCGCTTAAAACCGCGCAGCGTAAAGTAACTTTACCTTTGAATTATTACGATAATTATACTTTTACTGTTGAACCGCGATGTGAAGTTATCAAATATATTCCTACACGTATTAATTACGATTGTGTAGTTTACCCTAGGGAAATTAAAAAGGGTATATTTTTAGCAAGTGTAGTCGCTCGGCCGAAGAACGGTAAGATTCCTGTGCGAATATTAAATACAACTGAGGAGGAAGTTTCTTTATACTTAAATCAGCTCGAGGTGGATAAATTGGAAAATTATAATTTTTGTAAATTTGACAGGCCGAACGTTAATGTAGATAGAGTGAAAACGATATTTTCTTTACTTAACTTAGGTTCATATTTAAATAAAGAGGAGCAATTATCAATCGAACAAATTTGTGCGAAATATCCGGACATTTTCCATCTACCTGGTGACAAGCTTAGCGTTAACAACGTGTACGAGCAGTCTATTCGCTTAAAAAATAACGCTACTCCTGTCTACAAAAAACAATATAGAATTCCGTTTGCACAAAAAGACGAACTTAATAGGCAAATTGATGGTATGTTAAAAGATGGGATTATTGAAAAAACTAGTAGCGAATGGTCTAGTCCTCTTTTACTAGTGCCAAAAAAATCAGATCGTAACGGTAAACCTCAGTGGAGAGTTGTTATAGATTACAGACAATTAAACGAAAGATTGCAGGACGACAAATTTCCTCTTCCTAATATTACTGACATATTAGAGTCCTTATCGGGTGCTATTTTGTTTAGTCATTGTGATTTAAGTCAAAGTTATTACCAGTGTAATTTATCAGAGGAGTCTAGACAGTATACTGCATTTACCACAGACAAAGGTCAATACCAAATGTGTAGATTGCCCATGGGACTAAAAATTAGTCCATCTGCTTTCAGTAGGCTGATGACTGTTGCCATGTCGGGTCTCAATTATGAAAAATGTATAATTTATTTAGATGATTTAATAATATTTGGCAGAAATTTAGCAGAACACAATAAAAACTTAATGTCAGTTTTCGAGCGTTTGAGAAAAGTGAATTTAAAATTAAATCCTCTTAAATGTGAATTTTTAAAGCGACAAATTCTTTACTTAGGTCATACGATATCGGCGGACGGAATTTTACCGGACCCAGAAAAAATAAGAGTCATTGAAAGTTATCCGACACCGACATGCGCTGACGATGTCAAGCGTTTTGTTGCATTTAGTAACTATTATAGAAAATTTATAAATAACTTTGCAGCGATAGTTTTACCCCTAAATAAATTATGTAGGCAAAAAGTTCAATTTCAATGGACCGCAGAATGCCAAAATGCTTTTGATACTCTGAAAAACTTGCTTTCTAGTCCCCCTGTTTTAGATTATCCAAATTTTTCTAGTAATAATAAATTTATTTTATGTACAGACAGTTCTGGTTTCGCTATAGGCAGTGTGCTCAGTAATTCAAACGATAGACCGATTGCATACGCTAGCCGATGTTTAAACAAGTCTGAGTTGAATTATGCCACGATAGAAAAAGAATTACTAGCCATTGTGTGGTCCATAAAATATTTTAGGCCGTATTTGTACGGTAAAAAATTTGTTATAAGAACAGATCACAGACCTCTCCTCTATCTCTTTAATATGACAAATCCGTCGAGTCGTTTAACTAAATTTCGACTTTTGTTAGAGGAATATGATTTTACAGTTGAATACGTTAAAGGGAAAGATAACGTAGTCGCTGATGCGTTATCTCGTGTATCAATTACATCAGACGATTTAAAAGAAATGAATAGTAAGCTAATGTGCGTTGTTACTCGCGCTCAATCGAAGAAAATGAACAAATTACCGGATTTGACCGACACCTTATTAGATAATACTAATATTAGGTCTCAACCTAAAATTGTAGAGGTATTAAAGAAAGTTGAAATGGATGTAGAGTTAATTATATTACCAGAAAAAAGTTTACGAACAATATTTAATAATAAAGATTTAAAGATTGTCTTATCACAAAATAATAATTTTGGTTACTGTGAAAATAAAAATAATTTATATGCAAGCTCATGTTCTTTATCGGGAAACTCGCGAGACGATTTTCTGAAAGAAATGGCATCATTTTGCAATAAATTAAATATAAAAGAAATCGTTATGGTTAAAACGAATAAAAATAAAAAAGTTATAGAGATTTTATCAAAATATATTGCCTAAAATCCACATGGCTTTTCTAGAATTTGTGTAGTAAAAGACGTTCAAAGAATTTATTCTGACGAGGAAAAGAAAATAATAATGAACGATTTTCATTTATTGCCTAGTAGTGGCCACGTTGGTGTTAGAAGAATGGTAAATAATATTAAGAAATATTATTATTGGCCATCATTAGAAAAAGACGTTAGGTGCTATATCGAGAAGTGCAATAAATGTCAGACACAAAAATATACTAAAATTCATAAGCAACCCTTATCTATAACAACCACAGCATCATCGTCATTCGAAAAAGTTTTTTTTGGATATAGTTGGCCCATTAGATAGAGACGATTTAGGGTTCATATACATTTTAACACTACAGTGCGAGCTAAGTAAATATGTCGAGGCGTATCCTTTAAAAACAAAAACAACCACGGAGGTCGCTAAAACGTTTGTCGAAAATTTTATTTTAAGATATGGCATTCCGAAAGAAATAGCCAGTGACAGAGGTACTGAATTTATTTCAAAAACAATGTCAGAAATGTGTAAACTTTTAAATATAACTCAAACTATTGCAACTGCTTATCATCATCAGAGCATTGGATCTTTAGAAAACTCACACAAAGTTTTAGGTGCCTATTTACGTATACAAACCAATAATAATCCTTCTAATTGGAGTTCCTGGTTACATTATTGGTGTTTTTCATATAATACTACAGTACATTCAGAAACTAAGTATACTCCTTTTGAGTTAGTGTTTGGCCACATATGTAGATTACCGAATAACTTATGCAATGATGTTGAACCATTATATAACTTTGAAAACTATGCTATAGAATTAAAATACAGATTACAGAAAGCACAAAAGGATGCAAGGAACAATTTAATTTTAAGTAAATATCGCAGGAAGTGTAATTATGATACATCTATTAATCCTATTTTTTATAAACCAGGCGATACATTGTTATTAAAAAATGAAACAGGTAATAAGTTGGATACTTTATATACAGGTCCATATATTGTAGTGGAAGATATGTCACCTAATGTTAAAATAAGTTTAAATGGTAAGCATGTTATAGTACATAAAGATAGAACTAAGTTGTATAAGAAACCATAGTTTGTAAAAAAAAAAAGGCATTTTTTTTTTGTTTTACTAAGGGGGGTGGTGTAGTGTATATTGTTCTTTATTATCGTAAATGTGCATGCTCCTTAATGATGTCTTATTTATATTTTTATATTTTCATTTTTTTATTATTGTTCAAGTACGTTGTTTTCCATATTGTAATAATTATGTGTTTTTTTGAATTAATAATAAATTGGATCTTGACCCAACCAGTCGTTTCCATTGACCATTCCCCATCTCAAAGTGGCTGACCATCGCCACACCTCAATATATATATATATATATATATATATATATATATATATATATATATATATCATAAACTACATATTCCCCGTTTTAATTTTTTAGGTCAATTTTGAACTAAGATAAGTAAATAATAGGGGTTTGGCGCGATCTCGGCAACGCGGTCAAGGTCGTTTGCTCGGGGGACGGCCTTAAATGTTACATTTGCAACAAGTTACAAGACAGTCTTGTATATATTTATATATTATAATATTATTTGGTTTCTCGTCAACGATAGAAAGTTTTTTTTTTTATTTTGTTACTCTCGCTGTAATTCGAGATTGGCTGAACCGATTTGGCAAAATTTTGTCTTAAAATGATCTAGGACATCCAGGAAATGTTTGTAAGTGTCCCGAAGTTCACCGGGATATCTTGTTTTCTAATAATTTTATTTTTTGAACCACGCACTAGAATACAATAGCATTTCCAAGAATCCCCGATCGAAGGATCAAATACTTTATCGCCTAGTCACGTTGCAATATGACCTGAATATCCTGAGACTGTAACATAGAATATCCGTGATAGTAATTTCCGAATTTGAAACATGTCACATACAGGAAAATGAGCTAGGATCATCAATTTAAAGCGATTAGTCAACGCCAATACCAAATATAACCTCTAGATTTAACTGCATAGTTTTTAGTAACTGTGTAGCTATAAATAAAAATTATATAAGTCGAAAGAGATTATTAATATCATATACATAGAGTAAAACATATCCAAATTCGGTTAGGGAGGCCACAATTGCGTGATGTATTGCTATTTGCGGTACGTTGCGTTGTTGCAACGGAATACGTATTCCATTGCGGAGCCGTGCGACAACACAACGCAAGACGGTGACTCAGCGTAACGCGTGTTTCACCTTCCACTTTACCTCTTATTCTATCAAAACGTTAAGCTAGCAACGCATTTAAGGCTTCTCTCGCGAAAAAAGCGTGCAGATGAAACCACTTTTCATCGGCATTAACAGAGAAATTAGATCTGAAAAAAATAATTAGTAATCTACATGATATGATACGTAACGTGGTTTTGCCATATTTTTTCTATCGGTATCACATAATAAAGAAATAAAAAACCAAATCACCTCCAAATCGTTGAATGAAACCACTTTACTTCTTCATTATTTATCAAAATAATATATAAAAAATATCTACTGCTTTGCAATACATAAGTTGATAATTTGGCTTTTTCACTTTTTTGAAATATGTATTATATTAAGCCTTAAAAAGGTTTTTTCTCGTATTTCGCCCTATCATGGACGCGGCGAGCGTCGTAACCGCCACCGTACAAGGCGCGCTGTTATGAATGTTATTTTAATGTCATTTACGTCGATATTCGCACTGACTGACAATGATCAAGGTCATTGGCGGATAATATAGAGGCCTGACATAATATGAATAGAACCGCTGCAGCTGCAGCGAGGCACCGTAATGGTGGCCATACACCAATCGGCATGACGTTACCGATTGGATCAGTTAGAACTGACCGTGTATGGGAGTGGATTGGCATGACTCATGCCATTAATCCACTACCACACACGGTATGTTCTAACTTCTAAGTGATCCAATCGGTAGCGTCATGCCGATTGGATGATAGGAAGGATGGTGTATGGCCACCATAACACAACGGAGCTTTTTAGGGTTCCGTAGTCAACAAGGAACCCTTATAGTTTCGATCTGTCCGTCCGTCTGTCCGTCTGTCTGTCTGTCTGTCTGTCTGTCTGTCTGTCTGTCCGCGGTTTTACTCAGAGACTACCTACCTACAAAGCTGTAATTTGGCATAAATACACAGACTAAATGATGGCAACAAAATGGTACGTGAAATCGTAAAAAAATAATTTTTTTTCTGGTACCTCCCGTATACATCAAGCGGGGATGAATATTTTTTTTCGCACCCACCCCATCGTGTGGGGTGTCGTTGAATAGGTTTTTAAAAGTATTGCGAGTATTTATAGATCATTTTCCGAGTTAGGGATCCGTTCGTGAAATATTAAGTTTTAAAGTGGAAAAAATCGTTAGAGTCCTGTGTCCCCCCATTCTACCAGCTTGGTTCTGGTTGGTTCTGGAAATGTGAAAAAATTCTCCGGAGTAGGAAATATGCTGAATTTAAAAGGAAAACTATCACGGCTGAGAAGACTTCATAAGTTATTGCGTAATAGTCGATTAACTAAAAAAAATGTATTCGGC
Source organism: Polyommatus icarus (assembly GCA_937595015.1). Classification (NCBI taxonomy): domain Eukaryota; kingdom Metazoa; phylum Arthropoda; class Insecta; order Lepidoptera; family Lycaenidae; genus Polyommatus; species Polyommatus icarus. The sequence continues at coordinate 16,847,443 of OW569335.1, forward strand.
GAAGTATAAAGGAACTTTTCGTTCAAATTCCTTTGAAAGTAACTGAGATGATGTTGTTAGTAGTGTAAAACACGCTATAAATGTACGTTCATTGACCATAAAAAATTGACAAAAACTAGCGGTACTACGGAACCCTATATTGCGCGTGGCCCGACACGCACTTGGCCGGTTTTTCTTATTTTATTACTTTTTACGCAGAAACGACTAAGCAAATTGGTTAGGGTGTGATGGTAGTAAAAAAATTCACGATACGGTCTCAATGTTTTGTCATAATCATCAAAAAATGTGTGCTTTGAAACGATCAGCTTAAGCTAGATCTAGAATTAAGTATGTATTAATTCTAAGCTTCTTTAGATCTAGCTATAAAATAAGGCTTATTGTCAAGGTATAACGTGAAACCCTATATCTGAAAACGTAATATGTTAAGCTGGAGCAAAGCTTAAGTTAACTTACAAGCATAAGCGCATCCAACGCAATGTTTTTCGAGTCTATTGGGGTGTTTTTAATTTATTGAATCCATACTTCCATACTAATATTATAATTGTGAAAGTATGTCTTTCTGTAAATCTGTAAACTCTTGACGCCTAAACCGCTGAACCGAGTTTCATCTCGCGGTGTAGCCGTAAACCGCGCTTTCGGCGGACGCATAAAAACCAGTGCTAAGTACTCGCATACGGTTTTGCTCGATAGTTTTACTCCGAATTGAAGGAAATGATATATTAATTGACATATTTAATTCCATCGAGCCGGCTCGAAGCGAGCCTTCGAGCTGTCAGTTTTGCGGTCCACATGGTTATTGCTCGATTTGAAGTAAAACTATCGAGCAAAACCGTATGTCAGTACTTAGCATTATTAGGCACCTATAAAACTTGGCTAGCTGTTTTCAAGCAATTGTTAAAAAAACAAAATTAATTCAAACTATCTTTTCAATTTTCAAAATTCATACACAATAAGTATTTTCAATTTTGCCATCGAAATAATTGCAGTACGTGACTTGCGCCAAATGACGCCAACGTAATCCTAACTTTGACATTTTGTACGACTACCCTCAACCTCAAGGGAATTTGTATCGAAATATCAAATATATAGAGTTAACATTTGCGTGAAATGAACATGAAAAGTATTACTGTGAAACATTCTAGAAATTATATTGTGGTAAACTTATATAAATACCCGACAGACGTTGTTATTAACAAGCCGAAGACGAAACCGAACCGAGATTCGAGCTACAAGAACTAGAGAACTCTAGTCCTTTTTTATTACCTCGATCGTGGGAATGGTAGACATAACATTTTAAACTTTCGCGTTCCATCATAATTAAAACTTATTATTCGGGACTTATATAAGTCCCGAATAATAAGTTTTAATGGTAGACATAATAGATTTTCAATTGTTATGCGGCACCCGGGTGCCGCTTCGTGTTTGATGGGTCAATACTCAATATGCGAGATTGCTAGCACGAATAGACTCTACCGGATCAAAACACGGCCTCCAAGAAAACTGGTACCGTCAAGCCATGCTTGGTTGACGAATGACGGCCACATAAAGGCATAATTGATTATTGACATGACATTATGACATGTTTACAGTTAACTTGACTTCAATTTTAAAAAAAGTATGTCATGTAATATATTATTTTGTCAAAATCTTAATTAAAAAGTTAAGTATTCATTAAATCTCTCTGAGTGCAGCCGTTGATAAGATAAGGAAGCGTAGTATAAGTTTCGAGTACATATACCTATAATATTATGTCGTAGGATGATTTGATAAATCGAATTATCGCGAAAATTCTAGGGACTTCGCGATAACACGGATAATTAATTAGACAATGGTGATTACATTTTTCAAACTTACTGACAAAAACTCATCTTAATATTATGTTACGTTACTTCCTCTTCTACACGTAACAGGCTGCTCTACCTCCGTCTTACCAGGCCTGTCCCACTCGCGCCTGTAGGCATCGAACTGTAAGTCTAAGTACCCCGCTAGGGGAGCACTTCAGTAGCACAGAGTACTTTTTTATGTTCAGTAGGGACTCACAGGCGAGCGGTGACGCGCGCGCACGAGTTTTTACTTTTTAGTTAATCGTTGCATGCCTACCTGCGTACTTATTCATTCGCTGTCACAGAATTGATAAATTAATCAGATCACAATGGACAATAAAAAAAGGGCAAAGAAATATTGCGCGGTGTTTAATTTTCTTAACACGGTATGTGAATCAAATATAATACAACTAATATATATTCTGTGGTCTTACTAATTTTCGATCAGGTCAGAGAATAACAACGCTATCTTTAGTGGTTTTTCACTTCAATAAATTACCACTTTTCAGCATTCACCAGCGGAAATTTTTCGTAGCAATGTTTTAAAATGTATTTTTTACTTCAACGGTTTTATGGTCTTGCAATTTCCAAATGCTAGTAAATTTATAGCTGGACATCTAAACAAGCGCTTAAGGTTTTTCCAGGCTTTCTTATCTTTTGATTTTGAGCCAATTCCGTTGTGCCAAGAGATATAAAATGTTACTTTATAGTTTTTATCGCTAGAATTAGCTACCTGGATATCAGGATACCTAGAACTTAATTTTATTATGCATCGCCTTATTTGATTTTTATTCAAACTGACATAAGTTTAAAAAGTCTAATTAGGTACTAATATAAAAAAAAATACTTAAACATTGTCGTTAAAACTCAGTGGCAAAAAATACCTAAGAAACTTTTTTGTATGCAAATTGATTTATACTCGTTGCATTTAACAATGAAAGGATTTTTAATGTCTTGATCAGCCTAATAAATGAAAAAACTAAAAAAATAAACAAAAGGATTGCCGAAACCCGGGATCGAACCAGGGACCTTTAGATCTTCAGTCTAACGCTCTCCCAACTGAGCTATTTCGGCCGTAAACGATGAACTGAAATTACGCAACACAATATCATGTTTAAGTTTTTTATCATAATCGAATTGATGATAATCATGATTGATTACTACTTATAACCGGTTGAAAACCGGTTACCAAACTTTTCTGAGTGACAAGAAGACAGACAAATCACATAAGCAAAGAGTTTTATTGTCAACTAGAATCTAGATGACTCGGTGAACTTCCTATTAACATTAACCTTCTAAGTATTCCCGAAACTTCTACGAATAATAGTAATTTAAGACTAAAATAAGCCAAATCAGTTCAGCTATTCTAGCTAAAAAGCGAGGCTAATAAAATTGGAATTTGATTTTTATTTAAATACGACACACAGAACCCACAGAACCAAATTTATATCTAATAGTAGGTACATTTAAAAGTGTCGTGTCTACTTACAGCGAAGGAATATAAAGTAATTTTCTCAGTATTATCCAAACAACTTTTATTACAGCGTATGTCAATCAATCAAATTCATTCAATTTGATGGCAAACTTTGATGTCTATGTTTCGTGACTAGTAAAACCTTTTCGTAGCGTACAAGAGGAAAAATAAATTACCAGCAAAAGCTGACCTCCCTTTGCATAGAAGCTTCTTGCTTATAGAGATCAAGTTATTTACAAATGTTAGGTATTATAAGTATAGTGTACAAAATAGAAAATAATATTATAAAGGAAATAGAGTAAGCCGTTAATATTTCTTTATGAAGAGATTAAGAGGTGTGATCTATAATTAGATATTTAAGGCAGAAAGAGTATAAAGACATACGGGTGAAGCCAATCGAGCGTAATTTGTGAGTTGTGAGTTGCAGAATTTCGGTCGCGTTAATATATTTTCATACAAATCATGACTCACAAAATTACGCTCCTGTGAATCTACACTGTAGAATAGTATATATATATATATTATTTAAGTTACCTTAAACTGAAAAACTACATTAAATCCTGTTAAAGTTATACGATAGCATAGCACACACTTTGCAAAAGGTACATAGGGCTCGAATCGCAAATTTGGTGCAACATTCTTTATTATTAACCCTAATGTATACATTAATAGTTATATATAGGCTGAATAAATAATATCACATTAACATTCTGTATACAGGATGTTAATATTGTGATATTATTTATTCAGCCAACCACAGGGTAATGTATGTATATCATAATTATCTTTAACTAGATTACGCCCGCAACTCCGTTGCGGCAAAATTAGTTTCTCGCGCGTGAACCGTACATTTTCCATAAAAAGTATCCTATACATGTGCTTTCCCGGGACTCAAAGTATCTCCATGCAAAATTTCAGTAAAATTTCAGCAGTTTGGGCGTGAAGATGAAACAGACAGACAGACAGGCTCACTTTCGCATTTATAGTATTAGTATGGACATCTGTTAGACGAAGTATAGAACCTTTGTTGACTTGCAAATTATCCATACTAGTAATTAATCTGGGTACAAAGGAAAAATCTAGTATAAAAAGGTTTTCTTCGTGTCTATGGATTTGACTAAAGAATTTCAGTTATTCAACGCTGTCTTTGCCAATTTTCGCAACGTATAGACGAAAACCGTAAAAGAAAAATTATGAAGAAAAAAGTACTTTTAACAGAGCAAATTTAAAAATAAAGATGCAATGAAGAAGAGAAGAGAAAACATCAAGACGTTAGTATTAGTTTAAATAAAACTAAGATAATATATTTAGGTCAAATTATAAAGAAAAAGGACATGAGTTACTTTTAGTGTCTAACTCTAAACACACTAGACCGAAGTTCCGCGGCGGAAGTTCGGCATGATTCCGCCTGCAACCGTTATTCCGTTATTTATACAAATTGCAGTAGGTATGCATGTTCTAACAAATTTTCTCCGCGCAAAGTCGCAAACATATTTTGATCTCTACTTTTCAAGATTTCATAAAAATAAAGAAAATGTAAGTGCACTCCACATACGATTCAATATAATATTCGCTACACAAAAGTATTATTTCTTGAAACTCTTGTTCGAAATATAAAAGGGGTTACAGTTCTCGTTCCTACATTTTTCTCATTTACTTAATAGACTGTTGCGTTTAAGCGTTTGTTAAATACGAGCATTTATAGACGACCTCTGTGGCTCAGTTGGTTGAGTGTGTGGACTCAAGTCGGGAGTCGCGGGTTCGAATCCCACGGACGGAACAAAAAGTTTTCAAATGTGTAATATATATTACATAATATCATCATAATTTATTAAAAATCTTAAATATTATAATATAGTACCTATAAGAAGCATTAAATATATTTCCGTTGTCTGGTACCCGTAACATAATTCCTAAAGGAAATTAGCACGGGGCCAGACTGACGTGGTGTGAAGCGTCCATAGAAAAAAAATGTATGCTTGCCAACAATGAGTTTATAAAAATTATAATAAAAATTATAATTATAAAGCAATATCATTGCTTACCAACGAAATAACTATGTATTTCCGTTTCACTTCTACCGGAGGCAACCAGTGTTCTTTTTACTCTAAGTTTGTTTTTTTATTAATTCTAAATACGTACGTCACTTTGTATTGAAAAACCGAAAGTAAGCCGATTATAAATATTTCCCTAATATTAATCTTGTTAGAGTAAGGCGATTATCTTCCTACTAATTTGCATATTTTTGTAACGACGCGATCCCAACACCTGATGCGTATAACGTTAAAAATAAAATTATGATAATTTATTTCAAGAACCCGGATATTATTATATTTTAGGAGTTTTAGGTTTTTCGTGCTGCAACAGCAGTATGCATCCATACTTATAGAAAAGCAAATTTTCCCGTCGATGATAATTATTGTCAACTGAAAAACAGTAGCCAGTCATGGTATTTTCTAGGTATTTTTAAAAACGCAACTTTTCTCCCTGAATGTTACGAATTTTCGATCAGGTCACGTGGACTAACGCTAGTTTAATACTTTTATGCATCCCCAAAATACCGCTAAAGAATTTTTCATTACAAAAAGTATACTTAATTTGTTTTCTCTGTACCTTCTTGCAAAACTAGTATTTGTAACAGTTTCTTAAGTGGCCGGGTACCCTCGAAATTCTCATACATACGTAATTCCAAAATCATTTTCTCATACGAAAATATTTAACATGTTTGAGTTGTTTTTCAGTTTAAATTAGTAATCATCTAGGTTCCTGCATAAAAATTTACTTCAAAATATTTAAACATTAAAAAAATTTTTTTGTTTTTAATTTTTTTTAGTAAATTTAGTACTTTATATTTAAACGCCAAAAAATAGAGTAAAACACTAAAAAATATTGAAATAAATAGTAAATTTACTACAAAATATTTAAATACTAAAAAATATTTTTAGTTTAAATATTTTGTAGTAAATTAACTATTTATTTATATATTTTTTTGTGTTTTACTCTATTTTTTAGTGTTTAAATATTCAGTAGTAAATTTACTAAAAAAAAATTTAAAGCAAAAAAAAATTGGGTTTAAATATTTTGAAGTAAATTTTTGTGCAGGAACCTAGGTAGATAGATAGATAGAAAATTCTTTATTTGTACAACTTAAAACTAAACATAAAAACAAAAACACAATATAAGAAAACTTTGTACAAATAGGCGGCCTTACTGCTTACAGCAGTTTCTGCCAGGCAACCTTTAGGTAATTACTATTTTAAACTGAAAAACAACTCAAAAATGTTAAATATTTTCGTATGAGAAAATGATTTTGGAATTACGTATGTATGAGAAATTCCAAGTGTACCCGGCCTCTTAACGCCCCATAATTATAAGGAGGGGCCGGTACTGTAATCAGTCCGATCGTTCGGATCAGACTGATCGCAGGCCGATCTGATCAAACTCGTTTTAAGCATTCCAGTATGTAAGCAGTCCGGTCGGTTCAGCCTGCAATCAGTCCGAGAAGCACGATCGGCCTACGATCGGTCCGAGTATCACGATCGGCCTTCGATCAGTCCGAGTAGCATGATCGGCATGCTATCGGTTCGATTTACACGACCGACCTTCGATCAGTCCGAGTAGCACGATCGGCCTGCGATCAGTCCGAGAAGCACGATCGGCCTACGTTCGGTCCGAGTATCACGATCGGCCTTCGATCAGTCCGAGTAGCCTGATCGGCATGCTATCGGCCTGATTAACATGATTGGCCTTCGATCAGGCCGATCTTAACGATCAGACTCCACTTATCCCCTTAGGCCTTAATTTTAGCAAGATATCGACATATTAAGTCATTAGTATTGGTTATTATCGTTAAGTGTTAACGGTAAGGATTATGAGTTGTTAGCTTCGGATTACAGTTTGATCCGATTAGCATTTAATTGGTTCATTAAATTTAAAATACAGGCAATTTATTCGCTAATAATTAATATACAGAGCCGTTTCGATTGATAGGCTACGTAATACTGAACCGATTTTAATAAAATTATGCTCATGAATACAGATTACAGGCATTAGTAACGTGGATTCTTTATAATATTACTAGATGACGCCCGCAGCTCTGTCGCGCCAAAATTCGTTTATCGCGCGGGAACAGTACATTTTTCCGGGATGAAAAGTATCTAATATCCTTTCCCGGGACTCAAAGTATCTCCATACAAAATTTTAGTGGTTTGGGCGTGAAGAGGAAACAGACAGACATACAGACAGATAGACAGACACACTTTCGCATAATATTAGTATGGATTATTTACAAAGTCACTGACACCGTCTGTTAAATAAATAAAAGTGTACAAACAACTTTTAATCAATCTAAAAACAATTTAACTTTTGTTAATATTTCTTAGAACGAGACGATAAAAACGGCGATTTATTTTTCAAGACAGACAAAGGTCCTTCGGGTGACTTTTCAATATTTTAATTTATGACAATGGATTCATTCTTTGATTGGAGAAGTCATCATCATCAGCGCCAGTCAGAAAGTTATGTCAACCGCTAAACAGGTGTTTTAATTTAAAACTATAAATACATAAAATATTTGAATAAAAACTATTCTAGTATCAATATAAAATGTAGATTATTTTATTTTTGTTTAAATTAGTATGAAAGATGAAGATACATATTTCAATTACCAGTTAGAATAGTAACCTATTGTTGCAAAAAAGGTTATTTATTAGCGTGATATGGATGAAAATCTGAAATAAATAAATTAGACGATTACAGCGTCATCGATAATTCGAATTTGAAAATAAATCCTTAACTGGTAGTCAAGTAAATTAAGGTCTTGAACGCCCTAGATTTTACACCAAGGGAAGTCTCAATTCAATCCTACAATTTATATTATTTTTGCCAATAATAAAATATCCGAATTCATGAGTCGACTGAACTGCAGTACTTTGATTTAGAGCTACGTGACGTTTACTTCGTGTACGGTGACCGTAAATACTGAAATATCGAGGACAATTAAATACGAGGAGGAAACAGACGTACAGGGTACTTCGTCAAACTGCAATCGACAGGGAAGTTACCGATTAAAAGGGATTATAATTTATACAGCATCTATATGTGCCAGTGCGTTTATATATTTTAGTTTTATAAACACAACAAAATTCTGCTGCAGATGTTAAAATTAATGTTAAATGGATTTTTCTCATTTAAATTATTTAGCAAATGAAAATGAAAACTATTATTAACAGTTACAGTGAACTTACTACTTACCTAACACTTATAGTGTTAATATTTTTTTTTTATTCAAACTTATCTTTTTACCTATTTTTTTTATTAAAACTTTTTATGTAAAAAGATAAGTTTTAATAAAAAAATTATTAACACTATAAGTGTTAAGTAAGTAGTATGTCCACTGTAACTGTTAATAATAGTTTCCATTTCATTTCTATTTAGAAAGATAGAAAAATATTTAGGTGCGTTTCCTTTGTTATTAAGAAATTATGGTCACCAGCAAGTCTAACAATGTTCAACATTTTCTACCGCGATCTGCGACTGTGCGATCATCGAAAATACATCAAACAGTCAATAATACCAAAGCACTTTTGTCATTTCTCTGGAAGCGACCACAATTTTAAATTTTTGGGGATAAATTATGGATTTCAAACGATTTTAATACTATTATAGAAAAATACTTACCGATATCTGTGCGTGTGCTGCCTTCTCAGGCAGCAGCTAGTAAACTGATTTGGATGAAAATGGTACGTTCATATTTAAAATCCCTTGAATTAAAAAAAAACTTGAAAGGTGTCGGGGACACCCGAAGTTCGAACTGAACGAAATTATTTCTTATGTTCAAAAAACCTGTATTCATATACACTAAAAAAAATTAATATAAAAAACGCCATCTATTGACGCCCAGGAATACTTACAATGCGTCGCTGTTTATTCTCAAAACGCCATCTAACTGACGAACGGCAATACTATCAACGCCCTTTGCCCCTACCATGCAGGTACTAATAAAAAAGTATCGAGGTCAAATCAAGGTAAAATATCGTTCTGCCTAGCCTTCTTTACGCCGAACTCGCGATAAGGAACTTCGTTCCAAAAGGATAGTTTTATTAACAGTCCCTGAAAAAAGGGTCCAGCTCAATCCGCGTTATACAATTTCCGAAAGCATATTTTAATAGTTCATTATAAAATTCAAGTTTCAATTTCAAACAACAATGCAGCTGTCTCGTCCATAAAACTTAGTTCTTCAAAAGACTTAAAAATTTAATAAAACTTGCCTATATTATATCAATTTTATGATCATTTTAAAGGATACCTCCGCATTATAAAGATCACAGCATTGCGCGACTCGGGGATAGAGCAGACGGACGACTTTTGATAAAATAAAGAAAAGAACGTGGTTAATGGTTATAAAAAAGACGTCAACGATTAATTATTTGACGCAAATTGATTGTACGACGCAATTTCATTGTGATGCATTGCGTCGTCCAAAATTTTTAATTCTGAATCATCATAAGCCTATAATTGCCGCCCACTACTGGACGTAGGCTTCCCCCAAGAAGCGTAAATTTTGAATTGTACGGCATATCGTATCATAATACTATCACTATTCTCCAGTCTCTTTCCATCAATTTCATTTCTAAAGAGAAAACTTCTGTTCACTCTTTTGGGGTGACTAAAATATTAGGTACAACGTATCAGACGTAACGTATGTAATCTTATTTTAAAATTGTATGACGAAAGTCGATTAGAGCGCCAATTATTAGAGAAAAAATAAATATTTACTTTATTGACTTTACACTTATATGACTTGTGTCAAAACTCGATATTTTTTTTCTACATAATATATTATAATATTACAATCACGTATTGGCCGCTCTCAGACAGATATTACACAATAGCTTTAACTTAATGACAGCTGCGTAACCATAGGGTGGCAGGGGCGAAAAAATGCCACGGGCCCCCGACCCAAAAGGACCCCGACTCAAGAGGCCGTGAGGTTAGAAATTTATACATTGATTGTACCCGTTTTATTATTAACGGAACGATTTTTACTTATAGGGCCCCATCAATTTGCCATGGGCCCCAGATGGTATAGTTACGCCGCTGCTTAATGACATAGTTAAGTTATCATTAAATGTCTCCAAGTGTGGCTATTACACCTATAATACGTTCAATAGTTTACATTCAATAGTAACGCCTCCGTGGTCTAGTGGTAAAGAGCGCGGCTCTTGACTCGGAGGTCGTGGGTTAGATTCCCGCGTTGGAAGCATGTTATTTCCAAGTTTGGTTAGGACAATGCAGGCTGATCACCTGATTGTCTGATAAGTAAGATGATCCATGCGTCGGATGGGCATGTAAAAAGTCGGTCCTGCGCCTGACCTCTCGCCAGTCGTGTCGGTCTGCCGTCCCACTGGGTTATGAGAGTAAAGGAATAGAGAGTGCTCTTGTGTACTGCGCACACACTTGGGCACTATAAAATTACTCCTGCGTAGCTGGCCTGGTTTCAATGAAACCGGCCACCGTCACCGAAACCAGTGTGGGAGCTATTAATAGTTTACAGTAGATACAAAAAGTCTGCAGTCTGCACCGACCAGGATGATAAACGATAATGAATACAGGACTCGGGAAAGTAATATTCGTATTGGATCTCGTGGCAGTTGTGTCGTTGTAACCCTGATATTGTTGTAAGCAACAAGACATTGCCCGCTACTTCTTTTATGCAAAAATGGCGTTTACAATTTTCTGGGGTAAAGAGACCTATCAGACAGAGAGCGATCACGCGTTCAAGCGATCTGCGTTCGAGCGGTCAGTCACACAGGAGGAATTTTGACGCGGTCAGAACGCCCCATGTATGAGTATCTCTATTTACCGTAACTAGCTGTTGCCCGCGACTTCGTTCGCGTTAACATAGTATAATAACAAACTTTTTGTGGTTCCTTATACAAAAGGTAAAAACGGGACCCTATTTAAGCAAATGTCAAACGCAAACGTCCATAAACTTTCATGCTTCTAACTCAAAAAATGACGGATTTTATTGAAACTTTCTACCCCAATTTCACCCCCTTGGGGGTAGAATTTCCAAAAACGCTTAAACACGTACCCATTCATATTTAATCAGTAACCTAAAAATAAAGTTTCATGTTTCTAACTCAAGAAATGACCGTGGAAATGACGGACTTTCATTCAAACTTTCAACCCCTATTCACCCCTTTCGGGGTAACATTTTCAAAATTCCTTCCTTAGTGGGTGACTACTCAATAAAACAACCCTACTCACCAAATTTCGTGGCTGTAACTTTAACAGTTTTTGCTCAGCGATGATGAATCAGTCAGTCAGTTAGTCAGTCAGTCAGTCAATCGGTCAGGACATGTAATTTTATAAGTATAGATAGATACAACAGTCAACACATACAGAACGCGAAACTGGCTGCTTGAACCGCGTGACCGCTCACTATCTGATAGGTCCCTAACTGTAATTCAATATTCATGCCTTTTCCCATTATTTAAACAAACTGCTCACGATTTTTTTTTTGTACAGATTTCTTATTAAAATACGCAGTATTTTCTATAACTAATCAGTACACTAGAAATACTCTGTCTTCGTTATTACTCTCAGAACCTAGTGCACACGACTAGCGAGAGATCAGGACCGACTTTTTACATGTCCATCGGACGCATAGATCGTCTTTCTTGAGACAGTCAGGCAATAAGCCTGCATTGTCCTTACCAAACTGACAAACAATTTTTTGTCATCTAAACACGGAGATCGAACCCACGACCAAGTCCCAAATCCAGTCCCAAATCCATGATTCAAAAACATGCCCATACAACTGGACCACAAAGGCGCCTTTCACTGTCATAGTACGGCAGGAATATTTTACATTTACCGCAAGTAAAAATACTACTTATTTACACTGTAGTAGTGTTAAGGCCGTCCCCCGAGCAAACGACCTTGGCCATACATTTGCCGCGTTGCCGAGATCGCGCCAAAACCCTATTATTTTTACTTATCTTAGTTCAAAATTGTCCTAAAAAAAATTTAAAACGGCGAATATGTAGTTTATGATATTGTCGATCTATTGGCGTGAGTTTCAAATCAAAGTAATTTGTAAATCCTAAGGAGATGCTGAATGTATGCTTGAATTTTAACAAATTGGTATTACTTTGGAAGCTGATATCATGAGTATAAGAAACAAAAATAGAAAATTTAAAACGACAAAAGGAATGTTGATATACTGAAGATTATTGCTGTATTTTTATTATACCTTTGTAGCTTTCAGATTATGAGTTTATAAGGTTTTAAATACGGTCAATTACGGAATCTCCGGACGGAACGCCCTTAACATCGCTACATGCATTGAGTTTAGTTTAATTAATTAAGAGCGCTATTTGTTCTGCAGCCACTTAGTTTGTTAAACAGATCCATTGCGGGTTACATTACTTTTATACGTGCTTCAGAAGTAAATGAAACACACACACTAGCCACATTTCTAATAAAGATTTTAGACAATATTTATAAAATATATACTGGGTCTCCTACTACTAAAGATATTTAGATAACATACTAGCTGTCCCGGCAAACGTTGCTTTGGCATAATATAAAGTATTTCGCCCATATTATTTTATTGAAGTGACTAAATAAGTGTGTCGCCATGGCAACGTCATCGCTCGCACAAACAATGGTCGCCGTCAGTCTCAGGTTGTAATAACTTACTGTTATTTATTCAACAAATGCACTTATCAATATATAAAGTACCCAGTAGCCGATTCTCAGACCTACTGAATATATTGAATATATATTTGGTCATATCAATCAATTAAGCCGTTTCGGAGAAGTTCGCACTAACATTGTGACACGAGAATTTTCTATATAAGACAACAGCTATATTTTATGGTCCGCTGTACTTCATGAGATTTTTGCATTATGCAAGACAAAGGCCTTGCCTTGTATCTAAGGCATAATTCTCTGTGTAAATATCTACACTAGTTTACCGCACCGGAACCGTACATTTTTTTGCTATAATTTTATCCCACACTCAAAGTACAAAGATTTCACGCGAATCGTTCAGCGAATCGCGTGAAAAGTTAACTGAACACTTAGGCTGCGTTGCACCAAAGGCGTGGTTAAAGTTAAAGTTAAGGTTAAAGTTAAATGAGGCGTCCTTAACTTTAACTTTAACCTTAACTTTGACCGGAGAAATTGACAGATGACAGCTGGTCCAACAAGGTTATAAATGAAGGTGGGCGGGGGCGCTGCTGGTAAAGGAGAACTGTTAAAAATGGCGTTTATGTATGATGATAGCGTTAGTTCCTTTTTTCGCCACCTGCATTTAAAACTTTGTCGAGCTCTATGGTTATGGTTAAATATGGCGTCTTGATGGCGTCCATTTTTAACTTTAACCAAAGATTTGACATTTTGCATTGGGGTAAAAGTTAAAGTTAAAGTCAAAGTTAGTTCGTGCAACCCACTCTTATTAAGACACAAAAACAACCCAAAAATCTTAATTTCGTGTAACATTTCTTAAGTTAATTATATACGAAATAAAGGCATTACAGGTCCCTTCCGACCTCTGACCTCAACCTCCGGAAATTCGATCCCACAATAACGACACAGGTGATGATAAATCAAAATGGTCCGGGAAAAATACAAAATTATATATTGACTGACTGCCTTTTGTTAGTACTTTAATGGCTAGTTGTGTGTGGTGAATAAATTTTACACTACTAGATGAGGCCCGCAAATCCGTTGCGCCCAAATTCGTTTATCGTGCGAGAACCGTACATTTTTTCGGGATAAAAAGGATCCTTTGTCCTTTCTCTGGACTGTAAGTTTGGGCGTGCGAGGTACAGGTACAAGTTTAGACAAATAGACAATAAGATCTAAGACAGACACACTTCACATTCATAATATTAATCCTTCGATCGTGGATTCTTAGAAATCTATTGTTATTCTATGTTGTCTCGCTCACCGGTGAGCTTATGGGGCTTGATGGGTTAAATCTATGTCTACCAAAAATTAACTTATCTTTAGGACGTTTTTTTCGTCTTCACAGTAAGGATTAACTTATCCTTACTGTGAAGACGAAACATAAAACAACTCTTCAAAGAAACAAAAATCAAAATAAACTTTACAATTCAAATACACGACTCCAATAAGCACATAATATAAATCCTTATTAATTTACCTTCGTTTTACATTTATAATTGAATTTGGAAACAAGATTCTGTTTAGGGCTGATACTGTGGCGGGGCTCAAAGGCAACGATTCGGTTCCGAAATTCATTAATGTTCTATAAACAAAACCCTTTTCTTGATGAAATTCACGAACTTGATACCGCTAAACCCTTCAAGGTAAACAAATGAAACTCTAAACAGACACAACTCGAAACTGAAATGTCCTCTAAAATGTGATTGAACCGATTTTCGAGGAACGCTCAGAATAACTGAGTACATTCATTCTGTAGTGGACGCATTGAAGGTTTTCACCTCCGATTTCGTTGAACCTCCATCGATTTTCGTGAAAATTGGTAAGTAGGTAGGGGATACCCTTTTTTTTAACATGGGAAAATGCTTTACGCATCCCCGGCAAATTGGGGATATCGGCCGGGGTATGTGGGACTCCAACGTAGTGTACCTACTAAAACCCCATGGTGCTCCACTCATCGCTTAAGGCAGAGTTGCGGGTACGATGGAACCTACCGCAACTCTACCAGCGATCATCTACATTTTGCAGACCCGACACCACCCCGCTACTCGGGGGGCCACGATGCGCAGGAACACCTTGCGCATCACGGCTCTCTCTCTAGGACTCGGTGCAATGGGCGGCGGTGTCCCCACACCACCGCCGGGTGGGAGATACCCTAAGAAACAAAAGTGACATAGTGCCAACTTGCGCTTTTGCCCTGGGGGTGGATGCCAACCCTTCTCGGGGGGGTGAATTTTTCTTAATAAAAATAACCCCAGGAATCAATAGACACACAAATTATAAGCAAAATTTGTTATATAATTATTTTTTTGATTAAATCAATACTTTCGGAGTTATTACAGATCAAAGATCATGTTTTTGCGTGAGAAAAATACATGTCTTAAAGCGGTTTTTCATAAATAAATAAGATACCAAAATTAAAGCCAATAAAAAAACAAACTAATTACTACTCCGAAATACCTTCCTTTATAAATTTAAAGTGAGCTATAGGTGATTGTGTACATATTTTCTTTCGGCGAGTACCTAAGTCTAAGCATTTAAACTTAAGGGCGTTCCGTCCGGAGATTCCGTAATTGACCGTATTTAAAACCTTATAAACTCATAATCTGAAAACTACAAAGTTATAATAAAAATACAGGAATAATCTTCAGTATATCAATATTCCTTTTGTCGTTTTAAATTTTCTATTTTTGTTTCTTATACTCATGATATCAGCTTCCAAAGTAATACCAATTTGTTAAAATTCAAGCATACATTCAGCATCTCCTTAGCATTTACAAATTACTTTTATTTGAAACTCACGCCAATAGATCGACAATATCATAAACTACATATTTGTCGTTTTAAATTTTTTTTAGGACAATTTTGAACTAAGATAAGTAAAAATAATAGGGTTTTGGCGCGATCTCGGCAACGCGGCAAATGTATGGCCAAGGTCGTTTGCTCGGGGGACGGCCTTAAATAACGATAAACAGATGCATTTATGACATGTATTTCTTTAAAACCTTTTAAAGTGCTTAAAAGTACCTTTCTAATAAGCATTTTAAAAAGTCAATAGCATCAAAATTGAACAAGTTACGATAAAAATAAGATGACACTTTCAATTTTTTTTGCAAAAATCGAAAAATAAGACGTTGACCTTTTATTATACAATAATTCAAATTTATGGTTATCCCCAAAAACTTTTCTTTATTTTAGCATAAATAATGACCTCAAAATTTTTTCTTGCTTAGTTTTGAAAAAAAGAATGATTTAGTAAAATCGAAATTATTAAAATTTTCGTAAATATCATTTTGTTTTGAACACAACTTCAAAAATGTTGAACATTCGTAAAAATTATAAAACACGAAATTTGTGTCCATTTTTTAAGAAATCTTTTGATTTTTTTTGATTTTTATAGGGTGAAAAATAACGAAGATAGAGACGCTTAAAGCCTAACTTAAAAATTAACAGTGCTCTTGTAATATTAACGAACATTTTTTTTGAAAACAATTCCGAAGCAGAGATTTGGGATGCAAATATTGTAGGAAACCCTACCAATAGGTACATCTATACTAATATTATAAATGTTAAAGCGTTTTTCTCTACCTGTTACCTCTTAACACCCAAACGATTCAACCGATTTTGCTGAAATTCAGTATGATTATTTAAACAAAAAAATTAAAACCGACTTCCAAGGTAAAAACTAAACTAAACTATAAAAATATACTTAGTTGAGATTTAGACGAATTCTGAAAATGGCACTATTAAAGAGTAAGCTCTTTAATAGTGCCATTTTCAGAATTCGTCTAAATCTCAACTAAGTATTATTATTGTATTATTATAGTTATTTAATACTTTTTAGTTCATATTACTATTGTTTTTACCTTGGAAATCGGTTTTAATTTTTTGTTAAAAATAATAATTTCACTCTTTTTAGTTATCTACAAAATAAGGCTTTATGCGTAAATAATCAAGACTAATGTCAACTATTCACATTATGTTACTATAAGCGAAATTGTGGTAAATGCTTGCAGTTATCTAAACGATGCTGCAATTTCCAAACTTTTATATTTAAAGGTTCAGGAGTTCTATTCAGTGCCTTTGGACCAAGAGACACCTTCGTATGAAATTTCTCTTAACATGTTTAAGTTACTAGAAACAACATTTTAACCACTATGAGTGTTTGATAAATTTCAAGGATTTCCCTCGATTGCTATTGCATAGATCCCATCATCAGTTCACCACTTTTATAATTGTTATACAAAATTAAGATTATATCCTATACAAAAACACAAGAATTTTGAAAATCGGTGCACAAACAGCGAAACAAAAACATCTGCTTCGATGCAAAATATCACGAAAAGTACCAATAATTTGGTCATAGTGTGATGACCCATGGTATAATTATGGTTGTGATGATGATGATCAATCAAATTGATGTGTTGGCTTATGCTTTCAGTTGTTTAAACAACGCTGAAATCCCCGAACCTGTATCTATAAGGATTCAAAAGTTCTGTTCGGTACCTTCGGATCCAGGGTATAACCTGGTGCGAACTCTTACTTTTTGGTAGCATTTACCTCGAACGCTTCAGAAAAAATCAAAATCACTATATGTTTCCATACAAATTTCAAGGAGTCCCCTCGATTCCTCATGGATCCCATCATCAGATCACCACTTTTGTGAACATGGTACCAAATTCGGATTCAACACTGTACAACAACAAAAGAATCATGAAAATCGGTCCACAAATGGTTGAACATACAAAAAAAATATATACAGACGAACATATAACCTCCTCCTTTTTGGAAGTCGGTTAAAAATACTTTGAGTCTCGGGATTGGATAATATCCAATCCCGAGACTCAAAGTAATTTTAGGGATAAAACGTATCCTATGTCCATATTATGGACATAGGATACGTTTTATCCCTAAAAAATGTACGGTTCCAGCGCAATTGCAGGCGTTATCTAATCCATACTAAATATACATTAATCTTTTCAAGTCTTTCAATATTCAGAAAGTAAACGAAACGGTAAATGTCTATTAGATAAGAGTGGGGCTTTTTATAATGATGTGCGCCTATGAAATATTTCAGCCTAGCAGATTCAGCCTTTCTGACAAGTTTTTGCACAGAGGGTAGTTTGAAATCGTTGTTTGAAAATTTTGCACTGAATAATATTATCAATGTTTGAAATATATTACTAAAATTTATCCTAACTATGACAAAATATTCGAAGTCATTAAAGCGGATAAAAAAAATTAAAATAAAAACTTAAAGCTTAAACTTCAGATATTGGGTAGTTTACAGGGGTGAAAAATGTTCGCAAAAAAACTTAATAAGAAATTAATACTAAGTAAATAAACTGAAAAAATAGGGTTTAACAACTGAAACCTATTAAGGTTTTGAACCCAGTTTTTACCGTTATTCCGCAATAAAGGTGTACTTTTAGGGGTTTATATTTCAGTATTATCCAAAAATTATATCATAAATATGAAACAAACTCTTTATGTAATGTAAATATACGATTTAAAGCAAAGAAATACAAAAAATGTTTTTTTCACGATTAAAGGGATGGTTGCTAAAAGGATTGAAAAATTAATTATAATTTAATCATAAATCGTCAATAAAACATTAAAAACATTTATTTTATCAAATTAAGCACAATAGGCTTATTGACCTAATTTTTTTCTTCATGCTAATCGCTTCATAATCATTCATTTTTACCAAAAAAAACTAATATTTTAATATTTTACACAGTAGAAACCCATAAAAATGTTTATTGAAAAATTTGCCTCTTAAATGGCACCGAAAACACTGTCCGCCATAGTGTGACGTCATACGCTTTGTATTTTAAACTCTCTTTATTGAAATTTTTTTAATGTGCTAAATGTACGAGTCTAAAAGTGCCCAAAAATTATAAAATAATTATATAAGAAATTAGAAATCATTTGTAATGTTGAAAACTTTTGGAGAAAAGTTTTGGCCATTTCATTTCCCGTCTACAATAAATGGAGATAATATATATAAAACTGATGTTTTATTTGAATTATTGAAGAAAATATATTATAATAGGCTTAGGTGGGATTTCACCAATCACACATAAAACTTCGTTTTATAAAACTTAGTTCCCATTGAACGCGTTCATTCAGCGACGTAAATCTAGTTCTCTTTCAAATGAATTTCACAAAATTCTATTGATCGCGATTATTAAATCTAAGTTTACGTGACGTCACGCGATTATTTTACATGTTTTCGTCATTTTAAAGCCTTTTACATTAATTTAACTACAAATTAGTAAGAAACGATACATAAACTAACCAAACACATGTGTCAAAACTGTTATTTTGACATTTCTTTTGTCTATGTTTTTCGTTCCGCCATGACAGGGCTTGAACGGGTTTTATGACGTTAAACTTCGGACTTTGGGCGTTCAGAAGATAAAACTCGGATTTGCTGTGAACGCGTTCAGTTTATGTTGGCGAAATGCAATTCGATGTTATAATCGCGTTTATACGTTTTGAACCGGTTCAGTGTACATTGAACGCGTTCCATTTCTTTGATGAAATCGCCCCTTATTCTTATTATTTATGTACAAATAAACTTACATAATAAAACGCGATAAATAAAAGATATTAAATTAGTATGAGGATGACGTCACATCCCAATCGGAAGTACCGCAAAAGCGTTTTCGTCAGTACAATTCCTATTTTCATAAAATCATATTTTCAAATCGACTTTATTTATCAATCATAAGCTTTTATTTGATAATAAGGGTGAAATACGGTTTCTTAGGCCAAGTTCTACTGGAAATATGCATTTGTTCAATGAAATTGAATATAGGTCAAGTAGCCTATTAGTTAAGCCAGAATGGTTAAATCTGCAATTTTTCTATTTTCAACAAAAGGGGTGGATATCACCCCTAAAATAAAAAAGCGCGATACGAGCGTATGTCACTTTTGAAGTAGAGGGCTTAACGTACTTAATCCCAAAATTTCATCCAAATCGATGGAGGTTCAACGAAATCGGAGGTTGCACCTGATTTTTGCCTTCATTTACTGTACTACTGGAAATACGATTGAAACATCCACAACCACAGTGTTGAATAGCTTTGTCCACACAGGGCCTTTTTTTGTTCATCAAGGGCATGCGTTATAGCGCAGTCAACAGCGAACGTGAGGCATGCCCGACGCCCGTGACGCGCGTTAAAACGTAGCGCTCGCTATGACACTTTTCTTTCAACGCGGGTGGATTTTGACGAATTCAGTTATTGAATATGCCAAACGAAAGTTGAATAAAAAGAAGATGACGAAAATTTAAGATGAAATTGAATAATGTGGACATAGCTATTAGATTTTGCGTGTTCATCACTCGTCAACCGCCGTTGACGACCGTGTATCACATGTTTTACATAGCGAATGTACTATCAAAGAAGTTGATTCACAAGCATCTGACGAACCTACGTCATCAAGGGGCCTGTTTCACCACTTCCTGGTAAAGTGCAGAATAGGCTATTTATAGCTTTTTTGACAGATTCTCCATACTTTACCAGTCGAGTTAATTGGTGGATAGCCTATCAGGAAGTGGTATAAAATAAAGTATAAAAAACTTAAACCCGACTAGAGCTTTGTTAGCCGTGGTCGTATGCCACCTACTGTAGCAAAACAGATAGTTATTAATAAAATTAAAAGGGCATACGACCACGGCTATCCTTTAAACGTCCATTACTATTTTCTTGTTTCGTACTTTTTAGAGCGTGTTTTAGTAGTCGGGTTTAAGTTTTTTAAACTTTATTTATTTCAATTTTTTGGGGCTGCGATTCGCTCGATTAATTTCTTAACCATTACAATTCCTCAAATGATCGGGGATAATTATTCATTTATTGTTTCATATTGTACTGAACTGATTTTATCAAATCTTGTAATTATCAGGCGATTTCAGGCAAACCCGTGAGAAATAGATAATAATGCTTACATATTTGAAATGTGCTAACAAAGCTCTTTCATTTGACACCCCACACGACACCGTCAGGAAATATATATTTTTTTGTTCTTTCCTTTATGTCCCCTAGATGGCGCTAAGGTCAATTTAACGAGACGTCATGTAGCCTATAACCAGCGGATAATTAAGACGCTTCTAATGATATATCATTTGTCGAATTCTGATAAGTAGTTTAGAAGTTACGAGGGAACTGATGAACATACATACATACATACATAGCCTGTCAAAATCATAACCCTCCTTTTGCTTCGCCGTAGTCGGGTAAAAACAGGCCCTAAGTCGGTTATGTCAATTAAAAGTACTTCTTCTTCTTTTTTTAAAGGGCTTCTTAGTGAGTTGCTAATGCAATGTATACTAAATCGTGACTAGGTTTGACTTAATGCGACCAAATGATGTAGGTCTGCCGTCTGCCTATAAAAAGCATTTAAATCAATTTCTTCGACGGTACAAAGTTCAATTTACCAGACAAAGATACCAAATAACTTTGTCTGGCACATCGGAAAAAGTCATAGGACAAAGGCAGTTTAGATAGATCCTTTACACTACTTCAGCCAATAATATTATAATAATTGTAAAAACGGCGGAGTAATCGTTGAACATACAAAAATAAAAAAAAAATAAAAAAAAAAATAAAAAAAAAAAAAAAAAATCCACAGCCGAACATATAACCTCCTCGTTTTTTGGAAGTCGGTTAAAAACACGTGTAAAATCGACAAAAGATATGACGCCATTGTTTCAAACCATTTTCATTTGTAAATGTCAACGTAACAATTACGCCCCGACTGGGCTCACAATACCGCGGATTTTATCGACGTCACCGAATTGTAAATTCAATTAATGGTTTTCCATAAAAATGTTACCCGATAAAAATGTGTAACTCTATTTTCTGTCTATATTTAGTCAAATAGTTGTGTCAAACAGCAAGACACACACGCCAATGAACGCAACACGAGATTCTTAATCAAATTTTTCAGCACTGAGCGGGCAGATGATGATGAACTATAGTTAAGAACACGCTCGATAATGTCATCTTTCAAATATGAAAAACTAGATCAAAATCGGTCCTTCCGTTTGGAAGCTATGATGCCACGAACAGCTGATACACACACAGGCATACTGACTGATAAACACGTCAAACTTATAACACCCCTGTTTTTTGTCGGGGGTTATAAAGTGACTCGACAGACAAAGCCTTCGCCTGAAATACTGCTGACAGGGGGTCTTCGTTTCTCGCATGCTACGCTCTCTGCGAAATGCAGAATTTCGGTTCGGCAGAATTCTCCGCATTCAGTCCTGAAAAACACTAGGCCGAAGTTACGCCGGCGTAAATTCCGCATGATTACGCCCGCAATGTTTTCAAAAATTTAAATTGCCGACGACATACTATTCCGTCGCGTTCCGTCCGTATTTTGTATGCGTTTGACATTGCGGACGTAATTTACGCCGCCTTCGGCCTAGTGTGTTTAGACACTTTGATTCACACGAGCGTAATTTTGTGAGTCATGATTTGTATGAAAAGATGTTTACGCGGCAGAAATTCTGCGACTCACAACGCACAAATTACGCTCTTTTGGCTTCACCCTAACCCAGTGCTGTTTTATTATAAATTTTAATATAATAATTCAATTTAAAATGAGTAATAATAGTCAACATAATAATATTATAAAAAAGAAACACCAATACTTCAAAAGCTGCCTAGGTCCACTTTATTTCGAGTTTAACCTTCGGAAGGCAATCCTACTTCCCTTTCCTCTTTTCGTCCCATTTCCACTATATTTCCGGTCCTATCTAAAGTTTTGGAGAACATCGTTCACCAGCAGCTCTCTTCGTTCCTATTAAAAAATAATCATATAAGTTCACTGCAGTCAGGATTTCGTTCTGGGCATAGCACCGTTTCTGCCCTATTAAATATCACGGATGACATTCGGTGGGCCATGGAAAACAAATCACTTACCGCCCTTATCCTTTTAGATTTTAGTAGTGCTTTCAATTCGATCGATTTTGATATTCTTCTAGGTATGTTACGGTCTTTAAATTTGTCCCCTTCCGTCTTGGCCTGGTTTAACTCTTATCTTCGGGGCCGGTTGCAACGAGTGATGATCAATAATGATTACTCTGACTGGTCTGATTTCGATGCAGGTGTTCCACAAGGTGGTGTACTTTCCCCTCTTTTTTTTCTATATTTATTAACTTTATTGTTCAAATATAAGTGTCTAAATATCATCTCTATGCAGATGATTTGCAAGTATATCAGCACTTTACTATACCCAATACAGCTTCCGCCATAGCTCTCTTAAATGATGACCTTAAGCGTATTTGTGATTGGGCGCAGTCTTTCGGTTTACTTGTCAATCCTTCTAAAACTAAAGCGCTGTTAATAGGCAGTAAACGGATGCTAGCTCTACTTGACAAAGGTACTCTTCCTCCCATTATGTTAAACGGCACTGCAATACCTTTCTCCGATACTGCTAAAAACTTGGGAGTTATTTTTGACGAACATCTGTCGTGGAATGCCAATGTTAGCAATGTTAGTCGCAAAGTTTACCACACCTTGCATTCCCTCAAACTGCTCCAAAAGTTTCTTCCTACTCCTACCAAAATCTTATTAGCGCAGACCCTAATTCAACCTATCATCGACTATGCGGACGTTTGCTATTTGGATGCAAGCGAAGAGATCTTAAACAAATTAGAACGCTTGCAAAATCTGTCCATACGTTTTATTTTTAACCTAAGAAAATACGATCACGTGTCTGAATACAAAAAGCAGCTACGGTGGCTCCCTATTCGCTTCCGCAGAAATTACCGAATACTTAGTTTCCTCTTCAATATTTTATTTAGTCCTACGGCCCCTTCCTATTTAAAAGAGCGCTTCTCCTTTCCCAACTTGCAAAATTTATCCTGTAGATCCTTTAGACGAACCCTTTTAGATATCCCTCCTCATCGTACTGACTTCTCTGCGTATTCCTTCACTGTTTATGCTGCTAAGCTTTGAAACTCCTTGCCAAGTCATATACGCGATTGCAAAACACTCGCACTATTTAAAAAAAGACTGCACGAGCACTATTTACGCCTATCCTGACCACGTCACCTATTTTAACAAGCCCTAATAATATTGTATTTTATGTATATTATTTTTATTTTGTGTTTTTATACTATATAATATAAGTATGTATATTGTATAATATATTTTCGATACTTTGGCAAATAGAATTGCGTTTACAATATTATTTTAATTCATAATTAGTATAATACTTATTCTTAGATGTATGTTATAATATTATGTTTATTAAGTTCTATATTTTGACTATTTTTTTTTTGTTACATTAATACCAAATTGTCGTGTGCACTAATATTATTGTTACCTCTTTTTTTAATGTTTCCTGTAACAGGTCTGCTGGAAGAGATTCCAATTTGGAATAAGAAGTACCTTTGTACTTCTTATTCCAAATTGGAATTTAAATGTATCTCTAGTTTTAAGTTTTCTTTGTAAACTGGTTATGTGTACATAAAATATTAAATAAATAAAAAAATTAATAAATAAATCACTATTTTGGTGAGTAGCCCCTGTTGCCTTTTATGTATGCAAAAATAGTGCTTGTATCCGAAGGTTAAACTGAAAATTATTGTCCTAGTTTACTATTGATAAATAATTCATATTATGTTACATTTTCAGTGCAAAAAGACAAACAAAATCTGTTCATTGTTTTTGCGCGATTCCTACAAATATTTCCTCTTCAAAATGTTACTATTAACAGAGGCACAATCGAAAATAGGAATTCCAAGTTTGAATGTATTTATAACTCATTGCTTATTAAAGATAATATCCCTTGTTCTAAACAGGGATAATTAGAAGGTTGTCGGAATTAATGATTGGCGTGTAACTTGCTAACTCCAATTATTATTATTGGCACGTTTTGAGATAACCCTAAATAATTAGGGGTTCAAAAGGATATTTTTATCTGGGGTCAATATTTTTAACCAGGGGCCAATTTTCGTGTATTTGGCCGTTGCACCAAAGTTAGTTTAAGTTAGAACCGCTCATTTTACCGGAATGTACACTATCTAGTATATAATAGGCGTTGGAGATAGTTAGTCGGTTTACGTAGTCGCACTTCTGTAACGGCTATGAGCTGGCACGCACGGAGAGTAGCTTTGGCAATGTTTCCACAACATGTTTTGACCTATATTGTTTAAACATTCGTCTATTTTACACCAGCGAGGTTTCGTGTTACTATTTTGTACCATCGAGCACTGAAGGTTTATGAATAGACATAGAATAAAAAGCCGAAAGGTACCCAAAATATCCACCAACAAAATAAACATTTTATGCTAATCTAAGGAATATTAAAAAGTTTTAAAGCTACACGTGTTGGTGCGGACGAAATTAAGTGAAGGTAATTTTGGCTTATAAAGTGAGAGCACTTTATCCCGGCAAAACGTACTGCCCCCTTGAGATAGAATTCCGTTGAATAAAGTCACGAAGACTGTCTACGGACACGTGTATCGGTGGCCGGTTCGAATGAACTCGAGGTGTTTTTATAGTGCGTAGGTGTGTGCGAAATGCACGAAAGCACAATGTTTCTTCACTCACTAATTAAGGAAGAAGCAGTATAACAAATGTTTTAATTGTACCAATTTTAATTGTGCCAAGACACAAGTCTGCGCGTTCACCACTAAAAAGTCACCAATGGTCGTATATCCTCGTTTCGAGGGCACATATTTAACCATCTCCCCTAGCATTGAGATACTTGGCGTCAACATATCGAGCGAAGTCCAGTTCCGATATCATCTAGAGGGTAAGGCCAAATTGGCCTCGAAGAAGCTTGGTGTTCTTAACAGAGCGAGACAGTACTTCAGTCCGGACCAACGCCTACAACTCTACAAGGCGCAGGTTCGGCCTCATATGGAATATTGTTCTCATCTCTGGGCAGGGGCGCCTAAATACCAACTGCTCCCTCTGGATCGTATCCAACGAAAGGCCGCTCGAATTGTTGACTGTCATAGTGTTCAAACAGCTTGGACCCCTTGGAATTACGCCGAGATGTAGCTTTACTCTGCATCCTCTATCGGTTGTATCATGAGGAGTGCTCTGAGGAATTGTTCGGAATCATACCACCTGCAACTTTTCACCATCGTCCCACGCGAAAAACATACCATCCTCATCACCTTGATGAGTGGCAGTCTTCCACAGTGCGTTTTTCGCGTAACTTTCTGCCGCGCACTGTAAAACTCTGGAACGAACTGTCACCAGCAGCATTTCCGGACCTATACGACCTGCAAACCTTCAAGAAAAGAGCGTATTCCCTCTTAAAAGGCCGGTAACGCACCTGCAGCTCTTCTGATGTTGCAAGTGTCCATGGGCGACGGTAGTTGCTTACCATCAGGTGACCCGTTTGCTCGTTTGCCCCCTTATTTAATAAAAAAAATTGTAACTTGTAATCCTATGTTGTGTGAAGAATAAAACATTTTTTTTTTAATTTATTTAAATGACATGATTGGCGTGAAATAACTGTCTCTCTGACCATAAGCTGTCTTTCTGTCTGTTTGTTTGTCTATTTGTTAGATATTCAAGCTTAAACCACTAAAACGATAATGATAAAATTTGGTATAAAGATACTTGAGGTCTCAGTTAAGTTAACTATGTTTGTGTTCCATAAAAATGTACGGTTGATGCGATAAACGTATTTAGCCGTGACGAAGTTGCGGGGCACATCTAGTCAGATCATAAAATTATATACAAGTAAATTAATCATTAAGGGTCTTAAAAGTTATTGATATTGTTTTCTTTATGGACTATTAATGTAGGCATGAAATAATAATTTTATTTTACAGATCATAAATACTGAATATTGTTGGCAGAGCCCTAAAAGTCGGTGCCAAGTTGACGTGTATTCAGAGTGTTATAAAAACACATTATGAGGGCCGTGCTAAGGCGAAATGTTTTTTGTTTCTTGAATAATAAACCATAACAGAAAACGGTTATATAATAAGACTAAATGACGGCTGCAACTCCGTTGCGCCAAAATACGTTTATCGCGGGAAAACCGTGCGTTTTTCTGAAATAAAAAGTATCATAGTAAGTCCTTTTCCGGGACTCAGAATATCTCCATACCCAGCAAAATCGGTTCAGCGGTGTGAGAGACGCACAGACAGACACATTTTCGCATTTATTATATTAGTATAGATTCAATGACGGAAAATCTTACTTTTAATTAAAAACCCGAATAGTAACGTACAATTTACAAAATACAAAGTGTTTAAAAATAGCGTATGTCACATAATAATTACTAACCTACGTTATATTCTATAGTTCTAACGCTACGATGGCACATACATACATAGACTGTAAAAATCGTCACCTTTTGGCTTCGCCGTAGTCGGAAAAACGGAAAATCAAGCGTATTTTTATTGGATTATTTCAGGCTATACCTCATTGTCAACAAAGATGAAGGGATTATGTGGAAATTGGAGGAGAGACCTTTGTCAATCAGAAATAATCCACAATGTAACAGGAAAAAATTATCCCGTAGGTCGTGCAAAAGTTTAAGATCCCTGAGCAGAAATTAAAGGGGAAGATACTAATTATGCCCTTCCCTTTCAAATGTTAAAGGAATGTGGCGGTACCCACAATTCACCTAACAATCCTACATCGCGCTATCGAAGTTTCGGAGAACGGCAAGATATATACAACGTCTGAAATGACGTCAGTGGGCTTCGGCCTGACCGGGGCCCGGGCATACCTCCTTGCTCGGTCGGAAGATCTTCCTTTGGCCTCCACATTGGTGACCCTCGACAGAACACGCCTCCTTCATCATCATCACTCCCCGCCCCTCCGCACCGCTCCAGCCAGCATCGCCTCATCGGGTACTTCGTCCACTAGCCGCGATGTACCGCGGCCTGGGCAACTCCGCATCGGCATCATCGGGCTTTCTCACTACACCGACCGGTCAGCAAGCAGAGCACATCTCTCCTGGTCAGCACGTTGCATCGGCCCCGCACGGCAGCTAATCCGACTCACTGGATCCCGTGCAGCAGCTTACAGTTCCGACTCACTGGGACTCACTGCAACAGTTCCGACTCACTGAAACTCACTGGCACTGGCGACTCAAGCGAACAAGACTTCAAGATTCGACCTCCGGTCTTCGGGGGGGAGTGATGTGGGGGTACCCACAATTCGCCTAACAATCCTACATCGCGCTATCGAAATTCGGAGAACGGCAAGATATATACAACGTCTGAAATGACGTCAGTGGGCTTCGGCTTGACCGGGCATACCTCCTTGCTCGGTCGGAAGATCTTCCTTTGGCCTCCACGCCTTATTCCCACAAGGAAACTTGAGGAAATTAAAAAATAGGAGGAAGAGAAAGTGTTGTTTCTTTCTAAATGGATATACTTAAATATTCGAACTATGAAGTAAGTAAACTTAAAACTTAAACCCCAATTCGAAGATTAAAGAAAATGTTAAGAACTTGGCTCGGGTCAATTCACACCGTAACATGACGCGTAGCTATGCATTTTTAAATTTGTACTGAATTAACAGATTTCAAGTGCGTGAGACGTCATGCAAATCTGTCAAATTCATACAAATTTAGAAATGCATCTATATACTTACGCGTCGCATTGCGGCACGATTCACACGACACTCACGGCATAAAAAAACTGTTTTTTTTTTCAAATAACAAGAATAAGCTCAATACAAAATTAAATTCTAGGATGACAATCATGGGATTGTAAACCTAAAAAAAGCGCGTTTTTACTCGCATTACATCAAATTGTCATCAAAAAATACAGTTGAAGGAACATCTTACTACAGTCATCAAATCTTATAATAGACTCGAATTCGTTCAAGAAAGCACACACAAAAAGTCCTGTCCGGTCGGACTGCGATCAGTCCGACTGGAACGATCGACCTTTCAAACGAATCTAATCAATTTTATTTCTTTCTGAACGTCGAAACTATGATGCCTACCACTGATTCGGGAACTAACCCGACGTGAAGAACCGGCGTATGAAGCTCTCACTTTTACCAATAAGAAGGAAATCGTATTCAACACACTTCTATATTATAAGACGAGGTCTAAAAACGCCACGTTGCACTGCGATTAATTGTGATCTTACCCTTACGCTGAGTACATTTGAATATTTTGTTCGTCTCAATTTACATTGAATATTTAAAGTGTTTGTACTCTCCGGAGACGCAGGGCACAATGTCGTATTATTGTTACGAAAAAAAAACATAAAGGCCCAGTGGCGCCAACCTCAGTTTCAACCGTGTAACGTATCAATATTAATATTATTATAATTGCGACAAACTGACAGACAGACACACTGTCTGTTACCTCTTCACGCTGAAACCACTGAACAGATTTTGATGATAACTATCCAAATTTCATACTTTGAGTGCCGAGAAAGGATAAAGGATATTTTTTGTTGCGGAAAAATGTGGGGTTCTTAGTGTCTAAACCATAAAGTTAATATACCTAGCGGAATAGAGAAACAAAGGCCTGAGCAAGCGAGATGCTACTATCAGTAACACCGCGTGGTAAAAAGAGACGTGTGATACATGACAGCAGCACTCTTTTTTTGACGTCCAGTCGGCACGTGCCGCACTATGTCAATATAATCTCATAGAATTCATGTTCAATCATGCTTGTGTAAGTGTATACGTACACATAATTTTTACACAGATGAAAACCAATTTTGGTTACGTTTGACAGCTCGAGATTGTTGCTCTATTCCGATAGGTATATTAACTTTATGGTCTAAACACACTATCCCGAAGATACGCGGCCAAAGTTCCGTCGCCGGACGCCGATATTACGTTCTGACGCATTCAGCTGATATGAGACACGATAAGAGCCGTAATTACGCGGCGGAAATTCAGTTTCGTAACTTTGTCCGAGTATTCAGTGTCTCAAACGCCGCCGCATTGACGCCGAAAAAAAAAAATTACCGCCGAATCGCTGCCGAACATATTACGCTCGACCGTAGTTCGGCTGTACGCTGTAACGCGACGTAATTTCGGCATGGTGTGTCATCGGTGATTTAAAATACATGCGTAATCTTGCCGACCTTCAGCCGCGTATTTTCGGCATGGCATGGAATGTGTTTACGCTTATTTAACGAATTTCTGCGTAACGGACTTGCGGGCAACAACTAGTTAAACATTATACTTAACCCAAGGTTTACTTTAAATATTAACTCTGGCCGTTCTACACGTGTCAAGGAAAAACTTTGAAGTTTAATATTGGCTTGGCACATTAAAATATTTAGATTAAGTCCTATTTGTTTTAAAGGGATCCAATTTGGGATCAAACTGGAAGCCAATTTGATCGTCCGAGTTTGACGATATTACTCTTTTGCGACCATCGTCGTAAACGATAGCGATTGCGATGGTAGCAAGCAATATATTGTTATGAATGATCCTCAATTTACAACCGACCACTAAAGATTGGAATAAATTCCATATAAATGACCTATACCTGATGACCTAAATGACCTATCTACCACTACTTTTTTTTTTATGCAATAAGGGGGCAAACGAGCAAACGGGTCACCTGATGGAAAGCAACTTCCGTCGCTCAGAGTGGACACTCGCAGCATCAGAAGAGCTGCAGATGCGTTGCCGGCCTTTTAAGGGGTAATAGGGGAGGGTAGGGAAGGAAATAGGGAAGGGTAGGGAAGGGAAAAAGGGTAGGGAAGGGAAAAGGGTAGGGGATTGGGCCTCCGGTAAACTCACTCACTCGGCGAAACACAGCGCAAGCGCTGTTTCACGCCGGTTTTCTGTGAGGACGTGGTATTTCTCCGGTCGAGCCGGCCCATTCGTGCCGAAGCATCGCTCTCCCACATCAAACTTGAGAGAATCTGTCAAATAAGTTGTGGATAGTCTATTCGGCACTTTATCAGGAAATGATGAAACAGGCCCTTAATAAAACGTCGATCCAAAATGCTACGTGACGAGGCGCTGTGATGCATGATTGATCCATTCAAAACTAAACTTTATTTATTATACAAGAAGGTACAAATTAAATTGACAGACCTACCACCCGGTAGCTTATTTTAAAGTGAAACTCATTAATCAGGGCGAGCGAAGCGAGCCCTAGTATATCCCACAACCTGTACATTTTGTGGTAAACTTTACGGAAAAACTATCACGCCTTTTGATTTGTGCTTTAAAATAGTGATTTTTATTTATATGTAGATGACGTGTTATCATCAGTCAGTCAAGGTGTGACGATGGGAGCCCTCACAAAAATCGGCATTAAGCTAGTAAATTAATCCTTCAAGCCCCATAAGAGCACCGGTGATCGCGACAACAATATAATAACAATAGATTTTTAAGAATCCGCGATCGAAGGATTTATAGAAGTAGAATTGGGGTACCGTTTTCCAGTAAAAAACATAATCAACATAAAAACTTATGACGTATTCATGCCCAAATTGTACAACAAATAGATGCTTCAGCTCGTAAATACGCTGTAATATTTTAGCGTGTTTGTAATATCCCTAAATTACGCTCATTCACAGTTGTTTTACCCTTAAAATGAACCTTATGTGGTCAATATTAAGGTTACTTGAGGAGGAAATATAATTTTGAATGTTATTCGACCTTGGGTCGGCGCTTCTTAAATGAATTCCGAAACAGCACTCTAGAGGGCACAGTAATGTACTTTTTAACAAAAAACCGAGCGTGGCTATATTTTTTTATTATAATGAGCGAAATTTCAGCATATTAGTGTGAATGAATATGACGTTATGCATATTTAAAAAGGCTTTATGCATCAGATTGCTTATGTTTTAACTCATAAACATTATCACTTTGTTTTGTTTCAGGCTGTTGACGGCGGGATAACAAAACCAAGTGACAATAGTTTACAGGTGAATTATGTGTTTAACTATACTGTACTCGGCAAAACATGGCGGTAGCGGCCATTGACTCCCTGTCAAAAACTTGTCATCTAAATACCGTATATAAAACTCAGGTGACTGACTGACATGGTGATCTATCGACGCACAGCCAAAACCACTAGACGGATCAGGCTAAAATTTGGCATGCAGGTAGATGTTATGACGTAAGCATCTGCTAAGAAAGTATTTTGATCAATTCTACCCCCAAGGGGTTAAAATAGGGGATGAAAGTTTGTATATAATAATACTAGAAGTCGCGAGCGAAGCCGCGGGCAAAATCTCTTTTTCTATATGCCGGGGTCAGTACTCAGTAGTGTCGCGTTTAGTGTTGCTTTTTCAGAATGTTCCAAAACTGTAGGCAATCCACTGTAACTGAGCTGTTTCTGTATTCACTCACACTTCAAAAACGGACAGTGAATGGTATTTCACAAAATGGCAGCTGTAGTTCCAATTTTATTTACAGGTGGGTTATTATGACCTCTTATTTCCAGCCAGTTTACGCCCGAAAACCGTACATTTTGGGCGTAAACTGGCTGGAAATAAGAGGTCATAATAACCCACCTGAACAGATAAGTTGGTGGCACTGTAAACCGCGATTGACAGTGAAGTGTCAGCTGATGTTGTCAATCGTGGCTTTGTATAGAAAATGACAACTGACAATTAGTTTATGTCAATGACCGCTGCCGCCATGTTTCGCCGAGTACATAACATAAAGTTAATATACCTACCGCTACATATATTAACTTTATGGTACATAATTAAATATTATTTTCATAATCGACTGCCAACTACATCAGAAAATTCTTCAATATTCAGTCAAAAGTCACCCAATTTAAAACTAAAGGCAATTCCAGATTCCCGTGGGAGAATTCAGTACAAAGACATCGCCTCCAACAGACTCAAGTTAAATAAAGGTTGTAAAAAGTTTTCTTCTTATTACAATGAGTCCCCTGGTAATAGAAGCCGATTTGCAATGCCTTAATTGATTAAAATTTTTAGATTGCAGTCGTTTTTTTCTGTATTTTGAATTTTAAGTATGAATTTCTACTATACTTAACAGTCAACTGTACTTAAGTTAACAGTCAAACATTTAGTTAAACGGATAAAAATATGAGTAGTAAAAACCAAGTTTTTATTGAGGTTCGCATGTTAATGTTAAAATAAACGCGATATATAATATTACTACGCGTAAATTCGTTGATTACCAGCCGAGAACCGCACTTTTTTTTCAGGAAACAAATTAATTATTGGCCTATGTTCTTTTGCGAGACTTTCAGTCAATCTTAATCTCTCGCAAAAGATCTCTTTACAACAAATAACATTAACAGACATACAGATAGACACAATTTCGTATATCCTATTTTATAATTCTCGTATCGCGGGATTTTCTTACCTTAATCGCGACAACAATAGAATACAATAGCATTTCCAAGAATCCGCGATCGAAGGATTAATAAGTGCAATCCGCATTTTATAACACTAGCTTTGCCCGGGGCTTCGCCCGCGTGAAATTCTGAGAACGACATAATTTTATTAAAAAAACATAACTTTTATAAATAAAACATATGTCACTCAGGAATAAGCTCTCTATCGGTGTTAATTTTTGTGCAATCGGGTAGTTTCAAAGATTACCTCATACAAACAAATTATAATATTAGTGTAGATTATTATCTACTGGCTTAACAGAAAACTACTGTTACGGATACGGACACGTAGTGCCATCTAGCGTAAAACCAGCGAAACTGATCAAGGGAACACAGGCAACGTAAATCCCCTACTCGATACTAGATGGCACTAGGTGTATGTACCTACGAGTACTTTCTAGAAATATCTCATATTTGTTTACGCATATCGGGTTTATTCTGGGATGTTCCGGAATTTTCTGAGATTCGATCCGGCCTGTATAAATAGTCGCAGACAGTCCGGCCGGCAATTCAGTTTCGTCTGAGCGATCTTCGAGGCGACTTCCAAGCGAAAACAAGTGATCAATAGTGAGTGATTGTGATTGTGATAGTGACTCGGCTACGACCTAGGACTGTGATAGTGCTCAGTGATTTGGATCTAGTGCTTAGTGTTTGGACTTAGTGCTTAGTGTTTGGACTTAGTGATTAGTGTGAGCTAGTGTATGTGAATAAAGTCTTCAAGAGAGTCACCAGGTCTTTCTCTCCGAATCCAAAGAACCCTAGCACGTAACACTACTAACACTGAAGCATCTCACACCTGTATTTTAAGGCTAAGTGCTTGGAGTCCAGTATATCTTATGTCGTGACTGTGTGGGGCGTTTGTTACACCTAAATAATGAAGGCTTTTAGCAGCTTCAGCACGGTCAGTAAAACCACAGCATAAACATATACAGTAAACTAACTTAAATTTAAGATCAAACTCGGAATAGCTACAGTATAATTAATAGAGTAGAGCAATTGTAAAATTTCCTGGAAACTCGCTGCATTAGAGACGCAGAATTACCACGGCCATTATTGTCACAATATAAATATATGATATAGATTATAGAGTAATTATTATTATCCCAATTTTTTAAACGGACCACGATCAAAGACGAGTCAAAATCGGCAGGATCGAAAATTGATTCAGCTTCTATCGTGATCCGCACCCCGAACAAATTCAGATCAAAATCGGCATCGTCTGTACCAAAGGCTACTGAAATCGAAATAGTTCAATATCATTGTATCCGGAGTCACGTGTTACGTTGCCACAACGTTGTTGCGAAGC
Source organism: Polyommatus icarus (assembly GCA_937595015.1). NCBI lineage: Eukaryota > Metazoa > Arthropoda > Insecta > Lepidoptera > Lycaenidae > Polyommatus > Polyommatus icarus. The sequence continues at coordinate 16,882,058 of OW569335.1, forward strand.
CGACTTTTTATATATTATATTCGGCTGTATATTCATACTAATATTATAAATGGGAAAGTGTGTCTGTCTGTCTGATACCCCTTCACGCCCAAACCGCTGAACCGATTTTGCTGAAATTTGTGTCCCGAGAAAGAACATCTAAGGATACTTTTTGTCCCGGAAAAATATAAGATTCTTGCGCGATAAACGAGTTTTTACGCACCGGAGTTGCGAGCGTCACCTAGTATTTTTTATATAATTTCGTTGCATTGGATCGTCAGACGCGATGTTTTGATTTCCATCAAAAATATATAATGATGCGCTATTACCATTTGAATATTATATTATGTTGCTGCAACGCAGTTGGAATACAATGCGTTTTTCCAACGAAAAACGCATTATATTCCGCACGCAATCGAGTATTATGGCTGGACCATGAATGTTTGCCACAAAAAAGTTTATGAGGCGTGCTAATACGTGACAGAGTTCACGGTACAGCTGTTATCGATGATATATTGCGATTGTTTATCATATGTACTAGGTATATTAATATATTTTATGGTGTAGGGGAAAACGGTGAAAGAAAATATTATACTGTATAGTAAAGGTTTTCCATATCTTACTTAGTCCGCTCAGAAATTAGTTTTGCGCTAGAAATTGACATATTTTTATAAAAAGGTAGGTAATTTAGTGCCAGATCAAAATGATAATCAGTCGAAGGGCCTTTTTCACCACTTCCTGATAAGGCTATCCACCTCTTAACTTGACAGATAGAGTATGGAGAATCTGTCAAATAAGCCTATCCGACACCTTATCAGGAAGTGGTGAAACAGGCCCTAAGAGTACGGAGGTTTCAGACAATTACTGACAACCAATATTATAGTCTATAGCCAACGACCACTTTTGTACGAGGCTACGAATAATAAAACCTTATTATTCGTAGGTACGAGATGTCTTTAGATTCGTCATAACTAGTAATGTCCCAAGTTCCAATAACTTTACAAACAAAATGAATATTATTTATTTTTATTCTACTATTCTTTTTCATATAAAACTAGCTGTCCCGGCAAACCGGTTATTTTGCCATATAAAGTATTTCGCACTGGATATTATTTTTAAATTGCAGCTACAACTAAATAAGTTTGGCACCATGGCAACGTCCATCGCTATCCCGTCGCACAAACAATGGTCGCCATCAGTCATGGTATTTATCCAACAAAATGCACAGTTTATCAATATAGAAAGTAGCCAGTGCCCGATTCTCGCACACCTACTGAATATACACATACATAGGTAAAAATCGGTAAAGCCGTTTCGGAGGAGTACGGTAACTAACATTGTGACGGTGTGTGAATTTTATACGTGAGATAATAATTATTAACCGATTATTCAATGATTTCGACATTAAACAAGGTTCTTACATTAAAAATGTTGTTATTTCTTCTTATTTAGAGGTCCAAATTAAACAGTTAATCATTTTATACGTTTATTAATTCGTTAGCGTTACATGCTTCTTGAGAGAAAAATTCTAGACAGCTCAAAGCGGGGAAAAACATTAGCTGTCATCTGTCAAAAACATTCGGAAACTTAACCCAACAATACAATTCGCAACACCCCACCTCGATTGAAACTATTTTCTTACAAATTGTTAATCAATCGCAAAAAAAAAAACTTATAACATTACTACTTAATAACAATACCACTTGATATAAGTGAAAAGAAACAATCTTAAAGTTTTATAACTATGAACTTATACAATATTTAAAGCCTTTTTCATAAAAGATAACCTTTCACAAGACAATGTTTTAGTTAACAAATCTGAGACATTATCATTAGTAGAGATGTACTCCACTGATATCTCCTTCTTAATTATTAAATCTTTTAAGAAATGATTTCTAATATCAATGTGCTTGGCACGCTTACTATTCTCATATGATTTAGATAATTGTATAGCACCTTTATTGTCCATATACAGTATGCACTTTATGTCACTATTTGGTCCACTTATATCACTGTACAGTCCTCTTATATATAGTAAGTCACAAGCACTAGCAGCTGCAGCAATATACTCTGCTTCCACTGTAGACAGTGCCACACATGTCTGTTTTCTGGAAAACCAAGATACTAAGCATCCGTTGTAAAGAGTAACAGATCCAGATACACTCTTCCTGTCAGTGTGGTTTCCAGCCCAGTCAGCATCAGAATAAGTTTCAACATTATTATTTTCTGATTTTTTAAATGTCAATCCTGTATTATAAGTTCCTTTTAAGTACCTTAATGTTCGTTTAGCTTGAGTCCATAAGCTTCTGGTTGGTTTGTCCAAATATTGGCTGAGATATGATACTGGGTATGCTATGTCAGGTCTACTAATCGTTGCTATAAACATCAGTCCTCCAATTAGCTGTCTATATGGAATGTCTTCATCTATGTTTTCTACTGCATCATATTGATATTCCTTTAACATTGGAGTAGTTGTACTCTTACAGTCTATCATATTAAATTTTGCAAGCATTTTCTGTATTTGTCCTTTTTGTGTAATTTTCAGAGTGTTCTCTTTCTTTTCAATTTCCATACCCAAAAACAGACTAGGAAATCCAAAATCTTTTATGTGGAATTCCCCTTTTAAATCTTTTATTATCATGTCCATATCTTTGTCATGGCCAGTCAAAATAATATCATCGACATAAATCACCATCCATACATTATATTCTTTGCCATAATATAGACAGAAGTCATGTAGTGATCGTGTAAATCCTTTACTTTCTACAAAGTCATTGAATCTTTGGTTCCAGCATTTTGGACTTTCTCTCAACCCGTACAATCCTCTATTTAGTTTTAAAACTTTTCCTTCTTTTATATAAACCCCTTGAGGAGCTTTTATATATACTTCTGATTCCAATGTACCATTAAGAAATGCGGTTGGTACGTCTAGCTGTTTCATATTGTAATTGTTATGTACTGCGTGTGCTAATAACATTCTTACTGTTGAAATTCTTGCAACAGGAGCATAGTTTTTACCAAAATCTTCTTGTTCTCTCATCTGGAATCCGCGTGCTACTAGTCTAGCTTTTTTCATACCATTATCCTTTGTTTTAAAGATCCATTTTGTGTCAATCGCCTTTTTATTTTCTGGTAAGTTTGTCACCGTCCATGTATTCATTTTTATTAGTGCATCAATTTCTGTTTTGATAGCATCTTTCCATCCTTCATTGACAGCCTCTTCATAGGTTTGTGGTTCTTCTTCATCATTAAGTAAACAGTATGCTTCGACTAGTTCATATTCATCTAAGCACTTTGGCTTCTTAATTGTTCTGCCACTTTTGGTTTTTCTTTCTTCTTGGTCTTTACTCACATTTCTTTGCTCATTTTCCATATTATCATCTTCTTTCCTTTCATTATTTTCCTGTTCTTCATTTACTTGATCTTCTTTTCTTTCTTCTTGTTTTTTACTCACTTTTCTTGGCTCATTTTCCATATAATCATTTTCTTTTCTTTCACTGTCTTGATCTTTCTTTTCCATCTGAATTTCTACTTCTTTGTTTTCTCTTGTCCTGGTGTCATATCTTATATTATTTTCATTAAACCTTATATCTCTTGTAATTTGTATTTCATCAGTCTCAGGGTCCCATACTTTATAACCGGTTCTTCCATATCCTACCATTCTTACTTCTTTTGCTCTGGAGTCAAATTTGTCTCTTCTTGGTATGACCGTCATCCAACCTTGACTTCCAAATATTATTAACTTTTTCAAGTTGAATTCTCTTCCAAATATTATAGCCGGTATTTTAAAATGGATTGCCTTTGATGGGCATCTATTTATCAAATATGTCGCAGCCAGAACAGCATGGCCCCATAAGTATCGCGGCAGATTTGACTCATCCAGGATAGTTCTCGCTTTGTCATATATTGTTCTATTCATTCTTTCACTTTTGCCATTCATTTGTGGGCTATATGGCAAGCTGTACTCTATTTTTATTCCCTTTTCTTGACAAAAATTTTTAAATATATTAGACGAATACTCCCCGCCATTATCACATCGAATTCTTTTTATTCTTATATCCTTTTCAAGTTCAATTTCCGTTATGTATTTTATTAGATTGTAGGCAGCTTCTGATTTATTTTTCATTAGATATGTCTGAGTAAAATGCGAGTAATCATCTATAATGGTCTGAAAATACCTGTAGCCTTCTTTTGTGGGCGTTCTAGTCGGTCCTGAAACATCTGAATGAATGAGCTCTCCTATTTTATGAGCTTGTGCATGTTCCACTTTATTAAATGGTAGCCTTGTACTCTTGTTTTTCATACATGTGTCACATGGGTCATTATTATAGGGTAATTTCATAATGGCTAAACCTTTTCTATTTAAATGTCCTAACTTTGAGTGCCACTTATTGTCAACACTATTTGTGTACTCAATGTAATGTTCCTGTCTTCGCAGGAATTTTAACACATGTAATTTACCCATTCTTTCTCCATAGTAGGTCTTTGTCTCGGTATGTATTTTTAGTTGGCCCTTTTTGAATACAACTGTGTGTCCTTGTTCTTGTAATTTGTTCACAGATAATAAGTTGTGTGTAAGATGGTCAACTATCAATCCTTCTATTTTCACAGGATTATTTTGACATTCTAACCTTAAAATACCTTTTTTCTTGGCCACTAGTTTATGTCCATTTGCAACTCGAATGTATATGGGCTCCTCTAGCATTTTTATGTCTTCTATTATTTCTTCATGTTCTGATTTTACAAAGTTATGAGTTGCCCCGGAATCGACAACAAACATAATAGAGTTTTCTTCATGTATCTGATTTTGTGCGGATAATGCAATAAATGTTGATTCTTTGCTGTAATTCTCTTGTGCATAGTTTACCGACATCCCTCTTGACGATCTTGTTCTGAAGCTTCGTCCTCTGGACCTCGACCGGCCTCTTCCCCGACTTTTCTCTCGATTTTGTATATCATTAAATTTCTCACCATTCTTGCAATTATAGGATATGTGCCCCTGTTGTCCGCATTTGTAACAGGATAAGAAACTGGACTCTACCTTGTTGAAATGTTGCTTATTCTCTTCACCTTTTAATTTCAACTCTGCATCTAATAATCTTGATTTAATAAATTCTATGTTTAAATCTTTGTTATCGCTCATAGTTTCTAGAGTCGTTATAACTGTATCATATTCGTTAGGCAAGGTAAGTAACAAATGGCATATTTTGTCACTTTCATCTATTTTAGCTCCTGTAGCTTCGAGGTCAGCTATCATTGTGTCAAATTTCAGAAAGTGGTCTTGTAATTTGTCTGACGGCACGCACTTTAAAGCTAGTAATCTTTTTCTAAGATATAACTTGTTGAATACGCTTTTTCTTTCGAAAATCTTGTCCAGTTGATGGATCATGTCGGCCGCAGTCGTACATTTCTTGACGTATTCTAAATATCTGTCAGACAAACATTGCACTATAATTGAGCGAGCTTTCGCATCATCTTCCTTTTTAGTTGTCGTTTTCGTTTCCAAAACACCATCTAAGTTTCTTTCTTCAAGTAAAATCTTTACTCGAAATTTCCAATTTGAGAACCCGACGCCATCACATAATTTCGGGAACAAACACGTATTTGATGCCATATTTCTTGTTAAACTGATCAACCACGCTCTGCTGTTGTTATTTCTTCTTATTTAGAGGTCCAAATTAAACAGTTAATCATTTTATACGTTTATTAATTCGTTAGCGTTACATGCTTCTTGAGAGAAAAATTCTAGACAGCTCAAAGCGGGGAAAAACATTAGCTGTCATCTGTCAAAAACATTCGGAAACTTAACCCAACAATACAATTCGCAACAAAAAAAACAAAGTTATTGTCCATAAAATTTCGAAAGGTTTCTATTTACATACGATTCGCAGCATACAAAGTATATTTTTATTCCAAAAATGTTTCGAGCAGTTGACACTAAACTCATAAATTGCCACCCCGATGACGCATTAAGGTTCAATTGTGTCATATTCCGTGTCAAGTTGGGTGTCACTTTGACACGGGTCCTGACATAGGTCTTCATCAAGTCCGATATGGTGATAACATTTTTTCTATATCTTAAAGGTGAACGCGGATTTGGCCGCACCGCACGCACCGCACTCGCCGCATTTCGAATTCTTTATAATATGAAGTCATAGGCAAGCTCGCATACCTACCCGCGCCGCAGTCTTCGCAACTTCCACATTCTTTATATGAAGAATTCGAAATGCGGCGACTGCGGTGCGTGCGGTGCGGCCAAATCCGCGTTCTCCTTTAATCTCGAAACTCAGATTTTATAAGTAGAGATATATTTATCCAACTACGGCGAAAAAAGTAGGGTTATGATTTTGACCTGTATCTTTGTAAAGCTTAAAATGACGCGTCCCTCCCTCGTCTTCAAAGTACAAAATTTTTCATTTATATCAACTAGTGAATTGGTGGGGCACGTCATTTCAAATAAGACAAGCTCTTTGTGTCTATGAATATTTATCTGTTTTCATAACTTCTAAACTATTTGTAGTAATTGGCCAAATGAGTCCTAGTTGGAAGCTTCTTGTTCGTTCGCTGGTTATGTGCTACATATTATTATAGCAGGACGTCACGCTAAAACAGCGACCAGCACAGAAAATAGAATAAATAAATAAGAATTAAGGGCCCTCTCTTCCTAAATTAGCAGGTCGATTGTCTGTCTGTGCGAATATCGACGTAAATGACATTAAAATAACATTCATAACAGCGCGCCTTGTACGGTGGCGGTTACGACGCTCGCCGCGTCCATGATAGGGCGAAATAGGAGAAAAAACCAAATTATTAACTTATGTATTGCAAAGCAGTAGATATTTTTTATATATTCTTTTGATAAATAACTAGCTATATGACCGAGCTTCGCTCGGTATTCAAAAAATTATAAAAACACATAAAATGACATTTTATGAAAATGATTCCTAGCTAGATCGATTTATCGCCCCCGAAACCCCCTATATACTAAATTTCATGAAAATCGTTGGAGCCGATTCCGAGATTCCAATTATATATATAAGAATTGCTCGTTTAAAGATATAAGATGAAGAAGTAAAGTGGTTTCATTCAACGATTTGGAGGTGATTTGGTTTTTTATTTCTTTATTATGTGATACCGATAGAAAAAATATGGCAAAACCACGTTACGTATCATATCATGTAGATTACTAATTATTTTTTTCAGATCTAATTTCTCTGTTAATGCCGATGAAAAGTAGCTTCATCTGCACGCTTATTTCGAAAGAGCAGCCTTAAATGGCCCATTTAAAAATTTATCGCATGGTCTGTTCACGTTGCAATAATATTAAGGCCGTCCCCCGAGCAAACGACCTTGGCCATACATTTGCAACATTGCCGAGATCGCGCCAAAACCCTATTATTTTTACTTATCTTAGTTCAAAATTGTCCTAAAAAAATTTAAAACGGCGAATATGTAGTTTATGATATTGTCGATCTATTGGCGTGAGTTTTAAATAAAAGTAATTTGTAAATCCTAAGGAGATGCTGAATGTATGCTTGAATTTTAACAAATTGGTATTATTACTTTGGAAGCTGATATCATGAGTATAAGAAACAAAAATAGAAAATTTAAAACGACAAAAGGAATGTTGATATGCTGAAGATTATTGCTGTATTTTTATTATAACTTTGTAGCTTTCAGATTATGAGTTTATAAGGTTTTAAATACGGCCAATTACGGAATCTCCGAAGAACCGACCCTCAGAGCTGAAGCTTTACGAAGCTACGAATATGCTACAGTGTGCTACGCCGTAGCATCTACACTTGTTATAATGCGGGCTCTACACGCGAAGGCCGCGAACCGCGAGTGTGGAGGGATTCGCGACTTCGCGTTCGCGCTTCGCGGCTTCGTATTTGTTTGTATCGTGTTCACAGCGCGTAGCATCCGTGAATCGCGGCCGCAATTCGCGCCGTGAGCGTAGAGCCCGCTATAAGGTGTTTTATACTATTTAACAATGATTATTTTATATTTTAACTTCACTTCCTGATTTTCATAATTTTACTATACTTACTGTACTCGGCGAAACAAGGCGGAAGCGGCCAATGACTCCCTGTCAAAAACTTGTAATTTTCTATACAAACCCGCGATTGTCAACATCGGACACTTCACTATCAGTCGCGGTTATAAAAAATGACAAGTTTTTGACAGGGAGTCAATAACTGCTGCCACCATGTTTCGCCGATACAGTATAGATGATTCGTTTATTTCGATGAAAGTTGTAACTGTGCCTGTGTTTACATCGGCTCCGATATTTAAAAGTGTTTTAAAAATAGTAAAGTGCTAAAAACTGCTACAAAAGCGCTACAGTGTGTGCAAAAATCTGTGAACTAGATGTGGAAATGTTATCATAAGTGGAACTTCTACATTTACTGGAAAAAATTTTAAAAACACCTATTGAAGTCAACAGAAATCAAACCCTGCAATACTGTAAATATCACCGGAAAGAACACTACATGAATGAATGTGAAGGTTAGTTATGTGATTGGTGCTGCATGAAAACAATGACAAGTGGATAAAAGAGTGTTTTAAAAAATGATAACAAAATTATAACCTCAAACCTATAAGAAAGTCATTACTCATCATAAGAAAATCGATATAGAGAAAGCGCCATCTAATATATAACAGCGGAACAAACATACAAAGTAATGAACTACCAATAATTTTAGTACGGCCTTTCAGCAAAAGAGGGCGGTAGCCTGAGAAGATATTCTAAAAATCTTTTACAATGGATAGCCTAGACAGAAACATAACGAAAAGACGTAAAGTAACTCAGAGCAAAATGAACACTACCCCTGAAAGTATATATGGCAGCACAATTAACACCTCTCCAAATTCAGAAAACGCTAATAGCTTACCAGATCTCTCAGGACTACTCCTAAAAAATGAAGTGGAGGAATTACGAAACGAAATAGCTAATCTACGACTAGAACTTGAACGAGCTCAATATGAAATTGAAAATTTAAACACAGAGAACGTCTCGCTGCAAAATTTAGTTAAAACCCAACAGACTACAATAAATACACTAAAAACCCTATGCACAGAATTTTCTAACAAGAAATCGTCAGTAAAATCAAGAAAAACAAAGTCAAATCTAAAGTCCAAAACACATACAAAAATTAATCTTGACGAAAGCTACAATAACCTGCACATCGATACATTGAGCGTTGAAGAGAGTAATCCCGATATAACATCAGTACAGAATACTCAAAATGAAGAAAACTATATACAAGACAAGACACGAACTACGGAAATAAGGATAAAAAGCGTCTGTGAAAAAAATAGCCACTTACCAGCAGTAACCTACACTTCACCAGCCATCAAAAAAACATGTATCAAAAATAAAATTCTAATACTCTCCGATGAGCGCACATCCTTAAGAAAGCTACTTCAATCTTTGACAGGACCAAACTTCCAAGTCTCATCATTTAGCAAGCCTGGTGCGACATCTGATAAACTTCTTGAGACGTCGGGGCAGCTCTGCAAAGATTTTAACAAAAATGACTACGTTGTAATAATGTGTGGTAATAATGATAGAGATCCGTTAAGATTACAATCAGCTTTATACTTCTACTTAGATAAGTTAAAACATACTAATGTATTACTATGTGAAATGAAAAGAAATATGTATTTAAACAAATATAAACTGCAAAATACACTTTATTTCATAAGCAATCAATTTCAACACAGTACTTTTGTAAATCTTGGCACTAATACTCCATACAGGGCCTATTATCTGACTCTATGTAGACTCTTACTAAGAGCCATATTACATCTCAATTATAAACAAAAATACAACCAATATATTAGGTTAGATACTGAATGTTACACAAAGAGTGTTCAAACTGATTTATTGTTGAATCAAAATATGTCGTCTGTAGAAACACAAACTGAAAATATGTTATTTCGAGACTAATAAGCCGTATTTTACTATTTTACACAATAATGTCCAAGGCATAAGATCAAAAATAAGTGACCTAGAATTACTGGTTGAGTCAAAAAACATAGATGTTCTCTGTATAAGCGAAACATTCCTACGAGATAATACCCCGGAAATACTCCAGTTATCAAACTTGAATATTGCTTCATATTTTTCAAGAAAAAATAAGTCTCGTGGGGGAGTATGTATCTATATCAAAAAATCAATAGACTTCAAAAATATAACATGGATCTCAGATATGGCATTGGAATCCCATTTTGAATGTTGTGGTATAATAATTCCAGAAAATAATTGGTATATTGTTTGTATTTATCGTGCTCCAAGTGGAAATTTTAACTTATTTATTGAAAAATTAGAAATCTTACTATTTAAACTAACCATTAGAACTAGAACCACTTGTAAAAAACTATTTATTTTAGGAGATTTTAATATAGATATGCTTGTAAATAATAACAAAACTGAGCTATTTCAAAACACACTAAAAAAATTTAATCTTTCTTTTACTCTTAACCAACCAACTCGAATTACGTCTCACTCTGCAACATGCATAGACAATATTATAACAAACCATAAAAAGTGTACATCAGAAATATGGGACCTAGGAATTTCAGATCACACTAGCCAAGTGGTCAAAATACCATGCAGTATTAGTTACAGAGAAAAATATTGGTACACAATGAGACGCAATGTCAACTATCATATAGAAATATTCTTAAAATATATTTCCCAAGTAAATTTTAACGATGTATATAAATTAAATGACCCTAACTTAGCATATGAAACATTTATTAATCTATTTCAATTAATATATGAACTATGTGACCCACTACAGATAAAAAAAGTTTTTCATAAAAGCAAAAAACCATGGAAAACCAAAGGTATATTAAAGTCTACAAAAAATAAAAGGAAGCTTTATATTCATACGAAAAAAAATTACAACCTTGAAATAAAAAATAGATACTCTCGATATTGTCAAATACTTAAACGCGTTATTAAATTATCAAAGAAAAATGCAAATATTAAGTTTATAGCTAAAAGCACTAATTCAACTAAAGCAATATGGCAACTAATAAAAAAACAAACACAAACAACACAAACACTTAAGCCTACTATTGATTACATCATACAAGATGAAAAAATTATAAAATCACCACATAAACTCGTCCACACTCTTAACAACTTCTTTATAAATCAAAATTGTAGTTCAGAATTACTAAGCAAAAACAAAATGCTTCCCAAAAGAAACCCTAATAGCATTTTTCTATACCCTACAGATAGCGAAGAAGTAACTAAAATAGTAAAAGGTCTAAAAAATAAAACAAGCTATGGTTATGATAATATACCGATAAAGGCAGTTAAAGAAAGTATTTCTTATATTGTAAATCCACTTGTACACATTATAAACCTTATGCTGGAAACTGGTGAATTCCCAAAACAATTAAAAAAAGCTGTAATAAAACCTATACATAAAAAAGGCTCCACACATGACATGAATAACTACAGACCGATAGCATTGTTGCCAAGTATTTCTAAAATTTTTGAAAGAATTATTTATAATAGGTTAATGAACTTTTTAAATAGCAACAAAATTTTAAATGAAAACCAATTTGGATACCAGAGGAATAAAACCACGTCTTTGGCTATATTTAAACTATTTCAATCAGTATGGAATAATATGAACGACAAGAAGAAATGTGCTGCACTATTTATCGACCTGTCAAAAGCTTTTGATTGTGTAAAATTTGATATACTTCTGAATATATTAGAAATTATCGGAATAAGAGGCAACGCATTAAAACTAATCGAAAGCTATTTAAATGACAGGTGGCAAGCTACTGCAATAGAATCATACGATTGCACTACAAAAATGTTAGAGGTGATTATGTCTAGCTTCGAAAAGGTATTACTCGGTGTACCTCAAGGTAGTATAGTAGGGCCCCTCTTATTTTTACTCTATATTAATGAACTTCCTAACATTATACCTAAACACCTTAGCATCATGTATGCCGATGATACGACAATATTTATAAGAAATGAATATGCATCAGAGGAAGATTTCATAAAGGAATTAAATGAAATCCTAACAGCTATTACAAATTGGCTCAAATCGCTAAATCTAAAAGTCAACCTCTCAAAAACCAACGTTATGCAATTTAAAAGTTACCAAAGTAAACCTTCCACGCTTAACGTTGAAGTCTCAAACGTTGCCATTGAAGAAGTGAATCAACTACGTTTTCTTGGTGTCACAATAGACCAGAATTTAAGCTTGTTATATACCACCAAGCCTATCATCCGAAGATACTTACACTTAGAAGATTCAAGATAGTAAAATCTACAAGTTAATATCGCCTCTATACCATTACATAATCTTTGGTATATTTTATGGTCGCCTCTGCGTATAACATACTCATCGGTAACATTCAGGGAAACATTTTGCTGACTTCGCGTTGACTTCGAAATTGGATCGCCGCTGTGGATTCCACCTCACTTAGCCTCTAACCTCGAGCAAGTCCATTTGTACTTAACGTAATTTTAATGTTTGATTTTAATTTGTAATTTTTGATTTTTCAATAAAGTAATTTTGAAAATTGGTTTTTTTTGGGACTCTCGGGCGCGTTAAATATAATTGGCGCAGTCGTTAGGATTTTCCGGGTCCCCCAGGATAGAAAATTAGAGAAAATTCTAGAGGAGATAGGCGTTTCCAGCCGAACCGGAAATTGGAAGAACAACGTGGCCGAGCATCCAAACTTCGATACCTCCCAAGAAATGCCGAGATCTATGTGAGTACACTTTATTTCAGTGATTGCTCCTTTATTTCCTGTGTTAGTTTTAGATCTTTTTATTTCAGCACGTGTTATAAAATTTTCGATCCTGAAAATTAACGAACAGTGTAGAAATACTTTATAGGCATATAGGAATTTAAATTAATAAGAATTAAAATATTCTTTTGATTTAATAAATTAGTAAAATTTTAAAATTTAATTCAAGGAAATTAAAATCATTTTTCTATGATAATAATTATTAAATTTAGATTTGTGTTAATATTTTAATTAAATGAGTAGAAGGGAAGAATTAATTGATAGATTTAGACAACTTGACGATTCAGAAATTAGCGAAATTAACAGGGATATTTTAGTTGATAATTTAAGACAATTTGAAGAATCTAAAATGGCTACCCTAGATGATATCTGTAAAGCCCTCCGTTTAGTTCCTGAATTTGATGGCAATTCTCATGTTTTAGTAAGATTTATTAATATTTGTGATCAGTTAGTTGCAAAGTATGGTCAGGCCGGTGATCAATTAATTAATTCGGGTCTTTTAAATGGAATTTTGAACAAAGTTGTTGGTGCTGCCGCACGACAAATTAATGCCAACGGTATCCCCAACGATTGGACTAGCATTCGTAATTCTTTAATAAATAATTTTGCGGACCAAAGAGACGAAACTGCACTATACAATGATTTAGCTTTATTAACACAAGGGTCTAACACGCCGCAAGAATTTTATGAACGTTGCCAGAACTTATTCAGTACAGTTATGACTTATGTTTCACTGCATGAATCTCTTGTTTCCACCATCGATGCTAAACGAGAACTTTATAAAAAATTAACCCTTCAAGCATTTTTACGTGGATTAAAAGATCCTTTAGGTTCGCGTATTAGATGTATGCGTCCCGAAACAATAGAAAAAGCTCTAGAGTTAGTACACGAAGAAATTAATACCATGTATATTCAGAATAGGAATTCACACGTACCAGATAAAAAACCTAGTGACAATAATCAGCCTTTTAAAATGCCTATTCATAGTTTTCAGCCCTTCAGGCCTAATAATTTTAATATGCCAGGTCCGTCTAGACCACAATTTATGCATAAGCCACCATTTTCACCCCAACATCAATTTAAAATGCCTTTTAATCAACCTCGAATGCCCACGCGCACCCAACAAATTTTCAGTGCACCACTTCCAAATAATAATCAAGGTTTTCAAGTACAAACTAGACCGCAACCCTCGTCTCAAGGCCCTAAGCCTATGAGTGGAGTTTCCCATTTTGTGAGTAGGGAAAGACCAATGCAACCAGGTCCTAGTGGATGGAATTGGTCCAAGCAGGGCAATCCACCACCCTCTAATTATTTTAAACCACGAGATGTTAATGTGAATGAATGTGCAGGCTTAGATATTTCTGATTATTATAACGATAATTCTGATTATTATAATTATGACGAATACTATAATTATTATGATAATTACTACAATTATGAAGGTTATTATAATAACTATCCCGAAATGAACCAGTTTGAATATAGCGAAAGCCCTATAGTTGAGGAGTTAGAAGAACAGCCCCAGTCAGAACCAAAACCATCAACGAATGAAAATTTTCAGAAAGTTCAGAGTATAAAAAAGTTAAAATAGAATTAAATCTCCAAACTCAACGCCAATTGCCATTTATTCGCATTTCCCTCGGAAATGGATTCTATTTAAAATTTTTGATAGATACTGGAGCAAATCAATCCTTTATTAGTCCACAGGCCGTAGAACAATATTTTCCAGACATACCACTTAATTTTGATCCGTTTGAAGTCACTAACGTCCATGCAACTAGTAGAAACAATTATTCAATAACCTTACCTTGTTTTGAAGAATTCAATGATAACTGTAATATTAAATTATACGTATATAAATTTCATAATTATTTTGAAGGTCTGATAGGGATGGATTTGTTAACTAAATTTGAAGCTAAATTAGATCTTAAAAATTCAACATTAATTACTAAAAACGCCATAAACCCAATTAAATTATATAATTCCCGAAATTTAAATTTGTATGAAAAAGTTATTCCAAGTGAAACCTCTTTACTTCTTAGATTACCAATAAACGCCGCGGATGGAGAAGTTTTAGTGCCAGAACAAATTATTTGCAATTGCATTATAAGTGAATGTTTAACTACTGTTAAAAATAATAGAGCCATAGTCCAGGTAACCAATCATACTAAAAATGACATAATTTTTTCATTAGATCATCCGACAGAAGCAACTATTTTTAATTCCGAATTTTCACAAGAATTTTCAAACCGTGCCAGTGACGTTATTTCACGCTTGCGAACAGACCATTTAAATGAGGAAGAAAAAGCCAATTTAACAGCACTTTGTAGTAAATATGCAGACGTTTTTTATATTGAAGGAGAATCTTTGTCTTTTACGAACAAAATTAAACATAAAATCCGTACATATGATGAGGTCCCCGTACATACGAAAAGCTATCGTTATCCATATATCTTGCGTGATGAGGTAAAAGACCAAATTTCAAAAATGCTAAGTCAGGGCATAATTAGACCATCGGAATCTGCCTGGAGCTCTCCGATCTGGATTGTCCCAAAAAAAATGGACGCCTCGGGGAAGCAGAAATGGAGATTAGTCATTGATTTTCGCAAGGTTAACGAAAAAACAATCGACGACAAATATCCCATACCTAACATCAATGATATACTTGACAAATTAGGGAAATGTCAATTTTTCACAACCTTAGACCTAGCATCGGGTTTCTATCAGGTGGAAATGTCAGAGGAGGATATACATAAAACCGCTTTCAGTGTAGAAAACGGCAAATATGAATTTCTTAGAATGCCAATGGGCTTAAAAAATAGTCCCTCCACGTTCCAAAGAGTTATGGATAATATTCTTAAAGGACTTCAAAATGTCATTTGTTTGGTCTATCTCGACGATATAATTGTCTTTTCAACTTCATTACAGGAACATATAATAAATTTAGAAAAAGTCTTCCAAAGATTACGTGAATCTAACTTTAAAATTCAGCTTGACAAATCAGAATTTTTAAAACACGAAACAGCATATCTAGGACATGTAATAACTGAAGAAGGAATAAAACCTAATCCCGACAAAATTTCGGCAATTCAAAAATTCCCTATTCCTAAAACACCTAAAGAAATAAAATCATTCCTGGGTTTAGTAGGCTACTACCGAAAATTCATTCCCGATTTTGCTAAGATCACAAAACCATTAACTCAATGTTTAAAGAAAGGAAAGAAAATTACTTTTGACTCAGATTACGTTAACAGTTTCGAACGATGTAAGACACTTTTAACTAATGATCCTATTTTAATATACCCCGACTTTGACAAGGACTTTTTACTGACAACTGACGCTTCTAATTTTGCAATAGGTGCAGTACTTTCACAAGGACCCATAGGATCTGACAAACCAATAGCGTACGCTTCTCGTACTTTGAATGATAGCGAAGTAAATTATAGCACAATTGAAAAAGAATTGTTAGCCATAGTATGGGCAACTAAGTATTTTCGTCCTTATCTTTTTGGCCGTAAATTTAAAATTTTAACGGACCATAAACCATTACAGTGGGTTATGAGTCTGAAGGAACCAAATTCTAGATTAACGAGATGGAGATTAAAATTAAGCGAGTTCGATTTTACTACCCAATATAAGCCCGGCAAAAAGAACACAAACGCCGACGCTCTATCTCGTGTGGAAATCTTTAACGAAGAGATAAGTTCAATAGTAGGCAATACATCCAAAGTATCTGTAGCTGACGACTCCGAAAGTACCATGACCGCCCATACCTCTAATGAAAACCCAATCCTTGAAATACCTATATCCTTTGATCCCTTAAATAAATTTCATCGCCAGTTAGTTTTAAATATCGTTAGTGATGTAAAGAAACGTGCAATAGTTACCAAACCGTTCGATACTCATTCCAGGATATCTATACAATTATCAGAATCAAATTTAGAAACAGATTTAATCAATGCTATTAAAGAATATGTAAACCCTAAAATAAAGACCGGTATACTTATTAACCCTCCGTTAGGTATGTACAAAATAGTCCCAATATTACAGGAAAAATTTAAAAGCTCTTGCATGAAAGTTTTTATAGCTAAAATAGAATTAGAAAACGTCAAGGAATATCTTAGGCAACAAGAAATTATTCGTAATTATCATGAAGGCAAAACCAATCATCGTGGGATAAATGAATGCTACCTTGCACTTTCAGCACGTTACTTCTGGCCTAAAATGAAAGAACATATTACAAAGTATATTAATGATTGCACAATATGTGGTCAAGCTAAGTATGACAGGAACCCTATTAGACCTAAGCTTAATTTAGTACCCCCAGCTACAAAACCTTTTGAGATCGTACATATGGACACCTTTACAGCTAATAATGAAAAATATGTAACCCTTATAGATGTTTTTTCGAAATATGGACAGGCATATTTACTTAGAGATGGCACGGCACTCAGCGTCATACAGGCTTTGTTAACATTTAGTACTCACCACGGTTTACCACTTACCATAATTACTGATCAGGGTACAGAATTTAATAACCAAATGTTTTCAGAATTTTGTAAAATTCATAAAATAATTCATCATCAAACTTTGGCTCATTCCCCTAACGCTAATGGTAATATAGAACGTTTTCATTCGACTTTGCTTGAACATCTCCGTATATTAAAATTAAAACAGCGTGATCAACCTGTAATTAATTTAATGCCTTATGCTTTAATTGCATATAATAGCTCCATACACAGTTTTACTAAATGTAAACCCTATGACCTTATATTGGGGCATACTGATCCACGTGACCCTACTGATGTCGATTTAACTATTCATTTACTTCAACAATATATGCAATCTCATAGAGAACAAATGAAACAGGTTTATGACGTTGTAAATGAATCATCATTAGCTAACAGAGAAGCTATCATTGAAAAACGTAATGAAACTAGAGAAAATGAAGTAGATTATGAACCTAACCAGCAGATTTTTGTCAGTAACCCATCAGCTTCCAGATCTAAACTCGCACCTCGATATACCCAGGACACTGTTTTAGCAAACTTACCTATTCATATTTATACATCCAAAAAGAAAGCTCCTATAGCTAAAAATAGGCTAAAACGAATCCCTAAGACCGCCAAATTGTTGCAGGATGCTGATCATGATGCTTCTCACAACGACACTAGCTCTCGAGATAAAACTTGAAGATCTTGGAGAAAGCCCTGGAATTTTACCCTTTAAGTTAGGTCCCATGCGACTAACCCATCATTATCATACATTTTTACAGTTTATAGAATTAAGGGAAATAGATTCTAACATTAGTTTAGTGCAGTCTCAGCTAAGTGAAATTAGAAATAAGTTAGATAACCTTACTTATGCTGTCTATGAATCGCAAATAGATTATTTAAGTGATAAACTTGATTTTGCTTTGCAACAATTAAAAACTCTAGAACCCTTAAGGTTCAAGAGAGGCTTAATAGATAGTCTTGGGTCCGTAATTAAGAGTATAACTGGAAATTTAGATTATTCGGATGCAGTAAAGTATGATCAAGCTCTTTCAGTACTTAAGAAAAATCAAGATAAAATAGTTATTGAACAAAATCATCACATCAGTCTTAGCAAAGATTGGATGGATGAACAAAATAAAATTATTGCTGAAATTATAGAAAGTCAAAATAAAATTAATAAAACATTATTTATGATATTAAACCCTGACTCATTTCCTTCACCGGATATAGTTAAATTTGCGAAATTCGCACAAGCATTAGCAATAAGCAGTAATAATGTAGACAGTTTAGTAAGCGAAATAAGTAGGTTAGAGAATGCGCTAGCATTTTGCAGTGCTTCGCGCACTCATCATTCTATGATAGGTATAGGTGTAATGAAAAATATGTTAAGTAAGCTTAAGACATTTTATAATAAAGAAGAAATATTAGATTTAGAAATTAGAGACTATTACAATATAATTAAGCCAGCATCTTATTTTAATGGAGATCAGTTAGTTTTTGCTTTCAAATTTCCTATAGTTTCACCACTTGAATATAACTTTTATAAACTAGCTATTGTTCCTAATAAAAATAGGCAAGCTATAATCCCTCCTTCTCCTTTCCTTGCAATCACTGGTAATATGCACGTGTACATAGAGGCAGAATGCCCGAAGTCAGGCATGAGGTACTTATGTGAAGACGAGCTCCACCACATGCTGAAACCCCAGCCGGACTGTATCAGCAACATCGTTGAAGGAAATCTCCATGAAGAAAGGTCCTGTGAAATGACTACCGTAAACCTGATGAAACCTGCAATGGAAAAACTTGATGACCGCCACTACGTCGTCGTGTTCCCGTCTCCAACTGAAGCCCGGTTATCCTGCGAAAGAGAAGAAATCATTAATCTCAATGGAAGCTACCTCGCTACAATACCACCTACCTGCAAGCTGCACACAGAAGACTTCACCATCGTCAACACCAACGATTACATCAAAGGACAGCCCATAAAAATTACTAAAATTTCGGCTCATGTAAAAGAGCCTACCTTATCCTTCTCTATTAAAAGTAATTCAATCAGCCTGAAGAAACTTCATGAAATTCAAGACAAGATTCACCATCAAGAACCTATTCAATTAGAACAAATACCAATGTTCTATAATACAACTATTCCTTTCTATACTATATTATGCAGTGCTATTGCGCTTTCTCTTATAATTTTGGGCAGAAGATTAATCCTGAACAGAAGAAAGAAGAATGAAGAAAGAAGCCAATCAAGCAAGAAGCCTCGCCAAGAACAAACTTATGCTGAACCTGGACCAAGCCAAGACTGTGGAAAGCTGCCAATGACATTTTTTCCTGTCGTTCAAAAATAGTCCTTGAACTAAGGGGGGAGGTGTTATATACCACCAAGCCTATCATCCGAAGATACTTACACTTAGAAGATTCAAGATAGTAAAATCTACAAGTTAATATCGCCTCTATACCATTACATAATCTTTGGTATATTTTATGGTCGCCTCTGCGTATAACATACTCATCGGTAACATTCAGGGAAACATTTTGCTGACTTCGCGTTGACTTCGAAATTGGATCGCCGCTGTGGATTCCACCTCACTTAGCCTCTAACCTCGAGCAAGTCCATTTGTACTTAACGTAATTTTAATGTTT
Organism: Polyommatus icarus; assembly: GCA_937595015.1. NCBI lineage: Eukaryota > Metazoa > Arthropoda > Insecta > Lepidoptera > Lycaenidae > Polyommatus > Polyommatus icarus. The sequence continues at coordinate 16,901,974 of OW569335.1, forward strand.
GATTTTAATTTGTAATTTTTGATTTTTCAATAAAGTAATTTTGAAAATTGGTTTTTTTTGGGACTCTCGGGCGCGTTAAATATAATTAGCTGGAAAGCACACATTAATAATATAAATAAAAAAATTTCAAGTGCCTGCTACGGCCTCTCAATCCTTGCCGAGACAACAAATACAGATGTGACAAGAAGTGCCTATTTTGGAAACGTGTACCCATTGCTGCATTATGGCATTATATACTGGGGTAATTCAACAAACGTCAAGTCCACATTTACACTCCAAAAAAAATGCCTTCGAACTATATACAACATGCATAGCACAGAATCTCTAAGGGACATATTTAGAACAAAAAATTATCTTACACTGACTGGCATATACATCCTTGAATTATGTCTATTTGTTAAAAATAATATAGAATACTTTAGCTTCAAATCGGAAACAAAGAGAATCTTACGCAATAAATATAAAAACAATATATCTCTTCCAAAAATTAATAATATGATTTTCTACAAAAGTGCTTATATTTCTGCTATACGAGTTTACAATCATTTACCTATAGAAATAAAAGAATTAAATGGACTTAAATTCAAAAATAAACTAAAAAAATGGTTAATTGCAAAAGTATTCTATAATTTGGACGATTTTTTTAAAAATGACTAAGTAGTAATAAATTATTGTGCCTAGTATAAGTATAATTTTAAAAGTGGAAAATGACAAATATTATTATTATTATTTTTTTTTTTTTTTTTAAATATATAATTTTTTAAATTTATTGTAAATGTATAATTAACTTATAAGTATAATTTATTGTAAATGTTTATGAAATGACTTTTAATAACTAAGTATACATATTACTATTAGGATTTAATATTATGTATTTTAATCATTATAAATTCAATTCTAATATTATTGTAAAATGAAATTACTCGGATGTGTGCTCTATGTTTTCCCTTTCATACAAATATTGCATGCCCGAACGGGTAATCTGTTGAAACAAACAAATCTGTAACACCATTGTAACACAGTTTTAAGCAATAAATATTTCTTTATCTTTATCTTTATCTTTATCGCCGGAACTGTACATTTTCCGGAATAAAAAGTATCCAATGTTCTTTCCCGGGATGAGTCCCGGTAACTATCCCCGTATCAAACAGAAAAATCAGTCCAGCGATTGGACATAAAGGAGTTACTGGCAGACTGACATACATTCGCCAATAGAAGGTGTAACAAAACTAAGTGCTTAAGAGTTTAGGGTGTGTACGTGTTCCTTGTAAAGAGTTCACTGTGAAAGTAGCAGCGCTGAAAGACCAAATTTATTTTCACTTTTGTATGGGGAAACTTGTGACGCGCCCCAGTTTTGCTACATCCTGCATAACATTAGTATATTTTTTAGCTTTTAATCATCACCATCCTAATATTAAGTGTCTGCCTGCTTAATTTACATAAAAATAATTAAATTACAAACGGGGTAGTCCTGCGGTAATATTATGCACAACTCTCGTTATTAAAAGCTGGTTGGAATGAATTTTTCATGTAATCATCTTCGTTTCTTGACCTGAAAACGTTCCATAATGTAATGTAAATTGTTACTTGTTTTTCCCGGTTTTGTTTAGCTTAGGTTATTACAATTCATACTAATATTATGAATGCGAAATTGTGTCTATCTGTTTGTCTGTCTATTACTTCATGCTAAAACTGTTGAAAAAGTTTGCTCAAATTTAGTATGGAGACACTTTGCGTCCCAGCCGGGCTAGCATACGGACCAATAGAAATACGAAAGTATGGACAAACTGTGGAGATAAACTTAAGGTGCCGTTCCGATCTTTTTTCGTTCCGAAAAATTCAATTAAAATGCCACTTTATGACAGACTATAGTCCTAAAAATTAAAATAATGTCCTACATTATGACATAGACTATAGTCTGTCATAAAGTGGCATTTTAATTGATTTTTGTCGGTCGCGATTACCCGCAATACAGATCGAATCGGCACCCTAAGTTTATGTCCACAGTTTGTCCTTACTTTCGCATTTCTAGGGGTGGCCGTGCTAGCCCGGCAGGAATGGACAAAGGATACTTTTGATTCCGGAAACATGTACGGCTCTCCCGCGATGAATCAATTACTGCGCTACGGAGTTGTGGGCATCAAATGCTAGTTACAGATATATAATAATAATATCTATGGACGCTTCACACCATGTCAGTCTGCCCCCTGCTAAGTAAGAATGACTTGTGTTACATGTACCAGACAACGGAAATATATTTCATACTTTTATACTATACATATATTTGAGATTTTTATTATATGATACACATATTTAATACATATCCAATATCCATGATCCAGGAGCTTTTTGAAAACTTTTTTCGTCAGCGGGATTCGAACCTGCGACTCCCGGCTTGAGCTACTAACGCGCTCACCACTGAGCTACAGAGGTTACATCGTTACTCAATAACCTAAACTAACTAGCTCAAAGTCGAGCTTTGTAAGCGCTCGCGTCATACTAGAGCTCGCTTCGCTCGCCCTGATAAAGAATAATGGTTAATTGTTTATTAAATAGGCTTCAAAACCACTGCGATTTTCATGAAATCATAAGGGTTGACCACGTTGAAAAACGCAAGCAAATTTTTTCCGTAATATTCTTTTAAATCATGGACAAATTGTTGTAGCCTAAAAGCAGTTATGTAGATTATAATATTATCTAGATATTGAATCAGAGAAGTGTCTTTTATCTAGATATTTAATTTTGAATAAAATGTTTAATAATTCTAGTAGAGACTGTATACTGTGTACCGAAATAAAATTAGTAATGATATTATTGGAACAGTCGATACAAAGAATGTAAATATTTTTGTTACTTTTATAGAAAACAATTAAATCTATTTAACTATTCTTAAACCAATTTTCACAAAACTTTTCTTCGCCTCGTCTATTCTAGTCACAGGCGATTTCACAATTTTTTTGAGTAATGCACTGGAAAATTCATTATTCAAGCATCGAACCCCCGACAATACAATCAGTGGCCATTGAACACAAAGAATTTCGCCACGTGCCTCTAATCTCAATTCGGCTGTGAAAGAAAGCGGTGTGAGGGAGTCTTAACAATATAACATAGTATAGTATACAGTAGACTGTATTTGGCGCAGTTAGAGCGTTAACACTCAAGCGGTTTGGGTCTTAAATATCCATACTAATATTATAAATGCTTAAGTGTGTCTGTCTGTTACCTCTTCACGCCCAAGCGGCTGGACCGATTTTACTGGGTATAGAGATATATTTTTAAGACCTGGGAAATTTATATGATATTTATAAACGAGTAGGCGTCATTTGGTGTTAAGAAAAGTTTTTTATTAACTGTATTTTTGTTGTATTGTACCCGTAATAAAAAATTAAGTTCTTCCATAAATTAAGTTCTTCAAGAACTTAGCACGGGGCTAGGGTGCTAGAATGACGTGGTGTTTATTTTCCATAAAATATGTTTTGATTCTAGAATCTAGATTCTAGACCATCGGAATCGGGAACACGCACACATAACGTTTTAAATACAACAATAGTAACAAGTCGCACGCGTGTATAACTTTTCTCCATTTTCGATTGATTTCAAAAACTCAGAGTTACGCTACTGTATATAATTGTATTATTCAAGGGAGAATAACAATACGTGATTACTAGTGTGTACAACGTGATTCTAAAGCATTTAGCGAATCAGCGATTTACCAATGCGCCAAAAAAGTGTATGTTCATTGAATTAATGTATTGTATTTATGCTCAGAAAACAGCAGCAGCAGGGGCGCAAATATATATCATAGAAAGACTGAAATATTATACGTAGGACCTGCTTCACTACTTCCTGATAAGTGCCGGATAGGCTATCTACCACTTAACTTACCAGATAGAGTATGGAGAATCTGTCAAAAGAGTTGTGGATAGCCTATCTGGCACTTTATCAGGAAGTGGTGAAACAGGCCCTTTGGAGCTTCTATCAAATAAGTTGTGTATAGCCGATCCAGTACTTATCAGGAAGTTGTGAAACAGGTCCTTAGTCTCCTACGCCACGATCGCAATCTATTGTAAATAGTACGCTCCCTCCGTCTTATGTATTAACAGTCAGGTATTATTTTTATTTTGCCCCCTTATTTTATTTTATAAAACAAGGGGGCAAACGAACAACTTGTCACCTTATATTGAATACGTTGCTGTCGCCTTTAGACACTCGCAACATCTGAAGAGTTGCAGGTGTGTTGCCTTTTAAGGGGGAATACGCCCTCTTCCAGAAGGTTTGTCATAATGGTCTGGATATACTGCTGTTGCCTACACGTTCACGTTAGTTTAAGGGCCTGTTTCACCACTTCCTGATAAGTTCCGAATAGGCTATTCACCACCTAACTCGACAGATCAAGTATGGATCATCTTTCTGATAAGTTGTGAATAACCTATTCGGCACTTGCCACTTTATCAGAAAGTGGTAAAACAGGCCCTAAATTTCTACATGAAACAAATCTGCAAAATAAATTGACTTTAAAACAGTTTTTATTGTTGTAGTTGTTATACATTCTAAAGCAGAATTGCTATTAGAACGCCCACAGGGACGAAAACCGAAAACTTTCCCGCTGACTTAACTCTGTTCCGTATCGTTAGCGAGGATAAGGGATCGATTGTTCCTGTCCCCATATTGAACAAAGATAGTAGTTTAGGATTAGGGAAAGTCGTAATATATTAAGTTAATTACTTACTATTTACTACTATATGCTGTGACAGAACAAGGTGATACATTAGGGTGTGTATTTATTGTATAGAGTTCACTTTAAAAATATAAACAAGTGAACTCTATTTAATCCTTCGATCGCAGATGCTTGGAAATCTATTGTTATTCTATTGTTGTCGCGATTACCGCGGGTGTCCTTATGGGGTTTGATGGGTTAAGATATCTATTATTACATATAAGGTTCATTATAAGTAAAAACACCCTAAAGTGTTATCTAAAGTTAAAAAAAAACTTATTTAGTTACACCTTGTAGAAATGATAAAAAGTGGAAAAACTTTAAAAACACAATTTATTCTTTATAATGTGAAAAATAAAGTCTTGAGCTCAAATTTTTTATTCAATTTATTATGAAGTTATCAAGGGTGAGGTGACGGACAGACAGACCAACATTATGAGGGTTCTTGGTTTTTCTTTATTCGAATTTATGAGTTTACTTCGGAACTGAGAGTCTACGCTGGTACTGCCTCTAGCGTAAAAACTTTGCTATAATAACGTCTTATTGTCACGTCATTTAATTGATTAGCAATCTTGTCAATCATCATCATCACATCAGCCTATATTCGTCCACTGCTGGACGATCGATCGAGATGACCGATCTCCTGCTACTCGCATCCAACATGGACCCGCAACTAAACGGAGATCGTCAATGCTCCTGATTATTACCAATACTGTCGCTAGTGATGCTGAACGTAATCACGTTTGGCCCCCTAATTGACTGCCTTTGAAATTAAGATGACACAGCCATCCCATCAGGCAGGTAGCCTTTATCTCAGTGCATCCGTCCATGAAACGATTGGCCGTATACAACTACGTTACTATCGAAACTCGAACTCGAACGTAACGTAAAGTTACACCTTTCAAAATCAAAATTATTTTCATTCAGAGTAAATTTTCTATTTTTTTCTGATTGTCGTAACTACATTTATACCACCGGTTCGGGAACTAATCCGCCAAGTTACTCTTGCCGGATTAAGAAACTTAACTTTGTAAGCGGCCTAGGTGAAACTATACCGCAGCAAAGATTAACCGATTCGTGGCCAATGCCGCGCCCAGCGCGTCATTCAAAAAGTTTTAGTGAGGCCGATGACGCGCCAGACGCGGCATATAAGAATTGTTAAAAAACACGTTAAAACTAATTTATTATACTGTAATTACAATTCCCTTGTCTAAATATACGTGTTAAACTCAATTTTATGCGTGGCCGTTTATTTTAGAATTAAAGGCTACTAGTCAGAGATCGTCAATCATTGGTTCACTCGAAGAATCCTTACTTTTCTGCGATTAGCGTATTTATGAAACTTTTTTTTCTTATTAACACTCATCTTCGTCAGCGTCAGTAATTTAGCTTCGATGCTACTGTCTGTTGAGTTATTTTTTGCGTCATGACAAATACGAGAACTTTCAATTACTTAATGTCCTTTTCAATGTAAAGTTTTGCAATATTGAGTGACTATATTCTGGAAAACTTTCATTCTCCTTATTGTCGTTTTCCAGGCAATTTTCATTTGAGTATGTTTGTAAATCGTGGCTGGCTATATTCAGGAAAGTCATTATATTCCTGCTGATTATCCAAAACAAACGTATTTCATTTGTTTAAATAAACGATTTTCTGAGAGCTCTTAAATTTTAATACAAATTTATATTGTCATAGCTACACAACTACTCTAAGTTATTTATTCTTCAACTAAAATAGATGAAGTTGCTAGTCATAATAAATCCCACAACCTTTACAGAAAAACTATCATGCCTATTGATTTGTGCTTTAACATGTAATTAGGGTTCTAACTTCCGTACCCAAAAGATAAAAACGGGACCCTATTACTAAGGCTGGCCTCACACAGCCGGAACGTCTCTCTGAATAATTCATAATCGGAAATTCATAATCTAAATTTCGGCACCTTGCCTCACACACATCTTTGAAAATAAGATTGATCAGTAGTCTCATGATTCCTGGCACATATTTAAACGTCTTTATGGAAGAAGAATTAATACTAATAAATATTATTTTTCTTTTACTTTCGTTTTCACTTAATGTTTCCCAATTTGGAATTAAACTTTTAAGAATTTCCAACCACGCTATGTTTTTTTCCCTGTCATGGTAATCCTCAATGGATGTGTCCTATATTTCAATGCTTAAGATTAAATTTTCCGTGTCATCACGCCAGCAGGTCACAACACGTCCAGGGGTTAGCTTCTTGCAGTGTCAACTGAAATAATTCATAATCTGATTCCAGTATGTGTGTGCCGCTCTATTAAAATGTATGGGAATACGCGCGTTATGAAATCATAATCTTAAATTTATTGATCCGGAATTCAGAACGCTCGTCAGTATCATTCTTACAGATCGATCTGAGAAACATAATCTGAAAAAAATCAGAATGTGTACGTGGAGCATACTTACTGATATTGTATGGAATTCCAGTCTTTCTGAATTAATAATATGAATTCAGAAAGACATTCCGGCTGTGTGAGGCCAGCCTAAGACTTCGTTGTCTGTCCGTCTGTCTGTCTGTCTGTCTGTCTCCAAGCCGCAACTCAAGAACGGTAATAGAATTGAAATTTTCACGGATTATGAATTTCTGTTGCCGATATAATAACAAATACTAAAAACAAAATAAAATTAAATAAATAAAATAAAAAATGAAGGGGGTCTCCCATACAAAAACATAATTTTCGGCATAATTTTGCTCTATAATGGTACGGAACCCTTCGTGCGCGAGTCCGTGTTATATGTGTTATCATCAGTCAGTCAAGGTGTGACGACGTGAGCCCTCACAAAGCTCGGCTTTTAGTAACCAGCACTAATTAAAATCATTAATACCTACATACTCGTATGAGCAAAATTTGTGCCAAAGGTTGACGACTACTTACACATTTTGTTAACAGTATGAATTACTACTTTTATACGCCATATCAGCTTTGAATTACAACTAATACGAACACTGCACACAAAATTTATCTTTTCCCTCTCTGATTTACGCCTATTTACAATAAAATATGCATAAAACACAACCAGTGGCCAATGCCGCACGTGGCGCGTCATCGTTTAGCAGGGCCGATGACGCTTATGGTGCGTCATCGAACAAAGTACTTGGCCTGTCGTAAGAATTTGTTGAAATGAAGGTGGCAACGAATCGGTTAAATTAATTTTTGACGTGACAACGTCTTATAATTCGATATGGGCTGCGCGCACGAAAAAACATGACGCAATATGGGGCGTTACCTCGCTCTGAGGCGTTCCAATTAAGGCTATGACGTTGTCACGTTCAACTATCGTCAGTAAACCGACTTTACAGACAACCGAGTTCGAGTCGAGTTAGAGTCGAGTTCGAGTCGAGTTCGAGTTCGACACAAAACACTACTTCCAACCGTCTTTTTTTTTCAGTATAATTCATGTAATAATTGTAATATTATGGAATTTATTTAATAAAAAAATTTATAAACACAAAAATTTTGAAACATAATTATTTATGAACTAGATCTAGAAATAATTCAAGTTACATCCGGCTACTAATTTCAGTTAAAACTATTCGAGTTTCAGTGGTAACGCAAATTGGTTCATAATGTGAGCTGTCGGTTGGACCCTCGTCGTACCTGACATGTTCCTAAGTAGACCTCCAAATTACCCTCAGGGGAACCCATTCTTTGACCTTCTGCGGTTCGAGCAACATTAAGTACCCTTAGTAGGGTCTCTATTACTATCAAAGGGAAGACATTAAAAATAATGAGCGGTTCAAGTGACTTAAATCTGTCAGTTCCTTATCGATAGAATACTGAATTGTAAAGCCTTTGTAAGAAGTCTTAAGGCTAATAAATGTTACGTTTCAGGGTGGGTTGCACCAGAGGCGTGGTTAAAATTATGATTATAGTTAAGGCAAATTTAGCTTTAACCTTAACTTTGACCACAGAAATTGACAGATGCCTGTAGCGTTTATTTTTTTAATTTTTATTAAAGCTATAACAGGTTAAAAAAATATATATAAATATAATAAAAATTAAATCATCCGTAAAAATCGACACGAAAAAATTTAGATATAAGTAGGTATGAACGGTTATGGTTGAATATGGCGTCGGACGCCATATTTAACGGTAACCAAAGATTTGATATTTTACACTGTAGTTATAGTTAAAGTTAGTTGGTACAATAAGATTTGTAGATTCATGAGAAAATACGACAGTCTGAGTAAGTTCTCTTTTCACTTAGTAATTAAGAACTGACTTTAAAAAGAGTATTTTTTATGTTCGGCTGTATAATGTGTATTTAATTATTTATATTGTAATGTACTTACTAAAAGATGGAACAATTAATTGTAACAAAAATTGGAACAAAAATCCAAATACGTTGCTTTGCGTTAAAAAATTTGAAAACAACAATTTTTATTTTTGTTATTTCATTAATAAAAATAAATAAGATTACGAATTACAAATTACCTAAGTTTCAGAAAAAATGCTTTAAATTTTGACTTCAAAAAGTCTTCGGTATATTATTAAACTGTACGACAAACTACATCCTAGCGTCATCTAGTTATATATCTTTAGAAACTTTTAACATATCTTGAAAAGCGCCATCTACACTGAAACCCTTGAATATAAATTAAAGCAATGTGTAGAAAGTAAATGAAACTTAATATTATAATTATTATGATCTATATTTTACAGAAAATGTGACTGTTCATAGAGAATATTACGCAAAGGTCTTAGTAGAGGGCACTACTACCACAAACAATAAATAATCCGACCAAAATTCCACATACTACACACATAATTTATCAGAATATTGACAGAAACGTTGTTAAACGTCGAACATGACTTTTGTTCACTGTCTAGTTAGTGCTGCCGTCTAGCTTGAAAGCATTGCAGTAATAAATCCTACTGTTACAGTTTATTATTGCTTAAATTGCACTTAAACTTACGGGCAAACTCTAGTAATATAATATGGACGGAGAACTAAACGTACATTTAACGGCATAGACTTTCAGAGACTACTTTTAACAAGAAAACAGACTAAATAATTGTTCCTTTTTTCCAAAGCCAGACTTTTAAAAATTAAACCCTTTAAACCAACTATACTGTACTCGGCGAAACTTCCTGTTGGAAGCTTGTCAGCTCTAAATGGGGTATCCGGCCGAAGGCAATGCTATGGCTATATACAGCCGTAGTGAGACCGATTACCACATATGGCTGCGTAGTGTGGCATAAAAAGGCTGAACAAGTAAACTGTAATAAAAGTCTAAATAGCGTACAGAGACTGGCATGTCTAATAATCACGGGTGCACTCTCGTCAACACCCACCGCTTCCCTCGAGGCCCTGATCAACTTAACTCCTCTTCCTCTGCTTGTTCAGATGGAGGCCAAAAAGGTGGCTCTCAGGGCCAGGACGGCGGGCAAGACGAATTGGGCCTCCACCCCATTTCGACAGCTGGAACAGTCTCTCAGAGAATCACCTGTCATGGCCATGCCATCAGATGCCATGATCAAGGTGCATAGCTTTTCGAAGCAATACCAGGTTTTTATACCTTCCAGGGAGGACTGGGAAAGAAAAACCCCAATCGATGTCCGCCCTAGCGACATAGTTTGGTTCACGGATGGATCAAGGAAAGACAACCGTGCGGGAGCCGGATTCTACGGAGGCAGGCCACCGAAAGGCAAATACGCCTGTTTGGGGGAGTTTGCGACCGTGTTTCAGGCTGAAGTCTTCGCTATCCTCGGTTGTTCGCTAGAAAGCCTGGAGATGGCCCTAGTTAATAAAAACGTGTTTATCTTCTCCGATAGTCAAGCTGCACTTAAAGCACTGACTGCCGCAGAAGTCTCGTCCAAATTGGTTCTGGAATGCATTGAGACGTTAAACATGCTGGGAAGGAACAACAGTATCCGCCTAGTATGGGTCCCGGGCCACAGTAACGTCCCCGGCAATGAAACCGCTGACGAACTGGCTAGGCTTGGGGCCGAGAGTCTCATATATGGCCCAGAACCAGTCTGTGGTATAACTCCCAGTACCACAAAGCAGGTGCTCAAGGAATGGGGCCACATACTATGCAGGAAGCAATGGGCTGAGACCCCTGGCCTTGAACACTCCAAGGCACTAATTCCTGGCTTCAACAAGAAACTATCAGAATTAGTGCTCACCCTGGGTAGGAACCAATTAAGAATCCTTACCAGAAGCCTAACTGGGCACTGCAAGCTCAACAAACACCTAAACAGAATGGGTATTTGTAGTATAACGACTTGCAGATTCTGTGAGGAGGAGGATGAAACACCTATTCACCTTCTCCTCGACTGTCCTGCTCTAGTACAGAGCAGGAACAGGCACCTTGGTCGCCACGAATACTCATCCACAGAGGAAATTCGTGGCACCAACCCCAACCATATCGTTCAATTTATGAGCAGTATTGGGTTGGGGATGATTCTCTAGTGCGAAGGAGTCACAATAGATCCTCATGGGTCGCAGTGACGCCAGGGTTAAAAGAAAAAAAAAAAACTCGGCGAAACATGGCGATAGCGGTCATTGACTCCCTGTCAAAAACTTGTCATTTTCTATACAAATTCAAGACACTTCATTTTCAATCGCGGTTATAGATAACTAGTTGTTGCCCGAGACTTCGTCCGCGTTAGCACAGTATAATAACTGTCAACCCCTATTTTACCCCCTTGGGGGGAAGAATTTCCAGAAACGCTTAAACACGTATCCATTTTTTTTTTTAATTATTAGCCCAAAAATAAAGTTACATGTTTCTAACTCAAGAAATATCGGACTTTCGTGTGAATGAAAGTCCGTTATTTTTTGAGTTTCAACCCCTATTTCACCCCCTTCGGGGTAAAATGTTCAAAATCCCTTCCTTAGTGAGTGTCTACTTAATAAAACAACCCTACTCACCAAATTTCGTGGCTGTAACTTTAACAGTTTTTGCTCGGCGATGATGAATCAGTCAGTCAGTCAGGACATGTAATTTTATAAGTATAGATGACGAATTTTTGACAGGGAGTCAATGACCACTACCGCCATGTTTCGCCGAGTACAGTATATAAAAGTATAAGTATTCAATATTGCTATACTGTGGTATAAGGTTGAATAAAAATTCGTCTTAGTCATATATTTTATTTTTGTATTTACATAGAAAATATAAAAATAATTAAACATAAACACATCTAGGGAGTAAATAGGTAAAATATTATTCTTAACTTAAAGTGTATAAAAACATTATCACAATATAAATTCAGTAGGTTTCCCTCAGTTATACTACGAGGAAGACATTCTGAAGATATACAATAAATACATAATTCATTATAAGATATCCCTGTTTCTTAAATAAAAGAAGTTATAGTGAATACATTAAAATAAACATTTTTAATATTATGGACGCAATAGTTACTTCAAGATCTTAATGTGTCTTTACTTAGTCATAGTTGTTAATTAACTTATTTTAATGTTTAAAATTCAGTCTACGTCTTATGTGTATTATTATAATAGACAATAGTTAATACAAAATAAATGCTTTAGTATAGACCACTAACAATTTTAGTAACAGAACTTTAAAAATAGTCTTAAAAATGCGTTTTTGTAGTTAGCTGTATACATTTTATGATTACCTACATAAAAATCGAAAACAATTACCTTTTCCATACATTGGAAGAATTAAACGCACATAACTAAAATTTCTTAGTTGTTATTTTCCTAACGGCCTTAGCTTTTATCTTTTGTTTTTAACATGCTCTTTGTGGTCATGTACAGTCTATATTATTTAGTCTATGTCCCTAATTGTGATTCTTAAAATATGTCTTAATAGTATGAGTATCTTAGTCAATGTATCTTAGTCAATGAGACTTGGACTTCTTCTGTGCGTTCTCAAAACTACGAAGATATCTGTTTAAGTTATCTGAAGTGGTTTGAAGGATGCTCAGACCAAGTCTGTACTTGAATTCAACAAGACGCTTGAGGAAGTCAAAGAATCCACCACCAGAAGATGTGGATGGTGGGTATGTAATGATATCTCCGTCTGTAGGTCTGGGTTTGTTGGAGGTTTCAGGGACTGTTGGTGGAACGTTTGTTGACGTCGTTTCTAATTTCTGCTCCGTTGTAGTCTCTGTATTCATGCTTTTGAAGCCTGTTGTTGTTTCAACTTCGCCTTCGATGATAGGACTGTTTTTCTGAGTGCCTTCAGTATTGAACACTTCGTAAACTTTGAAAGATTTTGTGGTGTCCTCCATTACTTTTGGTGCCTCAGTTTCCATTTTATCTTGTAGCGGTAGAGTTGATACGCTTTCAACGACTTCATTTTGGTTTGTATTCGGTATTACTGATAATGGATCATTAGGTTCCGCTGATGCAGCATAAACTGTGTACACGTCCTTATCATTCGGGCTGATAACGAATTTATCATCAACATCCGAAGCTAAGTATACTTTGTTCGGAGTATCATCTATCTCGTTGCTTATAAAAATTTCGTTTCCTCTATTTTCTTTCGCATTCTTTAACAATTCTTCAATGGAACCTACCACACCTCGCTTTTTACGTATGTTTCTGCGCTTCCTCAGATTTCTCGGTCCATGTTCAGGGACAACTGCGGGCGTAGCTGAATCTGAAAATTCTTTCGGTACGCTACCAACTACAAACTTATTGTCTACTGATTCATCGTTATCATTTTGATCATCATATTTTTGAATTTCTGATTGGCTGTTTTCGTTGTTGGATCCCAAATACATAGAAGTTGGTGAATACGTTACTGGGCTGGTGGTGGTTTCGCTGTGATACTGGGGATCATATGGATATACAGGCTTAAAATCCGCATCTTCTGCAGGCTTTACTCCGTATACCACGGAGCCGGAGGAGTCACTTCCATACGCCGACGATCCAACTTGAGGCGCAGCATAAATAGGTTCGACTGCTGCATACGGTGAATAGGAGACTGAATTTACAGGTTTTTCAGTTGAATATGAATGCCTGCCTTCGTATTGATAATGGTAATTTATTGGTTCAGGATAGACCGCACCATGTGCTAAACCAGTTTTTTGTTGGTAGTGAACATTATATTTCGGGCCATATTTGCTAGTTGTACCATAGCTATTCGTTACATGACGGTATCGTATATCCTGTTCCTTTTTAGCCGGATATCGGTTGGGTTGGACATGGGTCGTCTGAGCCGAATACGGGTTGTACTTTTCCTTCGTAGTGGCTGGCATACCTGCCAAAACGGTTCCAAGCATTTCCTCTTCGGGCTGGCCGTTTCCATCATTTGCATACTCTTCAGCATTGTGTTTGTATATATCGTCTTTCTTGTCAACCTCAAATGTACGTCTTACGGGAGTACCAGTGAATGGATATAAGAAGTATCCAGCTATTCCTAGCAGGCCTGCTAACCCAATAACACCAACACCAACTGAAGGCATGACTTCTCTTGAAAGGTAGTTATAGATTTGCGTTGTGATCGGTCCAGTGGCTGTTGCACTGGGTTTCTTATGTAATTTTGTAGACTTTGTTTTGTTTGCAGTCTTAACTTGTGTAGTAACCGCAGTAGTAGTCTCTTGTTTTGGCTTAGTGGTTTTACGCTTCTTTGTTTTAGTCTTCTTTCTTGTAGAAGAGCGTTTTGGTTTTTTAGTAGTTGTTGCTGGTGTGCTTATTTCCAATTCAATTTCTTGTTCTTTAGCTTCCATGGGTAAGATAGCTGAATCACTGGCAATCGCAGCTTCAGTAGTAGTTGTAGTAAGCTTTTGTTTATTTTTATTTTTCTTGTTTACCTTTTTCACAGTGGTTGAAGTTGTCGTGATCTCTCGCTTAACCGTTGGGGGTTCCGAAGTCATCGCTGTTGTAGTACTAACAGTTGTCGTCTTAGCATTATTTTTATTTTTCTGTACATTAGATAACACAGTGTCCTTCAATTTATTATACACATTTTCATTAATTGCTGACCCACCCGCAACTAAGTCTGATTTGTTGGTGCTTCCAATGATGGGTCTTTTAGCAGATACTTTGTTATTTTGCGGTCTTTTATTTTTAGTTTTATAGGCATTAGGTTTCTGTTTCTTTTCGTCAATTTTGGTCGGTTCCGTTGCTCCGCTGGGGCTCTCCTTATTTGCTGGGTTACTTACTAAAATCCAAGTCGATATACCTTCATGAGTGGTTGATGATTCACTGGCCGCTTCCATGTTTTCAGATTCTAATTCTTCGACGCTTACGGGTACCGCGATACCAGCATGTGAATTTTCCTCCCCATCAATGCCATCATCATGTCTTGTTTTCACTTTAAGCTTTTGTGCAATTTGTGTTTTTAGTTTTGGTGGTATTCTGGTATCGGGAACTACGGGTGTGTCCGAGGTTTTGTTTTGTGGCTTGTCCAAAAGCTGGTTAGCAACCATCTTGATTGATTCACCAAGGACTGGGGTTTTGCTTTTGACATTTCTTGATGTATCAGAGGTAGATGGTACTGATTCAGGTTCTGTCGTCTTTGGTGCTGTATCATTGCTGGTCTCATGCCTGGAATGAGAAATTTGAAATGTTAGTACGAAACTTTAGATATTTCATGGAAATTCAATGTAGAAAATTAACATGATTTTTATTCTTTTCCTAAAAGAATAACGATCATTACATTAATATTGCTGTTTGAAATAATATGATACAGATAAAAAGTAATATAAATATTAAATATATAGTTATAACCTTTTTGTTACAAAAAACTGATACAAATATGTACTGCCAAATAGCTAAACATTATTACCGTACTAGGTAATAATGTTTTAAAATATTCGTATATATTTTAAAATATTCGTAACTGGAAAAAATAGAATCCCAAGTTGCATAAGTGCAAAATGGTAAATATTTTTAATATCATAATAATAATAAATTATCCTAATAATCTCCATAAAATCAAACCTATTTGTTCTTATTGAATGGAGGAAAGTATTAAACTTGTAACACAAAAAATATCTTTTAAAATAATTCATTGTTGTTAATAATTATTATTTATTATTCAGTAATAACATCTGCAACGATTTAAATAAAAAATATTATTTTTTACCATTCATGAAGACTGATGAATAATTGAAAAGGACGTACATATTTTTTTCCTCGATTTCTACTTTAAAATTAATATAGTTGCTATTTGTTTTTGAAATAAATCTACAGGGTGTAACAAAACTAAGTGATAATAGTACACAATAATATAAAGTCTTATCACTTTTGTATGGAGAAACTCGTTACGCTGAGCCGCTTGCCCAAACAAATATTTAAAAAATTGGTATTTCAACACTGCTACTTTCACAGTGAACTCTCTACAAGGAACACGTACACACCCTAAAGTATTATCACTTAGTTTTGTTGCACCTTGTAGAACGTAAATGAAGTTTAAAGAAAATTTATTTATTAAAAATAAAACTACAATTATTTAATAAAGTTTATTAAAAATTATAAATGTCAAATAAAAAATAAATTATTGCAAACTCAAAAGGAAACGGTGCGATTAAAAGTAATTATACCTAAATATTTTTAATGAACTAAATAATAAATTATTAAATTACTTATTTCAATAAATAATAGAAAATATTCTTATTAAAAACTTAAATGACTACAATTTTAATAGGATGGTATTTAATCTATGATGTTTTGCACTGAAGTAATATTTTTCGTAGGTAACTTTAATTATATAATACAAAATTAACTTAAATATACTTAAAATATCGCTGGCTTGTGAGAATATAGACGCAACTAAAAATTATTGATTTTACAGAATATCACTTTTTAATTTCTTTGTGAATATTTTTGTGCATAACCCAAAATGTAAATTATTTATTGAGGGATTGACTGTACTGATTAAAAAGAAAATTTATTGTAGAATTAAAAGACATAAAGAAAATTATAACTTTCATTAAAAATTATTTAAAAAATCGTTATACAAAGGGGGGTTTCAGACATCAGTCTTTATTCATGAAAATCCAAATCATAAAAATCAAGTTATATAGCTTTAATGTGTCTTAAAAATTCAAATTTACTATCAGAAACAATGACGAATCACTAAATAAGTCACTATTCATGAAAAAATTTCAACAGTAATAACTGTTGAAATTATTTCATGAATAGTAACTCAACTGTTAAATACGTCGATATTTTCGAGAACCGGTCGTGCCTTCCATCCGTTATCATAGCCGCAACTTAGGCGCAACTGAGTTGAGCCGTTAATTTGTGATTACGCTTCGAGTGTTTTGTCTCAAATGAATAATGACACTGTCTCTTTTTAACGGTTCCTGCCGCCAAATTGGCGTTGCGTCTCTGTTAACGATAAAATATCAAAGATTTCTGATTGTTTGGCATACATAACTCAATTTGACCGAATTTTTAATTACGTCTGTATGCTCGCAAGCCAGCGATATATTATTAAAGACTGTGTTTGTGAAGTAATACAGGGTGTAACAAAAATAAGTGAAAATACTTTAGGGTGTGTATGTGTTCCTTGTTGAGAGTCACTGTGAAAGTAACAGTGCTGAAAGACCAACATTTTTTCCCTTTGGAAAAACTCGTGACGCTGGGGTGCTTGCCCATACAAAAGGGAAAAAATTGTTGGTCTTTCAGCAATGCTACTTTCACAGTGAACTCTCTAAAAGCAACACATACACACCCTAAAGTATTATCACTTATTTTTGTTACACCCTGTATATAAGAATAATCTCAACTTATTTATTTTTATATAGCTGGAATCATATTATTTTATAGTGATAATAATTATCTTTAAAATATAATGTACTTTCATATTTATAATTACAAGAAAAATAATATCAATATTTTAGAATATATTCATTTTTGGGTCTTTTTAAATTATTGGAAATGTTCATATTTTTGTGTATATTTTAAGTTGCGTTTTCTCTTATGTAATAAGAAATATGCATATTGCATAATACGATTATAAATATTTTATAATTTATCAATTATAATAATTAAAGTCTATGTGTATAAATTATTGTCATGTGCTATGATTATACTTATTTGTACTTTTTGTTGTAAAATAGCGAAGGGATATTTTGTTGTATTTTTTTATTTACGACTATCTTTATTTATTCTAATTGTGTAATGTTTTAAAATTATTGCTAACCTAATAATTAAGCAGTATGTTAGGTAATTGGTGGGATCGAAAAAACTGTTGTTATTTGTGCATAGTTGAAGAAAAATATAAATAGAAAACACATTTTTAATCATGTTTCATCGAATTCATATAAATTGATCTTCTAAAATATTATTTTGAGTGGCATTTCTAGAATATCAAAAAAACATTTGTTTATTTTACACGAATCATCCAAGTTTCTCTTTTCTTTCTCTTATTTTGGGCTACGCTTTTGTTTTTGTCATTAACTTTCACGATAATCGCCTTCAAAAACTCTTTTATACTATCCAGTAATTTAGTGTTTTGTGTGAGTGTGCTGTTATTACTATCCAAGAAAGTACGAGGACTGTCTTGTTGCCATCTTCTTCTGTCTGCTAAGGAGTTATAATACCAAGATTTATAATAATCCTCCAACTGCCAACTTGGATACTCTATTGGAGTTTGCGGCGCTTCTCTCCCATACGAAAAAGGTGAGAATAAAGCGATAAAACCAGATACAGCAGCGACAACTAGAATAATCGGTGTCAAAAGGAACGAAACAGCGCTAAAACTAAAGGGATTAATTGCTGCCAACCAACTAAAACCGCCTATAAAAGGTTGGATATAGTCAAACATGGAATCGTAATCTATTAATTCATTTTTCTTTTTGCTAGGTCGATTAGGTCTTTTGATTTCTGATAGTGCATTACTTGGGGATCCAAAATTATCTCCTGACTCTTCGTTATCAGAATTATAAATTGGTAACGATAGGCCTTCAATGGACGCGCTTTCAGATTCCTCCTCATTTTCATCAGAAGCACTATACTCATTGTCATTGGCATTTTCATCGCTCCCTGATTCTTCAGATGGTAGTCCGAATATATCAGTAAGAGCCGCTTCATTGTTTTCCTCGGATTCTACTACATTATTTTTGTTAATAACATTAGTGTTAACTGCTATATGAAGATCAGGACACGCTTCCTTACCTTCGCCTTGAAAAGTATTGTTTAAAGTCATGAAAATCGTAGGACAGTCCTCTGAATCTGCTGCATATTCTTCTGGCCTTATAACAATGCGGTCTGTGTATGTTGGCGAAGGTTGGAATGTTGTTACTTCAAAATTACCGGGATAGTGTGAGTGATGGTATAAATTGTTTTGGTTGTAATTATTTGCCGGCCTTGTGGGTTTTGTAGGGCGGGGCTTGTTTGGTTTTTTAATAATTTGTAGGTTATTTTGTTGCCATGGTCTTGGATAACCTACGTTTGTTATAATGGGTGTGGGAGATGCTGTAGTGTATACGTAATTGGGACGCGTGTAAGTATATGGATGATCACCTGCTATTTGTAGGTTACTCGTGTAAAACTGTTCGTCAGAATATTGTGATTGAGGTCGATTATATATATTTGGAACTCGCTTTTTATTAGGCCTATTAACAATAATACCTGATGGTCTACCTTCTTTACTGTCATATTCGTCGGAGTATTCATTGCTGGCATATTTATTTTTGAGACCATTTTCTTTTGAACTACTATCATCAGGAGATATATCTAAATTCTTTACATTATCAGTCCATTTTGTAATGATTTTCTTTATAATTGGTTTATTACTGACACTACTGGCCCTATGAATACTGTTTGTTAGGCTTCTACTGAAAAATATTTTATCATTTTGTGTTTCGCGTTTATTACGATTATTACTATAGTTCTCAGTTTCGTTTAAATTATTAGTTAATTCATTTATATATTTTTGGTTATTAATATCCATACCTACATTTATATTAACCTTATCTGCAAAAGGAATATTCTTGCTATAACTAAATAAAGGTAACTTAATATTAATTTCATTACGTCTATACCTTATTGTGTTTTCAGTTGTTTTCTCGAGTTCGGAAGTTGTGGGCTCTTGAGGTCGAGAAAGCACAAAAGAACTAAATAAAACTAAAACTAATGCTACAGTCCACTTAACACACACACTTTTTCTTCGCGCCATTGTCGAAATCACGAACTTTACCTGTAAAGATACAAAGAATAATGTTAGAAAATATGTAAGAATCTGGAGGAGCTCTGAAGTGGAATTCATAAAGGGACTACAAGAGATAAAACCAATCAAAAACAAAACACAATAGGAAGTTTAAAAATATCGCGAAGTTCTTTTTTCTTTACGTCATCTTTTTTTAATCAAAAGAAGAACTTTCTTCGTCTAAATCTTCTTCGTCTTCGAATGGAATATGGAAATTTAAAGTAAAATTTTCTTGTTTTCTGACAAAGTTCCGTAAAGTATAAAGTTTATTGAACTTGTAATAGTAAACAATGAAATTCACTTTTGCGGTCTATGAGGTGTATGCTAATTTGTGTGGTTTACTGATTCACAACTTACAACTTTCGTTATTTAAACTTCTTTGTGCGTCAATTTGTTTGTGCCTTAAACATACTTCGAGCCAAAAACTTAAGGAAGAACTCTTTATACTCTTTAATAATTTTACTGTTTTGATTTGACTAACATCTACTTTAAAAAAGTAGATGTTAGTTTTACTATAGTTTTTGATATAATATATTTTAAAGTAAAAGTTTAGCTAAACCACAAAAATACACATATATAAAAATAGCAATACCATTTGTTAATAAAACTTTGCAGAATGAAAATTTGTTTGAACTAAATAAAGTCCCGAACGCAAAAAAATACTTTCATACCCGAAAATTGTACGATCCGGAAACATAACCTAATATTTTGACCCAAAATAACAAAACTTGCGTTTTCAATCACCTGGCGGGTTCAATGACCTCAGCGGCCATGACCGATCAGCCTACTTTCAAGGACAGGTTCTGTGGTACCGTTAGTATGGCATACAGTGAAACCCATACAAATAGTGAATGTCAAAGATTGAATACTTTTGAAGAGAAAATAGCACTTTAGATATTTGTTATTGTGGGCTAATCTTCTATTTTTCTTTAAGTAACAGTAGATACATTAGCAATATTGTACTTAGACTTAGTAATTATTTACGGATACATTTAAGAAGCCATTTAATAAAGACTTCCTCATAAAATGGTATGGACTTTATGTTGTACTCGTAGTCTCTTAATTATTTCTGAATGAAACGTATGTAATATTATAATATAAATTACTAGAAATACATTGGGAATAGGGTATACCCTATTCCCAATGTATTTCTAGTAATTTTGGTGCAACTCACAAAAGTTTGAACCAATTTGGCGAAATTGGTAATTTTTTTGAAAATATTAGCTTTCTTTTTAACATAATATTTCCCATACTTTTCATTCAATTTTTCTTTCTAAAATATAAGTAAATAGTGACCCAGATAACAATATAATGGTTATATATTTCCTAAGAAGACTTAACATTTCAAAAATAAAATTGTGTCAAGTTCAGGAACATGACAGAGGTAATACTGAATGCTTTTGTATTATGATTTATGACCAACTAGATGACGCCCGCAACTTCGTTGCGCCAAAATTTGTTTATCACGCGGGAACCGTACATTTTTCCGAGAAAAAAGTATTATAATATGTCCTTTCCCGGAACTCAAAGTATTTCTATGAGAAAGTTCAGAAAAATCGGTTCAGTGGTTTGGTCGTGAAGAGGTAAAAGACAGACATACAGACAGATGGACAGAAAGACACACTTGAGCATGACGTATAATCTTAGTGGATATGTATTATGTTTTATGACCAATGAGTCATAAGAAAGTAGTTCATTAATAGATATTCAAATTAAGGACATAAATAAAACCTCCTTTTACTTTTACTCGAAAGGAGGTTACTGCCAAAAAGATATTATGTTTTCGTTTTCCTCGTAATATTTTATCAGGTAGAGAATTTTTGTAGAAACATTAATTTTGATTTTATTATTCCATTAATTAAATTTCACTTAAAAGTGAGTACACGATTACACGTCTTAATGTTTAGAAATAATTAGGGAAAAAAATCGGTTGTCTGTAAAGTCGGTTTACTGACGATAGTTGAACGTGACAACGTCATAGCGTTCCGGGAAAAATCTATGCAAAAAAAATGGCGCCCGGCCTACCCTCTTTGTAAAATTAATGTAATATGAAATATCCTTACATATAATCCATATTTTATGTTTGTGTGAACTACATTATAATATATTATGTTAAATCTTCTATATATCAAGCCATCATAATATAGTATTTAGTCCGATGTGATATTAGTTTCTCAATTATAAACTTTCGAAACTATAATTAGTGACTTGTTCAGAAGAAATAAATGAATAAATTACTCATTATAAATAAAATATTTATAATGAGTAAAAAAAAACTATTCGCAATACAAAACGCTACATACATTCGTGAAATCCAGTAAAATCTTCGAACAAAGCACAAGTCATACCTTGACACGTAGGAAATAGAGCACAATTTTGAATAGCCGAAATAATACTAATAGCTCACAGATTGTTTATTTATTTTTCATTCAGAGTGTGGTCAATGAATCAAAGGTCATAACTAACCAAACTTCTTCGTACAAAAGTATTCTCTAAGTCATCGAAATACGTAATATAATCGAAACAAAGAGCGCGGCCCAGGTGGGCCTTACGGTTGTTGAGAGACTTGAAAGTGTAAATGGAACGCCTCAGAGCTGTCAGCGAGGTAACGCCGCATGAACTGTCATGTTTTTCGGGCGCGCAGCCCATATCGAATTGTAAGACGTTAACACGTCAAAATCTGTGATAGGAAAGATAATCCATACTAATGTTATAAATGCAAAAAAGTGTATATTATGTCTGTTAGCTGTTTACGCCCAAACTGCTAAACCGATTTCGCTGAAATTTAGTATGGAGATACTTTGAGTCCCGGGAAATAATATAAAATATTTTATATCCCGTAAAAATAAATGGTTTTCGCACGACAAACGAAATTTGGCGTAACGGAGTTGCGGCCGTCATCTGCTTAAAAATAATGTCAAGAAATCTTGTTCATAATATAATTAAAATCTTCATCCCAGTTAAAACATATGCAGTTAGTTAGCTGAGCAGTTAAACTACGTGTACATTAACCGTACTTGACCGTAACATCTATAGCGAGTGCCGTACGTTGACTCTGTGGCCCAAGTCATATTATACAGATTCAGTTCTAAAGCTGTTCAAAATAAACCGAGTTCAAAGGATTGCTGGACCCAAAGGGTAAAGACGGTCTGTCCGTCTGTCATTCTCCAATCTATGGACTGACAGATGGTCTACCTGTCTGTCTATCTATGTCTGTATTTTTTATCACAATCAAAGACGCTTAACTTAGACCCTACAGTTAAGTCTGGTCTGCATATTGTTTTGCCCTCTTGAGTTATCTGAAATTCAGCTTACTAGTATAATATCATACTAATATTATAAATATGAAAGTCCGTTTGTTTGTTACCTTTTTACGCTCAAATCGCTTAACCATCGCTTAACCGATTTCGCTGAAATTAGGTATGGAGATACTTTGAGTTCCGTGGTCTTCATACATAGAATACTTTTCATTCCGTATTTTTTTCGGCTCCCGCGCAATAAACGAATTTTAACGCAACGGAGTTGCTGGCGTAATTAAGTTATAGAGCCCGTGCGTGCATTCAGGGGTTGAAGTATAAAATTTATAACACCCTATTAGTGTTATTACTTTTTAATTATAAGAGATTTAGACGCTACCCGCTACCGCTTATGCCTTGTTCGAGTAAGCTGACCGTAACTATTATGTTAATAATATAACTGCAGCGCCAACGTATTGGAATGCGTGCTCGTTTCTACCGACAGACTACCGGAAAAACTTGTCTGACAACAGGACGGACAGACAAATCTGATCAGTTTTATGGAAAATGGTTGCTCGTCCACAAAGTTAAGCAACAATTACTTTAGTTCTTTACAGCTAAGAATCAAAGCATTTATAGCTAAGGACAACATACAACAACACAAGAACATTGAAATAACTAAATCAAAATAGCCATTTGGACAGCTGACACGTCTTATAACACTCGCTTAGCGTCCAATTAAAAAGTATTCTTAAGCAATTCAGGCACGTTCTTAGATCCACTTACACCAAAGAAAAGTCTTGATTAAAAGCAATAGTCTGTGGCAACAGATGTTTCATTGTATTGATTGGTTGGTACATTTGGCCCCAGTTTATTTCAATTTTGAGTTTAAGTAGGTAGGGTATAAAAGTCAATTTTACAATAAAAGTGCTGTGAAATCAAGAAGTCTAAAGCTAGAAAAAAATTATCGGACGATAAGTCGCGGCTAACGGATGCGGCTTAACAATGTGCACGGATCATCCGCGGACGTCAAAGACCTAACCTATATTATGTCAATGGCAGGCGTCCGCGGATGCAAAACCATCCAGCCGGCCAGATTCTGTTCGGACGTCTGAACGCTCAAGGTCGTGTCCGCGACTTATGTCAGACAATGTGCACAGTTTAGTGTATTTTGTATTGATCAGATAGAAACAAGCCGCATCCGATGAAAACGTCCGCGGACGTTCGTCCGATAATTTGTTCCCAGCTTTACTCAGAGACATTTAATTATGATTAACCTTCAATTTAATGAAGATTTTGACAGATAGTGAGGTTTATTTCAAAATTTTAAATTAATTACAATATTTGAGTCAATAATGTTCCTCTCTGAGTCGGAAGTAAGAACAAGCTAGATTTTTTTCTTTATAAAACACCCTACATGCTAAATCCTATAGAAATTGCCGTTGGCCCCGTTGCCGAAAAAAATATTTTATCAATATACAAGACTATCTCGTTTACAGAAGATCTAGGCCTAGGCGATATAATGAGTAGAGTATAGATTGTGGAATTCACACCTAAGCAGTAGCCATGTTGGAGAAAGTGCCCCAATACGCCCTTAAGGGAAAGTGCAAACGACAGCCTATGAAAGGTCTTAAAGATTAAATTTTACTATATTATTATTTTTAGCAATATCCCTTAAACGCTTAAAGTAACACATCTTAAATTGTAATTGGCTCTTTGTTGTTTATCATGTATGGTATAATTTAGTATAGCTAGCTGTAAGCCACCCAAATATGATAAAATAAAATAAAATAAAAATTAATATTATGCTTTAAAAGTTGACAAAAGAAGAGATTTTGGATTATAATTATTTATAATGTTACGCTTAAAAGAAGGTTAACGTCTGGTTTCTTCTTTTTTTGTAAGGATTTAATGGCTTTTGATTGGCTAAAGTCAAAACATCAATCAATCATCAACCCTGTCGAATAGAAAAATCCTGTGAAAATGCCACAGACACCGACCATTAGAGGTATGAGTTTACAGATATTTGGTAACTAGCTATGTCCACATTATGCAATTTCATCTTCAATTTTCGTCATCTTCTTTTTATTCAACTTTCATGGCATATATTCAATAATTGCATGCGTCAAAATCCACCCGCGTTGAAAGAAAAGTTTAGCGAGCGCTACGATTTTAACGCGCGTCACGGGCATGCCACACGTTTGCTGTTGACTGCGCTCTAACGCATGCCCTTGATGAACAAAAAGGGCCCAGTGTGGACAAAGCTATTGACTTTTTTGCAACTGCTTTATTCAAAATTTTACACGAAAAAAAACGCAATAATTTCAAAACATACACTTTAAAAATACCCAGAACCGCATATTGGCAATTTGTGTTACATTAAAACCTGACTTTTGGTCTGAAAACACGGTTTTTGATGTGAGTGGCCAAGTTTTTAAAGTTAAAACTTCTTTAGTCTCACTGTGCACTCTTTTAAGTACGGGCTAAAAAAGTTAAGCTTGAGTCAGGACTCAGGACTATTAGCCTACCGAGAATTCCTACGAAATATTATAATGTTTGTAAAAATATATACATATTTTTTACCTCGCAGCATATACACTTTTTTCTTTTTTAGAATTTTCTGATAGCCTTAAATGTTTTTTTCTTCTGTCTTTCTTCGAACAGTAATATATAAATACATTATCTTCATTTCATTTAAAGATAAATCAGTAATTTGTTTACACAAAAACCTATATTATTACGTCTTCATAGTTACACCGCTTTAAATATATTTCTAAAAGCAGTATATTATCTTCCGAAAAAAAAAATTTTATTTGTATTTTCCTATTATTTATATCTATGTAAACAATATAATATTATAATTTCAATTGTATGCTAATAGTTCTTTCAAAACATTTTACAATAAAATTTATAAAACCTAATATAAATAATATTGCGTAGAGTTACTTTTGTTAGCCAATATCTTTAACATACAAAAAAATTATACAATCCCAAGTATTTCGGTATAAAGTTCACATGGCATACATTACACTATGGTATTAATTTTATACAGTAGAATAACTGAACTGTCTTTGAAAGAAAACTCTAGCTGCAATCTTAACTCTGAGAAGAGTCTTAGGCTCGTATAAATAGTCAGTACTTAAGATGCGACGGTCTCAAGACGCGGTTCGGCTCTGTGGTTGGTCCAAATTTTGACAGCCAACCAATCACAGAGGCTGAACCGTATCTTGAGACCGAGATGCATCTTGAGTATTGATTATACGGGCCTAATGGGGATTGTCCATTTTTTTTTAATTTTGCTCATTACAAAAACATTTCGAGGAATAAGGTCAGTGATCGTTTTTCTGTATATAAACGAAAAAAATACCCATTAGTTACTTATATTTTTGAACAAATATGTTTAACCTTATTTTGACCTTCAATGGCGTTAAATTAGCAATAAATTCGATCAACATTACGTTTCGAACTTTTGGTAAGTTTCTCGTATCAGCTTTCACATAATGATAACTTGGATTAGACAAACCAGACATTAAAAATAAGATTGAAAGGAAAAAAAACATACTACAGAGGTCAATTGGCCGCCGATGATGACGTCAGAGCGAAACTTTAAAAATTTATTGAGAAAAAACTAGCCAATGGATTTCAAAATTATTTAATTTATATTCTTAAAATACCCTATTTTAACGAAAAAAAATATAAAAAGTACATGTGATTTTTTTTGGACAATGCCCATTATGCCGCACTAATTTGTTAATGCAGAGGTATATTCAAATGACATCATGATACCTTGTATAATTTTTAATAATAATCTAGATGACCCTATGAACTTCTTATCACTATTATAAACCTTCCCTACACTTCCACGAATATTTCGAGACTAAAATTAGCCAAATCGGTTCAGCCTCTCTCGAGTATTAGCGAGACAAACAAACAAGAACTTTTTTTTATAGGTTTCAGATGCCCTACATAGTGCACCATAATTTTAGTTATACAACTGGCAATCGCTTGATGCATCACTGCTTCAGGAAACGATTTCCACCTGTCACATGAGCAAGTGGCAACCTGGCAATTGACGACACTAAACACTATGGCAAATGGCAATTGCCAATAAACAGGTTGCAATATGTAATAGGGGGTGTGTTTTTTTGGTTCAGTGATTCTAGTGTTGGGTAAGGTTATTTACCGGAAATTATACGTGACGTAATATTTAAGTAGGTCTCTATATTACTCATTAACTCTTAATTAAGAATACATAATTACACTTATAACAAGGTGCCCGATTCTTGCACCCAGAATGTGTTTTAATCGTGGTCACACAATTATAATTGTATCTACTGTCTGTGACGTACGAAAAATGAGAATATGGCCCCATATTACGTAAAACTAAATCTCGTTCAATTTCAAGCTTTTTTTAGATGGGGAAATGCTTTAGGCATCCCCGGCGAATTGGGGATATCGGCCGGGGTATGTGGGACTCCCTGCGTAGTCTACCCACTAAAACTCCACGGTGCTCTACTCCTAACTTAATCCTTCGATCGGGGATTCTTGGAAATGCTATTGTATTCTATTGTTGTCGCGATCACCGGTGCTCCTATGGGACTTGAAGGATTAAGGCAGATTTGCGGGTACGATAGAACCTACCGCAACTTAATTTCAAGCCTAGAGTGTGCCAAATAAACAAACGAAAATTCGAAAACTTTACCTCCGTGCTAAAGTCGGGCAAAAAAAAAATGTTTAAAATGATCAAATCGCGACGTGTCGATAAACCAACGCATGTAGGAACTGCTAACATACGAAATGCATGTCACGATAAAAAGAGTGACTTCCAAGGTAAAAACAATAACTGTAACATGTAACATGAACTAATAAGTATTAAATAACTCTTACTATTTAATAGTGTCTTTTTCAGACTGTGAGAATTCGTCAATCTCAACTAATGTTATGCTCATATAATTTATGATTGTTTTTATTGTAATTTTGCATGTTGTTACACTATACTTATGAATGTTGTGTTGCCTATAAAGGTGTGTGCATCAGGTATTGAAAATTCCTGTATACTAATTATAGTATACTGGAATTTTCAATGTCTTGTCATTTAAAAAATTACAAGCAATTATGCTTGTAATTTTTTAAATGCATATTCTGTTGGTAACCTTAATAAATAAATAAATAAACTATTTCTGTACATACTACAGTCAGCTTATTTAATCGTGAGTTCAGTGATGTCAGAATATCTGAAACTTTTGAGACTGGTACCGACTTCAAAGTAACGAAGACTGTAGTGAGTACAGAAATAGTTGAGATTTAGACGAATTATTCTGAAAAAGACACTATTAAAGAGTAAGAGTTATTTAATACTTTTTAGTTCATATTATATTTAAAGTACTATTGTTTTTAACTTGGAAGTTGGTTTTAATTTTTTTGTTAAAAATAATAATTTCACTCTTTTTAGTTATCTACAAAATTAGGCTTTATGCGTAAATAACCAATACGAATGTTAACTATTCACGTTATGTTACTGTAAGCGAAATTGTGGTAAATGCTTGCAGTTATCTAAGCGATGCAATTTCCATACTTTTGGGGGGGGTCGAGTCAAATCTCATCTAATCTCACGTTGGGGAGAGGGGGGGACTCGGAAAATCTCTCGTAATTTTTTTCTCAACAAAATAATACGATGGTCCATTTTATCCAGATTGTACGTATGCTTAAGATTTAATCGTAAGCGTAATCGTTATACGATTAAGATCATTCACAAATTCGTTCAAAAGAAAATCTACTGACTGTCAAATCAAACGTTCACGTAATAAACCCATATTTTGAAAAATTTCACGTGAGATTTGGAGAGGTTGTGTTGAATAAAATCTCACGAAATCTCACCAAGGGGGGTGGGGGGGTCAAAAAATTCAAAAAAACACCTCACGTAATTTGTGGACGCCCGCTAATTGGGTCATAGTGTGATGACCCATGGTATAATAATTGTGGTTGTGATGATGATGATCAATCAAATTGATGTGTTGGCTTATGCTTTCAGCTGTTTAAACAACGCCGAAATAAAGTTCTGTTCGGTACCTTCGGATCCAGGGTCGAAGTCTTACTTTTTGGTAGCATTTACCTCGAATACTTCAGGAAAAATCGAAATCATTTAATATGTTTCCATACAAATTTCAAGGAGTCCCCTCGATTCCTCAAGGATCCATCATCAGATCACCACTTTTGTGAACATGACACCAAATTCGAGTTAAACCCTATACAACACAAACAGAATTTTGAAAATCGGGCCACAAACGGCTGAGTCATCGTTGAACATATAAAAAAAATACATAAGTACAGCAGAACTTATTACCTCCTCCTTTTTGGAAGTCGGTCAATAACTTACTACTGAAACAGAGATTTGACATTTTGCACTGTAGTTTATATAGTTAAAGTTACAGTTATAGTTAAAGTAAGTTGGTGCAACCCACCCTAAGAGGATGTTTAACTGAAATTGGTTATTGGACAGTTATATTACAAGAACATTATATTTGCTTGTTATCGTATTAGTATTTTTAGTACAGAGTTGATTAATTATATAATATGTTATGAACACATTTAGGGGTACAGAGATTTAACTACAGCGACAAGTATTTGTCAATTCTATGAGTATTATATTCTGAAAGCGCTAAATTAAATATATAGATTTATATGCATCTGTAAAAACCAGGTAAAAACTTTAATATTTTATGTATTAGCAGTAACTAGTAAGTGTTCGAGCGCCTACGATTACTAAATAGCAACATGATAAATTTACAACCACCGGCACGCTAATTTTCATCTACCTTACGAAAGGAAACGAAACTATGGGAACCAAATAAAGGATATAGCGAATTATGGGCCCAAACTCCAAATCAAAAGCATCAAAACCGGTACACTAACCCGATTTCGATGTGATTCTGTTGATTGCCTTTTGTTCTGTGGGTCAGTTTTACCGTTAAATTCCAACGCGCGACACACATAACCTAAAACGGTTACATTCTGACGGGCTGATGATGATGGGCTCATTTGACAGTTTGATATTGATAATAGTTCTTCTTCTGTGTGTATTTTGACAGTTTGAGTTGATGATATCAAATTTTGTGCAGGGCTATTTTATACAGGGTGAAACAAGACAAGTGATCTAATACTAAAGTACTATCACTTGTTGGGTCTATATGAGTCCCCTGTATAGAGTACTGTGAAAGTAGCAGTGCGCTGCTACTTTCACAGTGATCTTTATACTCGCGAAGGACTCATACACACCCTACAGTATTATATTATTTTCTGTTAATAAAACTACATTCTGTTATATCAAACTTTCACGCATATACAATGCAGTGCACATAACAAGCCAATTTCAAATTTTAAAATGCTCCCAGCTGGGCCCCCGCTACCATATGTGCAATGTGTGCACACGTGCGCTATCCTCTAGGGTCGCCAAATCGCCATTTTTTGGGGCGTCAAAACCAAGGACCCAAAAAATTTTCCTAAAGGGGCGCCAACATCTTTTTTTTGCACACAGGCGCCAGTAGCCCTTACGGGGGCCCTAGGTCCCAGAACAACTACAAAATCTACCTAGCCAAAGTCTGAGGGTTTTTTAGGAACTTGCAACAGAAGCAATAATATTATCCTGTTTTTCCGTTAGGTTGGCTGGATCGGTTTTGATAAAGATTTATTATTTTATCAATAGAAACGAAAGTGACCCTCGTGAGTTAATCCGGGAACCCGATACACCCACATACACTTTCACCAGTTGACAGTTAATAATGTTGACAATGAAAATTATGCACTGACAATGAATTCATGAAAACTGATCAAGAAGCGAGTCAAGCTTTATACCAATTTTAACATTAATTATGAAGTTTTATTATATTGTGTTTTGTTTTGTTAGCCGGCGCCTCGTAGTTAAAATTAATTTAAAATAAGAATAGTTAAAATAAGTTAAAAAAATTACTTAAAAAAAGGAGAAAAAATTAATGAATTACAAGTAACAAATAACAGCATTCTAAGCATGTTTCCCACCGCAGCACCATAATATTATTATTTTAAGGCCGTCCCCCGAGCAAACGACCTTGGCCATACATTTGCCGCGTTGCCGAGATCGCGCCAAAACCCTATTATTTTTACTTATCTTAGTTCAGTAATTTAGACAGAGATGGTTTTAGACAGAGATGAAAGGACGGAGATAGATAAATGCTTTCATCGTTTGTATTTGTCTGTCTTTTATTAAGGGCGTTCCATCCGAAGATTCCGTAATTGACCGTATTTAAAACCTTATAAACTCATAATCTGAAAGCTACAAAGTAATAATAAAAATACAGCAATAATCTGCAGTATATCAACATTCCTTTTGTCGTTTTAAATTTTCTATTTTTGTTTCTTATACTCATGATATCAGCTTCCAAAGTAATACCAATTTGTTAAAATTCAAGCATACATTCAGCATCTCCTTAGGATTTACAAATTACTTTTATTTGAAACTGACGCCAATAGATCGACAATATCATAAACTAAATTTTCGCCGTTTTAAATTTTTTTAGGACAATTTTGAACCAAGATAAGTAAAAATAATAGGGTTTTGGCGCGATCTCGGCAATGCGGCAAATGTATGGCCAAGGTCGTTTGCTCGGGGGACGACCTTAAGACAAGACAAATCCGCTGAACCGACTTATAGTCTGTCAAAAAAGTGAAGAAATTAAAAAGTGTCGAAACATCGTAGCGTCATCCTTTTCAAATCAATATAAGAAAAAAGGGATGACACTAAGATGTTGCCACTTTTTAATTTCTTTACTTTTTTGACAGACTATAAGTTGATGAAATTGAGCAGAATATAGATGGGCTTAGATTCCCGGAATATGTCATAGAATTCATGACAAAAAATATACGTTTTTTCGGTGTAAGTAGTTCGTTATTTCATGTATAAATTCTATCTTTTTGTAAACCCTACAAGAGACTACTAAGGTAATCTCTAATCTCATGTTAAGTAGTAGTTAGCATGGCAACCAAAAAAAGATTTTTGTTCTACGGAAAGAATTGACTGATAAAATTTGAAAAAATTCCCCTAAAATCTATTATAAGTAGGTCTACCAGAATCTAAAGGCAAATAGTGAGAAAGTAAATTGACTCTAGCAATACCGGGGTAAGTGGAATAAAACATTTTGATCCTTTTTTTTTTCTTATAGCGGCTGATTTTGTGTGTTAAACATGCAAATATAAAAAAAATATCCAATGATTAAGAATATTTTTTTAAAATCTGCTGTCAAAAATTGTCATCAGATCCTGGTAGACCTATATTAATTATTATTACAAACGTATTTCTAGTGACATCATGAAGAAATGCGAAAAAGTAGAAATTCTGAGCTCGCAACGTGCGGTCAGCAAGAAAAACCCGGACTTTCTCCTCGTAGGCGTCCCTTCTCGAATTTTCCTTTAAATATTTATAAATTATTGAAAACCATACTAATTAATATTCCGCATAAATATACTTTTGAATACGAAAGTTTTCCTTTAATTAATGCAATTTCTTTTTCATGAATATTAACTTCTTCATTGAAATTAACGTCGAAAAGATGTTCAAACAAAATCAAAACATGAGTTATTCTTATTGTGCAAAAAAAAATAACAATTCGAAAATTTTAATTTGATTCCAAAAGAATTTTAACATGTGTACTTTTTTCGAATTTAAAAAAAAGCCAAAAACAACAACCGATTCCAAATTCAAATTTTGACGTTAACTTTTTTTACATTTTTCGAATGCAAGTGCCTTTAGCTTGACTTAACTAGAGTTTAACTTACCGTTAGAAAACCAGTTTGTTAAGTAAAAAAAACACGCGCGCACATCACAAGAGAGGCGAGTAGACTGATCGCCCAACGGTAAGGTGGTCTACTTAACTTATGTGGAACGATTAAAACCGATGTTTTTAAAGTTTGTCTTCTACATGTGACGTAACGAAAGAATTTGTGTCATAAAAGTGTCCTGGGGCCATTCTTATCAAATCTAGGCTAGATTTCTGAGGATTTTTGGCAGGGGTCATAAATTATATTATTAGTAGACTGCTAGGCTATAGGTAGCGCTTTTAATTGGCCTAAGTAAAAAAGTCAGCTAATCAACAATAATATACCTGTGCAGATGTTAAAAAACTCAGAATCCAGACACAAACTGCCTCACTCAGATACATTAATTTAATGAAGAGTTTGACAGATAATGTATATGAGGCTTATCAAAATCATCAAATTACAGTTAATCTCTGAGTGCGAAAGCTAATTTCTTAATAATCACATCCATACTGTAAGCACAGAATATATATTAGTTGTACCAACTGTAAGACAGACGTCTTTATATTATAATGTTTTGTACGAGGGGTTTTGGCGGGCATGTGAAAGAGTGCTGTTGTGTTTTTATATTATTTTCCTAAAATTGTGTTAGCTGGGTTTTTAATGTGTAATATTGGTAGAATATTAACCATTAGATATTCGTGTTCATGCACAAGTGTAGGAAAGTGATGTAATATCCAGAAACGTGCTATTTTGTGTTCCCTCCAAAACTCCATCGAAAGTTTCAGTAAAGCGTCTACCACTTTACTGAATCGACCGACTTGACTTCTTGACTGTATTGACTTTTACTTAGACTTTGACTAGACTTTAGACCTGACGCTACATGAAAACGATGATGAAAATTATAATAGGAGGAATATGGTTTTCCCGCCATATTCCTTACCTTTTTACCTTGTCTGTGGCACAATATACACATCCTTTGTGTCAAGTTGCCAAAAAAGAAGAAAAAGAATGTTTTGTACTTGTGTGATACGTCAGAAAACTTAGAGTGGGTTGCACCAGAGGCGTGGTTATAGTTACAGTTATGGCCAAAGTTATGGTTATAGTTAAGGCTAACTTAACTTTAACCCCACAGAATTTGACAGACGTCTGTTGCGTTTATTTTTTGTTACAGCTACAGTTAAGGCCGTCCCCCGAGTAAACGACCTGGGCCATACATTTGCCGCGTTGCCGAGATCGCGCCAAAACCCTATTATTTTTACTTATCTTAGTTCAAAATTGCCCTAAAAAAAATTTAAAACTGCGAATATGTAGTTTATGATATTGTCGATCTATTGGCGTGAGTTTCAAATAAAAGTTATTTGTAAATCCTAAGGAGATGCTGAATGTATGCTTGAATTTTAACAAATTGGTATTACTTTGGAAGCTGATACTCGTATCATGAGTATAAGAAACAAAAATAGAAAATTTAAAACGACAAAAGGAATGTTGATATACTGAAGATTATTGCTGTATTTTTATTATAACTTTGTAGCTTTAAGATTATGAGTTTATAAGGTTTTAAATACGGTCAATTACGGAATCTCCGGACGGAACGCCCTTAAGGCCGTCCCCCGAGCAAACGACCTTTACCAAACATTTGCCGCGTGGCCGAGATCGCACCAAAACCCTATTTTTTTACTTATCTTAGTTCAAAATTGACCTAAAAAAATGAAAACGTTATTATGATATTGTCGATCTATTGGCGTGTGTATCAAATAAAAGTAATTTGTAAATACTAAGGAGATGATGAATGCATGCTTGAATTTTGATAAATTGGTTTTCAATTTATCAAAATTCAGCTTTCCAAAGGGAAGCTGATATCATGAGTATAATAAACAAAAATAGAAAATTTAAAACGTGGAAAGGAATGTTGAATGTTGATAAACTGAAGATTATTGCGGTATTTTTATTACTTATAACTTTGTAGCATTCAAATTATGAGTTTATAAGGCTCTAAATACAGTAAATTACGGAACCTCCGTAGAGAAGGCCCAAGAAAATGAAACGGCGGAATAATCGTTGAATATAGGTACGTCTTAAAAAATATCCACAGCTGCTGTCAGCTGATCATAGAATCATAAAACCTCCTCCTTTTTAGGAAGTCGGATAAAAGTTAAAGCTTCATGTTTTTTTTTTAACAAAATTAAATTACTTTAATTTTAACTTGTATGATCTTATGTTTACTTAAGGGCGTTCCGTCCGGATATTCCGTAATTAACCGTATTTAAAACCTTATAAACTCATAATCTGAAAGCTACAAAGTTATAATAAAAATACAGCAATAATCTTTAAAATATCAACATTCCTTTCGCCGTTTTAAATTTTCTATTTTTGTTTATTACACTCATGATATCAGCTTCCAAAGTAATACCAATTTGTTAAAATTCGAGCATACATTCAGCATCTCCTTAGCATTTACAAATTACTTTTATTTGAAACTCACGCCAATAGATCGACAATATCATAAACTACATATTCGCCGTTTTAAATTTTTTTTGGGCAATTTTGAACTAAGATAAGTAAAAATAATAGGGTTTTGGCGCGATCTCGGCAACGCGGCAAATGTATGGCCAAGGTCGTTTGCTCGGGGGACGGCCTTAAAAATATTTGTGAATATTGTAACTGGTCAAATTTCACTTGTGTGAGTTGGTATTATAGCGTTAGTTTACAGTAGCGTGATAATAATACGTAGGCATACGGTGTGGGGTGCTTCAGCTTAACTGAGGCACAACCCCAACCCGGTGCACCCATAAAGGGTTGCCCCTGCGCAAAAAAGGATACGGTGAGTAGGAGTTCCCTATAAAAAGTTCACTGTGAAAGCAGCAGCGCTGAAAGAATAACTTTTTTTACATTTTTATTGGAAAATATGTATTGATTCTGGGGCACTTACCCATACAAATCACAGAAAAACCTCTTTCAGCGCTGATAAAAAAGTGAAATCTTTTTATGGGACAAATACCCATATACTAGTGTTATCAGTTATCAACTTACCACTTTATTTGTTACACCTTGTATAATAATAACGAGCTTTTGCCCGCGGCTTTGCTCGCGTTTAGAAGTATCAATATAATTATATTGATACTTCTAAACGCGATTTTTCACCCCCTATTTTAAACCCTTGGGGGTAGAATTATTGATCAAAATCTAATCCTACGTCATAACATCTGACTGCACGCCAAATTTCAGCCCGATCCGTCCAGTGGTTTGGGCTGTGCGTTGATAGATCACCATGTCACTCAGTCACGTTTGTCACGTTTCACTTTATATTATAAAGCTCAAACGTGACTGAGTGACATGATATTTAGATAATTATTATGAAGCTCTAAGGCCTAACAGTATTTCAACAGTTATTAACACAATTTTTAGAAAGTTAACGATTTTTCCCAGGCAGTTTTAACCTTAAATAAACTTTAAATGAAACATCTTAATGTGTAAGTACCTGCTTAATATTATATTATTATGGATTTATTATTAAACGAGCTTTTTCTCCCAGCTTCGCTCGCGTTAATAATTATTATATACAAACTTTCCTCCCCTATTTTAACCCCTTGGGGGTACAATTGATCAAACCTTTCTTAGCGGATGCTTACGTCATAAGCTGGTCTACTTGCATGCCAAATTTCAGCCCGACCGGTCCAGTGGTTTGGGCTGTGCGTTGATAAATCACCATTCACCATGTCAGTCAGTCACCTTTGAGTTTTATATAAGTATATACTTATAGATTTTGTTATAAAATAGTTATAAATGCGAAAATGTGTCTCTCTGTCTGTTTCCTCTTCTCGTTTAAACTACTAAACCGATTTTGATGGAATTATGGCATGCATAATGCATATAATATTATGTACTATCAGAGAAGTTGATTCCTATGCAGATCGGGGACCTACGTAGTTTGGTTGCGTTACATCAAACCCAGCCGACAGATCACAATTAACATTGAATTGACGTATTCGACCAAATAACGTTGGTCTATCAACTGCATAGGAATCAACATACATACAAATACATTACACAAATACATACATTTTTAATCCCGGAAAAAGTCATAGGATAGTTTTTCTTGCTTAAAAAATGTTCGGGTTTCCTTCACGATCACGAATCACGATATAAGACTTTGGGCGCAAGCGCAACGGAGTTGCGGGTCTACTCGTATGTAGTATTCTATTAGTAGCATCTAGTATTATTACATTTAACAAGTTACAAGATTATCATAGTGGCTTTCGGAGAAAAAATAATGTAACTGCCACATTCAGAGTAGAATATTATTATTATTATTAATTACTAGCTGTCCCGGCAAACGTCATTTTGCCATTTAAAGTATTTCAGCCGATACAAAATCTTAACCCCCAAAAGAAATTTTTACAGGAAATTGGAGCCTTCTGAAGAGTATGGGCAAATCAGTAGGGATCATTGGTATTCTTGGTATATGAATTATGAGCTAATTCACCAGCTGCTGTGCCGGTCATAATCTTCGCTACTGCGCACCCCGCCTTGGTAGCGCCTAGCGCCCACTTCGGAACGGGCGTAAATCGCAATTTTTAATTTCGCCATAGCTCCTAAACCAAACGTCCAATTTTAATCATTCAAAGAACAAATATTATCTTAACAAACTGTACTTAGTGATGAAATAATTTATTTTGATAAAGATTATCAGCATGAGTAAAATAAATGCGTTTAAATGTAGTCCAAAAAAATCAAGATTTTTAAATTAAAAAATGGTTGTTGTGCCTCACTTGACATAGCTAGTATAGTGTGTCGCGGACATTTTTGTAGATATTTATAAGATCTACATTTACTTAAAACATTGTATGGTTCTATCTTTTATAGTTTAGGCAGCGTACGCAAAATAAGTAACTTTTCTGGTTGATTTTTTTCACCTTGTGTCAGAAAAACCCAAATATATTACGGAACCCTACATTTTCCAAAATAAAAAGTAGCCTGTGTTACTCGTAAATAATGTAGCTTTCGAATGGTGAAATAATTTTTCAAATCGGTCCAGTAGTTATTGAGCCTATTCATTACAATTAAACAAACAAACAAACAAAGTTTACCGCTTTATAATATTAGTATAGATGTAATTAATTCAAAATTTTGACTTGCCCCATACATTATCTGTCAAAACACAAACTTGAAGGTTAATCATAATTAAAATATGTATCTGAGTACGGCGGCCTAGTCTTATACTCTATGCATATTATACTAAAACCGTGCATTTTTCTTATCCATTGAAACTCCGAGCAAAGACTGGTAGAGCTTGTCTAACTTAAAATGACGCGCCCCTCCCTCGTATTCACAGTACAAAAATGTTTCAATCAACTTTGAAGTGGTGGGGCGCGTCATTTCAAATTAGACAAGCTCTAAAATATTAATTTTGAATGAAAACTACTATATATACACCAGTGTGGTGAAATAAAACTACCGCAAACCATCCATGACCCAAGTCATCAAAATAATAGTAAATTACTTAGTAAAATGCAAAAAGCCAACGTCACGCGGTATTCCCAGGCGGTCACCCATTCAAGTACTAACCGCGCCCGACGTTGCTTAACTTCGGTGATCGGACGAGAACCGGTGTATTCAACGTGGTATGGACGTTGGCGCGTGCTGGGATGAATTTTTTATACAAATTTTATTTAACATTTTTATAGAATTGAAAAATGGAGGAACAGTAGTTATTTTATTTAATACTTCAATTATTATTATTTTAGTTAAATGCAGCTGAGTAATCACTAATTATTATTGGTGTAACTATTTTCTACTCCGGAATTGCCTTGGTAGCTCAGTATTCAGCTCTATGGTCCTGGAAAATTTAAACCATGAGCCAAGATTTTAAACACATCATTATAAATCATAATACATATTATTATGATTATTAAACGTATTAATTTTGGACAAAATTATTGGAAATTCTTGAAATTCTCGACTCAACAGCTGAGCTGCTTTGTGATGTCTCGAAAGTGACACCTATAGTTTATAAGAAGAACTAGTTACTTCCAACATATCTCCATCATAGTTTAATTATTTAAACATAGATGGCGCTTTAGAATATTCGAATACAAACTTGTATTAAAATATAATAATATAATATTCATGATATTATAATATAATATTTATAATATTATAAATATTTATTATATCATATAATATTCATGAGCAAGCTGAATCATCTCTAGATAATAATATTAACAGCGGTCAGCAACGCGCGGCCGAACGTTTTACTTGCGGCCCGTGAATGTTTTGAGAATAAGTTATAAGTATCAAAAAGTAAAAACTATGTTTTCTAACATCGCGATCGTTATGGCAACTTAAAAACGTAGCTGTTTGTGTCACTTCCTAATAAAAACTTTGTTTATTGTCTCTCTCTCTATATATATATATATGTTACGCTCAAAGACCGAAATCGCTCAATGAGCGAAAAAATAGCTCACAACGCGTTGTGGTCACAGTGAAACAGCCACGACGCGTTCTGGCAATCACAAAAAGACCATAACGCGAAATTCGTGTCGTGGCTGAAATACTATTCGTTTTTCTTGATTTGTTCTTGATTGATTAATCTTCCATAGGCATGGAAGATTATAATATAATGTAGGTATTTGAATTACCACGCGTACTACAAAATATTTTTTCTTTTACTAAATCACTGCATAATGTGTAAATTATCACTATTGTTTATGAAATTTCCATAGTTCCATATTATAACTATCCTTACAAATATTATTATTGTCTATCTGGCTGGCGCAACGAAGTTGCGGGCATCAACTAGTAGTATTAAGTATGTTTAAATTGTATAAATTAAAAAAAAAACTAAATTTTTATTATTGATTGAGGTCAGATTACTTTATATTAAAAAAAAAACAACAACACGTTGTGACAGACAGACAGACAGATAGACAGTAATAATATTACTATGGATAGTATGGAACTATAGATATTTTATAATACCTAATGATAAACACGTTATGCAGTGATTTAGTAAAAGAAAATATATTTTGTAGTACGCATGGCAATTCAAATATAATCTTCCATACTTATGGACGATTAATCAATCAAGAACAAATCAAGAAAAACGAATAGCATATCAGCCACGACACGAATTTCGCTTTATGGTCTTTTTGTGATTGCCAGAACCCGTCGTGGCCGTTTTCATTAGAGCCACAACGCGAATTTCGCGTCGTGGCTGTTTCACTGAAACCACAACGCGTTGTGAGCTATTTTTTCGCTCACTGAGCGATTTCGGTCTTTGAGCGTAACATATATAATACTCTCTCTTACAAATTTTGGCAGCTCACTTTTTACTAGTGCCATACATCAAAGAGCTTGAACTTTTTTTAAATTGTGGTTTGGAAAAGCCCTCATTATGCATAAGTTCTAACTTCTAGGGTTAAAATACTTTGCCTGCGGCCCGCCTCTAGTTTGTTTTGCCACCTTGTGGCCCTTACCTGCCAAAAGGTTGCCGACCGCTGATATTAATATTAAATATAATCTAGCGATGATTCAGCTTGTTTAAATATGCTGACATCTATCGTCAAAATAAGAAAACTTTTCCCAACATCAGTACTAGCGCAGTTTTTTATTTTCACCATAGATGGCGCGATTACTTCAAATTCCAATAAAGTTTAGAAAGTTCAAACTTCAATCGTTTTGAATTTGGTTCTCAACTCTCAAGGTTCTTTTCGGACACAGTTTATTAAGGCCATCCCCCGAGGAAACGACCTTGACCATACATATTTGCCGCGTTGCCGAGATCGCACCAAAACCCTAATTTAACTTAACTTAGTCAAAATTGGCCTAATAAAAACGGGGAATATAATATTGTAGTTTATGATAATATTGTCGATCTATTGGCGTGTGTTCCAAATAAAAGTAAGTAGGTACTTAAGTTATTTGTAAATACTAAGGAGATGCTGAATGTATGCTTGAATTTTAATAAATTGGCTTTACTTTGGAAGCTGATGTCATGAGTTTAATAAACAAAAATAGAAAATTTAAAACGGGGAAAGGAATGTTGATATACTGAAGATTATTGCTGTATTTTTATTATAACTGTGTAGCTTTCAAATTATGAGTTTATAAGGCTCTAAAGACGGTAAATTACGGTATTCGGTTCACATTTTGTAGAATCGGAACAAATTGACACAGTTATCTCTTTCTTAGTTTTTATTAAGTAAGGACCCAAAGCCATGTAAGGCCAATCTAACGGGAAAATGCTTGTTATTCGTTTATTAACTTAATAACTTAAGAAAACAAATTATCAACTAATGCTCTGTTTCATAAGGTATCATAATTATTATAAATCTCTTTTTAACCTAGCTTCAATAGCCATTCAAAATATAATAGCCATTTAAACT
The DNA here is from genome assembly GCA_937595015.1 of Polyommatus icarus. Classification (NCBI taxonomy): domain Eukaryota; kingdom Metazoa; phylum Arthropoda; class Insecta; order Lepidoptera; family Lycaenidae; genus Polyommatus; species Polyommatus icarus. The sequence goes on from OW569335.1 coordinate 16,943,224, forward strand.
TAAGTTTTGTTAAGGCTTTTCCAAATGGCCTTGCAAGGAACACAGCTCCAAACAAGGCCAATGTTATACGTCAGTCGTGTAACTTGAAAATAGAGTCACAATTATTTATTTATTTGCTGTTACTAAAACAACATTATAATTGCTTTCAATTAAGGAACACATTAAATGCTCAATATATTTATATCATCTAAAAAAAACTATGACGAACATTGCTTGAACATCAACTTATAACTAAGAATATATAAATGGAAATTCTTTAAAAATAGTAGCAATGAGTGTGATTTATTTAATGTGTCATTTATTATAACTAATTGCCAATGCGTTTTATAATACAAACAAAAAAAAATTTAATCTAAAATGGCCTTCTTATGGGCCCGTTCTTTATAAGGCTAAAATGTTCAATATATAAGTTTGATAATCCTAATAAGTAACTTAGATGTTATAAAAAACAACATTATTTTAATTGTTACGGTACGCATCTATAACTAAAAATAACTGTTTATATGTTAATGATGTTTAGATGTTCCTTGTAAAGTTTATGTTCCCTAGTAAGGCCAACTATCAAATCTTTGGTTGGGCCTTATAAGGAACCACCGGCCTTCCTAGGAACATTACCAATATTTTAACGTAAATCGAGGCATAAGTAGATTTTATTTTATTAGTACCATACATATATCCCTATACGACAATGCCCTGTAATAAAATTTGAGATAGATATAGGTTATGTAACTAAAAACTAAAGTTTTTCAGGGTGCGGATATTACAATTGTAGCCTCGACAACCAAAGTCTACTGAGATCTCACTGCCACAATAGCGGCGCGATCGACTCGCCGCCGCGCCGCGTTTGTGGCCTTAAGTTTGATGGATTTAAGTGTGTAGTAGAAGGAAAATGTCTTTACATGACGATAACTGCGACTTTATGATAGTTGGCCTTCAAAGGCCTTACATGGCTCAGGGTCGTTAGGTACCTATTAGTAGTTTAAAATATATAAAAAAGCTGTTCCCTTTTGCGGTATTATGGTATATATCATGTACTTAATATAATATTTTAAAACCTGGAAGAGGCTCCTTAATTTTATTACAATAATTATTATTATTGCAATTAGTATCACAATTCTAAATGTATAATTTCAAATTTAAAAGCGCTAACGTCCATACCACGTTGAATACACCGGTTCTCGTCCGATCACCGAAATCAAGCAACGTTGGGAGCGGTTAATACTTGGATGGGTGGCCGCCTGGTAATACCGCGTGATGATGGCTTCTTATTTTTTGAACTGAAACACTGAAATCTGAATTAAACACCAAACTATAAAGAAACCAATCTCTTTGTAATCCTACCCCTTGTTACGTTAGGTTCTAATACTATTAAAATAGAATTATTATTATTACAACTACATAATAACAAGTATTAAAGAACATTATAACTTGCTGTCAACCTGTCACTACTAACTTTCGAATACATAATGTTAAAAGTCCACGTAAAATTATCAGCTCTATTTTCTACAAAATGATTGATAGGCTACGTCATAACTTTGAATAGAGGCAATTATGCGCGTATTTCTCTACAGTCTCTATGTTTTTAGAAGGCAGTAAAAACGGTATTTCAAAACACAAAATCCCAACTGTCAATTTACATTAAAAAATCTAAAGACAAGACTCAAAGCTAAAATTCGTGACATCTTAATTTGGCATTAAAATCCGCATACAAAATAAAAACAAACATACATACATCTATACATCTATATTTTATATTACATACCCTTAAAACACAATATTGCATTCTGTCGCAGTCAGGAAGTCACAAATTGTTGGTAGTAATTATAGGGGTCGTCCACTAATTACGAGAGGTGTTCAGGGGGGAGAGGGGTCTGGCTAAATGGAACCAAATCTTCAAGTATAGAGTAAAGGCGGGGTCTCGGAAAACTTTTTTTATGAATATTATGAAATTTTCACTGATCACTCCATTCAAGCTCAACGTAAACTACGTGTATCTACAACGGAGTACTTACCTAGTAAATATTTTGTAATGTGTAATGTGTCTTTTTTTCATAAGTAAGTACTTACTTTAATTTTTTTTTTTGTGAATCTCACGTGACTTGTCAGATTATTAAGCCTTCGAGCTCCAAGCGATAACAATAGAAAGGCAAATGTCTCGTTTTTCCACGATCGAAGGAATAATTACTAGCTGTTGCCCGCGACTTCGTCCGCATTAGCAATAAGCATAGTAGATCACGTCCCAAGTATTATTTTTCAAAAATATTTAATGTACAGAATTGATTTTCCTACGATTTTATTATTAAAAATGGCAACTTAAAAAACATCTATTGAGTAAAGATATGTAACTAATGCGACCATATCTTGTCCAGATAAACTCATTGTAGTTTTTGCGGCAAGATTTCTTGTATTTTGTGATTATTGTATACAGTATTGAACAAAAAAAATAAAAAAAATATGTAGGTATAGATTATATTATGTAGATGGGATAGGGCCGAGAGGGTGTATGTATAATAGAAAATATGAGGTTTTATTATATTAATTAATATTTATTTCTCATTGCATATTATTCCTTATTGTTCACCTTTTATGTAGGGTGATATTAATATTACCCTACATAAAAGGTATAAGAACAATAAATAATAAGCAATTTTTATGATTTTTTTAATGATTATTAATAATCATAGAGTAAAATCGTAATAACACAGATACTTAGTAATTATTATTTTTAACAAAAAATTAAAACCGACTTCCAAGGTAAAAACAATAATATCATTAATATGAACTAAAAAGTATTAAATAATTTTTACTATCTAATAGTGCTCTTTTCCGAATTCAGCTAAACCTCAACTATTTCTGTACTCAATCTTCATTATTTTGAAGTCGGTACCAGATAGCTGAATCTTCAGTCCTCTGACAGAATATTTGAAACTATTGGAACTGGCACCGACTTCAAAATTATGAAGATTGAGTAGAGAAATAGTTGAGGTTTAGCCGAATTCGGAAAAGGGCACTATTAGATAGTAAAAATTATTTAATACTTTTTAATTCATATTAATGATATTATTGTTTTTACCTTGGAAGTCGGTTTTAATTTTTTGTTAAAAATAATAATAATTTCACTCTTTTTAGTTACACTAGTACGTAAACCTTCGCGTATATTTTACGTATTTTATTACAATTTGTTAAGTGTTGAGATTTGTAAACTTTATATTTTCTAAGAAAATTTAGTTCCGCAATTCAACAACAGATGTCGTTGTTAAGCACCTGCATCGCGGTATCGCTTACTCGACTCATTTGATATAACTAATTCGCTACAATAAACTTTTTCTTCTCGTTCACACTCACTGGTTGTCTTAATTGATATTACGCCAGAGTGATTAACGTCCCAGGGTAACCCTACAGAACCATAAGACCAGTTTTAGGCGTATGACGTCTTTTCTTTACATTAAGAGTCACAACTCACACTCACAAAATAATATATTATCAGTGAAGTGAACAGTAGTTAGTAAAGTATTCGATCTGTATAATATAAAGTAGTAAAATATTCGATCTGTCATCTGCCGCCACGCGCCGCCCGCGCGACACCGTCGCCTCTGTATCGCCGACCGCCGTGTTTTAAACAAACAGGTGTTGTTATGTAACAATAGAAAATTATTATTACGAGTTAGTATATCCATACCTATGCCTTGTACTACTATCTATTCTGTGCCATGAGACATTGGTGACCTTAACACGACGTGGTAATGATGATGATGACGATGATGATGATGATTATGATTATGATAATGAATATTAATTGCATAGTAGCATATGCTTTCTGTTCTTAAAACAACGCCCAAACTCCCAAACGTGTATCTATAAGGAGTCAGGAGTTCTCTCAGCATCTTCAAAACCATGGTATACCTTGACCCAATATTTGACTTTTTGGTAGCATATTCTTAGTACACTTCACATAAAACCAAAATCACCATATGTTTCCATATAAATTTGGAGGAGTTCCCTCGATTACTCATGGATCCCATCATCAGGTCACCACTTTTGTGAACATGGTACCAAATTGGAGTGAAACCTAATATAACAAAACAAAAATTTCGAAAATCGGTTCACAAACGGCGGAGTAATCGTTGATCATACAAAAAAAAAAAATATCCACAGCCCAACATATTATAACCTCCTCGTTTTTTGGAAGTCGGTTAAAAAATCCTACAGCGTGCAGTATTAATTTTCTATGATACAATAATTAATTTTGTAAAAAAGATAAAAGAAGAAGTAGATAGAAAACCCAAAGACGACTTCTTTTATTTGCTTTAAAAAAAATCATATCATTAACCCACAGCACAGTGAATTCCTAAATCCTTAACCGTAACGCTATTTAGCGCGACCGTTCTGCCTCCACTTTCCATCACGATTCACCGTAAGCACCCTATCTCTACATCTACTAAATACTAATGCAAGGTAGCCATTGATATCTCGCATTATTATATTTAACAAAAAAATAAAACCGACTTCCAAGGTAAAAACATTAAGTAATAATATGAACTAAAAAGTATTAAATAATTCTTACTCTTTAATAGTGCCTCTTTCAGAATTCGTCTAAATCTCAACTATTTCTGTACATACTATAGTCTTCATTATTTGAAGTCAGTACCAGCTAATTTAATCGTGAGTTAATCAGTCAATGTCAGAATATAATATTGATAATATTATGAAACTTGGGACTGGTACCGACTTCAAAGTAATGAAGACTATAGTATGTACAGAAATAGTTGAGATTTAGACGAATTCTGAAAGAGGCACTATTAAATAGGAATAATTATTTAATACTTTTTAGTTCATATTATAGGGATGTTATTATTGTTTTTACCTTGGAAGTTGGTTTTAATTTTTTATTAAAAATAATAATTTCACTCTTTTTAGTTACCGGAGTAAACCATCGCGTACTATAAGTAGAATAATACACCTGTATAATATTATTATTCTGCGTATCTTACTACAGTAACACTTACAAAATAGGATATCAGCTGCAGCCTGCAGATAATTTTTAAAACAATACATTTAAAAAAAATCGAAGTGAACACGTGACGTGAGGTGCTAAGTAGCCGGTCACCGGACTAGTTTCAATTTTCAATAGGCTGGCACTCGCTCGACTTGTCGCACACGCAGGTACCTACTCGGCCCGCGCCGCTCACTTGACAGCCCGGGCAGATTGCAGTGAGACTGCAGAGAGTGTTATTGTACTATGAACGCTAAACGCTATGCAAAAGGTTGAAATTAGGTTGTTTTCCAGAATATCTCGGCGAAGTGAGACAGAATGTTACATTATCGAAGCAACTATAACTTCTCAGAAGTAATGTCAAATGTGTGCCTTATGCTCTGGAGATAAGGTTGAATTTGGTGACATTGGTGACCCCGACGTGGTAATGCTGATGATGATGATGATGATGAATGTAATTTGCAAAGTAGCATGTGCTTTCTGTTCTTAAAACAACGCCGAAACTCCCAAACGTGTATCTATAAGGAGTCAGGAGTTCTCTCAGCATCTTCGAAACCATGGTATACCTTGACCCAATATTTGACTTTTTGGTAGCATATTCTTAATAGACTTCACATAATACCAAAATCACCATATGTTTCCATATAAATTTCGAGGAGTTCCCTCGATTACTCCTGGATCACGTCATCAGGTCACCACTTTTGTAAACATGGTACCAAATTGGAGTGAAACCTAATACAAAAAAATAAAAATTTCGAAAATCGGTTCACAAACGGCGGAGTAATCGTTGAACATACAAAAAAAAATATCCACAGCCGAACTAAATTTTATAACCTCCTCGTTTTTTGGAAGTCGGTTAAAAATATATTATGTAGTATTAGATGAATGATTGTAGTTTATTTTGCAATATTATTGTAGTAGTTTAGTAAACAGTCAATAAAAATTTTCGACAAATTAGTTTTCCTGATAGTGTCTTATAAATTATAATATTAATATTATAATTATAGCTCCCACACCGGTTTCGGTGACGGTGTCCGGTTTCATTGAAACCTGGCCAGCTACGCAAGAGTAATTTTATAGTGCCCAAGTGTGTGCGCAGTACACAAGAGCACTCTCTATTCCTTTACTCTCATAACCCAGTGAGACGGCAGACCGACACGACCGGCGAGAGATCATGCCCATCCGACGCTTGGATCATCTTACTTGTCAGACAATCAGGTGATCAGCCTGCATTGTCCTAACCAAACTTGGAAATATCATGTTTCCAACGCGGGAATCGAATCCACGACCTCCGAGTCAAGAGCCGCGCTCTCTCCCATAAGGATATTATAATGGAAGGGTTGCGAAAAGTGTGTCTGTCTATCAATCACTTGTCTAGCTTAAAATTATTATTTTTAGGCGCTCTCACTCGCTTGACTCCAAAAAGGGCACAGGATAGTTTTTATCACGTATTAATCAACGGGTCCAACGCCATTTAAAGGGAAATTGCAGGCAACATCTAACATATAGTAGACTACTTAAATTAGTTACTATCAAAGAAGTTGATTAGAAGCCAGATGGCGGATCTTCGATATTTGGTCGGGTTATGTCACGTCAATGTTATTCATGATCTATTCGTATTATTAATTAGGTTTGACAAAATCCAACCAAATCACGTCGCCATTTTTTCAACTTAATGTATTGTGTAAACAGTTCCACTTACCTCAGTCTTCACTTTACAGTCTGGTCTTCCATCTTCAAGTCCTTCTCTTCTCTTCTTCAGCCACTGGTCACGTCGGTTTTCTTATCTTTCCTACTCCACATTGCGTCTACTTCTGTATTACTCGAATAAAATGTCTTGACAGGTAGTCATCCTCAAATGTTTAGTTCACTCCAAAAATTAAGACAGCCGTCTTTCTCTCAAAAAAATTTCAAATATTTCTTCAATTGGAATTTGAAAATTGTTAGCTTGTATTTTCTCCTAAGTATTTTCTTCTCGTTACATAATTTATTATCAACAAAGGCCTTATTTTTTACTCCGAGCTCTTTCCAAACTCTTCATTTTGTCCGGCGCGCCGCAGGGCTCGACTCTCGAGCCTACTTTTAATCATTTGTTTACTACAACAATGACAAGTTTTGTTTTATCTCTATTAACCTTTTTTTTTCTCAGGGGTTATCACGGATCTTAACGAGGCGTTCGATACATTGTTCGGTTCTTCTCATTTGCCCGACTCTGTAATAAAATGATTATGTGTTTTCACTTTCGTAATAATATTATATTAAGTTGTTAAATCTCACAAGATTATGTCTTGATCTATCACTTTTCCTTTTGCACTGCGGCTAGTAATGAGTAAATAATGTTGTCAATGATATAATTGGATAATAGCCTAATAGTTTAACTGCCTTTTTATTTTGTAAGTATTAAAATTATAGCTAGTTAATTAATGTTTTGTTTTAATTGTAAATTGTGCCAATAAACACATTTATCACTGCAACTAATGAAATCTTAATCAATGTTTGTACTTATGTAACATTTCAGGCATTATTTTCACAGTCACAGTCTATATACAGTCACAGTATAGTCTTACTTATTCAGCAGTCACTTATTCAGCCTCTAACCTTATTTTGACGACAAACTATATCCCTTTATGTATTTATAATGAAAACTTTTGCAAAAAGCTTTTACTTTGCACGGGAGCTGGAGAACAAAACGATTAATATCCATAATTTTACGATTAATTAAACAGATGAAGTTTTGATAACTTTATTTTGTGCAAGTGGGACAGGCCGCGCACGACCGTCTTCGGACCGTGGAGTCACGAAATGTTTCTTATCATCAAAATCTTTATCGTCAGCATCAAAGCCATTATCGTCATCATCTACATCGACAAGGGAACAATATTTTGACAAGATAGTGAATGTTTGGCAAATTGCGTCGCTTCTGTAAAGGGAAAGCAGAGATACCCGTCTTTTCTTCATTTTATCCGGATTATGCACTTTTCGTACTAAATCGATCTATGGACGCTTCACACCACGTCAGTCTGGCCCCGTGCTAAGTACCTGAAGGACTTGTGTTACGGGTACCAGACAACGGAAATATATTTATTACTTTTTATACTATACATATATTTAAGATTTTTTTATTATATGATACACATATTTAATACACATCCATGACCCAGGAACATTGAAAACTTTTTGTTCCGTCGGCGGGATTCGAAACCGCGACCCCCGGCTGGAGCCACCAACAGCCCACCAACTGAGCCACAGAGGTCGTCAAACAAATATATTATAGATTTAGAATGGATTCCAGTAAACATCCATAAGCAGTTTTAAAGGTTTTTTGGCTTTATAAGGAAAAACAAATTATCTAATGTTTGTAACCTTTGAAAAAATATTTGCTTTTATAAAGGTTTTAAAAAATCTATAAAAGGTGATAAACATTTTTAAATAAAATATGATGAAATGTTGTGATTCGCCTTTTGGTTTGCAAAAAACCAAATTACCAGGGTCACATAACCATAGCGAAGGTTTCACTTTTACCTCAATCGGTATTACCGTGCAGTTTATCGTAACTACCATATTCACAGTAATTAATCCGATAGAATAACTTTTAATTGGTGAAAGTATTATGAAAGATTCTAAGATTATTAGAATTATCATCTATGCTAATAAAATATCTGGAAATATGAGATTAAATACATACTCATAGCATCTTGTCGCTAAAATATTAAGCAGAAACCAGTTGACTTATACTTGTAGACATCCACAAATTACGCGAGGTATTTAGGGGGGAAGGAGTCTAGTCGATTTAAACTGAATTTCCTCTGGAGGAGAGAAGTATATTTTCACTGAACACTCACTGCAAAATCGATTTAAATATTTTGTAATTAATTATCATTTGTATTATATTTTAGTATTAAGTATATTTTTTATGAAATCCCACGTAAAATTAGGTAGGGTTAGGGGAGTCGGGGCGATTCTCATAATATATTAAGTTACGAAGAGCCCAAGAAATCTTCAAAGAGTCTAAATTTATTTTGGCCCCGAGGCTGTCCTGCTTTACACTAGAATCTAGATAATAGGAAGAAAAACTTTACAAAAAAAGTTAGAAAAGGGTCTTTTAGTCAAACTAGATTACTCGTTAGAACGGATGGTCTAGAAAATCTTACTTCCTAGTGCTTTTACTCTTATTGCTTGCGCTATAACTAGACATTGGCAACGACAATGTTTGCGCAGACTACCACTTGTTCTTTGCATTGGATATACAAAAAATCGAAATCGGTTAAGTGGTTTGAGCATAAAGATGAAACACACATACATTTTTACATTTATGATAAGGGGAGGATCAATAGATTTATAAAGAGTAGGTAAAGACTTTATTTTAGTGAAATAAGTAAACGTTCCCGTATTACACAATCTGTTTAGGGAATGAAAGTCTTCGGCAGTTGACAGACTGTTGGTTGTTACCCCATGTTTGATAAAATGAAATTTTATCTGAACCTTACGTGTATAATATGACCATGAAGGGAGTGATGATCTTGACCTAACTAATAGGAGGGGCAATAATGTCACGACTCACGTACGTATTCGGTATTATACGGTTCGGTCCCTTAGCTCGCGTTCTTCGCACGGCGAAATCCATATTGTCAAGTTAGATATTCGCACTTTGGGAATAGCTCTTTCTTTTTCCTTAGGTGTTAAAACTTGCAAATACATAATGTTTTAGAAATATTAGAATATGGTGTGTAAATATGATAAGTAAACAAAATGTATTACATTTAATTTTGTAATTTTATTACTTGCTACATGACGCCCGTAACTTTTATTTCTTCATTTGTTTGTCCCGTGGGAGCTGCACATTTATGTGGGATTAAAAAATATCCTGTGTTCTTTCCCGAGACTCAATACCAAATTAATTCAATTAATCGGTACAGCGATTTGGACAGACAGACAGACAAACAGGTACAGATAGACAGACATGCACACTTTTTCGTGTATAATGTTAGTATTTATTATGGATGATGAAGAAAATGATGATGATGATGTTTGTATACTGTGTACAGTAATGGGCATTGTCCAAAAAAAATCACATGTGCTTTTTATATTTTTTTTCGTTAAAATAGGGTATTTTAAGAATATGAATTAAATAATTTTGAAATTCATTGGCTAGTTTTTTCTCAATAAATTTTTAAAGTTTCGCTGTGACGTCATCATCGGCGGCCAATTGACCTCTGCAGTATGTTTTTTTTCCTTTCAATCTTATTTATAATGGCTGGTTCGTCAAATGCAAGTTCTCATTATGTGAAAGCTGATACGAGAAGCTTACCAAAAGTTCGAAACGTAACGTTGGTCGAATTTATTGCTAATTTAACGCCATTGAAGGTCAAACTAAGGTTAAACATATTTGTTCAAAAATATAAGTAACTAATGGGTATTTTTTTCGTTTATATACAGAAAAACGATCACTGACCTTATTCCTCGAAATGTTTTTGTAATGAGCAAAATTTAAAAAAAATGGGCAATCCCCATTGTTATTGTTTTATCTGCAGAGATAGCGATCGACAGTTGTGTGTCGCGGTTTTAGGTGAAAGAATGGGATAGATATGCCAGAAGTTAATTAGACGTAATATTATCTTGCTTTCTTTGTCTTTTAAATGATGTATGACTAATAAACAGTAAGCTGTTGGACTAATGCAATGTGTAAAAAATACAATGTACAGCAGATAATATGAGGCTATTATTTATTAATAGTAAGTATTTTTTATCATAATATTATGCTTTGAAACTTTTTGTGTATTATATTTGTAATATTATAGGCAAAAGATAGCGTTTTTCGTATTAAAATTTTTGTAGGCCTTGGTCTAGGAATTACCAGGATTTGTCCTAATAAAAGGGTCACGTTCTTACCCGTTGAGTACAGAACTCTAAAAATGTATGCCTCAACCAATGTAAGCCATCCATCCATCCGTCCAGCCATCTCTACCAGTTCCTAAGTCTCTAGCTGCTACACTAACCCGCTTTTTACCTTGCGCTGGTTCGACATGAGAGACAATAGGGGCAAAGTTTTATAAAATACTTCATAGTAATTCATTAGTTACTGCCTTCCCGCAGAGGCCTATAGCAAAAATCCTGCATCGCACTAGAGAAGTTTTTTAATTTAGGTGGTAGACAGCTGAATTCCGAACAAAAATATAGTGGACCGATGCCTGAACGAGCATATCACACTATTCGGTGGGGAGATCTAGTATCCAACGCATATTCCCGCAGATTGAAAGTTGAGGAATGAGGGGTCAAAATCATCAAAAACGTCTCACGCAATTAATGGACGCTTCCTGAGGAGTTGGAAAGTACCAAAAGCACGTAATGATAATTTGTTTAATGGAAGAGACTCACATAAAGTTAGTAACAGTAATAAAATAAATAATCCGTGCAAATAATATCATAAATGCGATTTTCGTTTTGTATGTCACTTTCGCACGTCCAAAGTTTTGATTTGGACAACATTTGGTAGTATTTTTCTGGATCACGAATCACGATAGAAGGAAAAGCCAACATTGACAATTTTAACGATAAAATATTTGCCGCACGAACATAGTAATTGTCGACAACAGCTATTTTTTTTTTAAGCATTTTAAATCTTTTTAGTGCCTCAGTAGTTTACTTTAATGGCGTTTTACTGTGTAGTTGAGCTAGAATAACGAGCTTCACCATAGTCCACGCTTATTACCTTGAAGTTTCTAGTTAAAGATCACAATAATTATAATTAACGGTTTCATATCCTGGTAAACCTAAATTTCCGAAAGTCTGTCTTATTACTTTTTACAGTAATATATAGGAGGACGTTCTTAGATTGTGTAAAACTTTTAGACGATTTTAACCCATCAAGATTCAAGCCCCATACTCCATAAGCTCACCGGTGAGCGAGACACAATAGATTCCAAGAATCCACGATCGAAGGATTAACCCCATTTCACCATTTGTTAACATAATATTAAATATCGTTAGATTCGCCTCAACTTCACTTTAGTTCGCGCATCTACTATTAAAAAATAATAGATGCGTGAACAAATTTTTAGAACAACACAATCTTAGGTAAGTACCTATGTGTAGTTTTTCTAAGGATCCCATACATCAAATTAAGTAAGATTTGGTTGGAACATGGACCCCTTACCGCCCTAAATACCTTGGGTAATTTGTGGACGTTCCACGACCCCCTTTTTAAAATGCCTTTAATACATTTATGCCTGTGTTGTATAACTTTTTATTTTATTTTAATACTTAATTACATAGTAAATCGGGACTCAGGACAGATAGTTCTACAATATAGATCTCTCTTATTACTTTTTACATATAAGTTACATAACCTTTCTAATGTGATCACCGTCGGCCATGTTAGTGCATGATGTTTTTGTGAATGTCATAACATTATTACACCGTGAGACAAGAAAACGGACATTACATTACGACATGACTGTAATGACGCGTGAGAGTTAAATCGTTAACAGCAAGTTATACAAACAACAAAAATTATAACGAATTCGCAAATTGCTGTGAATGCCGTAAATATGCCGGAGGCTGATCTATCCGTTTGGATTGATCGCAGGCCGACGACCGGCTATTGTACCTGCAACTCTGCCCACCGGGGGTTTTAGTGGGTAGATCTTACTGGGCAGTTTCACGTTCCCCGGCTGATATCCCCAATCCGGAAAAGAAAGGCCGACGACTGGACTTATTCAGTCTACTCCCGTATTTATGCTTGAGTTTGGTCAGATCAGCCTGCGATGATTGGTGATTAGTGATTAAATACTATTTGGGCATATAAAATCATTAGTTTACGTTATATTTTTTCACTTTTTAGATTTTTTATTATTAGACCTACCTTAACGTGATTTTGATATTTTTTGTATAGAATATCGATTGCGAATTTGCGTATCAACCGGATAAATCAAACAAGAGACCTTTAGTAACAACCCTAGGTACATAAAATCCGAATTTTTATTAAAAAAAAATTAGATATAACTTCTGACACAGAGGTTATTAGAGTGTGATTTTTAATAACATTGATAAAGGATTACTCACACTATCGTTTCATTCTTAAAACTTTTTCTAACTCGATCTAATCGCGAAATTAAAAATGAAAAACTAAAATTATTAAATAAATAAATATCTCCATACTTCAGCACAGTAGGTTAACCAAATTTGGAGAAAAAGTCTGGTGAAGTATTAAGTGCTTGTTCAATTGGTATAAACAAAATTAATATTACTTGATTAGTTTTTTTTAAATTAATTTTTATGCATTTTTGACCCGGAAAAACGCCAACTTTGACACTCTTTAAAAAAAATAACTACAAAGAATATTGATCTCGGAGTTTTACTCTAATGTTTATATAGCTATCAACTATAGTATTTTGAAAGAAAAATGCGGTGAAACAAAATCGAGATTTTTATCACACTGTGAATTAGTACGAATTTAGACCAATTGAATTGGTTAAACTCATGAATGTAAAATTAGTACGAATTTAGACCAATTGAATTGGTCTAAATTTGACATTCGTGAGTTTGACAGTTTTGACAATTCATTTTGTAAATTGATTGAGAGGAATTGTCCCCAAAATCACTCGGACATTGCAGCATTGGCAACTCACTGAGGCCGCCATAATAAAAAGAAGAAGAAGAAGAGAGGAATTGCTATGCGACCATTTTAGCCCCGCTGATTTGATTTGCTTCCGTCTAACATTATAATTGAAAAAGTGTAAGTATCTGTATGTCACTTCTTCACGTTCTCTGAATCAAGGCATGCGAATCTTTGAGTCCGGGGAAAAGATATAGGATAGATTTTGTAGGAAAAATGTACTAAAATAAATGAATTTTACTTTTTAGTAAGTACGTTTTTCCAACTTCCAACATAATATGAATTTTAACGCAACGAGTTTTGGACATCATCGAGTCATTTAGAAAAATATCATTATCTTTTTCTTCAATGATGGGAAACGAGACAGATAAAGGATAACGAATTTATTTTTACAAACGTTATAGTAAAATATGACTTTAGTTACTTTATTAATTTTATTAAAATATGCTAAAATGTTTGTTGCCTCTTCACATATTTTAAAACCGCATAAACTTACATTTAGCAAGGAAATACTTTAAGGGGCCGGGTACCCTCGAAAATTTTTAGTGTTTAAATATTTTGAAGCAAATTTTTGTGCAGGAACCTAGATAATTACTATTTTAAACTGAAAAACAACTCCAACATGTTAAATATTTTCGTATGAGAAAATGATTTTGGTATTACGTATGTATGAGTTTCAAGGGTACCCGGCCTCTTAACCCCTGAAAAGGACGTAGGACATCAGTTTTATCATAAAAAATTGTGGACTTTATACTTAGCATCCTATTCCTCGCTGTGTCCAAATGTTATGTCAATGGTCCAAACCACGGATGACGGAGCTAATACAAAGGTCCAAACCTTTTTGGTATGACCTATCGAGAATGGGACTTTAAAACATTCATAATCCTGGCAAAATTTACTGTTCCCTCGCAATAAAAAAAATACTGCGCCAACTTTGCGGATATCATTATACTTACTTTAATTAAAAGCTGACTTTATGAGTTTTATTTAGGATACTTTTCAATGTTTATCCTGCCAAAAATCAAAACACGGTTCCCGCGCACACATTTGTCTCGACTCTCGAAGTAATTTGTGACAATGAAGCTTTTAATCGGCCGCAACGACCGCACCAATTATTTAAATGATGTAAAAGTGGTACTTACAATTTCTTATTCACACTATTATTGTTGAATTGTTGGTATTATGAACACGTGTACACACCACAGATTCCCATAGCTAAATGGTAGCAGTCGTGCCTTGCTATACTACCATTAACCGTACCATGGGACTTTCAACCTTATCTTATTGCTATAGAGACTTAGGTAATTTCTTAGGCGGTGCAATTTCTGACTGTGTCATGAAATTTTAAACTTTATTGCTTTGTAATAGATGTTGATGTTGTCAGTCTTAGTATATTAAACGAGCTATGCGATTGTAAGCTCTATGTCGTTGCAATAGTGATGGGTCTGTAAAAGTGTTTTGGTAGTGCGCTGTGAATGCCTATTATCCTTTTACTTAAACTTTCGATTGTCCTGTAGATTCGACTGTCACGAGCGAATCGATTAAAGCAGGCTAACCCCCTTACTGCTAAAGATATTTTCGTAATGTACCATCGAGGAAGTTGATTGCTATGCAGTTGAGAGACCAACGTCATTTGGTCGATTATGTCAATTCAATATTAATTGTGATCTGTCGGCTGAGTTTGACGTAATGCGACCAAACTACGTAGATCCCCCATTTGCATAGGAATCAACTTCTCTGATAGTACATAAAAGGTGACAGGCCAGAAAGTATAAAAGTCTACCTAAGACCTAAGCACGTGCCGCGAATATTTTTTACCCGACTTTGGCAAAAGAAAGATTCAAGGCTTCCCACCGCCACGTTATTTCTTGTTGAGAGCAGAAACATTACCTACATGGAATAAATTATGTACTTAAGTAAGTAGTTACTTAATTTATTCCATATTTTTTTTCTTAAAGTTTCTAGCATTTTAAGACAACTGTTTGTCAGAAAAAAGAGACCCACCCTTTCCACCAAGTCGGACCCCTTTCCCCCCTAAACACCTCGCGTAATTTGTGGACGACTCTTGAGTCTTGAGGCAGTGTTGAAAATAACAACAATGTCAGAAATAGGTAAATGGTAATAGTTTAAATAATTTATATTTTTTTTTATTACATACTATACTAGCGACCCGCCCCGGCGTCGCACGGACATAAAATATAATAGGTACATAATCCTCTGAAAAAATGATTTAAATCGATAGCCTATGATCCTTCACGTGGTCTACTTCTTATCTGTGCTAAATAACATAAAAATTGCTCCGGAGTCCAGTAGTTCGCGAGATAAGCCCTTAATTTCCCCCGTTTTTTCCACATGTGATAATATATTATAGCCTTAGATATAGCATATAGCCTTCCTCAATAAATGGGCTACCTATCTAACACTGAAAGAATTTTTTAAATCGGACCAGAAGTTCCTGAGATTAGCGTTCAAGTTAGCCCTTTCAAATGGAGACACTTTGAATCCCGGGAAGGGACATAATAATATTATTATTATGATAATATACTTTTTATCCCGAAAAAATGTACGGCCCTGCTCAACGACGAATTTGGTCATCTAATACCTACCTACTTTGTAATCCTCTATCCTTCATAGTTTTTACAGTGAATGTTATGATTTCTTTTCTCTCAGGTTTTCGCTTGCACACTAGGAATAATAAGTACCATTGTTACTGTCATGCAGCTCGTGATAAGAATAAAATTCACTTTCTCAGGTGAATAGTTAATGATTGTCACTTATTCATTTTATGATGAATATTTATTAAGTGCTTACATTATTTTAATGAATACTTTTAATAATACATACTTATTTAATACTAGCTGTCCCGGCAAACGTTGCTTTGCCCATATTATTTTATAGAAGTGACTAAAATATAAATATGGCGACATGGTCGGCCGACCTGGCTCTCTCAGGCATTTTCAAATATTTAAGAAAATAATTGAATGCGCCAATACGACAGTTGAGTGAAAGAACATGACGAAAATTGAAGATGAAAGTGCACTTTGTGGACATAGTCATTAGATCTAAAATCCCCTCTTGCACGCGCACCCCCGCCTTGATGACGCCCACTTCGCATAGCATAGCAGTAGAAATCGTAATATTTTAATTTCGCCATAACTTCAAAACCAAACCTCCAATTTTAGTCACTCAAAGACCAAATATTATCTACATAAACTGTACTTAGTGATGAAGTAATTTATTTTGATAAGGATTAGCATAATTTAGCATGAGTAAAATAAACGCGTTTAAATGTAATCCAAAAAAAATCAAGATTTTTTAAATAAAAAAATGGTTATTGTGCCTCACTCGACATGGATAGGTATAGTGTGTCACGGACTTATTTGTAATTTATAAAATCTACAAATAATTGGAACATTTTATGGTTCTAACTTTTATAGTTTAGGCAGCGTACGTAAAATAAGTAACTTTTCTGGTTGATTTTTTACACATTGTGTCCGAAAAACCCAAATAATATCTTACGGAGACCTATTTTTTCCAAAATAAAATGCACATATTACCGCACATAGTACCGCGAAACATGCCAACTTTGCCAGCTTTTTTCGAATAATTTTAATTCCTGTAAAAAAAAATGTATGGAAGTGTAAGTTTTTTTTTGCCCTCTGCAACTACAAGGCTTCATGTGCAGGTGTAGGAATGTCAAAAACATTACTTCTGTTCATTTAATTCTATTTATGACTGATTTTCATGCCGGGTAAAGTTACCTGGACTTGTAGCCAACATTGCCCACCGTGATTTTTCACGTAAATATGAACTTTGCGCAGGTGGCATCAAAATCCAGCGAAAGAATTTTGGAAAAGATGGCGTTTACTATAGACATTTAAACGATATCGCGAAGAATATCCTACTAAATTGACTGGGCAATGTTACCCTTACATTTTTTTCCTTTTCCATACAATTTGCATTTTGGTCTGTAAGAGTACTAGGGCTGCCACATAATATCTATAAAATTACTTAATCATCTTTTACATTATTATCAGGAATATAATATTATAAATATTAAATTGCTTCTGTTTATTTATAAACCCATTATCATCATTATATTATTTGGCTGGCTGAGCAAGGCATACTTACAGTAATAAAAAATTACATCGATTTTTAGTAAAGTATTTAAAAATGTCCGATTTGACAACCCTAAGGATTTTTTGATACCGGGCAATGTTGTCAATCGATGATCGGAACACTGCTGGGTTAGTTTGCCCACCATCATAAGTTTTATTATATAATTCCCTGATTAATTACATTATCACTATAATACTCTATAGATACTATTTTATAATATAACAAAAGCAAACTAACCTGTGGTTTCACCATCACGCACAATTTACTCACAAATCTGCACCACAATTTGCCCGCAAAAATACGTACCGTTTTTCAGAAGTTCCAGCAAGTTACTACAATGGTTACTTATTTTATTCGATACTAGGACAGATTCTAGCCCCTCAGTCTAAAAAAAAAATGGCTGCCTAGATTCTAGGCAGACCTATTTATAAAAAACATGGCGCCCGGCCTACCCTATTTGTACAAATAATATAATAACTTTACAACCTTACTATATTTCATGTTTTTGTAAAGCATTTTACAATATCTAATAAATTTTCTATCTATCAAGCCATTATAATATAGTATTTAGTCTGATATAATATTCTTTTCAGAAGTATATATTTTGAAATATATTTTTTCTGACTGTTTCACATGAAATAAGTTAATATTTTGTTTTATTCTACTCGAGGGAACCCTGATTTTTAACTCTTACATAAATTGTTTATCATTACTACTCGAGATGTTTATAAAAACAGGTCATAAATCTAACCCAAAAAAATGGGTTTCGTATTACCCACAAGCAAACTTCGTCATTAGGGCTTTACAAATAAAGTTCAAAATGGCCGTGGCCGGCAGAATATGGCCGTTACCTGCGGACTTTGAACTCTTTGTTTTAGAATTGTAAGAAATACTATCGTAATTCAAAATCTTGTAGACCTTTTGTTATAACTTCTTAAGGCGTTTTACGTAATTAATTTACCATTAAATGAAGCAAATTACGTTCAAAATACTTATACCACACACAACTTTTTTCTGAACTTTCACAAATTTTTACGAAGTATTTCTTGCAAATGATTATCTAAAACTAATGCTTATTACTAAAGTAACTTATTTTACTACTTACATTCGTTAAATCCATCAATAATTTCACAAAAAACACACAAAATGTCAGAACACACACGAAAAAATTCACGATTTTCTAATGACTGAAAAATACTCGTCGACCACAGATTGTATAATATTTTGCATTCAGAATATGTCAAATTTACCATAGATCATAACTAACCAAACTTCTTCATACAAAAGTAGTCTCTAAGTCGACGAAATACGTATCTCAATCGAATGAAAGAGCGCGGCCGGATGTGGCCGCGTGGGTATAGACAAAAATAGCTGCGTTTAGATAGCGCGGCCGGATCTGGCCGCACGTAAATTGAAGGGCTAGCAAAGTTAAAGTCTTTGTGGCGGTACCAACAATTCGCCTAACATTCCTGCATCGCGCTATCGAAGTTTTCTGAGCGCGGCGGTATATATACGACAGCTGAAATGTATCACCTGGGCTTCGGCCTGACCGGGCATACCACCTCGCTCGGTCGGAAGATCTTTCTTTGGCCTACACGCTTATATCCCACATTGGTGACCCTCGACAGAACACGCCTCCTTCATAATCATCACTCCCCGCCCCTCCGCACCGCGCCAGCCAGCAATCGCCTCATCGGGTACATCGTCCACTAGCCGCAATGTACCGCGGCCTGGGCGACTCCGCATCGGCATCATCGGGCTTTCTCACTACACCGACCGGTCAGCAAGCAGAGCACATCTCTCCTGGTCGGCACGTAGCATCGGCCCCGCACGGCAGCTTATCCGACTCACTGGATCTCGTGCAGCAGCTTACAGTTCCGACTCACTGGGACTCACTGCAACAGTTCCGACTCACTGGAACTCACTGGCACCGGCGACTCGACAAGACTTCAAGATTCGACCTCCGGTCTTCGGGGGGGAGTGATGTGGCGGTACCAACAATTCGCCTAACATTCCTGCATCGCGCTATCGAAGTTTTCTGAGCGCGGCGGTATATATACGACAGCTGAAATGAATCACGTGGGCTTCGGCCTGACCGGGCATACCACCTCGCTCGGTCGGAAGATCTTCCTTTGGCCACCACACATTATTTCCCACATCTTGATATTGGTGATACATGAAAAACTCACACTCGACAGTCGACAGTCAGCACACTGCACAGTCTGAACTTGCATTTTTCATGATTGCCATCTATTTTTTCTTTCTTGGACTAATTTGTAACCTCAGTGTAGTGTTTGAATCCATCGATAGACGGCACTGTTCAGAATGCATTTAAAATTTATTTATTATAAGGATTTGAAGTTGCTGCATACTAAAAGGTACATATTTTTGCTTAAATATTTGAACTAGGACTCTGATTTCTGACCTATTATTATATATTATGGTTTCGTCGGTGTCTTTAATCAAAATTCAAAAGTACAAAAAGCGCCATCTTTGAGCAACAACTAATAGTGTGATCTTATTCTTTGGTGCTCCAAAGCTTTACAAGATGTCTCTTTTTAAATTATTTTGAGCGTAGTTTAATTTTTCAAATGTTTTTATAAATAATTGCAGTTATAGATACTGCAATAGTCAATTATTTAACAATTTTTAGTAATGAAAGCTTAGAAAGTATTAAAAATAATATAGGATTAGTTAAACTTTAATCTAGGTACTGTATTAGCCTAATAAATACTTTTTGTACAGCTAATAATATTAGGTGTTCAAAATATAAAAAAAAAGTAACATGTAAATTATCGAAGATTTTAATTTTTAATTAAAAACAGTTCACGTCAGGTTGTTTAGGGCTTAGGCCAATATAATATATAATTTTTTCTTATCAGTTACCGCTAACGTCCATACCACGTTGAATACACCGGTTCTCGTCCGATCATCGAAGTTAAGCAACGTCGGGCGCGGTTAGTACTTGGATGGGTGACCGCCTGGGAATACCGCGTGATGTTGGCTTTTTGCTGCTTAAAAATATAATATTTTCTATCCCAATATATACAACGGGGTCAATATCGTCCTCTTCTTATAGCAGTACCAGATAACACTCGAACATTTCATCAAGTTTTATGGCCTGTTTCACCGCTTCCTGATAAGGTGCCCGATAGGGTTATTTGACAGATTTTCCATACTTCATCTGTGAAATTGAGTGGTGGATAGCCTTATCAGGCTTTATATTTTGATGAGAAATGGATTCTTCATTTAACTTCGGTCTGGTAGTCTGCTAATGATACTATTTATATCGAAAAAATATACGGTTGAGGGTTTCTGAATCTTGTCTTGATTTCGACGATCGACGGATTAAATAAAATATTTTTTTTTACCCAAAGATTCTGTAGGTAATTAATTTTACCATGTCTAACTATATTATACTAGCTGTCCCGGCAAACGTTTCTTTGCCATATTATAATATAAAGTATATCGCCCGTATTATTTTATTGAATTAGTGACTAAATAAGTATATTGTCACCATGGAAACGTCTATCGCTATCCCGTGACCCGCGTCGCATAAACAATGGTCGCTCTTTATATACAAATAATTTGCAATAAAATAAAATTGCGACTATAATTATTAAAGATCTAAGCTATCCTATCTCTCAAGTTGGAAAAAAACACACAATTAAAAAGAAAACATCAAAATCGGTTGAATAGTTTAGGAATCCATCGCGGACTAACATCGTGACAGGAGATTTTATATATATTAGATTTGAAGGCACGTTGAGTGGATGAAGGTAACTAACATTTTCAAGACAAGAGCAATTACCTACCTACTAATTTTTCCCTTATACTTTCAAGTTTCAACAAACCTTGTACCTTCCCTACCTAATACATCATCTAGCTCTAACATATTTAGCTACTGGCTGTTGCCCGCGACTTCGTACGCGTGGACTTCAGTTTATAGCGCGCGGTGTCAACAAAATTGCTGTCAAATTTAAAAGCTTTTTAAAACCGTGGTAGGTACCCCTTGAATCAAAATTGAAAATACCCAATAGCAGCTGTGCCTGTGCAGTGTGTGTAAAGAAGTAAGTGTAAAAAAAAATTAAATATTAAGTGCGCACTGCGCGGCGTGAAAGCGAGACAAAAAGACAGACAGACAGAGATACTTTCGCATTTATAATATTAAATAAAATATAGATACCACAGAATATAATATTATTATATTAGTTACTGCAGGGTGTAAGAAAACTAAGTGATTATATTTTGCAGTGTGTATTACCTGTTCTGTACATAATAATATAGAGTTTACTGTGAAAGTATCAGCTCTGAAAGAGCAATTTTTTTTTGTGTTTGGGCAATGGGCCTGCGTCCCAGCGTCAAGAATTTTCCCATACAAAAGTATAAATAATAGTATTTTAAATTAAGATAAAACCGACTTCAAATTTTTGTACGTAATTAAGAATTAAAATTTCCTATCTCAAAAACTACTGAACCCATTTCGATGAAACTTGCAGTATTCCCTAAGTTGAACAATACCTAGTACAATAAAAAAAGAATCACTTAAATCTGACTTGTGGTTCCGGAGATATGCGTGCACAAACATAAAAACATACATAAGTACTTACATACATATATAAATTATACATACCTACATACACTTTTGAAAGGCGCATTTGTTCAGAAGCTGTTATAGATTAACATAATATATATACAAAAATTGGGCAGTTCTAGAAATATTACATACATACGCGTCGAATTGATAACCTCCTTTTTTGAAGTCGGTTAAAAAAAGTTTATCTTTCTGCGCTGCTACTTTAACATTGAACTCAATATTGGAGACTCTAAAGTATTGTTACTTAATTCTGTAATACACCTTGGAGAATTAGATAGGAGATCTGTGGAGAACCCACATTTTTTAAAAATTCAATTCGTTTTCCTTTTTCCAAATTGTTAGTTACCCACTTCATTCTGTCACGTCTTCATTTCCCGACTTTTCATTAAAATCCGCGCGACAGGCCGGCGAGACCAATTTCATTAAACTTATCAATATTTGGCCAATTCATACTGATTGCTTCATTCACGGGTGAAATCTGATTTTCATTACGGGATAGGTTTTTCGAGTAGGTAAACTTTAAGTACAGACTACAGTATAATTTACACAGAGCCAGTACTGACTGCCAATAAGACTGGAAGCCAGTATTGGCTTGGCATATGCCGCGTGTGAACAGTTTTTCAAGCCAGGGCAAACTATGTTCACACGCGGCATATTCTGCCAAGCCAATACTGGCTGCCAGTCTTATTGGCAGCCAGTACTGGCTCTGTGTAAATTATACAACTTACTAGGTGTATTTTATGTAGGTAGTAAGTTTTTACTTGGTAGGTAGCCGCATTCAGACTTCAGAGTGGAATATTAATTAACTACTAGAATGTAATTAATTAAAAATTTTGACATTTCATTACATTATCTGTCAAACGCTTCAACTCCCAAGCGGCCACATACGGCTGCGAGAACAATAGATTTCCAGGAATCCGCGATCGAAGGATTAAATTGAAGATTAATCACAGGCATAGATCAAGAGGTTAATCAGAAATTTATTTTTTTCTGAGTACGGCGCACAGACTTTGTTTATTATTGTAGGTACTATCAGAAAGTTGATTCCTTCATCCGACCGACCACAGCTAACATTGAATTGACATAAGCCGACCAAATGGCGTAGGTCCGTCAACTGCCTACGAATCAATTTCTTCGATCGTACAAGACGTCCGCACCTTCGTTGCGATAAAATTCGTTTCTCGCGTGGGAACAATACTTGAATATTGTTTCTGGCATTAAAAGTATTAAGAGGCCGGGTACCCTTGGAATTTCTCATACATACGTAATACCAAAATAATTTTCTCATACGCAAATATTTAACATGTTTGAGTTGTTTTTCAGTTAAAAATAGTAATTACCTAGGTTCCTGCACAAATATTTTCTTCAAAATAGTTAAACACAATAAAAATTTGTTTGTTTAAAATTTTTTTTCGTAAATTTACTACTCAATATTTAAACACTAAAAAAAGAGTAAAACACTAAAAATATATAAATAAATAGTAAATTTACTACAAAATATTTAAATACTAAAAAATATTTTTTACAGTTTAAATATTTTGTAGTAAATTTACTTTTTATTTATATATTTTTTAGTGTTTTATTCTATTTTTTAGTGTTTAAATATTTAGTAGTAAATTTACAAAAAAAATTTTTTTTAACAAAAATTTTTTTTTAGTGTTTAAATATTTTGAAGTAAATTTTTGTGCAGGAACCTAGATAATTACCATTTTAAGCTGAAAAATAACTCAAACATGTTTAATATTTTCGTATGAGAAAATGATTTTGGTATTACGTATGTATGAGAATTTCAAGGGTACCCGGCCCCTTAAGTATCCTACCCCGGGACTCATGGTATATCTGCATATTTATTATTTAGTATTTACCCATCAAAATCGGTTCAGAGTTTTAAGCATGAACATTATAAGGTATGGATGACTTTTATTATGAAATAAGGGGGCAAACGAGCAAACGGGTCACCTGATGGAAAGCAACTTCCGGCGCCCATGGACACTCGCAGCAACAGAAGAGCTGCAGGTGCGTTGCCGGCCTTTTAAGAGGGAATAGGGTAATAGGGGAGGGTAGGGTAGGGGATTGGGCTTCCGGTAAACTCACTCACTCGGCGAAACACAGCGCAAGCACTGTGTCACGCCGGTTTTCTGTGAGAATACGACATTTATCCGGTCGAGCCGGCCCATTCGTGCCGAAGCATGGCTCTCCCACGTTAAAAAATAGTTTGACGTATCTGTCTAGGACTGTGTGTTCGTGTGAATAGGAAATCCATAACCATCATTGTCGATTTTATTAACCAATCTACTAATAACGAACCAATCAACAAACAAAGGCCATAGCCCATAGCAAATAAAAATAAGGAATTGATAAACTTCTGTCAGGAAACATCCGAAACCTGGCATATACCACAGCAGCTATTTTCAAAGTGGGCTTGTACCTGGGGCTCCAGGCCTTGTTCGGGCTTCGCGAGTGATACATATTTTTTAAATGTCATCAGACCCCAGCACATAGTTCATTCCAAGACTTTTTGGGGGTCCGTCAAAAATGTTAATTCCCAAAATGGTTCCGCCACCAAACCCCGAGCGTTACATATTGTAATGTCCGTAGACTACGACGCGCGACGGCACTACGAGTCGTAGTGTCGTCCACACGTAGAATTCGTATTACATTACACGTTACACTTGTCTGTACCCGGCTTTGTAATAATATGCGCTTCACGAAACCGCTCACCATCACCGAAACCATATTAATTAAATATGATCAAAAATGAATAATTTTCCGTATCACCACAAATACGTGACTGTAAAATGTGAATAAAACTGACAAACGCCATAACCGCTTCAAAATTGCATCCTGGAGACCTCCTGAAAACCACCAAAACCATTTTGATTGATTCCCATGTCACACCAAAATATACCCTCAGTTCAGTCACATAAAGTTCAAAACGAGTTATCACGGATCTCAGTCTATCTGATTTATATTATCACGCTAAAGTGAACTCTATGTCCAAAATAATAAGACACACAAATTGGGCACGAGGAATCGCATAGTCGGTCTCCGCGTTCGCTCTCAAATAATCGATATCTGACGTCTGGCTTCCCCTTTGTACTGGCGAGTGGAAAAGTTATAAAAAATAAATGATTAAAAGTTGGGTATCTGAAAATTCTTTGAACCGCAATGATATAGGTACCTATGATATAAAAAAAAAAACTCAAAGCAGATAATATATTAATACCGCGCGCGTTGTGAAGCTTCAAATACGACCCAATTGGGTCGTCTTTTATATAGTCTGTCTCTTTTATGTAAATGGCATTTCGTATATCTTTTGTTTCACTTATCTGTCAAATTTGTCAATGTTGTTCGGAAGAGATTTAAACCGGAAAATAATATGAACGTAACAGATCTGTAATAATAAGTAGAATATCATTGTTGAATCGTATTTAATGTTGAATGTAGTAGATTTATGTCTTGTGACTACTTTTAATAACATTAAAGTAAGTTAATTGAAAAAATATGGATAGAAAACTGTTATAAATATTTGTGCATTGCAATGCAAAAATATATTAAACCGATTAAATCATTGGAAATTACTGATAAGTTACAACCTTTCAATAAAATGTAATAATAATTATATTATGTACTTATAAACCTACATTTTCAAGCACTGAGTGGGCTGATGATGGATTGGCTTTTAAATATTTAAAAAAAAACTAGATCGTTATCCGTCTATCTGTTTCAATTACATTTTTTTAAATTTTTTTCTGTTTTACTTAGTTTTTGTCCTTTTAAAACCTTATAATATGATTGAAAAAGCCGAAAAAACATATTTAAAACTCGACCCTGTCAATTGTCATCTTTCGTCATACCCTACTTATTTTGTATTTTTATTTTGTAACTTCAGCCATTTTTGCACGCGACAGTACCGTATCTCGGTTACGTGGGACTCCCTCTGGTTTATTCGTGCAAAAAATATAGATTGATTCGATTATTACGCGAACAGTTCCTAGGTTTCAGCTGGATCTAGGTTTTAGTATTTTTAGGTAGAGATCTAGGTTTTATGAGTACTAATTAGAATTAAATATTATTGAGAACTAAATGACACCCGCAACTTCGTCGCGCCAAAATTAGCTTTGCCGGGACTCAAAGTAGGTATCTCCATGCCAAATTTCAGCAAAATCGGTTAAGCGGTTTGAGCGTGAAGAGGTAACAGACAGACAGACAAACTGACAGACATGAGGCAGACACACTTTCGCATTTATAATATTAGTAATAGCATGGAAGTATGGAATAAGGGTTAGTTCAGACCGCAACGCGACTCGTAGTCTATGCATTTCTGTTGACAGATTTCGTGCGTGAGACGTCACGCAAATCTGTCAAGTCTATACTTGAAAATGATGAAATTCATAGAATATTTTATTATCAAATCACCAAAAGGATTAATTTGCACCAGTGTCCAGTACCCAACGGCGCAAAACATGTTAAACAAAGTAACCGCAACGACTGCAGACATAATCAAACTGTCAACTATGTGTTTACATGATAGTGATTCAACCACATTTTTCAAACTAGTCTATCGTCAACTTTGTCCACAGTATTCCATAAGTTACTAACTTTTACTAACTTTTCAATACACATAAAATACATACGGTGCCAAAAATTGTCTCCTTTTATCGTTTTTCTATAAACTCCCTCCATCATAAAGGTAGACGCACACTGCGACGACAAATTGCGAATTTTGATTGATCAAGAACACTTAATTTTTTACGGTACAAAAAACAAGGTAGGGGACATAGGTTAGACAATTTCGAACCTTATGCTTGTTACAATTGAGTTTATTATCTAGTGTTTATTTGTACCTCTATAATTTATTTTTCATTATCATGATCACTTGAATTAACGTCAATATTAAAGGCACAATAATCGGCCAAGTGCGAATCGGAGTCGCGCATGAAGTGTTTCGTACCAAAATTAGGCCAAAAATTGTGTTTTTTGTATGGGAGCCCCCTTTAATTTTTTATTTTATTTTAATAATATTATTAAATTTCGTATTTGTTGCTTTAGCGGCAACATATTAATTATATACTTACACAATCTGTGAAAATTTCAACTCTCTAGCCATTACCGTTCTTGAGTCACAGCCTGAAGACAGACAGACAATGTAGTCTTAGTAATAGGGTCCCGTTTTCACCCTTTGGGTACGGAACCATAAAAATGGCTTTTATTCCGAAAAATCGAGTACCAATCAAGGGATAACAATATTCGGTTCTCGTGGGATTAAGCGTGGAATTATGGAGTTTTTTTCAAAACCTTCATTGTATCTAGAATTAAGTGATTGTTAAATCTCTATGAGAGTTTCTTTAAAGTGAGAAATAAACTTCTCTTGCCTTAAATTATAGGTAGGAAATAGGAATAGGTATGTACTAACTTTGCATAGCTTTTTTTGCGCTAGTTTTGAGCACAGCGACCATATCAATTCCGTAACGAAAAAAACCTAACACTTCGATCGGTGCGGTGGTGCTGCGTTAACAGATTTCGGCACGTTGTTTGTGTGCGTGCGACTAGTCGTCTACGAATTATAATTGCATAACTTGATAAAAATGCTATACTTTAGCTTTACCACGGCAGTCCTTGTGTGCCAGATGTATTTTTATATTACTTTTTGCTATCTTTTATTAACTAATTTAAAGCAATTGAGCCAGATGCTTAATATTTCGAAGTAAAACTTGAAACTGCACGGTGTGAAAATGAGGTCTAGAATATTCCAGCACATTTGCTTATTCCATAGGGATGGCGGAATAAATATCGATAAAAAATATAAACACGTCTGACTCATCGCGGAAAATGCTGCGTAAAAATGTTACGGGAGCGTAGTGTTGTGCTTGTAAGATGTCGATATTACTTTCATGAATCATGATTAATTCTAATAATTATTTGAGAGAAGTTTATTAGACTTCTGGCTAACAGCGTCTTGTCGATTGATAACTGTTTAAATTCTAGCCGATCATAAGCGGTGCTGAATTGAAAACTGTCAAAAAAACTTCGAAACCAAGCATTAGTGATGAGAAAAATCTTATAAAAATTAAAAATGTTTTTAAATAGCCAAGCTGTACGAAGAGAAAATTAGTTTTGTTACATGAAAATAGTGTTCAATGTGAAAACAACAATAATTACTCATCGGTAATAATAATTTCGAAAATTTAGAAAAGTTCCACTATAATTACTATTATTATTAATTTCGTATTACAAAATGCAGTTGTATTACAAAGTTTAAAAAAGCATTGAGTACTTTGACAAATTAAATTTGTCAAAGTGCTCAATGCTTTTAAATCTGAATGTAAATATTAAGAACTTAATACTTTTATGTACTTAGGTATACTATAATACTATTGTTAGTCTAAAAAAATTACACAAAGTTTTTCGTATGAAGAGTAGGCAAGGATCTTATATCGATATTTTTTATCGATACTACTTTATATTAACCGCACATCACTACAGGGAACTACATAAAAGTGGAAATAAGCGGATATGTGAGTGTAAAACTCCTTCATTGCAAATAGGCTGTAAAGAAACGTCAGCTCTACGTCGATAATTGTAGCAGAGTATTATGCCTACACACCTTGTGCCTCTTAGAGATAATTACGGTGTGACTACAAGGGAAGGCCACGGCCATAGTAAAAGGATATGCTACAGCCTACGATAATAGCAAGTATGTAGCAATGTAATAATATGTAGTCTAGTGAAAACACAGAATATGTGACACATTATGAAAGTTTTAATTATTGTAAAGTAATATTTTAAATAACAATAACAAATTCATATTGGTACAGCAGCAAATTCTAATGAGTATTATAAGCAAAATATTCAATTCTAGTAGTTAACATTTTATATTTTTATCCTAAAACTTTCTGTACGACTTTTATAATAATTATCGCTATTTGAAAGCCCTTTTTACTACTTCTATCTTAATCTTTACTTGCCCATACGCGGTAAATTACACATTGTATCGACTATCTCTTCTGCACACAACATACTCTCAGCCACCACTCCCCTAGACTTTCAGAATCCCCAGGTAGGGGTAGTTTTATGTGCCGCCAGGGAAAACTTCTGAGGTCCACTTCCTCCCTTTATTTTCGTACTCGCCCTTAATTGGCCCTAGTCCGATAATCTCAAGGTTCAAAGGCGAGGGTCACAAGTGGCCATTTCATTTGGGAATGCATATTTTATGGAGGAAATTTCAAAGGGTAAGTGGAAATAGTTTAACAAAAAGAGCAGAAAGAGATCTGAAATACAGCATTTTCTTAAATGTATCAATATAATATTTTTATTATTTAAGTATACAATATGTAACAAAACTAAGTGATAAAAATTGTGTCGAACTCGAACTCGACTCGAACTCGGTTGTCTGTAAAGTCGGTTTACTGACGATAGTTGAACGTGACAACGTCCATAGCCTTAAATGGAACGCCTCAGAGCGAGGTAACGCCGCATATTGCGTCATGTTTTTTCGTGCGTGCAGCCCATATCGAATTATAAGACGTTGTCACGTCAATACTTTAGGGTGTGTACGTGTTGCTCGTAGAGAGTTCACTGTGAAAGTAGCACCGCTGAAATACATTTTTTTTTACTTTTGTATGGGGAAACTCGTGACGCTGGGGCGTGTGCCCAATGCCCATACAAAAGTGATTTTTTTTTGTCTTTCATCGCTGCTACTTTTACAGTGAACTCTCTACAAGGAACACTTAACACACCCTAAAGTATTATCACATAGTTTTTTACACCCTATAGATGGCTTTAAGCGCAGCTTAGATCAGTATTTCCGGACCTATACGACCTGCAAACCTTCAAGAAAAGAGCGTATTCCCTCTTAAAAGGCCGGCAACGCACCTGCAGCTCTTCTGATGTTGCAAGTGTCTATGGGCGACGGTAGTCGTTTGCCCCCTTATTTAATAAAAAAAAAAAAAGATCGCACTATTGCTTGTCAGAGGGTTTTAGCTCTTATTCTCCTAATATTTAATCCCAGTATACATTAGATTATTCATAAGTCAATTTTTGAAGGGATAATGATCGTTATACGATTATCCTTATATTATTACTAGCTGTCCCGGCAAACGTACTTTCTTTGCCATATTATATAATATAAAGTATATCGCATTATCGCCCGTATCATTTTATTGAATTAGTGACTAAATAAGTATGTCACCATGGCAACGTTGTGGCACATTGGCTTATACTTTCAGTTGTTTAAACAACGCCGAAATCCCCGAACCTGTACATATAAGCATTCAAAAGTTCTGTTCGGCACCTTCGGATCCAGGGTATACCTGGTGCGAAGTCTTAGTTTTTGGTAGCATTTACCTTGAATGCTTCAGAAAAATCGAAATCACTATATGTTTCCATACAAATTTCAAGAAGTCCCCTCGATTACTCATGGATCCCATCATCAGATCACCATTTTTATGAACATGGTACCAAATTCGAATCAAACCCTATACAACACAAAAAGAATTTTGAAAATCAGACCACAAACGGCTGAGTAATTGTTGAACATACATAAAAAAAATATACATACAGCCGAACGTATTACCTCCTCCTTTTTGGAAGTCGGTCAAAAATATTACTTTACACAAGTTCGGAATTATTTGAACTTAAAGGCAGTAAATATTATTTCATTACTTTTTAAAGTTGTTTAGCGGGGGTTTTTTAAAATTTCTTAATTTAATAATTTGATTTCAAACTTTTTAAACTTGTGTTGGTTATAGTGCAGAATAAGTATTCTTATGATTACCATCTATCAATGTCCTTTTCGATGAGGCTGTTAATATGAGCCCAAACATGAAACCTCCACTTTGGGTTCATACGAAGCTCGGTTCCTATAGAATCCAGGTAATGCTACAGCAGCAGCGTGCAAATATTTACTGTTTGTCTACTTCTTACTGGTTGTCGCAATTAAAATGAGCCCAAACACGAAACCTCTACCTACTCTAAGTTGGCGAGGAGTTGGATATCCTATTGATTACCAGGTGATGGTGCAGCACCAGGCCAATTTTCCATTATTATGTGTATACTTATATTGTACTAGCTGTCCCGGCAAACGTTTCTTTGCCATATTAAGTAAATAAAGTATTTTTTTTTAATTTGGTCGAAGCGCTAACTGTCGGACAGACTAAAATTAAAATCCGAATTCGAATATTATTTAAAATTTGACACTGCGATGGCAGCCGACTGTCGGATCCAATGTAAAACATTCCAAAATCAACAACTACTAATAAATTAAAAATTAATTAAAAAAACATTGTCCAGCGGACAAAATTGTGAATCTAAACCATTCCCAGATCCCCTTGAACACACACAAAAAAATTCATCAAAATTGGTCCAGTCGTTTAGGAGGAGTTCAGTCACATACACACGCACACAAGAAATATATATATTAAGATATTCACAAATGTCACGAACCAGAATGAAATATAAAACCCATCAAATGACTATACAAGCTAAAAGCTGCTACCGGCCTTTCATGAGCCAGATAAACCCTGATTGTCCAGCACTGAGCAGGCTGATGATGATGAACTATAGCTAAGGACACTCTCGATCATGTCAGCTTTTAAACAAAAGAAACTGGATCAAAATCGGTCCACCTGTTTGGATGCTACGATGCCACGGACATGAACCAGATAAACCCTGATTGTCCAGCACTGAGCAGGCTGATAATGATGAATTATAGCTAAGAACACTCTCGATCATGTCAGCTTTTAAACAAAAGAAACTAGATCAAAATCGGTCCACTCTTTTGGATGCTACGATGCCACGGACAGATACACACACAGACAAACAGACAGACAGACACGTCAAACTTATAACACCCCTCTTTTTTGTCGGGGGTTAAAAAAGGCGGCCATCTTAATCGCTGGCGCCACTCTGAAACGTCAGTACGAAAAAGAGGAGGAGGAAGAGGAATTGTCACGCGCAAATTTAGAGGATGCGGATGAGGAAGAGGAAATTTTTTGAGGAAGAGGATGCGGATGAGGAAGCGGATGAGGAATAGGATGATAGGAAATTATAAATACTAGCGGACCCAACCCAAAAGCCTTTGTCCTGTCTGTACATAACAATACATCAAAAAAATATTAAAAGGGCATTTTTCAGTGGACCAAACTATGAATCTGAACCATTCTCGAAACACACACAATAAAGAATCATCAAAATCGGTCCAGCAGTTAAGGAGGAGTTCGTGTGCCTAGTATGAATTTTTTGTTTCACATTCGATCGTAAACGCATTTGGCGTTTACTAAGGGCCGATCTACACCGGAATGATTATGGCAGAGGCTAGGCGAGGCGAGCAGTTTCAGTCGGACGCCGCGCCGGCGGCGTCGATTTCTCAAGCGATAATATGTATTACAATAATGAAGATAAAGTCTAAAATTATATGACATTGAAACTGCTCACCTCGCCTCTGCCATTCCGGTGTGTTTTGAGCCTAAGATTTTGTATGGGATTTGTACAGCGCCACCTGCTCACGGGAGTGAGCCCAGCCCAGTGAGTAATCCCATACAAAATCTTAGTAAACGGCAAACACGTTCACGATCGAATGTGAAACAAAAAACTCACACTCGGCACACAGTAACACACGCACACATAAAAAGATGAGTTAATGATACAATTCTCGCGCTCTGGCGTGTGCGTTGTCTTGATTGGATACGCGACGCGCATGCGCAGTGCAATTCCTCATAAATTCCTCAAAATTTTTGAGGAAGCGATAGCGGAAGAGGATTTTTTTATTTTTATTTATGAGGATGCGGTAACGGTTGAGGAACCCAAAATATTGCGGAACTTCCTCATTATGAGGAAGCGGAAGAGGAATCCTCAGAAACCCTATTCGATATTTTTAAATTATCGATTATAATTTTTAGGTAACTTCCCTACTATTGTCAATTATAATGTGTCACCCATATCATCTTAAAACGCACAAATAATAGGACATATGCGCTGGCGTAGGGAAACACTCCTCCCACATTTTTAATTTATATGTCTAATATATGTATAACAAGTAAGTATAACTCAGAAACTTACTCGACAAAAACCTCTTCAACCCCTAAAAACTCACCTAAATTTCTGATTGTTTTTATATAGAAATAAATTTTTTGTAAATGAAGCAATTTTAACCGGCCAATTTCATCCAATCATTATTGCGACAATTACATTTTTGTATCTCCATAGCATTAAAGCTTCAATCACACTTCCTTGGATGTCAAAGGGTAATGTAATGCACCCTTTTCCCTTTGTATAATTAGTTCTAATTGGAATTGTAATTGTTAACTGGATAGTTAGAGAAATTGTCATAATAATTGTTAATTGCCAGAATTCCCGGAATTTGTTGCTTGGTAGCAACATTTTCTATTTAAAAATTGCTTGTATCGATTTATACAGAAACTTGATGACGTCAAATTTAATTTATCGCGCGGGAACCGTACATATTTATTTTATACGATACTTTTGTCCCGGAATAGATTCCTTTCCCGGGACTCAAAGTATCTCCATGCCCAGCAAACTCGGCTCAGCGGTTTGGGCGTGAAGAGGTTAAACAGACACTTTTACACATAATATAATATTAGTATGATACTTTGTGTCCTGCGAAAGGATATTCTTCCTATAGGGATATCCTTTCGCGATTTTTTCAATACAATTTTCGGGACAGCTTCTGGAAAATTTTATGGTTTCTACGCGATTTCCTGCCTTAAGCGATATGTACTATCATTACAACAAAAACAATTATTATGCTCATGTAATATAATACACTCTAGCGAAAAGTTTAAGTCTTTGCCCTCTCCGAGGCTGGAGGAAAAGCTGTGTATCTCTCACAAAAATAGCAATAATATATCATCGAAAACAATAGTTTTTTCAGACTCTATTGGAAAAGGTCTTGGATCATTGTTACATAGCTATGTAAAGGGTCAGGTAGTAAACTATTGTACTCCAGGATGTTCTTTTACTGATATACTTACTTAAAAACGTTAAGAAAATTTGAACTGATTCTCAAACCACGATTGTAATATTTATTAGTAACAGCTTAAAATTGAGAAAACTAGAATTAATTGAAGGTTTTGAAATGCTGAAAACTGTACAGGCTAAAAACATTATTTACTGTGCTTCACCATATTCTGTATCGCTATCTCAGAAACAGAATAGTAAAATCTATTATTTTAATAACTTATTAAACAAATTAATATGGCATCATAGTGATGTTTTTACTTTTTTGATACTAATAAGTTTATTAGGAACTTTACACTGACACCAGATTCTTCATATCTGTCAAAAAAATATTTAAGGCACATAGCTAATTTGTTAGCATTTAATATTAATATTAAGATTTTATTAAGAGTGGACGAATATAGGCTGATATGATGATGATGATTAAGATTTTATCTAGAATGACTAATGATGTCAACGACGCTGTTAACGATACTAATGTACAAAATATTCAAAATTTAAACTTATGATTAATACAAAAGAGAAGCACTGCAATTATAACTGCTTAACAATAGTACACCAAAATGTAAACCGCTTCTCTGGCAAAATACTAGACGTTGAATTACTTATAGATATATACAAAATAGATATATTGTGTTTTACGGAAACCTGGCTGAAACAAAGCAAAATGCAATTTAATATTAATTGTTTCAAAATAGCTAGTGTGTACAACAGGGTACGTGCGGAAGGAGGAGAATGTTTAATTCTACAAAAAAATGGAATCAAATATAAACAACGTAGAGATATTGAGAATTGCTCCGCGGAAAGAATCTGTGAAGTGGCATGTGCAGAAATAGATAATTATTTATTTTTATGCGTTTACAGACCTCCGTCTTCTGATTTTTATGAATTTTTATCTACAATGGAGATTATTTTATCTAAATTATTTAATTGTACTAAACGAATTGTTGTTTGCGGAGACTTTAATGTTGATATTCTGATTGAATCAATACACACAAATAATATTTTAGCTCTATTTAAATCATTTAATTTGGTTCACCTACTTCAGGAACCCACGCGGATTACACCTACATCTGCAACATGCATTGATAACTTTATGACAAATAGTAACGTTGTGGATAAGAAGGTTATAAGTGGTGTATTATCAGACCACAAAGCACTCATAGTAAAATCAGAGGAAAAACAACAAAATAAACCAGTAAAGATTCAAATTAGGCCTATTACGGATAAAAAATGACAATATTTAAGGAAAGAATAGACAACACACTGCCGCATATTAAATTTGAGAACGACAACATTTTAAAAGAATTTAATAAAACCTTTAAAAAACGCCATATGACGATAGGCAAACCCGTATTCAACGACTGGGCCACTAAAGGACTAAGGAAAAGTAGGGACACACTTTATGAGCTATATGATAAAAAGGCGTACTGTACAGACGAATCATTTCTTAAATACGTAAAACAATATTCTAAAATGTTTAAAAACTGTTCGATACAAGCGAAATCTAATAAAATCCGTAGTAACATAGTTAATTCAAAAAACAAAATCAAAGCAACTTGGAAAGCAATTAATACAGAAACTGGTAATCATAAATATAATGATGATGGAATAATTCTAAAAATCAATGACAATCTAATTTCGGACAAATTTGAAGTCGCTCAAAATTTTGAGAAATACTTTACTCGTGTACCTCATGATATTACCTTCCACTGAGAAAACGTTAGGTTACTTAAAAGATAATGTTAATATATCCATAGATGAAGAATTTAAATTTAAGACAATTAATGAGATAGATGTGAAAAAAGCATTTAAAATGATTCAAATTAAAAATACAGAAGATTCTTGGGGTCAATCAGTTAAAGTGCTAGCACCTATTATAGATACCATTGCGCCAATATTAGCAGCCGTATTTAACAATAGTATCAAGAGTGGAACTTTTCCAGACCTTATGAAAGTCAGTAAAATAATACCCTTGTTTAAGTCAGGATGTAAGACAGATGACCCTACCTCTCTGCCGCTCCGCCGGCGTAGGACGGGAGTGCGGAGGCGTCGCTACGCGAACCTCCAAATTCTTGTCTAACGGGGCTCCGGGAGAGGATGGGAACCTCCCCGGCTTAGCCAGCCCCGGCACCGAGGGGAACGCTTTAGTTTGCCTAAGCGTTCCCTTACCTTTGGTGGAAGTCCGGTCCTAGGTAGACCGGCCGGTCGTGGAGGGAGTCCCGTGCTTGTTAGATCCGGGATATCCCTCCTTATACGGCTGAAGGCGAACTGCAGGTGGTTTTAGTGAGTAGGAGTCTCACATACTCCCGGGGTACCCAACCCGGGGCACCCATGATGGGTGCCCCGGGTTGGCCCAAAAAAAAAAGAGGATGTAAGACAGATCCTAATAATTATAGACCGGTTTCTATTTTGCCATCGTTAAGTAAAATATTTAAGAAAATTATACTTAATCAATTATTGGTACATTTTAATAAATTTAAAATATTTCACAACCATCAGTATGGATTTACCAAAGGAAAATCGACAACTTGTGCTGGTGCTAAGTTAATATCTTTAATACTAGATGCTTGGGAGAGGTCACAAGATGTTATAGTGATATTTTGTGACCTTTCTAAAGCATTTGACTGTGTCGATCATAAAATACTCATAGCAAAGCTTAAATTCTACGGCATCAGCGATCACTCATTAGATCTCATTAAGTCGTATTTATCTGACAGGCCTCAAAAAGTTGTAATTGGAGATTCTTTGTCATCAGGTTCAAACATCGAAATAGGGGTACCCCAGGGTTCTTTTTGGGTCCTTTTCTTTTCCTTGCATATATTAACGACTAACCATTTATGATAGATAGATACGCAGAAGCAGTTCTATTCGCTGACGATACGTCTCTACTATTTAAAGTTTGTCGCACGGATAGTGATTTGATACATGTTAATAACACATTAAACAAAGTCCGGGATTGGTTTAATACCAACAATCTAGTTTTAAATGCTAGTAAGACTAATTGCATTAGATTCTCGTTGCCAAATGTAAAACATGTAAATTCATCAGTAAAAATAGATAATATACAAATTGATGTAGAGAAAATGACAACCTTTCTAGGAATAAAATTAGATTCTGGGCTTCAATGGGGACGGTATATTGAAAGTCTGTCAGATAAATTAAGCTCCGCTGCCTTTGCCGTTCGAAAAATTCGCCAGCTTACAGACGTTGACACAGCTAAATTAGTATATTTTTCGTATTTTCATAGTGTGATGTCATATAGACTTCTATTGTGGGGAGCAGCTGCAGACATCAATTCTATATTTATTCTACAGAAAAGAGAAGTACGAGCAACATACAATATGAAGAGAAATGAATCTCTCAGGGAACAATTTAAAGTAGCTAAAATACTAACCCTGCCATCATTATACATATATGAAGTAATTATATATACTAGAAAGAACATGGCTTTATTTAAAAGGAAATGTGATTATCACAAACAAAATACCAGAAATAAAAATAAGCTTCAGGTACCTACATATAGGCTTAGTAAAACTAAAAAATCTTTTATGGGTAACTGTGTCAAATTTTATAATTAAACTCCGACTAGCGTAACTGACCTAACGGAGACTATATTCAGGCAACATGTTAAAATTACTTTTATATCAAAAGCCTATTATAAAATACAAGATTAAGGTGCTCCCAGACAGAAGTTATATAATGTTATAAAATATTGTGTAGCACGATAACATTTTATAACATCGTGTAACATACGCTACAACATGTCAAAAAATAAACGTATGTTTTGTTATAATTTGTTAAAAAATGTTAGACAAAAATGTTATCTAACGTTATATAACTTCTGTCTGGTAGCACCTTTAGTAATTTGGTCGCAATCTAGCCGACCGATCACTGCACAGCTAACACTGAATTGACATAAACCGACCGCATGACGTAGGTCTGTCAACTGCCTAGGAAATAGGAATCTATTAGTATGGATGTATCAAGCAATGGGGTTGAAAAATTCCAATTATATTTTAATTAGAGTGGATTTTATGTCAAAGTTACTAAGCATTTTAAATTTTTTATTTAAATCGAATATAATTTTTTAAAGTTCCGAAACCCAGCCTTGCCGCTTTACGGAAAAATACAAACAAACAAAATACTGTCTGAAATATTTCAAGTTCAATGTTCAATCAATCAATATCAAGATAGATACCGCATATTATGTGTGTACTTTGCGTGCCATATTATCGCGTTCCCAAACGACCGTCTTTCGAAAGTCTGTTCTTTAGTCTGCTATCGGAATCGGACGTCAATCGGAATTTTAAAAATGCCTAAATGTACCGTACTGAGCTGGAGAAATTCAAATAGAAACGTTGGCATTGATAATGAACACGTTTCTTATCATCGGTACGTCATAGTGATAGCAAAAAATGACACGCTCGTTTTCATACAAATGAAGTGACATGCGGTATCTATCTAGATCTATGTCTATGGTATTATGGAAGGCTAGCTCTAATAAAAAATTGAGGGAACATAATGTCGTACTCTTTTGAAAAACATTATCTTTTTTAACATTTGACGCCTGAAGAATGTTAAGTTCCTTTTTTAAATCAAGTCAACAAATGATGGCAACATTTTTCAATTTAAAAATTGCTCTAAGCGCAGCGCACATTATTTTAACGCGGGAGAATCACGAAACAAAAGAAGTGCAGATTGATGGGTACAATTTAAAACTCCAGAAGATTAAAAGATATCCAGCACTTCTTATTTAGTTCCTTTGTTCTGGAAAATAAACGAGAGTTTCAACGTTAGAAGATTTAACTTTTTATAAAGTTTTTTTTTATAATAAAAATCAGCTGGGAATTGAAAAGTTTTTAAAAGATCTGTATGTACTATGTATGTAACGTAATCTTTGAGTACGATTTTTAGCTACCTCCAGTAGTTTAATTAATTTGAAACTTTGCATACGTATTAGTAGCCAATGAAATGAAATAATTTGTTAAAATTTTTGAAAAAAAAAACGTGTTTTTTAGTTTTTTAAAACTACTTTTTTATTTAGCCCTTAGATAATATATTTTTAAGACCGTTTTGTACCAGCAGAAACAAGAATTCCATACTGATATAATACTTAAAAGTGTGTCTGATTGTCGGTATTTCTGTCTGTTGCAGCACTTCACGCTCAAGCTGTTCTTCTTTGGCATCTCTATACTTTAAATCGCAGGAAAGAACAGAATATGAGAGATTTTACTGTGTAAAATGTACGGTTCCCGCGCGATAACGGAATTTCTAGAAAAATAATCATTTATTTATTGCGTAAGGTAGGAAATAAGAAATACTCATGCAGTCAAACTGTTTATACTGCCTTTTCTATTAACTTAAGTATACCTCTTATCACGGAAAAGAGGGGTGCAGACGGATACTTTTAATTTACTCATGGAAATTTCGGAGGTGCATAATGTTCGCTCCCCTCTTTTCCGCAATAAAATAGGTATTTCGAACATGTCACCCAATAAGTATAGACGGAGATCTACGTGATGGGTAGATATGGCAAAAATTGTGATACGTGTGGCACTCGGGGAATGCAATAGCATAGCAATAGTTACTTAGCTAGTCTACAAGCATACGTTTTAGAGATGTGCCGACTAGTCGGCAAAGCCGCCACTTTTGTAGTCGGCGAATAGTCGGCAAAAAGCGCCGACTAGTCGGCTTTTTACTTTTTTACTATTATTGAAAGTTATAAGTAGTGTAACTAACACCACATTCTTTTATATAATAAATAGCTGACCCGCCAGACGTTGTCCTGTCTTAACGATGATTATTTAATTCGAATTGGTATAATTCATAAAAAAGTGTGTATATTTTTGAGTTTAATGTGCGGGAACCGTACATTTTCCGGGGAAAAAAGTATCCCTTGTCCTTTCCTGAGAGTCAATAAGATTAAATCGAGATTTTATGTACATGAAATATTTAATGAAAACCATCAACTGTATCATAGAAACAAAATAAAGTTAAATTATTACGCGAAGTAAACATACCTACTAAACACGATCCGACACGTTTGCAGGCGGCATGTGCATTGTGCGCAAACAGCAGTAAAAAAGCATTACGGAAACTTCCGAAACCATGATCGGCTTGGCCGACTAGTCGGCTTCTTTGCAGCCGACTAGTCGGCTAGTCGGCTAGTCGGCCAAAGTCATGATCGGCACATCTCTAATACGTTTAGTCGCACGCACATAAACACCGTGCCGAAGTCTGGCAACGCTGTGCCGGTCAGAGTGAGGGGTGTTAGGTTTTATTCGTTACGGAATGTTTTAATTCAGTCGCCGCGCTCATAACCCGCGACAAAAGCTATACAATGGCACAACTAATATATATTCTGTGGCAATAGCTTAAAAACTGGTGTTTTGAAATAATATGCCATTGCCATACTCATTTAACATATCAAATTGACTACCGTGTTGTACAGGCAGATGGCGAGCTTACATAATTTAGTCGGTTATGCAGATCAGACAGTTTCAAACCTTACATCGGCTTGACATAACTCTACTAAATAATATAGCTCCGTCATCTGAAAATGATAATTTCTTATGATAAGATAATTTCCACGACAGAACCCATCCATACTAATATTATAAATGGGAAAATATGTCCGTCTGTCTGTCTTTCTGTTACCTCTTGACGTCCAACCGCCGAACCAATTTTGCTCAAATTTGCTATGGAGATACTTAGCCAGTCCCGCAAAAGGACATAGGATACTTTTTATCCCGGAAAAATGTACGGTTCCGCCGCGATAAACGAATTTTGGCGCAACGAAGTTGCGGGCGCCATCTAGTACACAATAATTTAGCCATTTCTTACCATTCCTAATTCTACCATTCCATTCACCTGGAATACTATATTCCACGGCGAGAAATGTAATTAATCAAAAAAGTTTAGATCCCCCTTTGTGGGGGTCACGCCCCCCTGACCCCCCTAGACCCCTGAACGTCAGACATAGCCAAGATAACTAGAGGGTACTAAATTAGGGATGTCAGTAAAAACGTTTCTACATGAAGACCTCTTTGGAGCAAAAGGGCTGTATTTTTTGGACATGTATAATATTTTGATTCTTTACATAACATTATGTTAGGATTGTTGTCTGTCAAGCGGCTTTTCTAACGTATCACATAAGGACAAAACATCACGCAGAGCGATGAAGCTACCAAGAACCAGAGAAATCGATTAACAATCAGATTGTAGATCTACGTTATTTAGTCGCGTTATTTCAACGTCGTTGACACTAAAACCCTACGCAGTTTACAGACTTTTAGTCGGCCGATAGTTGGATTTCAGTACATTATTATCCGCCGATACAAATCGTTTAGTGTGCGCAACTTCATACATCTTCGTACTGATTAAACTGTCGATCAAACTATCGGCCGACTTTAAAGTGTGTAGTCTGCGGGGGCTCTTAAAGGATACGGACGTAAAGTCCATAGACGAATTTAAATATTCTTATTAAAAAAAAAACTTGACAAGCCAATTGCTGTAATAGGACAATAGTACCATTTTACCATTCAGCAACTACTAATAGATTTGTACGGCAAATAGGAAATACAACTTTGTCATCGCGCTGTCATTATATCCGGGGAATTAATATCCACATGCCGGGGCAAAAACAACAATTACCGGCCGCATTTTGCCCCATTTTGCCATTTCCCCCTTCAGCATTTAACCCTTCAATATTGAATTGGTCTTGCCATTGTTAACGTGTGAAAATAGTTTTCTCCGTGATTAGTGGAAGGGGATGTCCGGTGAAGGGTTATGTGTATATATGTGTGAGGAATGTGTATAGGTACTGTGTTCAATTTTCTGTGTTTTCATTTCATCAATATTCTAAATAAAAAAAAAAACTTATTGTATAGATTATTATTAGCGTTTGCCTGACAAAGATGATATTTTTTCGTTTCTTCTTTCCGACGATTCTTCGCTCTGAACTATATTGGTTGCAGCGTGATGTTAGTTAATATATATTATAATATCAATATTTATTATCTATGGACGCTTCACACCGCGTCTGGCCCTGTGCTGTACCTGAAGGACTTGTGTTACGGGTACCAGACAACGGAAATACTATATTTAATATACTATACATATATTTAAGATTCTTATTATAATACACATAATATTTTAAATACACATCCAGACCCGGGAACATTTGAAACTTTTTGTTCCGTCGGCTAAGTAAAAATTTCACATAATGGTGAGATTAGCGCTTTTAAATAAACAAAAAAAAGTTTTAGGTTAATCTAATATTGGTATACATTTAATGCATAACAAAATTCCAAAAAGTGTCAAAAAGACACCAAAGCTCATACATATTTCAGGCCTATTCTGAAAGTAATCTTTTAATCTCTTTGAAAGTATGCCAACGCGCCCCGCGTATTAAAATCACTCGCAAACATCATAAATATACGGTTGTTTAAGAATAACATTGTGAGGGTAGTCGCATAATAAAGTACACGTCAGTCTGACGGATGGGGGCCGAATTTTAAAGTTGTCAGAATTATACAAGCTGACACAAGTTTTGCTTATCTTGCGCCCTTATTCTGAGAAGCCGTAAATCCTATTTATCGTCAGAAAGATATAGGTACGGCAAATCTATGTCATTTGGTCGTATTATAACAATATTTATGTTTATCGTGGGACTTGACATTACCCGACTAAAGTACATAGGTTAGCCATCTACCTATAAATCAATTTCTTTGTTGGTACTATCATAGAAGTTAATTCCTTGGCAGATGGCGGACCTAATACTATTGGATCCGACCGTAAAATTCTGCATGAATCGTTTTTTTCGATCAAATATATTTTAAATTTAAAATAATCTTTAGAACGTATAGAATGGATTAATGTTGGGTTGCCTTGTCAAAAGTAGCGTGCTCAACTGCTTATAAATCAATTTCTTTGTTGGTACATATTGTGTGCTTAAATATTACTTTGGGACATATTCTTTATGGGAAAAGTACGTTAAATAACTACCATCTACGCAGAGTGAATTTTTCAAAAGGGCATGGTAGGCCAAACCCGAAATAATAGTCAATCGCTACAAATGCTTAAAAAAGTTCAGTTCATGCTTAAAAAGCTTCGTTGATTAAAAATTAAGTTTGCATCACTTGTTTTTGAGAAAATCGTTCAAACGTTATTAGTTATTACCAAAAATTATCTAACAAATGTATGATATCATTGCAATGTCGCTTCAATATCGTTTCGCCCACCAGAATATACCCGTTGGCGTCCCGCCAGTGACACCAAGACGTTGATTCCAAGTTATTCAGGGTAAGTTCCCCGCACCTGCGGACTTCGGAACAGCGCGCGAATATTAATGTATATTCTGATTAGGAGGCTAAAAGGTTTGGGGGGTTAAAAAAGGTTTTGGGTGATTTTTGAAAGAACGAAATATATACACACCGGCAAAATTAGCGGAACATAATAAAATTTTAGTTTTTTTGAAAATTAATCGCTGTTTTTTATATATTTATTTATTAATTTAATAATTGATGATTAAAAAATAAAACTTATATAAATGTAGGGCATAAAAACGTGTAAAATTAAAAAAATCTGCAAAAATCTAAAATTAAGAAAAATCTTTGAAATTTCAGTAGTAAGTTTTTAAGTTAAATTCTTCATTTTTACTTAAGAAATGCAATGTTAACAGCGTGCAATGCCTTCTATGGATCTGAAGAGAGTCTGGATACGCCATTACATGCTTG
Organism: Polyommatus icarus; assembly: GCA_937595015.1. Taxonomy (NCBI): domain Eukaryota; kingdom Metazoa; phylum Arthropoda; class Insecta; order Lepidoptera; family Lycaenidae; genus Polyommatus; species Polyommatus icarus. The sequence continues at coordinate 16,987,263 of OW569335.1, forward strand.
CATTTTGATTTTCAATCATTTCCTATGGGATATTCTTCTACTCCTCCAGTAACGCCAACTCGAGCTCCTGAACACATTTTGGATCTGGAGTTTTAATTCGTACCGTTCACCCATTGATGTGCCACACGTTCTCAATCGGATCCACATCCGTAGACCGTGCTGACCTCTCCACCTGGGCTACGCTAGCATCATTTAGGTCATAATGCCCGATTTTTTTACTCTATGGACGCGCAAAAAATTGAAGTTACTACCTAAAACTGTGTAAAAGGCACAACCTGCCGTTCTAGGATGTCAGTGCTATTGCCCTGTACTGTCAAAGTACCATCATTAACAATCATCAGCTGTGCGGGCTCCAAATCATATGCAACCCCAAACCATTACGAAGCCTGCATGATATACCACTGTTTCCGTTAAGTTTGATGGTCTATAGCGTTCCTTACGATTTATCCACATTCTTTATCGCCTGTCAATAAAATTTACACAGAATTTGCTCCCATCACTGTACAGCACACGATTTCACTCACTTGTCAAATTTTGATGTTCACGCACAAATCTTAGCCTGGCTCTTTGGTGCCCTGTCTCAAGTTTTGGTGCCCTTGCTGGCACCTTTGAGTTTAATTTAACTTCTTTGAGTCTTCTTCTTACTGTACAATCACTTACAGGTACATCTCGGACCTGTTCCTATAGGTTTCATCTCTGCAAAGCAGTTTAAGGTCGATTTCTTAAGGCTTGTACCCTTACAAAACGGTTATCCTGAACCTTTGCCACCCGATATCTGCTTTGTTCTCGTCTCCGAACGTAAGATCCAGTCTCTCTGTAGCGTTGAAATTTACGATGGACCACGAAAGCCGACACACCTAAGGCCTGACTGACCGAACGGTAGGTGTGACCTTTCTCTATCGTGGTTACAGCTCTAGCTGTCGTAGATGCTGGAAAATCCACTAATTTTGTATCTAAGCAATGTGTTCTTCCAAAAACCAAACAATCAAATGAGCTGGCATACCTTGCGCCCCGCTAAAAACGCCATTCTTATCAGAAACACTTACAACGTCAATCATCGAAAAACACTTATAGGGCATAATTGCAATAAAAATCTGTCAACTTGCCAGTTTTGTTCAATATTTTATTTCTTAAATGAGCCTAGAAACTATAAAAAAGAATTTCACACAGCCCGACCCACTTGAATTCAAGTTGTGGCCCTTTTTACTTATGTTCCGCTAATTTTGCCGGTGTGTGTATTATGTAAAGTCTTTCATTTGCTTAAACTACACTTTTGCCTAAATATAAGTTGTTTAGTTTGAACCATGTGTGAACACCGTGTGATTTTAGAATTAATCCTTCAGGCCCCACGCGAGCACCGGTGATCGCGACAAATGCGAGAAGATCTTTAAAAATCGTTGTCAGTTTGTCTTTTTATTGGTTTAAGTTGTGACTCATCAGCAGAGTAGACAGAATGACTATTCATCACTCATCAGTCATCACTCATATCTGCTGTTTTCTGTTTTTTTTCGGGGTAAGTATTTTGTTTTTGCCCAAAGGGTAAAAACGGTGTCCTATCACCTAAACTTCGCTGTTTGTTCGTCTGCTGAAGAGCTTGATAAGTGATAACTGAGATATTATAGGCACTTAAAATATAATTATGTATAACTGTGACTAGACGCTATTATAGGCACTTACTAGAACAGTTCCATAGACTGTGCTAGAACTGCGACTAGATGCTTTATGTATAACCACGCATCATTACTATAACTAATAGCCCCTAAAGCAATAAAACAACCTGGCAAAGTAGGATTAACCAGCTCCGTGGAAGTTGATATCGTGTCCTCGCACGCCACCAACTTGGCCGTAATCCCGTAAGTCCTGGCCCTGACCATTTAGCCAAGACGTTTTCTTTATCGCTTTTTTATAGAGTCGCTGATCAAAATGCATGGAATTGACATAAGCATTAAGCGTTCGTGAATACGATGTTGCCGTTCGACTCGTCTTATGTCAATTCTATACATTTTGATCGGCAAAAGAAAAAGTCTTGGCTACAGGCCCTGTACCATAGCGTTTGAACTGTCGAACTCCGATAATCCCGAAGGTGGTAAATCCATCCTTTTACTAACTATAGATTGTAGAAAACTTATGCTCGGAAAAATTAAATGGGTTATGGGAATCACAGCCCACAAGAGGATATAACGTGATATCAAAATTATAATAATACAATCTGTCCCGGCAAACGTTTCTTTGCCATATTAAGTATATAAAGTATTTTTTTTAAATTTGGTCGAAGCGCTAACTGTCGGACAGACTAAAATTAAAATCCGAATTCGAATATTATTTAAAATTTGACACTGCGATGGCAGCCGACTGTCGGATCCAATGTAAAACATTCCAAAATCAACAACTACTAATAAATTAAAAATTAATTAAAAAAACATTGTCCAGCGGACAAAATTGTGAATCTAAACCATTCCCAGATCCCCTTGAACACACACAAAAAATTTCATCAAAATTGGTCCAGTCGTTTAGGAGGAGTTCAGTCACATACACACGCACACAAGAAATATATATATATTAAGATAGGTACCTTCCATGCTGAACTCGGCGATTATGCTCGGTTTTATTGAAACATAAGCCAGTTACGCAGGAATTATTTTATAGTACATAAGAGCATTCTCTTTTCCTGTACCCTCATAACCCAGTGGAACGGACGAACATGTCGTTCGTCCGTTCCTGGCGACTGGCGAGAGATCAGGTGCAGGACCGACTTTTTACATACCCATCTGACGCATGGATCATCTACTTTTGTGACAATCAGTTGATCGGCCTGCATTTTTTCTAACCTTTGGAAATATTACGTTTTCAACGCGGGAATCTAACCCACGACCTCCGAGTCTTCTGTCCCACTGTATTATGAGAGTAATTAAATAGAGAGTACTCTTCAGCACACACACTTGGGCACTATAAGAATGTTCAGTGCGTATCTGGCCTGGTTTCAATGATACCGGACACCGTCACCGAAATCGGTAAGGGAGTTATAATTATTATTATCAGTTGTAACTTGTAACTAAAGCTACATAAAATGAGGATAATATTAATAACGATCACAAAGCCCGGTAGAAATCTGACGACCGCTCAATACTGTAGCTATATGAGCTATACGGACTGTGTTGCCAATATCAAAATCCCATCTAAGCGGCTTAGCTCCAGGAGACGTATTGGAGTCACTATTCTGGGATATAAAACGATATTGATGCGATATGAAATTGATATCGTAAAATATAATGGGGTGATAGAGATTTTGCATTTCATAAGGGTGATCTAAGATCTACTATAATATTACTATCGCACTACTATCGTATCACTGTATAAGCAAGATAGCTTCATCATATTTTTGCACGTCTGAAAGGGACAGATAGCAATCGGGATGAATTTATACGTGTTCAGCAGCTGTTGGGACTTTAGTAGTTAAATTATAGTGACGTCCACATGAAATAGAATGTTAAAATAGCCGCATTTCCTGTCGTCGATGACACCCGCAATTTTAAAATGTTCGCAAGTGCGTTAGTGCCTTTTTAAGGCCTCTATATCCGCCAATGAAATGAATATCGACGTAAATGACATTAAAATAACATTCATAACAGCGCGCCTTGTACGGTGGCGGTTACGACGCTCGCCGCGTCCATGATAGGGCGAAATAGGAGAAAAAACCTTTTTAAGGCTTAATATAATACATATTTCAAAAAAGTAAAAACCAAATTATCAACTTATGTATTGCTAAGCAGTAGATATTTTTTATATATTCTTTTGATAAATAATGAAGGAGTAAAGTGGTTTCATTCAACGATTTGGAGGTGATTTGGTTTTTTATTTCTTTATTATGTGATACCGATAGAAAAAATATGGCAAAACCAAATTACGTATCATATAATGTAGACTACTAATTATTTTTTTCATCTGCACGCTTTTTTCGCGAGAGGAGCCTTAAGTACTGTACCACCACGAATATAAACATGAACCGTCCATCAATCCAAATGGTATCTTTGCAGTTTAAAATCATTCGGGCTGTACACAATATCTGGTCTTATTTTCTTTCTCTATTAGCTATCTTATACCATACTAAGTTTTTTGCATAGACATATTATCTTAACAATAACAGCTTCCAGAATATGCCTCCGTCATTTCTAATCTATCATTTAAAGGTTATATCGGAATAGAGGCAATATTAGATACGGCTGATTTCCCAGGATTCTAGAGGTAAATTAAAATAACTAATATTGTGTTACATTGTTATTAATACTTGTTACATTAATTCAGCACTTGTAAATCCTCTGGTGTTGAAGATGAGTTTCTTACGGCGCGCGGCGGTTTGTCAAGCCGGGCTAGTTCCCGACCCAGTGATAGGAATAATTGTAAATTCTTCCTTCAGAAAGCGTAGTGTGCAATACCAAGTTCTAAAAGAAAATTATGTAGTTGAATTTTTGATATATTTTTATAGATATCTAACGTAAAATAGCAAATAGCATCAAATCGGTTCTTATTTAAAAAATGTTGTTGCTTAGTAAAGTAGGTAAGGTAGGTACTAAAAATTGGTGATCATAGATTTTAAAGTAAATTCTAATTTGGCGTATCACTTTAATATACGGCACATTAGAATATGTTTGAGGAATTCGGGAATTTCCTCGATAAATACCTTTCGCTGACGCTTTAGAAGTTTGTCATTTTGAACGTAAATGGTTTGTTCCACTTAGAGCTGGTTACGTTATGAAAACAGATAAGCCAGCGAATTATACTTTTTAGCAAATAGCTATACAATAATATGCTAATACATATAAATTTAACGAGTAACTCAATGTGTAGTTCCAAATTTTGTTCCAAAAAATATAAGGTGTTTAAAAACGGTCTAAAGGCTTTTCTAATGTTGGTAAGAATTTTGACAAAATTTTGTTTGTGTTGCCTAGACTTTGTTTACTAGGTTCTAGCTGCGTGCCATGTACATAATTATAATACACACTATAGCTTGTAGTTTTAGGGTCAATTTAGACCGGAACGCGAAGACGCGAGGCGAGGCGCGGCGCGACATTTTGTATGGATTTGATCTTGCGAATCTGTCAAATCCATATTTTAGAAATGCATCTACGTATCACGTTGCGGTCTGAGTCAACCCTTAGTTTTAATTTTGACTTTAGTCCATATTTTAAATTTTTACAGATCAATAAAAAATAAATATTAAGTTCAAACAAGTGTCAAGTAGAACATACTCTTTGGGGGGTTTCTAATAATAACATTAGCGACAGGTACAAGTTTCGGGGGTTGTTAGCTCAGCCCCGCGCCCTAGCCGCCCTAGCCGCCCTACGCCGCCCTGTATCTGCGTCTAGGGCTGCCAAAAAAGTAAAAGTTGTATTTCTTTCAAAACAATGCAAAAAGCAAAGTAGGTGCTTTCTTTTACACACAATAATACTTTCGTTGTACAACCTCTGTGGCTCAGTGGTGAGCGCGTTGACTTGATTTATGACGTAATGAGCACAGGATACTAGGTAATATAATATAATAATAATAACTCCCACTCCGTATCTATAACACCAGTCCAGTTACGCAGGAATAATTTCATAGTGCCCAAGTGTGTGCGCAGTAACAAGAGCACTCTCTATTCCTTTACACTCTTAATCCGGTGGGATGGCAGACCGACACGACCGGCGAGAGATCAGGCGCAGGACCGACATTTTGCATGCCCATCCGACGCATGGATCATCTTACTTGTCAGACAATCAGGTGATCAGACTAGGTAATATGGCAACGCGAACGGTGACAACCCTACGTACGCCGCCCTAGCCGCCCTGCGCCCTGACCACGATCAATGTTTGGCCAGTCCCGACTGTTCCAACAAGCCCTTAATAACCTGACCGATGTGTTCAGGACTTTAGGACTTAGCCATGTAATTGAATTGCTAGGAATCTAATAAAAGTTTGTGAAACGTTGAGAGTTGGTAATGTCGTTATTCACATACACTAATATAATATATCAATATTGTCTAGAATCTAGATATTATATTGTAATGTATAGATTGATTCTTCTAATATTATAAATGCGTTTGCCTGTATTTTTACTTTATGCTTAAACCTCTGGACCAATTTCAATCTTTGGTACGGAGAATACTGTAAGTCCCGGAAAAATATATGTTCGTAGAATCCATACTAATATTGTAAATGCAATAGTGTGTCTGTCCGTCCGTCCGTCCGTCCCTCCATCCGTCCGTCTGTCTGTCTGTCTGTCTGTTACCCCTTCACGCCTAAACCGCTGATCCGAATTCACGGATTTTTATACAGATACGTTGAGCCCGGGAAAGGACATAGGATACTTTTTGCCCTGGAAAAATGTACGGTTCCCGCGCGAGAAACGAGTTTTGGTGCAACGGAGTGGCGGGCGTCAATTAGTAGTTTATATCGCGGTAAAATGTATTATCGAACGTTGTGATCAAATCTGCGAGAGTTAGTGAAGCAAAAACATTTTAAAGTTTTAACATTGTTTAATACCTAAAGCCTTAACGTAATATTTATATTAGAAGGATAATTTTCTAATAAAAATAATTATAAAAAATATCAAGTGCCCCTACATCTTAATCCTTCAAGCCCCATAAGAGCACCGGTGATCGCGACAACAATATAATACAATAGCATTTCCAAGAATCCGCGACCGAATTATTATTATAGTATTTTAACACTCCCTGCATTAGGTTTTGTTTAACAGGTTATATTTGTATTCCCGGGTCAAAGTGGGAGACCGCTAACTTTGTTGGGATGCCCCTTTGAATGAAACTCTCAAGATTCCATTGTCCAAAAAACTTAGAAAGTGAAGTATTTAAACAGCATTTAATTAATGAAAGTTACTGGAACAACAAACTTTATAATTAATCTTGTATTGGAGGTTTGGACAATGATTGTAAAATAAGGATAAGATATTTTCTAAACAAATTTGAGACCCATGTCTCTACTTAATGAAAATACTTCCACCCATGTCTCTATTTACATTACTGGACATCAATTATATTTATAATAATTAATGATACGTAAACTTATATATTTTACTTGCTCACTTTTAATGGTTAGCAGCTTTCTTGAGTTTATTTCGTGTTAGACCGATAATATTTTCTACTTCCAATATAAGATGTTTATGAGAAATCTAAGAGTTAATAACGGAATTTTCCATCATTTTAGAGTGCATCCCATACATAAAATTGGCCCCAATAGGACACTTTTGATGGATATGTTATTATAGTACGTTCTATCCTTTACGTTCCATAGTTGTATATTTTTACCAACTTTATCAATAAAATGGTAAATTCCTGGCACTTTGATAAACTTTGATTAATTACTGATTCCCGAAAACAAGGTTTTCCCTAATGTCCCAAAACGGAGTACGATTTCTCAGAATTTAAAATATTTAGATTGAAATTGGCATAATTTAATAACTTTTAAAACATTAAATAGTTTTGTGGTCAATGAAAAAACTTAAATAAAATATTATAATTATTATAACTGCGCACTCAGGGATATTAATATTCGTATAATCGTCTCTGAGTTACTGATTAAAAACAAACTGCCTACTAATAATTTTTTGTATGACATGATATTTGTCCATTGACTTTTAATTCGTTTATAAGAAACCCATGTAAATATTATAATCAAAACGGCTAGGACACAATATATCATAATTTTTTTAAAACATTTTGTTATTATATTAATATTAATAATAATAATAATAACTGTTTATTGCACACCAAAATACAGTACTTAAACGAAAGATACAATAATATATATACTAATAGTACTAATTGATGTACAAAAGGCGAACTTATTGCTACTAAGCAATCTCTACCAGTCAACCTTTTGTAGATACGATTGAAAATTGGAATGAGGTAGAAATCGTGTAGGTGCGCAAACTAAACTAATCCTAGTGCTTAAAGTATTACTAATACTAAAACTAAGACAAATTCTAAAACTATTACTACTTGTTACTAAAACCAGAACTATTTATGCTGGTAGTTAACTATTTGATGACAAAGATGTGAGAACTGACAGGAATGAGCTAGTGCATAATATTAAGGAAATGAGATTTAAGTTTATGTTTAAAAATATTTATTGAACCGGCTTGTCGGATATCTAGAGGCAGAGTCTTCCAAAGAGAAGCAGCACGAACAGCGAAAGATTTGGAATATAAGGAAGTAGAGTGCAGAGGGATCTCGATAGTGAGATTGCTTGAAGAGCGTAATGTTAACTGGTGAGTATCATGCAAAAATTTAAAGCGGTTTTTAAAGGTAGGACGGTGAGGATGGAACAAAAAGGACGTTGTACAAAAGGGAGAGGATGTGACAATCTCGACGCAAGCGAATAGGAAGCCAACGAAGCTTCCTCCGAAATTCTGTAACATGATCGTATTTCCGCAAGCCATAGACAAATCTGATACAAACATTCTGCAATCTCTCAAGTTTGTCTAAAAGTTCTTCGGTAATATCAATGAGACAGACATCTGCATAATCCAATATTGGCATAAGCAATGTATGAACCAATGCAATTTTAGTTTTAATTGGGAGAAAATTACCGAAGAGACGAAGAGATCCACTTGCACGGAATAGTTTGCTACTGACTGCGTTGATGTGCGGTTTCCAGGAGAGGTGGTTGTCAAAGATAACACCAAGGTTTTTGACTGTATCAACAAACGGGATTGGTAGACCATTGAATGTGAGAGATGGAAGTTCCTGGATCTTAACTTTTGATAGAAGCTTAGCGCTTCCAGCAATGATGGCTTGACTTTTGTTGGGGTTAACACAAATACCGAAGGACTTGCACCACTGTTCTAAAAGAAGCAAATCACCGTTAATGCGTTTTATCGCCTCCTTTAGATGGTCAATATCGGAATCGGTATAGATCTGCATATCATCGGCATATAAATGGTAAAGAGACGACAAGCGATTACTAATAGTATTAATGAACAGAGCAAATATCAACGGAGATAGTACGCCTCCTTGTGGAACCCCCGCTAAGAGGTCATGCCATACAGAGTAATGGTTATCACCACGAATACGCTGTCTTCGACCTCTAAGGTAGCCCTCAAACTATCTTAAGACGCTAGGAGCGGCGTTCAAATAAATTTTGTTCAATAAAATTAATAATGTTCAAATTAATCTAATATATATAAATCTCGTGTCACGATGTTTGTCCGCGATGGATTCCTAAACTACTTAACCGATTTTAATGTTTGTTTTTTTTAAATGTGTGCTTTTTTCCAAATTGAGAGATAGGATAGCTTAGATCTTTAATTATTATAGTCGCAATTTTATTTTATTGCAAATTATTTGTCTATAAAGAGCGAGGTCATTATTTATGCGACGTCACTAATTCAATAAATTAATAATACGGGCGATATACTTCATATAATATGGCAAAGAAACGTTTGCCGGGACAGCTAGTATAATTATATAGTTTTACATCTCGTTTTACCATTAGTAGATGTATCATGTCCTAGTCAAGTACCTATAAGTAGCTATAGGTCTGTACAGACTCTTCCTTCCCCTCAAAGTGTACCACATTCCGTGTTATATCACAGTGAGTCCTGCACGAGCTTGACACTCATTCAAATGTTACCATGGATGTGGGGCCACTGGATGTGATGTACGAGGATGTTTCGTGATGATGAAAAAACGGAGGCACTCTGGGAGTGCCGGCAGTAACAAAGACAGGAAGTATAAAAGTATGTCTGACTGAGTGTGTATGTCCGTAGCATCACTATACAAGATGATAAATTGTTCATACTTTAAGGTGTGTATAGGCCCCATGTATACAGGTGTAACAAAACTAATTAGTGATAATACTTTAGGGTGTGTACGTGTTCCTTGTAGAGAGTTCACAGTGAAAGCAGCAGCGCTGAAAGACAAAAAAAAAAACACTTTTATAATGGGAAACTCGTGACGCTCAGGCCCTTGCCCATACAAAAGTGAAAAAAAAAATTCGGCTTTCAGCCGTGTTACTTTCACAGTGAACTCTCTACAGTCTACAAGGAACATGTACATACCCTAAAGTATTGTCACTTAGTTTTGTTATTTCGTGTTAGACCGATAATATTTTCTACTTCCAATATAAGATGTTTATGAGAAATCTAAGAGTTAATAACGGAATTTTCCATCATTTTAGAGTGCATCCCATACATAAAATTGGCCCCAATAGGACACTTTTGATGGATATGTTATTATAGTACGTTCTATCCTTTACGTTCCATAGTTGTATATTTTTACCAACTTTATCAATAAAATGGTAAATTCCTGGCACTTTGATAAACTTTGATTAATTACTGATTCCCGAAAACAAGGTTTTCCCTAATGTCCCAAAACGGAGTACGATTTCTCAGAATTTAAAATATTTAGATTGAAATTGGCATAATTTAATAACTTTTAAAACATTAAATAGTTTTGTGGTCAATGAAAAAACTTAAATAAAATATTATAATTATTATAACTGCGCACTCAGGGATATTAATATTCGTATAATCGTCTCTGAGTTACTGATTAAAAACAAACTGCCTACTAATAATTTTTTGTATGACATGATATTTGTCCATTGACTTTTAATTCGTTTATAAGAAACCCATGTAAATATTATAATCAAAACGGCTAGGACACAATATATCATAATTTTTTTAAAACATTTTGTTATTATATTAATATTAATAATAATAATAATAACTGTTTATTGCACACCAAAATACAGTACTTAAACGAAAGATACAATAATATATATACTAATAGTACTAATTGATGTACAAAAGGCGAACTTATTGCTACTAAGCAATCTCTACCAGTCAACCTTTTGTAGATACGATTGAAAATTGGAATGAGGTAGAAATCGTGTAGGTGCGCAAACTAAACTAATCCTAGTGCTTAAAGTATTACTAATACTAAAACTAAGACAAATTCTAAAACTATTACTACTTGTTACTAAAACCAGAACTATTTATGCTGGTAGTTAACTATTTGATGACAAAGATGTGAGAACTGACAGGAATGAGCTAGTGCATAATAAGTGCGTGAGGATGGAACAAAAAGGACGTTGTACAAAAGGGAGAGGATGTGACAATCTCGACGCAAGCGAATAGGAAGCCAACGAAGCTTCCTCCGAAATTCTGTAACATGATCGTATTTCCGCAAGCCATAGACAAATCTGATACAAACATTCTGCAATCTCTCAAGTTTGTCTAAAAGTTCTTCGGTAATATCAATGAGACAGACATCTGCATAATCCAATATTGGCATAAGCAATGTATGAACCAATGCAATTTTAGTTTTAATTGGGAGAAAATTACCGAAGAGACGAAGAGATCCACTTGCACGGAATAGTTTGCTACTGACTGCGTTGATGTGCGGTTTCCAGGAGAGGTGGTTGTCAAAGATAACACCAAGGTTTTTGACTGTATCAACAAACGGGATTGGTAGACCATTGAATGTGAGAGATGGAAGTTCCTGGATCTTAACTTTTGATAGAAGCTTAGCGCTTCCAGCAATGATGGCTTGACTTTTGTTGGGGTTAACACAAATACCGAAGGACTTGCACCACTGTTCTAAAAGAAGCAAATCACCGTTAATGCGTTTTATCGCCTCCTTTAGATGGTCAATATCGGAATCGGTATAGATCTGCATATCATCGGCATATAAATGGTAAAGAGACGACAAGCGATTACTAATAGTATTAATGAACAGAGCAAATATCAACGGAGATAGTACGCCTCCTTGTGGAACCCCCGCTAAGAGGTCATGCCATACAGAGTAATGGTTATCACCACGAATACGCTGTCTTCGACCTCTAAGGTAGCCCTCAAACTATCTTAAGACGCTAGGAGCGGCGTTCAAATAAATTTTGTTCAATAAAATTAATAATGTTCAAATTAATCTAATATATATAAATCTCGTGTCACGATGTTTGTCCGCGATGGATTCCTAAACTACTTAACCGATTTTAATGTTTGTTTTTTTTAAATGTGTGCTTTTTTCCAAATTGAGAGATAGGATAGCTTAGATCTTTAATTATTATAGTCGCAATTTTATTTTATTGCAAATTATTTGTCTATAAAGAGCGAGGTCATTATTTATGCGACGTCACTAATTCAATAAATTAATAATACGGGCGATATACTTCATATAATATGGCAAAGAAACGTTTGCCGGGACAGCTAGTATAATTATATAGTTTTACATCTCGTTTTACCATTAGTAGATGTATCATGTCCTAGTCAAGTACCTATAAGTAGCTATAGGTCTGTACAGACTCTTCCTTCCCCTCAAAGTGTACCACATTCCGTGTTATATCACAGTGAGTCCTGCACGAGCTTGACACTCATTCAAATGTTACCATGGATGTGGGGCCACTGGATGTGATGTACGAGGATGTTTCGTGATGATGAAAAAACGGAGGCACTCTGGGAGTGCCGGCAGTAACAAAGACAGGAAGTATAAAAGTATGTCTGACTGAGTGTGTATGTCCGTAGCATCACTATACAAGATGATAAATTGTTCATACTTTAAGGTGTGTATAGGCCCCATGTATACAGGTGTAACAAAACTAATTAGTGATAATACTTTAGGGTGTGTACGTGTTCCTTGTAGAGAGTTCACAGTGAAAGCAGCAGCGCTGAAAGACAAAAAAAAAATACTTTTATAATGGGAAACTCGTGACGCTCAGGCCCTTGCCCATACAAAAGTGAAAAAAAAAATTCGGCTTTCAGCCGTGTTACTTTCACAGTGAACTCTCTACAGTCTACAAGGAACATGTACATACCCTAAAGTATTGTCACTTAGTTTTGTTACATCCTGTAGAGTTTGCTGTTAAAGTACCAGCGCTGCTACTTTCACAGTAAAATCTATATTATAAGGATGTCAAAATATACACATAATAAAGCATTTTCCCGTTGTTTTGTTACATTCTGTTTATGGTTTGTAACTGTCATCATCTTGCTCACTGCTAGAAAAATTCGGAAGACTTAAACATTTATTATTTTCTACTATTTAAATGTGCGCTACGCTTTCGTAGCGCTTGCTACGAACATGACTTATGAAAATGAAAATGAAAATGAAAATGAAATGAAAATGACTCAAACTGTCCAGATAAAATTGAACCTTATAGTCGGTAGAAAATATCAAATCAGTAAAATAAATAACAAAATTTTTAATTACGATAGAACAAAACCAGGAAAATTCAATTATTCATATTTTATTGAAAAATAAATCCCATTTTTACGAAACCGAGACAGAATGAATTCCAATCTGTTGAAAGTTAATTTGGAAAGAATTTTCCATAAATTAACTTTTTGGTCGACTAAATAAAAGAAATCTTTGTTAGTTCCCGACGTTTATAAATGCTAATAGAAGAATGATCTTAGAACTTGTTCAGACAGCTCGCTTAGGGCCTTATCACACTGGCGATTGGCGAGCGATTTGAAAGCGACGCGATTGCGCAGCGCGCACGCCGCGACAGCGCAACGGCGCGGCGTCGCGGCGTGGTGTGGACGCCATTTTGTACACTCGTCTAGGGAATTCCCTAGACAAGTGTACAAAATGGAGTTCAATCGTCTAGGGAATTCCCTAGAAGCGGCGTGTGCGCTGCGCAGTCGCGTCGCTTTCAAATCGCTCGCTAATCGCCAGTGTGATAAGGCCCTTACTGGCGCGTAAGGATCTACGCGCCTAAGCTGTGCCCTCGGCCGAGCAATCGGTATGTTTATAATAGTAGTACTCGGCTGATGGCACTGTCTTGCCACTCTACTCGACAGGTGTGATCAGACCCTAATACTTACGAGCGACTCTCTACACACCAAAGCCGCCGGCCCGGCAGCATAACCCGTCGGGTAAGGCTGGGCCTGTATTTTTAGAAACGGACCTTAGAAAAAAAATCCAAAGTTACCCCTTCTTGTCACGAAATTGCCATACTATATCCAAATTATTTGGAATTTCGAGAAAATTTTTGCACTGAACGAAAGACAAAGAAAATGTCTAGGGAACTGTGTTTTTTTTGACTCGATTGAATTATATATAATAACGACGATAGAAAATGACGACGATCAAAATTCTATAACCTATTCGTCACTTCCTGATAAGTGACGAATAGGCTATCCACCAATTAACTTGACAGATTAAGGGCCTGTTTCACCGCTTCCTGATAAGGCTATCTACCACTTAATTTGACAGATGGAGTATGGAAAATCTGTCAAATAACCCTATCGGGCACCTTATCAGGAAGCGGTGAAACAGGCCACAAGTATGGAGAATAATATGTCAAAAAGTTGTGAATAGCCTATTCGGAACCTTATCAGATAGTGGTGAAACAGGCCCTTAGTAGACACGAAATATTTATATTTTGTGTATTCCTATAGTTTTTATCTTTTGTTAAGTTTTGACTTCTATGGAACACTTGAGAGTTTTAAAATCCTTGGGTTAGTGATTATGATGATGATAGTGTCATTTCCAGTGCTTTAGTATCCGCGCGCCGATTCAGCGCAACTCGACATGGAGGGATGGCCTCCATTCGCACACGGCTATTGGACCATCAGGTTGTAGTCCGAACGGGATTTTTGAGACGATTTTATTGAATAACGAGATGACGCTCGCAACTCCGCAACGCCAAAATTCGCTTATCGCACGAGAACCGTACACTTTCCGGGGACAAAAAGTTCCTCGATACCAAATTTCAGAAAAATTAGTTCAGCGGTTTGGCCGTAAACAGGTAACAGACAGACAGACAGACACACTTTCGCATTTATAATATTAGTATATGGAAGTATGGATTGACAATTATAATAATATGGAATTAAACTATGTATCATAATATTGAAATAATTAAAATATACACAGTGATGGTAATGATAACGAACTATGGTTGAAACATTCACGACCAAACTTATAACTTATAACAAAAAAAAAAGATCCAAGTTGGCTACTCGTTTCAATGCTACGACGCTATGGATAGACACACAGACAGACACGTCAAACGTAATAACATCATCCTGTTTTCGTCCGAAGTTAATAAAAACACCGTACAATATTTTATTTTTAAAGAACTTGATAACGCCCGCAACTCCGTTGTGCCAAAACTCGTTTATCGCGCGGGAACCGTACATTTTTCCGGGACAAAAAGTATCCTATGTCCTTTCCCGGGACTCGAAGTATGTCCATGCCAAATTTCAGCAAAATCGGTTCAGCAGTTTGGGCGTGAAGAGGTAACAGACATACATACACACTTTCGAAACATAATTATAACACCCAAAATGTTTCAGACACCACACAATATGCTCTCAAATCTCTAATTACCGTTTGAAAACCGGGAATTTAAAATGTGAAATTGAATTTGGGATTTTGTATAACGCTTTGAGCCCTCGAGGATAATTAATGTCCTCTAGTTCGATAACGGCTGTAGGGACAGATACAGGGAATCCATATCCGTACTAATATTATAAATGCGAAAGTGTGTCTGTCTGTCCGTCACCTCTTCACGCCCAAATGGCTGAACCGATTTTGCTAAAATTTGGTATAAAGATACCTTGAGTCCATAGAAAGGACATAAGATACTTTTTATCCCTATTTTATTATTAGAAAAAATGTACAGTTGCTACGCGAAACAAACGAAATTTGAAAAGGAAAAGCTTACGACAAGGACTAATTCGATATGACATGGATTCTACACCCCTTGACGACGCCACAGTAGTCCAGTAGTTTAGAGCGTAGCTCTTGACTTGGACGTCATGGATTCGATTCCCGAGTTGGAAAAAAGTTGCTTCCAAGTATTTTGTCTGACAAGAAAAAGTCTCAATATGTCGAATGGGCATGTAAAAAGGCGATCCTTTGCCTAATCTCTCTCCAGTCGTGTCAGTCATCCGTCCCACTGGGTTATGAAGGGAAAAGAGGGCGCTTTTGTATACTGTAGCCATACTTGGAAATACTATAAAATGGGTTATTTGATAGTTTTCAAGGTTTCCAAGTATGGCTTCAATGAAACCGGCTACCGTTACCGAAACCAGTGTGGATAGCATTTTAATATATTATTATATTTTATACTAGCGACCCGCCCCGGCGTCGCACAGGTATAAAATATATAGCCACTGAAAAAATTATTAACATCGATAGCCTATGATCCTTCACGTGGTCTACTTCTTACCTATCTGTGCCAAATAACATAAAAATTGCTCCAGTAGTTCGCGAGATAAGCCCTTTCAAATATTTTCCCCCGTTTTTCCACATTTTCCTATTAGTCTTAGCCTTCCGCAATAAATGGGCTATCTAACACTGAAAGAATTTTTCATATCAGACCAGTAGTTCCTGAGATTAGCGCATTCAAGTTAGCCCTTTCAAATAATTTTCCCCGTTTTTTCCACATTTTCCTCTATTTCTTCGCTCCTATTAGTCTTAACGTGATAAAATATAGTCTATGACCATCCTCGATAAATGGCCTATCTAACACTGAAAGGATCATCAAAATCCGTTGCGTAGTTTTAAAGATTAAAGGGAACAAAGGGACATGAGGGAAAAAAAGTGACTTTGTTTTATAAAAGGCATAGATGAAGCCGAAATAAAAACTAGCATTTATGGGTAACGGCTAATGAGTTATTGAGGGTTTTATTCGGCTTAAATTTGGCTTATAAGGCTATTAAATGATGAAAAAATGAATTTGGTGGACACTACTGTGTTTTTAGGTATTACACTAGATAGCAAATTACAGTGGGGTCCTCATATTGCTAAACTCACAGATAGACTCAGTTCTGCAGCATATGCAGTCAGAAAGATCAGGGAAATTTCTGACGACGACACTGCACGATTAGTATATTTTAGCTATTTTCACAGTAGAATGGCATATGGTATCCTTTTATGGGGAAAAGCTGCCAATATAAATACTATTTTTGTGCTGCAGAAGCGAGCTATACGTTCGATTTACAAAATGTCTACATTTGAATCTTTGAGAGAAAAGTTTAAAGAAATTGGTATAATGACAGTAGCTTCTCAATAAATTTTGGATAATGTATTATATGTTAGAAAAAATATATGTAAATTTAAATCCAAAGGTGACATTCATTGTAGAAACACCAGAAATAAGCACAAGTTAGATTTGCCAGTGATCAGACTTAGTAAAGTCAGTAAATCTTTTAAAGGTTTCAATGTATACGCCTTTTCAATAAAATCCCAGAAAACGTTCAAAATCTTTCCATTAATAAATTTAAGAAAATAGTCAAAGAGCGTTTGTGTGCCAAAACCTATTATAAGGTCAATGATTTCATAAATAATGGCGAGTAGGATGGCTTCTTGTAAGGCTACTTCTACACTATTGTATGACTTACAATTATGCATATTGTATTTTGACATTGTATATTTTAAATTACAGCATTGTAAATTTTATTTTATTTTAAAAGATTAATTTTTTCTCACTTTTTTGGTAAAAAAGTGGGCCCCGTGCGAGTTTCTTACGCCGGTTCTTCTCGCCGGGATAGTTCCCGAACCGGTGGTAGGCACCAGTAGTATCAACGTTCTGAAAGCATTTTTTAAAAATCTATTCAGAAATAAATCAATTTTTATTTTTATTTATTTATTTATTTTAAACTTTGAATGACCACAACTTAATAAATAAAATAAAATAAAAAAAAATAAAAAAGCCTTTTATTTCTCACTAATTACATAATATTTCTTTAGTAACAGTTAAGATGATTAATGTTTGTGTTAGTAAGAACCCCTCGCTTCGAAGGTGAAGGCCTCCTCTAGAGCTTTCCATGCTTCTCTATTTTTCGCTACTTCCATCCATCCTTCGCCAGCTACCTTTATTATGTCGTCAGTCCATCGAGCTATAGGTCTCCCTCTCGTTCTAGTGCCCGTGGGCCCTTTCCATGCCGTTATTGCTTGAGTCACCTATTATCTGTCTGTCTCGAAAGGTGGCCCGCCCAGCGCCATTTCAGTTTTTTGCAGTAGTGGAGAGCGTCTGCTACTTTAGTTCTTTTCCTTATGCTTCTGTGTGCTATTTGGTGTATTCTTTTGATATTTAGCAGACTTCTCTCCATACCTCTTTGACACGATCTTATTTTTGACTTGATCTTATATGTAAGTTTCCATGTCTGGCTAGCGTAAGTTAATGAGGGAAGTATACATGTGTCCATTACTTTTTTTGACGGCAATTGGCATGTCTCCTTTAAATACCTCCTTCAGACTCCAGTACTTTTTCCAAGAATTGGAGATTCTCCTGTCAATCTCTTGTTCATTTCTCTGTCTCAGAAAAGAGATTTGTTTTCCCAAATAGATAAAGGAATCGACATACTCCAGCTCGACATTTTCTAGGTATATTGGACTTTTTGTAGAGTTTGTTAGTACTTTGGTTTTGCTTCGGTTAATTTCCAGGCCTACTTGTTTACTTGCGGTGTACAATAGGTTTATCATCGACTGTAGCTCGGTTACATTTTCTGATAGTAAAACGATGTCGTCTGCGAATCTCAAATTACTCAAATAGCGATTGTTGATTTTTATACCTACATTTCCCCAATTTAGATTATCAAAAATCCTTTGTAAAACAGAAATGAACAGGGTGGGAGATATCCCATCCCCCTGTCTCACCCCCCCTTCTGATGGCTATAGGAGGTCCAGTCCTTTCAAGCTTGATTCTACTATAACAATTACGGTAGAGGTTATTCAGAATTTTTATATATGCTGGGTCGACTCCTTGCGATTGTAGGGACTCCCATATGGAGTGGTGGTAAAGAGAATCGAAAGCTTTTTGGTAGTCTATAAAAATAAGGTACAGTGGTTTGTTAAATTCTTGATATTTGTCTATTATTAGTTCTATAGAGTGGATATGATCAATCGTGGAGAAACCACTTCTGAACCCCGCTTGTTCTGCGGGTTGATGTCTTTCGATATTGTCTCTGATTCTCTTTTCTAAGATGGACGAGAAAACTTTATAAATTGAGGACAGCAGGCTTATTGGGCGGTAGTTTCCAATATTATTTGGGTCTCCCTTTTTATATATCAAAATTATATAAGATTCCGTCCATTGTGTTGGTACTATAGCCGATTCAAGCACGAGGTTAAAGAGATGCGTGAGAGGGACAGCTAGGTATGGGCATCCAATTTTCAAGGCTTCGTTAGGTATTTGATCCGGTCCAGGACTTTTGTCGGTTTTGGTTTTCGCAATTGCCTTTATTACCTCCTCTACATCGATCTCGTGTATATTTATAGGTGATTCCAACGACGTGTTGATGGTGGGTGTCGACTCTACATATTCGTAAAGATTTTTGTAAAAGCTAGTAGCTACTTTTAGTATTTCGTTTCTATTGCAAGTTATATTATTATTATTCGAGGTTTTTAAACCTTCTATCCATGTCTTGTGCAATCTAAGTTCCTTGTTTGCTCTTTTTAAGCTGCCTGACTGTAATATATGTTTTTCAAAAGTGTTTTTACGATGTATATTATAATCGTTCCGGATATATTTACTAACAAGCTTATACAAAGCTTTTAGTTCATTTTTTAAACTTCTTGTTTTTGGTTTAATTTTTTGGATTTGCTGTCTCCTATAGATCAAATTCTGCGTCTTAGTAGAAAGAATAGTCTTATTTTCTGGAGGTGAATAGGCCTTTTTGAGGCTACTACTTATTGCTTGGACAATTTTATCATTTAGTTCTTGTACTGTAGAGCGTTGTTTCCAAGTAGGAAAGTTTTCTAAATTTTCTTTAAGTTTTTCCTTATACATTTGTATTTCTCTATAATTCTTAAGAGAACTCTTTCCAACAGTTCCGTAGCTTTTCCTGCTTTTTTTGTGTAGCTGTAATTTAAATTTTGCTCTTATTAATCTGTGATCACTAGGGAAATCAACGTTAATTACCTGTACGTCTTGAGCCGATTTTTGGAAGTTTGTAAGTATATAATCTAGTTCGTTCTTTACCAGAGCATTAGGTGATCTCCAGGTCCATCTTTTCCCGGGTTTCTTTTTGAAAAAGGTGTTTAGGATTGCCAGTTTATTCTCGCATGCAAATTGTATAAGCCTCTCACCTCTACTGTTTCTGCTTCCATAGCCAAAGCTTTTCATTATAAGGTTTTCATCGTGGCGAGGGTGACCTATTTTAGCGTTAAAATCGCCCATGACAATCACATATTTATTTGTTATTTTTATTGCTTCGTTAACCACAGTGTAGAAATTTTCTAAGTCGTTTTCGTTAGCGGATTCTGTAGGCGCGTAACATTGAATAATGCTTATTTCTATGTTATTAATACAGAGCTGTAATATAGCTACTCTTTCTGATAGCCCTTTGAAGCATATAATGTTTTGCTTATGGCGTTTGTTAACAATAAATCCCACACCATATAAACCTGGAGTTTGTCCTATATAGAACAAAATGAAATCGCTGTATTCCTGTATAGACTCGCCCGTTTGCCGTATCTCACACAGGCCGATGACGTCGTACCTGATATCTTTTATAGCGCAGCTTAATTCTAATAGTCGAGAATAGGATGATAGAGTTCTGACATTATAAGTTCCTACGTAGAGCATGATTTCCTCTTGAGGGTTTTGGTCTACTCCTCCCACGGGAACCGGCCGTCTTGGGAGGGGGCTAGGAGGAGGGGCTTCAGTTGTTAGTTTTTTGTCAACAGATTTATCTCGGTAGAGTTGGAGGTAGAGTCGAGATTTTCCGGTTGCATAGGGCTTTGCATGTATGATTTGATGTTATTAATTTTATTTCTTTTTGGTATTTGTTTAGCATTACTCCCGCTAGGCATTACATTTGGTTCAGTAGGAGACGAGGACATGTTCCGTTTTTTCCTTAAATCAGTTGCGGTGTTCCGGTTTTTTGGACTACCAGGCAGTATTACTATTTTGTCATACCGTAGGACAGCATTTTTTCCCTGTTTGCGTTCCTTTTCTACCATTTCTTGTAATTCTTTTCGTTTCGCTATGGTCTCTCGTGAAAAGTCTTCCTTGATGTTATAGTGCGAGCCCTTCAGCAGAGTCTTTTTCTTTAGAATTTCTAATTTTCGTCCAACCGTTGTAAGTGTTACTAATAAGGGTCTTGCGCTATTTCCTTTCTTACCAAGTCTCTTTACTTGTTCTATTTCTGACTGTTCAATTGAAATCGCCATGTGAGTTTTTATGTGACATATTATTTTTTATGTGACCACAACTTAATAAAATCATTTAAATACAGAATGTCACAAAACTAAGTTTAGGGTGTGTATTTTCCTTTATAAAGATTTCACTGTGAAAATTGCCGCGCTGAAAGAGTAATTTTTTTTGTGATTTGTATGGGCAATGGGTAATGCGCCTGTGCGTCAGGAATTTTCCCATATAAGATTTTAAAAAATTGCTCTTTTAGCGCTGCCACTTTCACTACCTCAATACAGAGGAGTCATACATTCCCTAAAGTATTATAACTTAATTTTCTTACACCTCGTATACCTTATTTCTAGTACCTAAGTACTATTTTCGACTGACCATCGAAATTAGCATACAAATTGCAATCTACCCTCTGATATGGGCTAAATTATTCTCAATCTGGGAATTTCTTTGACTGGTCCGGCGTTTGAATCTCAAAGTGATGCCTTCGTTGAATAATAAACAGCCTTCAGTGATTAAAAGAATATTAGAGAGATCACATACTCTGGTTTTTAATCACAGTCGGTATTGGCAGATATTCTGTTCACTTCACTGAGAAGGAATGTAATGGGTTTTTATTTTTATTTTAGCTATACTTTTTTGATAGAGTCCATGCTAAAAGTCTATGTTACGGTACTCAACTGATTTTAATAAAACTTGGTGCATGGCTATTAAGTACGCGATTTTGTGCGACAACGAATTTCTACAGACAAATTTTTGGAAAACATACACACACAAGTTAATAATATTATTAGTAACGACAGAGTAGACAGAATGATAGAGTATGCCGACTTAGAACTGATGTAAAAATTTTTAAGTTTGACGTATTATGACAAAAGTCGTCGCTAGGGTCGTTACCTACAAATTTAGTTGTTGTTTATATTTTGGCACATGCAAAGAAAACTGTCAGAATTCAATTTCAAAATCTTATTTTTAAAAATAAATCATACCAGCCAGCGCGCCAGCCTCTAATTTATCACCCCCGAACCCGACGAATTTGACAGATATTGAAACCTGTCCATTTCTTTGCAGTCGAACTAATGGTAGTTACGTCTATTGTGGTAACGAAGAGGAGAATTTTATTCACATGTATGAAGTTCTGCAACTTTTTGACTTGATTTTAAGAGGGCGACTAATCCAAAATTTACGATTTTATAATTCATTAACTTGAAAATAAGCCCCGCGAATAGTTTCATTTTCTGAAATAGGATACTACATTATATTTCCAAGAATTCGATCTGAGCAAAAACACGATATCTTAAAATTTTCTCGATAGAAAAAAAATCACAAAGATGCATCTAATTTTCACGAATTTTTCATTTATTGCCATAACCGTGCATTGAACTATGTTAATATTTTAACACATTGTATAAAATTCTGTTATTGAGAAACCGACCTAGCCGATTTTTTAAATGTTGTATATAAATTTATCAAGTTATTGAGAAGAAACTAATTTTACGACGAATCCGCGTCGTCCTTTTTCACCTGGCATATGAAAGACATAGAAGTGAGTGTAAAGAGATTCTGTCTGTTTGATTTTTTGGGTTTGTCGCCCTCTTAATAAAATATTAATATAAAATTTTCATAATGTTTAATATTTTATAATGTACCTATCCCGTGAGGTTAAGCAATATTAAACATAACATTAAAATAATAAACAAAGCTAGATAAATAACAGCTAATATCAATAGCGGCTAATAAAGTCTAAATGATCTGTCAATAGATATAATTTGGAGTCATAATTTTGGACGAACAAATTTCATTTAGGGGCTTCATAGAGACGCAATTTGTGTTTTATAAGAGTAATAATTAGTCATGGATACTTTATAATTAATCATAATTAATTCATTTAAAATACAGCCATAGATAATTTTGATGGCCTCTGTGGTTTAGTGGTGGTGACTCTCTAGAGGTCGTGGATTCGAATCCCGTGGAGGGTACTAAATTATTTTCATTTTTTTTTGTGTGTGATAGAAAACTACGGCTAAATGAGGCGGATAAACAGAATGATAATTAATTATGATTGTTAAGAGGTGGCGAAAATTTGATATCGGTAGAAGTCCAAACTTCAAAAGAATTTGTATTCAAATTTTGTTTTTTTTTTTTACTCAAATAAGATATTGCTAGTAAGTTTTGCTGAAATCCGATGATGTTGAATCCTAACATTTTCCATCTAAACCTTTCTGAATAATATTATGTTCTTTCCCGGGGTTCGAAACAGTTTAAATAACAGAGAGACATAGCTTCTAATATTAATAATATTGGTAGAATGGATAACACATATTTTCTGAAATCCTAAATTCTTCTACCATACTTTATTCTTCAAGATTCAATATGACCTTTTTCTGAAGTAAGAAAGGTAATTCCAAAGCCTTTGTAAAAATCCAAAATTGCTCGTCTCTTCCTGTTGACGATATTGGCCGGTATCGGGTAATCGAAGAATTCCCAACTAATGCGAATAACAAAGTTCCGTCTTTGATACAGCCCGCAACTATACTAAGTTTTATTATTAGCGTGTGGTACAAGGTATAATGATGAGCGAAAAGCGATTTTTATGGTGGTATTAAACACAGTCTTACCATAGTAGTTTTGCGCTCGGTGTGATTTATACAACCTCTGAATAAGAAGTTGGCTTCGGCCTTACCGGCCGACAGATAATTAATTTCTTTTTTGGATCCATACGAAAGAATCAGGGTTTTCAAAATATGCACTTAATAATATTACAGTCATTTAAGATATAGCAAAGTTTGTATCATAAAAAATATGGTTCTGACGTAGTGAATTATTAAGTAAAATTATTATTAATTAATAAGTAAAGCGTTTGACTTCGTTGATCATAAGAGATTACTAGATAAATTGGAAAAATACGGTATTCGGGGAAATGCACTTAAATGGTTTAAATCATATCTTACAGGTAGGAAGCAGTGTGTAGAAATAAGTCATTTTGAACAAAACAAAGAAATATCGCATAGATCAGAATATGAAGATTCTGAATGCGGAGTGCCGCAGGGTAGCATGTTGGGACCAAATCTCTTTTTAATCTACATAAATGATCTGCCAGAAATAATAAAATATGACTGTAGTATGTTCGCTGATGATACCACCCTCTTAATAAAATGCCCAAGAAAAATATTAAATGACGAATTGCAAAAGGAAATTAAAAATGTTACAAATTGGCTACAAACTAATAATCTTACGGTAAATTTAGAAAAAACAAAAATTATTAAGTTTTATAAAGAAAATATTCACGAAAATAAACATTTAGAAAATAAAATAACGCCAATTAAATGTGTTTCATCAGCTACTTTCCTAGGGATACATATAGATAAAAACCTGAATTGGAAAATACATATAGATAATACCTGCAATAAACTTAATAGATTCGTATTTGCGCTTAAAAGAATTAAAAATATAGTATCGAAGGAAGCCACCTTAGTAACTTACCATGGTTATGTCTCCTCATCTCTAAGATATGGTCTGATACTATGGGGCAATTCAGTGGATGTGAACAGGGTATTTATAATACAAAAAAAATGTTTACGAGCCATGGCAGGGGTAGACAAGTTCACTCATTGCAAACCGCTCTTTCAGCAATTTAAAATTCTTCCACTAGCCTGTTTGTATATACTAGAATCATGTCTCTTTGTAAAGAAGAATGGTTTTCTATTTGAACATAAAGACAATAAAGAAACCAGAAACAAAAGAAATAAAAACAAAATAAATATACCTACACAAAAATCAGCATTAAATAGCAGAAACGCTTACTGCATGACAATTAAAATATACAATAATCTGCCAGACAATTTAAAAAATGACAATAATAGTTATAATAAGTTCAAGAAGGCTCTATTTGAATGGCTATTAAAAAAATGCTATTATTCAGTACAAGAATACTTCAACGATATAGCAGTAGCAAATAAATTTAAACTAACTTTAAATATATAGAATAGGTATTTGACATAATATAATATGATAACATTTTATTGGATCTAGATTATTTTTTAAGACTAAGGGTGAATTTATGACAATAATATTAAATATTTTTCTTTTATTTTACCGATAACAGGACATTATATTTAGCATAGAATTAATTTATTGATATAGTGTGAAATAATACCAACATGTATGTGAATGTGACTCTTGTGGGCCTGAAATTAATGTAATAATTATACCTATATACTATTTAATTCTTTTTGACATAAATGACACAATATTATAATGTAATTAAGTTTTTTTTTTAT
The DNA here is from genome assembly GCA_937595015.1 of Polyommatus icarus. NCBI lineage: Eukaryota > Metazoa > Arthropoda > Insecta > Lepidoptera > Lycaenidae > Polyommatus > Polyommatus icarus. The sequence continues at coordinate 17,012,638 of OW569335.1, forward strand.
AGAAATGGAATTTGTAAACTTGCCCTTATCATCTGACATTATAATTTGATTTTATTTGTACCTTTTTCTCACTATATTGTGTAGTTATGACTGACATTATAATGTTAAACTGTAAAAGTGTGACTGTAACTTGAATTGAAGTTGACCTGTATACTGTATAGCTCTCCTCCTTAAACTTCCATTTTTAATATAGGTAACCTCCATTGTAAAGTTGACACATGGTTGACACTGAATTTTAGCTTCTCCTCATTCGTCTTGTTATAATTATATATTATTATTTTTTGGAGTTATAATAATAATTATGTTAAATTATGTAATAAGAGCTTCTCAAATTATTAGTAGTTACTTAAGGCACGTTTGCATGTTGATTTGAATAAGATTTAAAGAAATGTTTTGAATTAGACAATATTTCCACGCCAATGAGGCAGACATTTTGATACCTTACATAAAATATATTAAGAACCATTGTGAAACAAATTTCCTGGAAATAAAGACTATTCTAAAAAAAAATTCTTGCTGAGCTGTTGCACCAGAGCTGCGTTGCTAGGAATGTGTTTTTGAGAACCAATCGAATCGTTTCATTTGCCTGACCTCGCTAAGCGCAGCGATTCTATTGGTTCTCAAACACATTCCCCGCAACGCAGCTCCGGTGGTAACACAGCCTAAGTGTCTAAATACACTAGGCCAAAGTTACGCCGGCGTAAATTCCGCATGATTACGCCTGAAATGTATTTTAAATTGCCGACGATACACTATTCCGTCGCGTTCCGTCCGTACTTTGTATGCGTTTGACATTGCGGACGTAATTTACGCCGCGTAACAAGCCGGCCTAGTGTGTATAGATACTAATTCACGTTCTAAAGTATTGCTAGTTGAGACAAGACAGTGAACTTTTTGTGCGCAAGTACACGAAAAGCAAATAGCTATTAAAATAGTCAAGTATGTTAATTATTAGCTTTGACTTTAGTCTCTCATAAGACATAATAATATTATGATAAGAAGCTTAAGGTCGTCCCCCGAGCAAACGACCTTGGCCATACATTTGCCGCGTTGCCGAGATCGCGCCAAAACCCTATTATTTTTACTTATCACGGTTCAAAATTGTCCTAAAAAAAATTTTAAACGGCGAATATGTAGTTTATGATATTGTCGATCTATTGGCGTGAGTTTCAAATAAAAGTAATTTGTAAATCCTAAGGAGATGCTGAATGTATGCTTGAATTGCAAATTGCAAATTGGTATTACTTTGGAAGCTGATATCATGAGTATAAGAAACAAAAATAGAAAATTTAAAACGACAAAAGGAATGTTGATATACTGAAGATTATTGCTGTATTTTTATTATAACTTTGTAGCTTTCAGATTATGAGTTTATAAGGTTTTAAATACGGTCAATTACGGAATCTCCGGACGGAACGCCCTTAAGCAGAAACGTGCAGTTAGTGTTTGAGTACTTTCTTATAGGAAAATTACTTACTATAATATCTATCGCTTATGGCTTACACCACACCCAGGAACAAGATCAAAGCATGCCGTTCACGACATCATTAAATGATGTTCATGTGAATAACATTTTAATTCAGCAATCAGGACTCTATTGCCTGGAGATAAGCCCTATTTTCCCATATCCTATATCCTTTTGAGTCCATGTTTGAAGACTAAGTAAGCATGTAAGTATGTAAAGACGTTTTTAATCGCAGCCGTAAGTTCCTGGCTCATGTTTTCATTACAGACTGGAATCTAGGCTAGCTAGGCTAGGATATTTCAGTTTTCTTCAATAGCGTAGGGCGTGGGGCAATTTTCTTTAATAACATCGTGTAGATAATGTATGTTATGGCTAAGTGATGCTCGTAAGTTGTAGTAAATTGAAAAGGCAAAAACCTTACGTGAAGGAAGAAAGGTATAAAATACCTTTTATTTATGTTCCTACACTGTTTCATAAATTGCGAAAAAAACATGATGGTGGATTTAAGATGAATTTTGAAAGAAGCTTAGTGTTGTCGCACACCCGGGGCCACACGCGACAGCCACAAATGCCGTTTTAAGCTAGTCTATTGGTCGTAAAGTGAATCGTTATAGCGTGTGGCGGCCACCGGCGTCAAAAAATGTATGAAAACTACAGGAAATATGCCGGTAGCGTCGATTTGTGGTTGTGGCCGGTAGCCCGTGTGCGGGAGTCTTCTTTAGTCTTTAGGGAGTCTTGTTAATTTCTACTTTTGTCATGGCCTCTATCCAACATGAGCTAAGTAGAAGAGCAGCATAGTATAAGTCTGCTGGCTTAGTTCGCCATGTTTACTTGTAAAATATAAATGAAAAATCCGACTACGGAACCTCCATGCTTATTCCGACTCACACTTTATTTTTATGGCTACAACTTCTAACATGTAGGACATAATAACGTCAAAACTCCCAAATCTCATCTAACTTTTGGGTCAGTAATGATGTCTGACACTGACGTTGGCACGCGCGTCACGTCGTCACGTCACGTCGCACGTCACGTTACGCCGTCACGTCCGCTCCGGACACGTAATTTCCTTCATAAATATTCAGCGCGCAATTATATCTTTTACTTCCTCGCTGATATGATTATGAGGTTAAGTACCTCGGGTTCAGATGACTTCGGGGGGCTTAGCCAGCACGTTTTCTTTATCTTTTCCTCATGGAACCGCCGACCAAAATATATGGAATTGACATAATTAAAAAAACAAACTTACGAAGTGTTTAACGGAAAGTTTTTGGAGTTTTTACTGGCTATTTGGTAGAATGGACCTATCGTCAGTTCTCACCTTTAGAATCAATATCTTTAGATACTAAAGAGTAGGTAAGGAGTAAAAGGTGAAAGAAATCCCCTACTCTATTCTCTTCCCTATTACCCTATTCCCTCTTAAAAGGCTGGCAACACACCTGCAGCTCTTCTAATGTTGCGAGTGTCTCCTGAAGTTGCTTTCCATCAGGTGACCCGTTTCACGTTTGCTCTTTTGCCCCCTTATTTAAAAAAAAATACTGGAGTGAGCATGAGCTCCTGTAGTTATCAAAGTAAACACTATGTTTAATGACCTACCGTCTAATGGACGCCTAACAGTATCAAAAATTATTTTTATTTCTTTATTTTCGCAGATATCATTAATTTGTCTATATGTTTTGTCTCGTCTCACAACTTACGCTATAGGGTTTTGCAAACTGGACATACACTCTATTTAACTGTTATAGCCCAATAAATATTGAGCATTGACAATATTTTTCAACGATGGCCCCACTGTTACGACCGCGCTAATGACGCTGAAACGGACAGGAATGACTGTTTTATGCCAATAAACGATTGTTTTACTTTTTATGTGGATAAACTGTAATTTACATAATATTATGTATTTGGTTAATGCCTGTTTTAGCATCGTTAGCTATTCGGTTTTTGTTAATATTAGAATTCACAGTACTAGTAATAAATAATAATATTTATATTGAAAATATGTAGGTGTCTCTTACTCGTATTACTTATTACTTCAATATTAAAATACCACCGATTTTTTTTTAGTAAAATTGGCATAGGTTTTCTTTAAGTCCTAGGACATCATTTTTTTTTCGTTGCCGTTGTGACAAATGTACGGCTCCCGTTCAATAAATGATACTTCGTTAATTTGCTTAAAACATCTAATAACATTTTTATAGAAAAATGTAACGCCTACATAATAATATGTGCTGTCACCAATGCATTACCTTATTAACCTGAAAATTCTATAATTACAATGCACTACCTTGCACGCCTGTCAAAAACATTGCATATTTTATTATCTGCAATCTGCATCCAGAATAATATTTATGTATCCTGATGGATCACCATCCCGGGGGAAACCCAAAGAGGAAGGTAATGAGGAGAGAGAAAGTAATGAGGAAAGACGGAGAATTAATGAGAGGGGGACAATAAGTTGAATAACACAGTTGTACAAATTAATTATAAAATTATTAAGTGGAGATTAGAGGTACACAGCTCTTTCAGCGCTGCTACTTTCACAGTGAACTCTATGTAGGGCAACGATGTCAATACTGGATATGGCATACGCCATCAAAACTGTAGCAATGTTTTTGCATGCAAAATGTGTATCGAGAAAATATTGTCGTCCTTTTTGTCTTACAGTAATAGCATATACTACTTTCTCTTTCACTCATGTTACGCTTTCAATGCTTATTTTACGTAATCAATGCATTAAACACGTACGACTGTCACCGCGTCCTATGGCACACTGCTGTGAGTAAGCTCACTCATTTCGAGGGTGACACATTTTCGCGCTGACGATTGTATGGAATGCTTTTTCTAAAGGTTATAATTCTATGATGTAGGGCACATAATAATAATACACACTCTAAAGTAGTTAGTTTACACTCAGTTTATTTACATCCTTTATAAGCAAACTTTTTTATTTAGCTTTATCACCAGGCTGTACAACAAAGTAGGTTTTAAAAACCGAATAAACTTTGATGCTCCGGCCAGACTGGCAACAATTTAATATAAACCTTAATCAAAATTGTTCAGACGTTTACAATGTAACAATTTCGTGTTAGAAGGTGTTCAACTTTGTGAATCTTTGTGCGAACGGTGGCTTCAGCGGTGCCTCGTTTAGTTACTGGCGAGTGGCGTTAAAATATTATGTCAGATAGGAAAATTTCAAGTCAAGCCCCAAGCGGTCGAATTCGACCGCGATAACAATAGAATAACAATATATTTCCAAGAATCCCCAATCGAGGAATTAACATAATATTGAAAATTTGTTGTATCTTAAAAATAATATAAAATCACATCCGGCCCAAATTTGGTTAAAACATAAGAAAAACGAATAAATATAATACGAAACCATTATTGTCCTAAAATATACTACTTTTAAAACTAAATATTAAATGCAGCATGTAAGTGGTAAGTATCTTGCTTAGCGTGTACTATGGTGATCAGCCAACTTTAAATTAAATCAAGGAGACAAGTATTAAGTTTGACGCAATTTTTTTACTTTTGAACAATTTAGAAAATATACTACAAAAATAACCAAATAATATACTTAACTACTTATCAACAACCTAGTTTTATAACCTAATTTCAGGTCTCTTTGAATTGGCAACTTAATCCGATCAAGCTAATCTTTAATTATTTTTCCAAATTGCAATCTTTTTGACAGAAAATATTCCACTCGAGAGTCAAAATTTCTATTCAAAATTTACATTGTTATGTTTGTCTATTCAAAAGTCTAGCCAGTCAAGTGCTGGCACAATGTAAACACTCCACAGAGCTGCAACAAAGTGATTGTTTCAGTTGCCCGGTAGCGCTCCTTAATTTCCTTCGTACTGTCCAATAAACCTTTACCTCTACCTACCTGTACCCCTACCTCTTTACCTATCCTACCTGCTATGAAAGCTCTTTGTAACTTCAAAGGCTTATGACTTTTTCTTTATGCGCCGAAATTGAGTCTTCATTTTACTTATCAGTGTCTGGATAATGCAGCATGGAACTTTTGTTCTATTCAGTTTTAAATCATTTTGATTTAAACGTAGCCATAGCTCAGTATGAGTGATAACTGATAAGTCCATGTTGCCTGGAATTTCTTGCGGCAGGGCAGAGCGCAGTTTTTTTGCACATACTATTATGTTAATATTGGGCAAAAAAACTGCGCCCTAAGTCCTTTCCGAGTACCTACTCAAAGCATCTTCATACCAAATTTTATCTAAATAAAATTCGAGCACGAAGAAGTAATAGACAGACAGAATACAGATATAATAATTATATTTAGGCTCAGCAGTATTATAAGCAATAAAAATTACCGACAGACTTTTTCACAGTTATATTTATAGACATTGCTATTTAGACAGACTTTTACGAATTGTAGCCTGTCTAAACACTGATTACCGACCACAATATGATTAAGTTCAAAACGGATTCAGTAAATAGGCGCTGTTGATTCAGGCCGCATTTAGGCGTTGATTGGAACGAAACTAAAATAACAACTATTGTATTCCTTAATCTGCTGTTATTTAATCAGCGACGATACAAGACACAGCGCTGTTTTTGTTTATTTAGAAATTGAACTTTATTTCGTAGACAAGAAGATACATTTTTCTTTTGAAGATATAATCTTTTTTTTTTTCATTACGACGGATACCAAAAGACCTGACGGCGTATCGCGCCTTGGAGTAGACGGGCTATTGACCAGTCATCTGTTCCAACACCTTAGCAGCACGAGTCAATCTGTCACGAGATTCACCAACACAGATGTTCAGGCACAATTTTCTGATGTGCAAATTTTTCATAACATTTTTGGAGTTATCTTTAGGAGGTTTTTTCTCCTTTTTATCCTTTTTAATCGCGATTGTTGGTGATGGTACACGCGCCATGATCACAAACTTCTAGTATTATTTTAGATCAAATTAATCTCATTTATTTGTATTGATAACTTCTAGCCTTCTTTGGACTAACACTTACGGCTGCATTCAGAGAAATAAATTTATTATTTCCTATTTTTATTTATTCTAAGTTTTTTATATAAAAACTAGGCTCTAAAGTCTAAAGTATGACGAAGAATACATTGAAATGAAAAAAAAAAAAACAATTTAAAAATTATTTTCTCTGAACTGTTGTTTCTAAGTATATAAAACTTTATGTAAATAATTATTTTTTTGCTTTACTAAATTTTATTCTGTCGGTAAATAAATGAATTACGACCCTATTTGTTCAGTTGGGTAAAAAAAAAACATATGCTGTTATAAGCCGTATAATATATTGCCCCTGCTAAAATAATTTGTCACTATTGTGTTTGGTCAATTTTTCACGCGCGGGGTCACACATGTGTTTGAGTATCCCCTCGTAACCCCCGAACTTATGGGTTGTCTTAATCGTTTACTTATAGTTGATGATCTGACGATATTATGGGCGAAATAAACTAGGAGAAAGTTATAGCAATTCATAATATTATTATAGAAAGATAAAATCTCCAATTCTGCTACTAGCCCACGTCCCCGTAGGTCGTAACGTCTAATGGGGAAATCCAACGGGAACCGTACAATGTACATATTTTTGCAAAAACATAGCCTGTGTACTCGTGCACGTGGTCTGCTTTATTTGTGCCAAATTATATTACAATGATCATGGTCCAGTAGTTTGTAAGATTAGTGCGTTCAAACAAAGAAACTCCTCAGCTTTATATTAGTATATTATATTTCTTCGCTTCATTCTTCGATATATAATTAACCAAGTAATACCTTTGCTTATCTGCTAGGCAATCGCGTTTTTTTTTAAAGACGTATGTGGGTATTTTAAAAATTACCCGCTCCGCGCTCGCTCGCTCACTCGACGTTCCGGCGTGTTCATTCTTTGTTAACGCGAGGCATCGCAAACACGTATACCTAGTAACCATGCCAAAGCGCAGCTGGTTATTATTATTAACACTGCAGTACACGCGCCCCTTTTTTTACACGAGTACTCGCGTGGCCTACCATGGTAGGCCATCTAAAAATCTTAATTGTTTTCATAATTCATATTATTTTATTAAAATGACAACTAAAATAAAAATTTAATAAATTAACTTACTTTTAAAACCGAAAACTTTTAAATAAATTATTAAATTACTGAAAAATCAACAAATTTGTGAATTTCTATGAAAATGTGACAAAAATCGTACTGATGGAATCAAACATGTGTATCCCTTATGTGAAACTAAAATAAGTTACATTAAATTATTATATGAGTCGCTTCATTCGAAGATATAATCTCCCTCCTACCCAGTCTGCACGAAACTATGTTTGCTGCAGTACCCAAAGAAAGAAAGAAAGAAAGAAAGAAAGATTTTTTGCATTACTTCTCTCTAAACATAATGAACACGCCGGAGCGGGTAATTTTTAAAATACCCACATACGTCTTTAAAAAAAACGCGATAAGCAAAGATACTACTTGGTTAATTATATATCTTCGAATGAAACGACTCATATAATAATGATCGAGCTTCACTTGGTAAGTTCGTTTGATCATTTATTATATACTACACTTTTCCTTCAGCTCATATATATTTCATAACAAACAAACTCTTTCAAAGACTTTATTAGCATCCAAGTATAGTATACACATACAAACTCAGCACCTTGCAAAGGCAAGGCTCTTCCTTCAGCTTAAGTGTCTAAGATTTTAAATGCAACAATAATGCTATTTTCTTCGTACCCTTTAATTTTTTTGAAAAATAGTATTCTCATTAAATGTCAATGACATTTTAGTATTGGCTTGCAGGTTTGATATCTTGTAAGTTACAATCTCTAATATATAAAATTCTCGTGTCAAAGTGTTTGTGCGCGAACTCCTCCAAAACGGTCCAACCGATTTTAATAACATTTTGTATGTACATTCGTTAGGCATGAAAATAGGTTTTCATTCTACTTTTTATATTGATACTAGAAATATTTTTTATTGCAAAACAACGTTTGCCGGGTCAGCATTGATATTATATTGTTATAAATGCACTCGATTGAATAGAGAACAGAGCTGCATTACTGTCGCAATAACATAGTAGAATCGGTTTTCGGTGAAACTTAGCACTTAACAAAGCAACAAACGGAGTTTTGCCGGGAATGTTAAAGTGTGCTGTTGTGTTTTTATATTATTTTCCTAAAATTGTGTTAGCTGGGTTTTTAATGTGTAATATTGGTAGAATATTAACCATTAGATATTCGTGTTCATGCACAAGTGTAGGAAAGTGATGTAATATCCATAAACGTGCTATTTTGTGTTCCCTCCAAAACTCCATCGAAAGTTTCAGTAAAGCGTCTACCACTTTACTGAATCGACCGACTTGACTCCTTGACTGTATTGACTTTCACTTAGACTTTAACTAGACTTTAGACCTGACGATACATGAAAACGATGATGAAAAATATAATAGGAGGAATATAGTTTTCCCGCCATATTCCTTACCTTTTTACCTTGTCTGTGGCACAACATACACATCCTTTGTGTCAAGTTGCCAAAAGGGAAGAAGAAAAAAAAAAAAAAGCAACAAACAATATAGGAAATGTATAAAATAAAATGTTTTCCACAGATCGGCATAAGGGCTAGTAATTGAATTTCACGGTAAGGGACGGGCCCTTACAGTCTGTTAATGACATTTTGTGAGCTCTCCTTTAAACTTACCACACTTTTCCTCGTGAAGGTACTTACAGTGAATTCGACAGCACCTTTTTAGGTTTCAGTTAAGCCCACCTCAGATAATAATAATGATCAGTGCCAATTTTTTTGTAAAATAAAAATATATACTTAGTTAGTAGAGATAAACTACGATAACATGGCGCGCCCCTCCAAATGACTGTTTCAATGTGTGTCACATCCTCATGAAAGAGTTAGTATGTAGTAAGCATTCAACCAATCAACCAGTACTCGTAATACTTCACTAATGTTACTTATTACCAAGATTTGTTGGTCAACAGCGTCAACTAATCATAATATTACTAGCCGACCGCGCAAGACAAAGTATAGAATTTAGGAGGGGCACGCCATGTTATCGTAGTTTATCTCTATCAGAAACAAATTATTTTATATTTCAATATTTATTTATTTCTTTGACATGACACAATTCGTGCGTAGCGTGTCCATGGGTTGCAGTGGACACAGTCACATAATATATTATTTTCTTACAAACCGAAGCTTGACGCACGTGCGCCGCGGTGGAATGGAGCCCTTATGTTAGTAACATAGAATATCATTGCCTTATACTATCAACCCATTTTTCTGATAGTACTATACTAATTGTAACATAGATTGCATAATACAACTCAAAAAGTCGATTGTAAATAGGTAGGAAATCCAATTCTGCTCAGTCATTATCTCGGTCCTACAAAAAGTATGACGTGGGGCCTTCCGACCTTAAGATGGATACTTAGGCAGATAACATGTAAGACAGGTAAGGGTAAGGGTAAAAAAAAACCACGAATAGTGTCACCATGTGCTTTAATTTTACAAGCCCTGCTCTTGGAAATATTTACAAAAGATGTGTTGATATTACTACAAAAGTTATGGCAAACAATATGTGTTACTCCTGGAGACCTTTGCAGACATCTATACAATATACATAAAATTGTACATATCAAATGCGAAATGATAATGTAAATACATAATAAATTCGATCAAAATCACTTAATTTTTTTTTATCACGCCGTATTCAAAGGATTTATGTTACCACTGGAGTAGTATTAGATCTATAAGGTGTAAAAATCAACTACAGAATATATTTTCTCTACAGCTTACATATTATAAATACCTATACGACATGTACCCCCCCAGCCCCCCATTACACAACTTTAGCTTTACTCATAAACTACATTGGTAGGTTTAAAGTTTCGTCACTCATCACTGCGTAGATAAAGTTCTGAGTAGTGAGTTATTTATTATCGACGTGCATAACAATCGCAATAATCGAAAAACGCTACTTAAATAATTGGTACCACTTCTTATAGAAAGATGCATGAGCAAGCGATATCGCGATGTAGGAGACACACGGCGCCATCTATTATTATTTTTGGAACTAACTGAATTTGAACAAATTTACGCATTTTCACCCCCTTACAACCCCTTTCTCCGGGTAAAAAGTAGCCTATGTCCTTTCTCAGGCTTTAGACTATCTGTGTACAAAATTTCATTACAATCGGTTCAGTAGTTTAGGCGTGAAAGCGAGACAGACAGACAGACATAGACACTTTCGCATTTATAATATTAGTATAGATAGCTGGAGTGTGCGGTCACGCGACAATTAGTATAGAAAATATATATATTAATATGCCTAGCTATTAAAATATTAATATATATTATAGCTAAGTCTGTGACGGGCTTAAGCATGTTTATGTAAGCAGTAGGTAGTAGGTAAATAATTTATTTTTTACACCTTACTTATATATTGTAAACATTTTTAACGCTTCAATACATAATATACATTCACATTGGGCTGTATTAACACATTCACACTTTAAAAGCAACATGATATGAACCTAGTTGACAAGTTTCATCCCACTAAACTAGTAACAAACTTAACTAAAACAAAATTAACAACTTAAATGAACAGAAGCAGAATTATTGTCCTTGTCACTCAAATCACAAACACAAAGGAGAAAAAGAGACAAACATATAAATGCAGCTACATACTGATTAGTCTGTTGCCTGGCGTAGCAAGAAAAAAAAATTCTACTCAAACACAACTTATACTAAAGTCACGAGTCACGACTCACGCATTTTTACTAGCTCTTTCTGCCTTTTCACATAGCAAAGACAGAATATATAGCTTGCTACTTATAATCCGTTCAAATCACAGACATAAATCAAGATAGATACCGCATGTCGCTCCATTTGTATGAAAACGAGCGTGTCACTTTTTTCCTACCACTGTGACGTGCCGATGATAAGAAACGTGTCCAATGTCCATTATCAAAGCCAACGTTTCTGTTTGAAAATTTACATTTCTACGGCACTTTTAGGCATTTAGGCATTTTTAAAATTCCGATTGAGGTCCAATTCTGATAGTAGACTTTAGTCTGACTTTAGTCAGTAGTTTCGAAAGACGAGCATTGCTCTTCGTTTGGGAACGCGACATGGCACGCAAAGTACATAATATAACATACACATGCGGTATCTATCTTGATCTACGTCTGTGGTTCAAATCTATTTTACCTCTGATGGGAACTTAGCTACGCCACTGCTAGAATGTTATGAAATCTTCAGAAAACTGAACGGTGTTCCGCGTTAATCTCATTGAATCACACTTCGAATCGTTAAGTAGACTATTACACTATCATACGGAACCCTGATTTATAAAATTGTATTTAAAAAATGAGTTATAGACTTTCTACTATAAGGTAAGGATTAAGTGTACAATACAAATATATCCAGTAAACCAGCTTCATACCAAACCAACTGAATTTGGTGCAAACACACATAAGCGTGGTTTAAAATAACTTAAGAGGACAAGAATGCAGCATCTTGTCATTTCATGAGCTTAATTTTAAGGAATTTGCCTAGTTATCTTACTGTATATATTTATATTGTGATCGTATTCAAATATGAAATAATAGTATAAGGGCCGCGACACACCGGAATGGCAGCGGCGCGGCGAGCACTTTCAGTGTCATATGATTTTAAACTTTATCTTCACTATTGTAATACATAGATCGCTTGAGAAATCACCGCCGCCAGCGGCCAAGAACGGCCACGAGAGTCCACGGGCGGCCGTAGACTTCCCAAGCGATACCATGTATTACAATAATGAAAACAAAGTTTAAAATCAAATGACACTGAAAGTGCTCGCCTCGCCGCTGCCATTCCGTTGTAGCGCGGCCCCTTTTTAAAATATTATGATCAAGGCACAAATTTTCAGCCACAAAAGGAACCAAGGTACGGTTGAATGTACAGTCAATGTTCCACTGTAAATAACCCTTTTTGCCTTTTTTAGTACGTCGAATGGTAATTTATATATTATCATACAAAATAATGCAATTAATATTTGGAATTGACGAAAGATATGATATTTTACATTTTATATGATACGAATATACGTATACAGTTTAAGCAAAAAACTCGCCCATTTCTCAAGCTATGTCAAAATTAATGCGATACTGCATTTCAGATGCGAAACATATGTGACTAGAGGAATTACCGATTAGTGATAAGTTGATAACTGTAGACAGAGAAAAAAAATTGGGTAAATATTGTAAGATTTCAGGTAAGAGAAAGAAAATCTTCACACAAAAATAGTAACGCCAATGTAAAGGCCCAAAATAGCCACAAACATGGGGGAAACAGCTGAACGACCATGTTTATCAATAATTTTGAAAATATGGTAATTCTGTTTGCCTTTCCTCTGTATAATCACAACCTTATATCACAATTCAATCTCAACTATCATGCTTTCAAGTCTACCAAGGATTTAGAAAGAGAAACAGATGAAAAGCTACAATTTGATTTCACTCCTACAAGCATACATGTGCAAATTGTATCCTTGTAGTAGTGAAAGCACACAAATGACTGGGTAGCGGGCTCATAACATTATCCATGTAGTAATACAAATTGACGGATTAATAAGAAGCTATTTCTCTGTACGGTAGTGTATATTTTTGCTTTCATAAATCACAAAGGTCTTCGAATTGAGTTAAAAAGCATTATCGCATTAAATTTTGACACATCTAGTAATACCCGACCGAATTAAGAATTCATTGACTTAAAAATATTTTAAACATTTTAATAGCAAATATTCAATATACATAGATCAAGTTTCATAAACTGCTACAAAACTCAAAATTTTAATTAACTATAAGACAAAGTTAATTAGCAGAATAGTAATTCATGCATTCTGCTAATGACTTTTGTCGACTTTCCGAGATTGAAAAAGGGCAATCGAAACATGCGATTAAAATACGTCAAAATATACATTCTTATCGGTCGGATAATGTACCTAATAACTAAAATTTTACATATTTTTGGCATCTTCACGACCTTGTTAGTAACATCTTACTTAGGGGTCAATTTTGACCCATTCCCCATTCTATTAATTCACACAATTTCAGTTATAAACACAATGATAGAAACCTTTTGGGAAACTATATTTTATCTAGAGTTCAATTTACAGTTTTGACATTAAACTTCTTTACAATAATTCTGTCACTAAAATACAGGCTATTATACATTTATGATACGGTCACAAAAATATCGTCCAGAACTTACAGAGCATACGAAATGCACCTTATATTCCTGTTACTTCTAATACACAAACATTATTTGACTCCAGCAAAAGTAAATTACAAGTATTTTTAAATAGGTCTGCATTTAGCTATTTTTTTTGTACTAACATAGTAAAATATATCAATGATTTTAGTATGAAGCGTACGACCCCATACCAATGCAACCGTACATCGTAAATTAAAACAAAAAACAATAGGAATATTGTATACCTATAACAATTAAGACGACAACTAAAATTGTACTAAACATTAAGTACTGTGAAATGTGAAGCAGTGAAAATGTGAATTCCTAACATAGATATCGATTATCGCATATCTTGCATTAAAACGAGAGAGCAAATATGCTTATCTCACTCACACAACCACAAAATTACAAAGTAATGATAGCAGATTGATGTACTTACGACAAAAATTCCCGTTCGACCAAAATGACCGCATCGACTGCAGATGTGGTTTAACTACGTATAATGTACAATATGAGATGTAACCGATTCCACGGGGATGTAAAACGTTTTATGTCTGGTCTAAAAAATTTTGCTGATAACATAGTACATCATAATATTATAGTTGTGTTATCTTCGTCAATGACATATTATACGACTAAATTGTAAACTCCTGAGCATGGAGTTGCAACTGTACAAATAAACACCAGCCGCTACAAAGCCTAGGCACTTAAGGCGAGCGTAGCTTGGCATGTAAAAATATTTAAATATAATACAGTACTCGGACAAAAATGCACATCAATCTTTATAAAAATTACACTTCAGTAGTGCCAACAGAAGTGCTCTCTTAATATTTTCCGATAGGGTTCTTCCCCTCCATGTTACGAATTTTCCATCAGCCATCACCAACCATACCATGAGCTCTTATAGCAGTGTTACTTTAATATTACTTTTGAATTTCGTATAAACAAATATGATCTCTACTTATATAAGCAAAACGACGTATTTTGTTTGTGTCAAATTTGAAAGTAATATTAAAGTAATACTGCTATAAGAGCTCATGGTAGGGGTCAGGTCACAATATGTTTTGACGTAAGTTTAACATTTTCTACTCATCCCTAAAGAGATATTCCAGCGTTATTTTTCTAGACAATCGTAAGAAAAAATAAATTACAATTCAAAAACTTTTAAATCAAAGATCAAAAGGTCAATGTGCATTTCCGACCAAAACTGTATGCACTATAATGAAAGGAACATGTGAGTGTGACGGAGAATTTGATCTTATCACCTAAATGTAAATTCACTCTCTTAACCTACAACATTGAAAATCCTATTACATTAACGACTTGATAGCTGACAACGAACAAACTTACAAAGGTAACAGAGCTCAAACACTTCCAATAATACAGCTTTGACATGACATTAACGCTGCTACAAGGATGTTTTCACGTGTGGATGACATTGTCACGGAGGCTACTCTCAAAATACCACCAGCTTTGACATGACGTTGACACTGCTACAAGGATGCTTTGACAATGTCAAATTGTCACGGAGGCTACTCTAAAAATACCACCAACTTTGACATGACGTTAACATTGCTACAAGGATGCTTTTATGTGTGGGTGACAATGTCAAGGAGGCTACTCTGAAAACACCACCAGCGCGGCGGTAATTCATGATTCGGCTACGTGCGAAATGATGATTAGATGACATCGACAGAAGGGCACAAACTGACAGTTAACTCCCAAGTGACACTCTACAAGATGGCATTAAACATCCTTGTAGGATTGTTTATAAAAAAAACATTTAATTTTAGAAGCGTTTGAGTCTGTGTTTAATTAACTTAAAATTTAACAAAAAGAATTCGGTAAAGATAAAAAGCGAATTAATCCCAATAAAGCCTTAGAGGCGAAAAAGCATACATATAAAATAAAAATAGCCTTAATTAAACAAAAAACGAATTTAGTTGGTATAAGCACTAATCATAGTCACAGAAATAAAATTTGGTATCGCAAAGTATCGCTTACGCTAAAGTACGATCGTGTGGCAGGACAATTCGTTCATTGACCAATCGCTAGCTGCTGTCTCTTTTATTCACAGAATTTCCACGGGTAATTTCAGTGCGAGAGTGAAAGAGACAAGAAGCACTGGGTCAATGGACGAGTTGCCTGCTCTGACCGTAGTATACACGTATAATATACATTTGACTGGATGTCACGAGACAACTACCACAGCGTAAACTCTCACTATTGTTCACAATCAGTTGACGTACCATATCTAGGAGCATATCAATCAATCAATAAATATACAGACGGGAGTCGGAACCTCGTACAAAGTTACTATGTTACTTCCAATACTTCTAAATTCTAAAAAAATTGAAGAAAAACTAAATATTAGCATGTCTTCCATATACAAGTCTCAAAGAACACAATGCTACAATCTGCATAAGCACAAAAATCTAATGGTTCTTGAATGGTACGTCAATGCAATATACACTAATTGCTATCTAAAATACACCTGATAATATGGACACATGATTTAGTAACAAATAATTTCACATACGGACATAATAACCAATACTGTTTGCAAATGTTTGATGACAAAAGATTTAATATCAATAGAAAAAAGGCGTAGTAAAAATTAAATACTAAAATAATCACGATTAACAATGAGTCCGGAAGTTGCAATAATAAGAAATAAGTGTATTATGAATCTATATTATTATTTAGCAGTAGTAGTGAACCGTTCTATTAAAAATAATTATAAACTAGTGGCTGCTGATCATCCTAGCAATGAATTCTTAATCTTAAATAGAAAGAAAGAATTGTGACTATTGCACTCGTATTCCTAAGTACATTAAAATGGTGCTGACTTATTCTATTAAGGTTTTGTGGTTGTATCTATTATTAATGGTAACTTATTGTAGTGGATGGGAACACCCCAAAATGTAAAGTAATTTATTCGATCTATCAAACAAGTGCAAACAGCATAGCGCAGCAATGCAAACAATTTATTTGCTAAGCGAAGCATTATAAAATTCCATATAAAAATTTGTGTAGTACAAAATCTAATCCGTATTTATTAAAACTGTTCGTCATCTTAGCTTATCAAATAAATTGCCCACACTTCCAATTTACGTTACCATAAGTAACTCCATAGTCCACACCATAACTTGACTTGGAGGAAGGTGGATGCGATGAAGAATAAGTGCAGGATGAGGTATCTTAGATTGTCTTGTCTGACTTTGCGGGGTATGTTTGAAGTGTTGTCCTTAGTAGGGAACTGGCCTGTTCGGTAAAACTCTTCTAGCATTTTCTCCTTCTCGATAAATCTGTCGTATAACCACTGCGTCATCCCTTCTAGGTCCAGAGGAATCTGAAACATTGTGTTTATAGCATGATAAAATATAGGTTATTAAAATATGTACTGCCAATTATAAAAAACATTACGCCCTCAAATTAGGATTAAACTCGTTTGATGTCAATAGGCTACTTGACCTATATCCAATTTCATTGAACAAATTCATATTTCTAGTAGAACTTGGCCTAGGAAACCGTATTTCAACCTTATCATCAAATAAAAGCTTATCTATACTTATAAAATTACATGTCCTGACTGACTGACTGATTCATCATCGCTGAGCAAAAACTGTTAAAGTTACAGCCACGAAATTTGGTGAGTAGGGTGGTTTTATTAAGTAGACACCCACTAAGGAAGAAATTTTGAAAATTTTACCCCGAAGGGGGTGAAATAGGGGTTGAAAGTTTGAATGAAAGTCCGTCATTTCTTGAGTTAGAAACATGAAACTTTATTTTTGGGTTACTGATTAAAAATAAATGGATACGTATTTAAGTGTTTTTGGAAATTATACCCCCAAGGGGGTGTAATTGGGGTTGAAAATTTAAATGAAAGTCCGTTTTTTCTTGAGTCAGAAACATGAAATTTTACGTTTGGACTGCTGATTAAAAATGAATGGATAGATATTTAAGCGTTTTTGGAAATTCTACCCCCAAGGGGGTGAAATTGGGGTTGACTGTTTGAATTAAAGTCCGTAATTTTTTTGAATTAAGAACATGAAAGTTTATTGACATTTGCTTAAATAGGGTCCCGTTTTTACCCTTTTGTATAAGGTAAGGAACCACAATAAGAGGAAAACTATCCATCTTTGTTATTATACTATGTTAACGCGGACGAAGTCGCGGGCAACAGCTAGTGATTGATAAATAAAGTCGATTTGAAAATATGATTTTATGAAACCATGAATTGTACTGACGAAAACGCTTTTGCAGTACTTCCGATTTGGATGTGACGTCATCCTCTTAGTAATTTAATATCTTTTGTTTATCGCGCTCGTTAAATGTAAGTTTATCTGTACATAAATAATAAAAATAAGCCTAGAAAGATTTGTAAAATATATTTTATTGAATAAATCACTTAAAACATTTGTTTTATATATTATCTCCATTTATTGTAGACGGGAAATGAAATGGCCAAAACTTTTCTCCAAAAGTTTTCAACATTACAAATGATTTCTAAAGTTTAATTCTTTTATAATTCTTTTATAAATTCTTTTATAATTTTTGGGCACTTTTAGACTCGTACATTTAGCACATAAAAAAATGTTCAAAAAAGAGAGTTTAGAATACAAAGCGCGTCACACTATGGCGGACAGTGTTTTCAGCGCCGTTTATGATTACGTTTACGTTTATGAGCGCGTATTTTTCAATAAACATTTTTATGGGTTTCTACTGTGTAAAATATAAAAATATTAGTTTATTTTGTGAAAATGAATAATTAAGAAGCGATTAGCATGAAGAAAAAAAGTAGGTCAAGTAGCCTATTGTGCTGCAAGTATATTATTTATTAATTATTGAAACAGCTGCATAGACAACATTCAACATTATTAGTAAATATTTCGAGGGCGTTGGTAATTTGAGTATTTTTAAAAATACATGGATAGTAAATAATAATGAGTTTATTTGAATCAACAAGAAAGATATAGAACATAATTCAAAACTTATACTATTAATCTCCAGTATGATTTACAATATAATTACCACTTGGCTGCCAGCCTCCTGTAATTCTAGAGGTACTCAAAGAAGTTAGGAAGAATACACAAGTAGAATTACTCACCTCACTGATAGGGAAGATCCTATAATGTATGTGTGTGGTGCACGCAGGTCGTATGCCGCATACAATATCCTGCAGGTGTATGGGTATGCGGTCGGGGTAGGCGATGGTAACGTCTAACACCCATTCGATATTGTCGTTCACGTTGTTGATCCTGTCGTTCTGGTTAACGTCATCTGTAATAAGAAGCTGTATATAGCTGCTGCTGTAGATAATATAATAGCAATATATTCTATATAATAGCAATAGCATTAATCTTATAAGACTGTCATTTACTGTAAAATAGCCAAATATCCCTGATGACGCGAGGGTCTTGGCTATCTCAATAGACAGAACTCAAATGGTCGTTGTTTAGGTTAGCTGCTAAATAAAATAACATGTTTGTCGTATGTGTGATGGAAAACTCCTTAACACCTCAATTAGGCAACAAAATTAAACTTTCCTTAGAATCAGAAACTTTAGTTTTATTTTTGGCATTTTTGTTTATTTTCAATTATGTAATTTATTGTAAGTTATTTTATTATTATTTTAATTTATTTGAATTAGATAAGGAGTTAATTTTATACCTTTCTTACTCTTGGACGTGCTAGGTGTTTCCTCTGCTCTCTTCCCAACTTCGTCCATGATGACTTTCAACGCTCCAGCTCGTGGCAAAGAAACATATTCCAGTTTTGGAAGATTATTCTTTTCAGCAAACCTAGGGAAATAAACATATTTAAAGTGATTTCAGTTTTGTTTTCTATTAACCTCGTGTTCTAAGATCGGGAGATGTTTTTAACTTGGTTTTAAGTAAATAAGTCAATATTTATCACTAAAATCTGGTACTAAATTAGGAATTATTTCAGCATTAAGGATCACAAAACCTAAAACTAGTTTATGCAGTCTCTTTTTAGGGTTCCGTACCCAAAGGGTAAAAACGGGACCCTTTTACTGAGACTTCGTCTGTCTGTCCGTCTGTCTCCAGGCTGTAACTCAAGAACGGTAAGTTATAGCTAGAGAGTTTAAATTTTCGCAGATTATGTATTTCAGTTACCGCTATAACAACAAATACTAATAATCGGCCAAGTGCGAGTCGGACTCGCTCACGAAGGGTTCCGTACCACTATAGAGCAAAAATAGGCTCCCATATAAAAAATTCTATTTTTTGTATGGGAGCCCCCCTTGATTATTGAATTTATTTAAATTTAATTATTAATTATTAAAGTACAAATAAAATTAAGTATTTTGTGAACATTTCAGTTGCCTGTGTGTTGCCGTTATTGATTAAGAGCAAAAAGTTGCAAAAAATCACATTTGTTGTAAGGGAGCCCCCCTTAAATATTTAATTTATTTTGATTTTAGTATTTGTTGTTATAGCGGCAACAGATATACATAATCTGTGAAAATTTCAGAAGTCTAGCTATAGCGGTCCTTGAGTCACAGCCTGGTGACAGACGGACAGACGGACAGACATCGAAGTCTCAGTAAAAGGGTCCCGTTTTTACCCTTTGGGTACGGAACCCTAAAAACAAAATAAATTAAATATATAAGGGAGGCTCCCATACAACAAACGTGATTTTTCAAACATTTTTTGCTCGGTATCAATGATGACAACAGGTAGGCACTTGAAATTTTCACAAAAGCCTTAATTTTATATGTACTTTAATAATCTATACTAATATTATAAATGCGAAAGTATCTCTGTCTGTCTGTCTGTCTCGCTTTCATGCCAAAACTACTGAACCGATTGTAATGAAATTTTTTACACAGATAGTCTAAAGCCTGAGAAAGGACATAGGCTACTTTTTAACTAGAAAAAGGGGTTGTAAGGGGGTGAAAATGCGTAAATTTGTTCAAATTAAGTTAGTTCCAAAAATTTATAACAGATGTCGCTTAGAGTCGCCTACATCTCGCTATCGCTTGCTCAAAAGTCTTTCTATAAGAGGTGGCACCATATAGCATAAAATTCTTCGATTCTTTCGATTGTATATGTACACGTTATTAAATAACTCACTACTCAGTACTTTATATTATATGCAGTGATGTAACCTTAAACCTACCAATGATAAATAGTTTATGGGTAAGATGTCTAAATAAGCTTTAAATTTGTTATAAATAAAGTTTACTTAATTTAAAAAATGAAATATTATGTGCACACTGCACAGCTGTTTTTGGATGTTTTGAATTAAGGGGTATAATTATTCTGTCTACTCTGGTACCAGGGTTTTAAAAAGCTTTTAAATTTGACAGTAATTTTGTTGACTCCGCGCGCTATAAACTGAAGTCCACGCGGACGAAGTCCCGGGCAACAGCTAGTTGATAATAATATTTAAATAAAATAAAAATTTAAGGGGGGGCTCCCATACAAAAAAACACTATTTTTGGCCTATTTTTGCTCTATAACGGTACGGACTACGGAACCCTTCGTGCGCGAGTCCGACTCGCACTCGATCTATTATTTTTAAGTCTTGGACTTACAGAATACGGAAGTTTGGGAGTCACATAATATACAAGGCATCATAATACATGTAGATGATCTTTTTTTCTTGTGAAGAAAGCCATACTTGCGTATGCGCTTACTGCTTCCACATCATCATCGTTACTGCTTATTCTAGTGTAGTCTTCTCGATTTCAACAACCTCGAAAACATTATGCCCTACAACTCCTGTATCTATAGTTACCTGTGGCTGATCTCTTTCCTCTTGTGCAAGAAGCCTCCCTCAGGGAACAGCACCATGAACTGCCTCCCCAGTGGCACGTAGTACTTGTGTATGTGTTCCCTCAGTTCCTGCAGCGATTGCTCCCTCTTGGCCTTGCCCTGGAAGAGAAGAAAGAAGATTATTTAATTTGTTATTATTCTTATAACAATCGATCGTAAGATTTACGGCGTCTGTCCCGTTTTCAATCAATAGGGAATATTACGCAAAGTTTAGAGCAGAGGGCCCTACTAGCACATGCTGTAAATATAATATACTCTATGGACGCTTCACACCACGTCAGTCTGGCCCCGTGCTAAGTACCTGAAGGACTTGTGTTACGGGTACCAGACAATAATTATATTATATAATATATTTAAGATTTTTATTATATTCAGATACACATATTTAATACACACCCATGACCCAGGAACTTCGAAAAATTTTTGTTTCGTCGGCGGGATTCGAACGCGAAACGCTTGAGCTACCAACAGCCCACCAACTGAGCCTCAGAGGTCTTCGAAATTATCCGACCAAATTCTTAATTCCGACATGTTTTTTTTTATTAGATAAGGGGGCAAACGAGCAAACGGGTCACCTGATGGTAGGCAACTACCGTCGCCCATGGACACTCGCAACATCAGAAGAGCTGCAGGTGCGTGGCCGGCCTTTTAAGAGAGAATACGCTTTTTTCTTGAAGGTTTGCAGGTCGTATAGGTCCGGAAATACTGCTGGTGACAGTTCGTTCCAGAGTTTTACAGTGCGCGGCAGAAAGTTACGCGAAAAAGCCACTGTGGAAGACTGCCACTCATCAAGGTGATGAGGATGGTATGTTTTTCGCGTGGGACGATGGCGAAAAGTTGCAGGTGGTATGATTCCGAACAATTCCTTAGAGCACTCCCCGTGATACAACCGATAGAGGATGCAGAGTGAAGCTACATCTCGGCGTAATTCCAAGGGGTCCAAGCTGTTTGAAACACTATGGCAGTCAACAACTCGAGCGGCCCTTCGTTGGATACGATCCAGAGGGAGCAGTTGGTATTTTGGCGCCCCTGCCCAGAGATGAGAACAATATTCCATATGAGGCCGAACCTGCGCCTTGTAGAGTTGTAGAGTTGTACAAGTTGCACACGTCATTTCAAAATATTATAAGAAACGTTACCAAACGTTTGTTTAATGTCTTTGCTGGTGCTGCCGTCAAGCATGAAAACATTGCATTATTTGGCGACCTCTGTGGCTCAGTGGTAAGCGCGTTGGTGCTCAAGCCGGGGGTCGCGGGTTCGAATCCCGCCGACGGAACAAAAAGTTTTCAAAGTTCCTGGGTCTGGATGTGTATTAAATATGTGTATGATATAATAAAAATCTTAAATATATGTATAGTATAAAAGTATTAAATATATTTCCGTTGTCTGGTACCTGTAACACAAGTCCTTTAGGTACTTAGCACGGGGCCAGACTGACGTGGTGTGAAGCGTCCATAGATATTATTATTGCAATAATATACTATCCTATATTTTATTGTCGAAGCATGCCTTTTCTTTGAGCAATACAACAAAAGGACATAGAAATGGAAAATAACGTTATATTTACGTTTAACTTTATCCCAGACTGGCGAGGGTAGCTAGTAAAAAAATACTACCGGGAAACTGATGTCAGATTTATTCTTTAGTATAAAGTGAAGGCTTTAAACATAGTCAACACTCAGTAGTTTAGCTTTTTATTAAAAGTATAGTAATCCTTCCGGCCCCATAAGAGCACCGGTGATCGCGACAACAATAGAATACAATAGCATTTCCAAGAACTAAACTAAACTAAAAGAACTAAACAATTACAATTTATAACCTAGCATGTCTTGACATTCAATAAAAGCGAGTTACACACATCACTATGCAAACAATTTACAAGTTCAAACACTTGTTACCAAATTGATGATTTCTTTAGCGAAATAAAAACGTTCCCGTCTGTTTGTTCGCCACGCCACGCCCCAACACGC
Organism: Polyommatus icarus; assembly: GCA_937595015.1. Lineage (NCBI taxonomy): Eukaryota > Metazoa > Arthropoda > Insecta > Lepidoptera > Lycaenidae > Polyommatus > Polyommatus icarus. The sequence goes on from OW569335.1 coordinate 17,036,115, forward strand.
AACACATTACACACGTCACGTTATGTCAACAGTCAACACACGTCATCACACGCTGACACGTCACAACATTTGGCAATTATAATCTATGGTCCAAATTCCAACCCACGAAAGGAGTAAAAAAATCACACGCATTTAACATGTTTTTTTTAACAAATTATAAAATTAATATAAAACCATAACCTTCCAAAGGCTTCGTTTAAGCTTTCTTTATTACAAATAATATGAGTCACCTATAATGGCCTTTTCGCTCATATCCTTTTTATCCTATGTTTTAAGATTATGTATATATCTTATATATAAAATTCTCGTGTCACAATGTTAGTCCATGAACTCCTCCGAAACGGCTTTACAGATTTTTACCAAATTTTATATGCATATTCAGTAGGTCTGAGAATCGGCTACTCGGTACTTTATATATTGATAAGTGCATTTGTTGAATAAATAATAGTAAATTATTAGAACCTGAGACTGGCGGCGGCCATTGTTTGTGATCGACGTTGCCATGGCGACATATTTATTTAGTCACTTCAATAAAATAATATGAGCGAAATACTTTATAATATTATGGTAAAGCAATGTTTGCTGGGACAGCTAGTTTTTATATAATAAGTAAATAATAATATTCTTCGTCTATTTCAGGTACACCATAAACGTAATTACAACGCAGTCAGAAAATCAGAATGAAGTCTATGGCTAAGGTGTATCGGCCTAGATGAAGACGTCTAGATTCCTAAATCGCTTACGAACGTAACCTATCCAAAATAATTTATGTGTTATACATAAACATTCAGGTGCTGTACATAAATTCCGTTACCACAGAATACATAATTAGTACCTTCCATTTTACGAATAATAAAAAAAACTTCCATTACATAAATTACAAAAAAATAAAGCTTACATAAAATGAATAATCGGCCAAGTGCGAGTCGGACTCGCGCACAAAGGGTTCCGTACCGATAAAGAGCAAAAACAGGCAAAAAATCGTGTTTTTTGTATGGTTATATGTACGTGTTTCGTGTATTTTGTATACTTCAATTTTTTATTTTATTTTAATATTATTATTAATTATTAAAGAACACATACAATCAAGGATTTTATGAAAATATCAAGTGTCTAATAGTTACCATTATTGAAATCGATCAAAAAAGGCCAAAAATATCACTTTTGTTGTATAGGAGCCCCCCTTAATTATTAATTTTATTTTGTTTTTAGTATGTGTTGTTATAGCGGCAACAGAAATACACAATCTGTGAAAATTTCAGAAGTCTAGCTATAGCCGTTTTGAGATACAGCCTGGAGACAGACAGACGGACAGACATCGAAGTCTCAGTAATAGGGTCCCGTTTTTACCCTTTGGGTACGGAACCCTAAAAATCAATAACAACTGAACACACCCGGTCTAGATGAGCAATTTAATTTGTGCTCTCACCAGTCAGGTTGGCCGAGTGGTCTAAGGCGCCAGATTTAAGCTCTGGTTCCCGAGAGGGAGCGTGGGTTCGAACCCCACACCTGACATACCTTTTCTTACTTTTCAAAATATTAACTTTTTAAAATTGTTTTTGATGAAATAAAGGCTTTTTTGGATTTGTTTGGTCTACGGTGAAATTTCGGCGCTAGAATATATGTAGCACCTCTACTGTATCACCTGACAAACATTTATCAATGTTTATTCACTTTTTAAAATGTTTATTGATGAAATAAATAATAATATTAAGTTTGTGGATGAGATCGTATGGTGTTGTGTTAGCGTTACAAACAATGTAGCGTGTCTGTTGTATCGATGTAAATAATTATAATGTTATCATGATTATTATGAAACAAATTAAGATGTATTTGAACAAGTGTTTAATAGCTTCTTATAAAATCTATAGTTCATTGTATGGGGAAAATAAGAATGTTTACATTTCGAATCAATCCTCACTCATCTCATATCTCAGGGCCTTTCAGAATCGCCTAAAAACTGACAAAATATAACACAATACATATTATGCTATATTATGCTATTTGACATAATATACCTAAGCTATATTAAGGTTCAGAATATAGGATAATGTTCTGAAGTTTTGTTTCTGTTTACTTCATAATCAGCGCCAGAAAAAAAACCAAGCTATTCGTCAGTACCTCATAATTTTTAAACAACAATTATTATACTTATTATTATTTTATGTTTTATATAAGGTATATTTTATACTAGCATTTTCGCGTAAAACAATAAAAAACCAGCAACTCACCATAACGACGTTTACGAGTTACGACTTAAGTGCGTTCTGTTATATACTTCCTCCATTTCTAAAAAAGTGTGTCTTATATTGTTGGCATAAAGGTGCTGTTAAGGGTAAAATATTTCTAAACAGAGTGTAACTATAATAAAAATGTTAGTACCGGAATATTGCCCACCGACTTTGTTTACGTAGCCTTAGTACTACCGACAAAAATTGCCGCTCCACCAGGCTACTACGGTCTACGATGATAAAAATTATAATCGAATGCAATTTGGCTCAGTGCCCTGTAACTGGATATAAGGTATTCATCAAGAATACTTTTGGCCTAGCATAATTTATAACTGAATTCCAATAGGGAAGAGTTTTTATGTTTGGCTGTGCTAATATTTTATACCTGCACTATGTAAAAAGTTATTATAGTTTATTAGTAACAATATTCATCCAAAGCAAAATTCGAATGCAGGACTTCCGAGTCAAGAACCACGTTCTAAAGTTTAAACCAATTAACCATCAACCAGGCATTAGAACCAGGCATTAGGCCATTCTGTAACTAAATAAAAAAAACAAGGTGTACAAAAAATCCTCGCTTTTCGACGTGGAAAAAAACAAAACAAAGTGTATTTATTTTCTCGGAGTTTTCTAACGATGGCACTTTTTCAACTTTGTACACGATTCCTTACTCCTAATAACATTAAAGAAACTTACTGAATTGGAGGAAAGTTCAAACGAATAGTGGGTCTCCGGTGGGGGAGGGGGGCATCTACCCCTCTGTATAAGGGGGACAAAGCCACTTGTTTTATTCAGTTAATAAGATGGCTAGTTCAGTCGAGTGATGCTTTTGTTCGATATTTTATTTATTCTAACTTTAAAGTGCCTATTAATAATAGTCTAAAATCTACATTATAATATACAATATACATAGACTATAGAGTGGCTACTGGCTAGCATAAGCAATAATTATTGATAGCTATAACGTATTAATACGTTATTCGGTATTCGTAAAGGTAAGTGATGTACCGATTTCATACAGTTTTCATTACATCCAGGTGTTTGGACACAAGAGTCCGTATACGAAATTTGCCGATTTCGCTGATTTTACAGACGTAATTTAACAGTTAAAATACAGTATTTCTATAAGTTTTAATGCACAACATGTAAGATCATTTCTATTATAACCTAATGTTGGAGCTAGATTTTTTATTTTTTTAAATATTTTTATATAATCCAACTCAATCCCGCGACAGTTTTGTGATTTTTGCTGTAAAAGGTTTAGAATATCACTTTTTTATGGATTGTATTGACGTCTTAACGGTATGAAAAAAATACAATGTACTATTGAGAAAGTCGTCTATAAAATGTTGGAATTACTTTTTACCACTTTAATAATAGTTGAGTTAAAAAAAATATGTAACTCGGCAAAATTTTAGAGAAAATGGGCAAAGAATTGCTGTTAATTTCGGCAACTTGGAGCTGTAATTCATAAAAAGAAAACGACAGAAATAATCTATAGATAAAAATCTATCCAATTCGAGAAAAAAGAACAAAATAAATAAAACAAATTGTGCCAAAAAAAACACGATTCAAAACAACCTAAATCTCACATTGTATTACTCGCCGCAAGTTCGAGTCGGCTTTCCGCCCTTAAATATATTTTAAATCTAATAATTAATATATATTTTTTTAAGTCTAAGAAGGGGCTAAAACCTAATAATATTTCTGTAGCGAATCTTTGCAATTTCGGCAAAATCGACAAAATTTCGTATACTCTTAAGTTAACGTAAAATTACTTATCAGTCTTAGCTAGGCTGGTCTGTAATTTTGATGAAGTACCTATAGTCTATACTGTATACAGGTATTTCATGTATAAAAAAAATTGCGTCCACGAGGTAAGACATATTAGGTTATCGGTATGTAATAAAATGTCGGCCGTCCAGTCGTCCGGCCGAGTCGGAAACGTAGTCCGCTAACGAGCCGACACAACTTTCATCTCGTTACCGCTAAACGTAGGATAAGAGAAAAAAACTTCGTGTATACACCGCCTGGGAATATAACTGGGCCCGTTGGAATATTTGGCATCTTTTCTTATATATAAAAATGGATTTTCAAATGTGTTAGTCGCGCTAAAACTCGAAAACGGCTGAACGGATTGGGCTCATTTTAGTCTTAAAATATTCGTAGGAGTCCAGGGAAGGTTTTAAAGTGACCTGTGACACGAAGTTCACCGGGACAGCTATTATCTCATATATAAAAATGAATTTTCAAATGCGTTAGTCGCGCTAAAACTCGAAAACGGCTGAACGGATTGGGCTGATTTTAGTCTTAAAATATTCGTAGAAGTCCAGGGAAGGTTTCAAAGTGACCTGTGACACGAAGTTCACCGGGACAGCTATTATCTTATATATAAAAATGAATTTTCAAATGTGTTAGTCGCGCTAAAACTCGAAAACGGCTGAACCGATTGGGCTGATTTTAGTCTTAAAATATTCGTAGAAGTCCAGGGAAAGTTTTAAAGTGACCTGTGACACGAAGTTCACCGGCACAGCTAGTTTATTATAAAATTAAAATGATGACTGACAAATAAAACCAAAATGGTCAAATAGCATTACGAGTAGATCATCACAATGTAATCTACTGTGTACAATCTATTTAATAAGAAAATTTAAAAAATGATTTACCTTTCAAGGTAAGCGTCTAACTTCAGAAGCAAGATTATTTCCCGTGAATCAAATAATACAAATAGCTTCAACGGTAAGAATATTGTAGAAGTAACAGACTGACAGGACATTTAAAATACAACATTACATATCCGATTGAAGAGCCTTGACACGATGTAAATAAGGTTCATATTATTTAGCAATGTTTGTTGGTTTCATTTTAAATACAAACAAAGTTAATCAACAACATGCTGTGTAACTATAACTGATAGTGACGTACTTTGTGTGTGAACTATGCAAACAGACATAACTCACGTAAAACAAATAAGTTATATTTTACACCAAGTTCAATTTTGTTCTATTTGTACCTTCTTAATAATAAAACAATTCCACAATAACCCATTAAAAATAAAATCTGGCACTTAGAAAAAAGAAACTTAACAAATAATAATTATTTATTTAATTATAATATAACATGGCTATAATTTTGTGTGCGAAAAAGGGACCAGTATCAAAACAGTTGATGTATTAGAGTTGCATTTCCATAGTATCGTATTTCGATGATGTATTTATTTAGCAGAGAACTACCCTATTTTTCTGCCTCCACATGTACGTGTGGTTTTTGCGGAACCAGCCTAATTACCTGCTCATCTCACTGTCTGAGCAAACTTCTAACGGCCGCAGACGCTTTTTAATATTATCTCCGTATCTACTAATTATTGGGATAAAGAGAGAAAATAAAACTTGAAAGAAATGCCTAACGGCCGCACTCTGACACATTTAACTATTAAGGCTCCATTCCACCGCTGCGCACGCTGTGCACGTCCACGCGTGTGCGCGGCCTGGGTTTATTTCTTTGACTTGACACGATTCGTGCGTAGCGTGTCCGTGGGTTGCAGTGGACACAGTCACATATATTTTCTTACAAAGCGAAGCTTGACGCACGTGCGTTGCCTCTCCGTGCGCCGCGGTGGAATGGAGCCCTTACTTAATTAAAGTCATAGCTATGTCTCTAATTTATTACTATAAACATTGCCTACAATTTAGATGCGGCGAAAATCTGTCGCGTGTCAACTTTAAACATCGTCCTACCTCCTCTCCCGGGACTAAAAATATCTCCATATGTTATTTTATTAAAATCAGTGAAGCGGTTCAAGAATAAAGATTTAACATACAGACAGACAACAGACAGAAAGTCAGACGAACTGTCATCGAGACATAAAGGTCAAACTTTTGCAACTAAATTTGCAAACAACATAATAGTAATAAATATTAATGAATTCTAATTACCGCTAGTTAATAATATGTAACGTTTAGCAGGCATTGTATGTTAATGAGGAGCGCGCCACACGTCCGTCCCGCTCGAACGCTGATATGGAAATGAGCTTTGCGCATGTGTGATGTGTGCGCGGCGCGTGCGCAGGATTAATACGTATGGGAATAAAGATAAAAGAGGGTATTTAAAGTTTAAACTTTGACGTGAAACCTCGTTACTCCTTTAACTTCTTCGTTATGCTGTGCACTCTTTTAGGATGGGTAAAAAATGTTTATCTCGCGTCAGCAGTCAGGTCTCGTGACCTGATCGATAATTCGTGAGACGGAGGAAGAGTAGATCACCGGCGCTGGAGAAGAAGTGATAAAGCAAGAATACAGAAAATTTCGTTTTCACTTCTGCCGGCACTCCAATTGCTTATTTTGCCAATAAATGCAGAAACCACACACACCACCACAAGTTCACGTTGAACTTGTGGTTATTATAATATTGATTTTACTTCATATTACTTTCATTTTTACACGAGTTTCTAAGTATAAAAATAGGATTTAATCCACGAGGCGAATCATAAAGTTAATACATTTCAAAAGTATGAAATTCTGTGTCGACTCTCTTTTGAATCGAACATTTGATACGTAGCTTTATCGATTAAATAATGCCTCCCACACTCTGGCTTCGGTAATTACAGGGATTTTATAATGCCCAAGTGTGTGAGAAGAACACTGTATTCCGTAACCCAGTAGGCTGATTTGGGTTTTTTGTTTAATTTAGTAGTTTTACCAATTTTACAGTAACAAAACAAAGCTATAATACTTAAGGGTGTGTATGAGTATTGAGTGTATAGAGTTCACTGTGAAAGTATCTATCCATTGTCCAATCATCTCACCAATCTGTCTCAACTACTTTAGTATGTAGTTTTACCAATTTTCCAACCGTCCATTATATTCCACGTATATCTGACCAATTACACTATCTCACCATCTTATCACGTAATTACATAGCTCTTGCGGTAATGCGCTGTTACCAGATATTGCTTCTGTAATTGTCATTTGAACAACGGTTAAATGATAGCTATAAAGAACATAGCAAGTACTAGTAACTAGATGACCGCTGAAATTAGTTTATCGCGCGGGAACCGTACATTTTTTCGGGATGAAAAGTATCCTATGTCCTTTCCCAGGACTCAAAGTTTCAGGAAAATCGGATCAGCGGTGCGGGCGTGATGATATTACCGTGGGAGAGCCATGCTTTGGCACAAAAAGGCCGGCTCGACTGGAGAAATACCACGGGCTCACAGAAAACCGGCATAAAACAGCGCTTGCGTGTGAGTGAGTTTACCGGAGGCCCAATCCCCTCCTCTATTACCCTATTCCCTCTTAAAAGGCCGGCAACGCACCTGCAGCTCTTCTGATGTTGCGAGTGTCCGACGGGCGTTGCTTTCCATCAGGTGACCCGTTTGATCATTTGCCCCCTTATTTTATAAAAAAAGACTAACAGACACACTGTCACAATTGAGGGACATTGTACGACTTTTATGGGCTAATGGAATTTCGGCGTAACGGCAGCCGGTAGGCGCCATCTAGTACTTGCAGAACCCGGAAAATGAATCAGAAAAATGTATGTTAGCTACGCTATTGCAGACGTCAATTCTAATAACACTCCCCTTTCTGATTTAGAAGTTAAAAGGCTTTACATGAGGTTCTATTATGAAAATCTTTCGTCGCGGCAAAAATGTGTGAAGTTGAAAATAGTTTTAAAACTCCAAAATGAATTCAATTTGAATGGAGTTAAGTGAAAAGTTTATAGCTGAAGGTAATTCCTTTAAAGTCCAATTTTAAATAGTTCCAAACTATTTAAAGTTTGACTTTAAAGTTCCGCCATTTCACTGTCTCGTGCCTTTGTTGTCTGGCCCTTTTAGTTAATTGACGAAGGGCCTTTGGTCTTGCTAATAGTTTACTTTATCATTACAAACTTTATTAAGTATTGCATTTTTAGAAGGAAGTATTTTCGAAGCTTAACGCTTCAAAAATACACATAATTAAGGGAGAAGACCTAATGGCAGACACTTTAAGGAAACATGCAACATTTGAATGTTATAAAATATATATTTATGAAAATAAAGGATTGATAACTTCTTCCATGTCTTCAGTAACTCTTACAAAATAAAACTATTATAATTATTCTCTGACAAATCAATTAAAAATATATTATTGGTCTTTTTGTAAAATTAGTCATAAGTACTAATAGATGACATCACAAAAAACGAACATCACTAATAGTAGACACCAATATGAACCAATAGTTGACATAGAACATTTCATTACATTTTACATATTTTTTCCTATTAAATTAGGTCTTTATAATTGCCGTTTTTCAAAAGATTTCATTTACTTCATCATAGTCACTACATACATCAGAAATATTATCCACCTTGTCTCCAGATTCTATTCATTCTTCTTCCATGCTGAAACTATCTTTCCTTTTATTTTTCATATTTTTGAAGTGAAAACTTCTTTAGCGGCGTTGAGCACTTTTGTGGGATGGGTAAAAACTGTGAAACTCGCGTCAGATTCTCGTGCTGATCGAAAAACCTTGGAAAAACCGTAAGACGGTTGGAGAGTAGTGTTTTGTGTCGAACTCGAACTCGAATTCGAACTCAAACTCGAATTGATTGTAAGGGTTTCGATTAATTAAAAAAAAAAAAGATTTTTTAAAAATCGATTCTCATAAAAAATGGGTTAAAAACTTGATTATTAACGTTGTGCACGTTAATAATCAAGTTTTCACTTCTGCCGGCACTCCCGGAGTGCGACCTGTCTTTTTTTCCTAGCAAATTTATTTTCAGTCTTTAGTCTCCATGCTTCTTTTGCCTCTTCTTTTTTCTTCTTTCTTTTCTCAGCTCTCCTTTTTCTTTTTTTACTGCTAAAAAACTAAAGCAATCGATTTTTAGATCAGTACAAGGTCTAATATTAGACACGTCCATTTTTAGGTGCAGTAGTTCAGCTAAGTTCTTAGATTGTTAATAGAATTATATTTTCAGAGAATAGTGATGATTTTTGCAGTAGAATAAAGTACAAAATAACTTTAGTACGAGTATGTATTGCAAAACTCAAAGATGAGACCCATGTCATCTATTAGGCTTTTTTTACATTTTCAAGAACTAATAGTAGACACCCTTTATATATTGTTAGGGAAAATGGACAAAAAATCTTAAATAAACATTAATTAGTGTATACAACAGGACCATTAATCCAATGAAATCAATAGAAATTACAAAAAATCAAAAAATGTATTCAAAACTTACGTGCAAAATTTCGACTTCCTTAACCTATTTGCTAAGAAATTGCAGAGCGCGTGTTGACGCGGTCATATTATTTACGAAAACTGATCCCATTTTAAAATTTTGTTGCCGAAGGCGTCTCTAATATATTTTTTCAATTCAACAGATAGCTTGAGAAGCTTATAAAATTTACAGTGGTGAGAAATAATTAGAGTAATTCTTATTTTTATGGTATTTTTGTCATAAGTGTCATCTATTAGTTCAGTGTCTAGCATTAGGTCTCTTCCCTTAGTAAACTTTCTTCTTCATCTCTCAGATCGCTGAACTAATTTAAGCATGATGGGTGTGGACATACTTTTAGTCTAAGATGTAAAATATTTCACAGGGATAAAAGTACAGTTACCGCAAAACATACAGTTTTACATCTATCCAAATCTTCCTTGCTTCTGGCACAGTAAAATTTCAATTAGACGACGAGAAATAACCATGAACCAAATCCTCAAAGTTTAAAGTAACGCAATACACCAGTCGATTAGGTGATTAATAAAAAAAAACAATTACAAAGATACAGGGGGCGGGAGATAAATAAAGATAATCCGGGTGAGTTATCTCGACGGTTAATTTCCAGAAGTTTCAACGAAAACGGACGAAACGGATATTTGAGGAAAAGCCAGTCCGAAAACGATACTCGTCGTGGAAATGGCCAAAACAAGATAATCTTTACATTTTTGCTGTGTTTGGGCGAATTTGGCCAATTCGCTGATAGGTAGTAGATGTTGCAAAAATAAAATTCCTTACGTAGTTAAAACACTTAATTATTTTAGCCCTGTTTTGGTTGATTCGCCTAAATCGCTAACATAGGTAAATGTTTAAAAATCTATGTTAAATTGCGTGGTGAAAACACTATCATTAAATAATAAAAGGAAGCCGATTGATAATATTGTCAGCTATCGCCAAATCCCCATGGTTTTAGGAATATTTCAAGAGTCAGAATTAATGTGAAACGGTAAGTGATAATATGTGTTTTGCTAACATATCGAATAAATAAGATTAACAAGAAGACTGTGATAGTGTTCATAACCTGAAATAATTATAAATATTATGAATGAGTTTTGGCGGGCATGTGAAAGAGTGCTGTTGTGTTTCTGTATTATTTTCCTAAAATTGTGTTAGCTGGGTTTTTAATGTATAATATTGGTAGAATATTAACCATTAGATATTCGTGTTCATGCACGCAGTGTAGGAAAGTGATGTAATATCCATTAACGTGCTATTTTGTGTTCCCTCCAAAACTCCATCGAAAGTGGAGTGTCGATTTGGTCCCGGAAAATGTACGGTTCCCGCACAATAAACTTTTATGATTTTCGCCTTAACTATTCAGTCTATTTTTATGGAATTCGGTATGGAGATACTTTGAGTCTCGGGAAAGGACATGGGCTACTTTTTGTCCCGGAAAATGTACGGTTCCTGCATAATAAACTTTTATGATTTTCGCTAAAACTATTAAATCTATTTTGATGAAATTTGCAATGAAGATACTAATTTTAATCTATTGTTTTCCTAATTATACCAATTCCAATTAAATAATCATCGTTAAGACAGGACAACGTCTGTCGGGTCAGCTAGTACGTAATATAATCGAAACAAACAGCGCGGCCCAGGTGGGCCTTACGGTTGTTGAAAGACTTGAAAGTGTAAATGGGACGCCTCAGAGCTGCTGTCAGCGAGGCAACGCCGCATGAACTGTCATGTTTTTCGGGTGCGCACCCCATATCGAATTATAAGACGTTATCACGTCAAAAAATGTACGGTTCCCACGCGAAAACGAATTGCCGCGTCGTCGGTCGTCATCTAGTTATGTATCTCCTCCAATTCTGGGTCACCACATTACCTAGTATTCCAGCGTGCGGTCGTATTTCAGGCCGTAATTACGTGGGGTCTTTAACTTTTATTATCGGTGTCTTTGGCGCGGATTCTCCCACCTTTTGATTGGGAGGTCAAAGTATAATGGTCGTGTTGACACTGGTAAAGTGATGTCACAGTTACTTCAAGTTACTCGGGGTTTAAGCGTCGGACATTTAGAGAGATTTTTAAGACAGGATTTTTTACAGGAAGAGTTTGATTTATGGCAGTTATATCATACAAATTAATTATTATTAAAATAATAATATTTATAGAAGGTGTAATAAAACTAAATGAAAATACTTTAGAGTGTGTACGTGTTCCTCTCAGAGAGTTCATTGTGAAAGTAGGAGCGCTGGAAGAGCAAACTTTTTTTGTGATTTGTATGGGCAAGCGCCCCGGCCGGCGCGATGTCATGAATTTTTCCATACAAAGGTGAAAAAATATACTCTTTCAACCGTGCTACTTTTACAGCAAACTATATTATATGCTACCCAAGTATTATCACCTTGTACAGGTTTATAATACCAGCATAATAACAAACTCCTATAAAGCGGTTAAATTGATTTTGATGAAATTTTATGTGCTTGCCGGGTATCGGGTGGGTCTGAGAATCAGCAAAACGGAACTGTCGCTGTACTGAATTATAGATTAGCACATCAGAAATGTCAGCTTTCTTTTTTAATAATTATAAGTACACAACTATTCTTCTTCGTTATTCCTCTCTCCTCGGAATTCCTCAAATAGATTCAAACAATGACCCACTTCTCTGTGGCTAAACATTGACAGTGTCCGAAATTCACGGATCGTCACAACTGGCGACTAACTTAAATAATATAGCTTTAACTTGAACGGTAACTTAAAATAGTTGAAATACTGGAAGCGATGTTGTTTTGTGTAACTATTCTACTTTTGAGAAATAAGTCTAACTATCGATTGAGAGTTTTACAAGATTTTATTGCTTTGGACCTATATTATACTTTCCAGATAATAATATTGGAAATTTTCAAACCATTGTATTGTCAAGGCGTTGCCATTTGAACGTGCCACATTTTACCTAGAAGCTAGAAGCAGAGTTATGGTTCGATATGTAGTACATGTATAATGTATAATAACCAGGCATACTAAAATAATTAAAATAAACGTCCAATCGAGAGGTTTATTAGACTCGTGAAATCGTGATGAAAGATTTGCAGGTGCCTACAATAGGTTTCTTTTAAGTTACTAATCACTTTTAGGGTTCCACACTCGCACGTCCGACTCATTTATTTACTGTGTCACAAACTGTAAAACGATCAATTTTAAAATGATTATTTATTAACTGTCTCTTCCTGTACTTACGCAAGGAGCGTCACTGCGCCCCCAATCGTTTCATTAATACAAAGTTGTCCATTACCGAGACTGAGGCTGAGTTTGGACTTGTTTTAATTGATCATTCCTCTTGGTCCCAGAGCCAGCAACACCTAGACTTTAGTGATCTTATAAAGGTGAAAGTATTCTTGTATATGACTCCTATAGATTTAAGAATGACCAGTAACTATGGAGTTTTGGTCGCGGTTACTTTATTCCAGTTCTGAAGGTCTACGGAACCGTTGATAAATTATAAAGCTTTTTTAATCTTATTTTCTTCGGGATAGCTGTAGAAATACTGTCATCCACTGCCAGACAACTTCAAAGTCCAATACTTTCGAGATGATTGGCAGTGGGAAACAACAGTCAAAAATGTCATTTAGGGGTAATATACAGGTAAAATCATCTTTTATAAAATGATGAAAGCCTGGGTGTCGCTGGCTCTTACACTGTTAATCGAAACCTCTTACAACGCAAACAGAAGTTTTAATATCTCCGCTTTGATCGTCTGTATCAAATGGATTTTTGTTGCAAAAAGTTTAATTGTACTCCATTTTCTTTTGGGGAGTCACTTTGTGAAGTAATTAGATTCCCTGTTAATTTGACTATGCTCCAAGCGCTTCAAGTGATTTTCTTTGTGTCGCTTCTGAATTAACTCTGTAGATTTAAAGTATTTAAGTGTAAGGTTTTTTTGTACATATTAACGATGTTTGTAATTTTCTTAACGAAAACTTCTAATAATCAAACAATTTTTCGTCATTAACCTATCAAGCCCTATAAGAGCACCGGTGATCGCGACAATAACAAAATAACAATAGATTTCCAAGAATCCGCGATCGAAGGATTAATGTAACTTATATAGACTTTGCAATAATTATTCTTGTCTACATCGGTGATAAAATTTATCAAAGTCGGTTCAAGTAAGGTAAGTTCAAAGCTTATACAAAGTAAAAATTGAAAGTTTTAAATATATTTTAATGCATTTTTAACCATAAAATTACCCAAATGTTCTAGATTACCGCTATCTAGCCATATACATACTTTTGTAGACATTAGATTTTTTTTTAAATTGAAAATAATAAGCCTATTAAAAAGTAATAGGCTTATTAAGTTCATTTTTAATAGACAGCGAATCGACACCAGATGGGTCCACTTCCTTGTTTCCATAAAAAAAGTTTATTAATCGTAAAAAACTAAAGCCATATGCATAATGGGTAACAATACCGGCGCGTGCGCACCGAGCGAAGCGCACTTCCTGTGCAGGTGGGGTGATAGATAGTTGTTAGTAGTGGGCAGGCATTAGTAGCGTTTGACGTGACTAATCATTATGTATGGATACTTGTTAACTACTGTATATTTGCATAATTATATAGTTTCAATTTTAATTTTATGACGAAGTTGAATAAATATATTTTGTAATTTTAAAAGGCTTTTTTTTAAACGAGAATTGGAGTTCTAGTTAGTAAGGGACCTATCAGACAGAGAACGGTCACGCGGTCAAGCGGTCAGTTTTGCGTTCTTTGTGTTGTATTACGTTACATAGATATACTTACACAGGGGGCGTTCTGACCACGTCAGAATTGCTCCTGTGTGACTGACGGCTCGAACGTAGAATGCGAACGTAGAACGCTTAATACCTCGATCGTGGGAAACGCAGACGCAAATTCGCAGATTTTCAATTGTTATGCGACAGACGGGTGCCGCTTGGGGATTGATGGGTTAACCGCGTGACCGCTCTCTGTCTGATAGGTCCCGTAGTGACTATTTAGTAATATGTGGTTCTGGTCAAAAACTCACGTTCAAATTATTATCAGTAAAAAAGTAATGAAGACTTAAGCTGATCGGTATAATATCCCACTTGTGGGATTTCCGTATCGAGTGTCTACTGCGGCTCAGATTTTTAACATAATTTAACAGTGTCTTGTTTCATTAACAACAGTGTCCTCTTTCATTAATAACTTGGAGTTTAATAAAACAAAATATTCAGTTCCATTACGGGGGAAATTAAGTGGAAAATGGAAGTCAATTGAAAAATGTTAGATCGTAGAGAAGAGCAATCTTCTCTTACTTTTGTAAACCTTTGGGACTTAGGACTAAAACAACTAGAGAAAACTCAGATGCAAGGCTTACTTTTTACATACCCTTTCGACCAACAGATCATTTTTCTAGCAAGACAATGAGCCGTCACTGTCCAAACCCAAACTAGGAAACAATAATTTATTTTAACAACGCGGCAATCGAACATACGACCTCCAAGTCATGAGCCACGCTTCTACCACTAAGACACTGAGACACCAATTAGCGGAATAGACACTACTGTAGTTAAAAATAACACAAGTGAGGTTGTAAATTGTAATGTATGTAGTGGACAGAGGGCGCCGCACCGCAGTCGTTGGAATTGACCGCGTCAAACACATTATGAGGCTCGCATGTGACTTTATCGATCTGACGGACGGACAGCAGAACAGTCAGTGGGAATATTGTATGGTTAATGGTGATGACTGCTGAATGCTTTGAATATACCCAATGTAACTCTCAAGATTAAAGATCCTGAGATTGGACGAACTGGACATTAGACAAGTGGCAGAAGCGCTAACGCTAGCGCTACAAAATGTATGCGATTTGACATGAGTCATCGCTTCGCTAGCGAATACTAATGTCAAATCGCATACATTTTGTAGCATTAGCGTTAGCGTTTTGCCACTTGTCTACGGGGACTGGTTCGATAAACATCTCTGTATGTGTAATATGAGACTTTTATATATTTGTATCTAACTCTATATGCCGGACATAACTAAAGATCGTTTGGCGAAAATGGAAGGGCTCTGTGAATTGTGCAGTTTTCAATTTTTATATCATTTTGGTGGGACGAGGAGTAAGCGGGAAAAATACACACGCGGGACAGGCTATATCAATCGATCAGTGATTTACCAATAGATATTTTTTTATCTTTATTTAAATAAAGGGCTTTTGGCATACATGGCATGCCAGCGCCATTACCAATAGATTGTTATTGAGAGCATCTAATCGAAGAGTCGTGATTGGTGAATTACGACCAGACACATTACTGATAGATATTAAGCACCTTCATTTCCAGTTTCGCCGAGAAATCTGGAACTGAAGTCCTGGAACTCTCAAACTTCAAGGTTCTGGAACGAACTGTCTCCGGCAGTTTTTCCGGACCTATACGCCTATACATATACCTGCAAACCTTCAAGAAGAGAGCGTATTCTCTCGTAAAAGGCCGGCAACGCACCTGGAGCTCTTTTGATGTTGCGAGTCTCCGTACAAAAAAAATCTTTAAGTTATTATCGCAAGTTATAGCAGCATTAAAATGCTTCAAGCCCCAAGCGGTCGCATGCGACCGCCATAACGTATTGTATAAATCTATTGTGTCTCGTTTTTTCCACGATCAAGGGATTAAATGGATGGATCTTTTATTTCTACGACAAATCTTTAATATAATACATCAGCTCTGCAGACCATACTTATCGGTATGAAACCGCGACTAACGACCGCGCTCGCCTGTGACCACGGTTCGGATTGAAATTACTAGATTATCTCCCTGACCATACTTATTGGTTGTGCACATACGATTGCTAATGCAAATACATTCCCAATTACATGAGCTCGGAAAATTGCAATGTTCATTGTAAAGAATTACGGAGAGCACAATGTTTTCAGTGGAGAGAATATTAGATTTTTTTATAACGAGCAAAAAAGATCTGATAAACAAGTATATCCATTCAATTTCGAAGTATTTTTGAATCCCTGATAATTGGAACATGGTTAAAAATTCAATTTCTTTCCAGTTAACAGAAAAGAATTGCCTCCATGTAGCAAAAGCAAAAAATAATGCCTCCGGGATTATGCTCGCGCTGTACCAAAAAATATAGAAAATATTTGCCTCGACATCCACAATATCCTTTCAATACCCACTCAAAAATTGACGAGCATTGTTTCCATTATGAAGATTAAACCATCGGAATAACGGAAAAACCACTTTGATCGTCGAAAAACGCCAAGCCAAGGGAGCGACTTTTCATTTCACAAAACATTCAATTGTATGATGAAGTAAAAAATATTAACCGACATAATATCGCTCCGGTGCATTCCCAACAATCCGACGAGCGAAAACTACAAAAAGAGGACTCAGCCAATGAAAGTATTTGCACGTATGTCGAACCAGCATAAAGAGATCCCCGAGCCGGCGCTAACAGGGAACAATGCCAACGCCGCGCAAAAGGTGCACGGGTCACTGCTATTTGGCTGTTTCTGGGGCAACAACAATATCGCAATTTATCAAACGAGCCTTATTGTTAAACTCCCCTCCGGGTTTCGGATGCGTATCCTTCCTCCCTATGCACCCCGCATAATCAACACGCAATTATACATCTAACCCCCTACGCGTTACGGGCGCTATTTCTCTGAATGCCCCCACGATACCTTCGCCACGTAGTTGTATGTCTAAATCATCATAAATATACAGGGAAGGGTCGCAGGTGATGTTTTCATTAAACTTTTTCGGAGGATTAACTTTTACGTTTATTTCTTTCGGGGTGGGCATTAGCCTGTCGTTTATGCCTTCTCTATAGCCATTAAATGCAACCGTCCGGTACGCCCGCCTTTGTGAAATACAGCCTCCGAGAATTCTATTAAGCGTAATTTTGGCTTTTTACTAATCAAAGAAAATTACAGCGAAAACGTTCGTTAAGATTTGTCTGAGGAGTAATATCGCTTTATTGCTTCGCCGTCGTAACTTGTTAATTTGTTCGGCCATCTTTTCATCATAAGCAGATTAAAGGTAAGTTTTTAATTACCATTCCGTATTTAAATTGTATTTTCGTCTTCCTGTGATTGTCGACATAATATTTATTACCAACGAAATTCTAACAAACTTCAAAAACATCAAAATTGCCTATTTAAAACTGGTAATTTATTTAAATGCTGCAAACAAAACAAAATTCAACGTAATAAACATCACGCGAAAATGAGAAAAACTTTTAAATGACGCAATTAAAACTGAAATCAGAATTGAAAAAATCCCGAACCTCATCGGCCGTGAAGAGTATTCATTGAATTGTAGATTATAACACAAAACCTCCATTACCATCCGAAATAAATGATGACATTAAACATAAATACTTTGGGTGAGGAGAAAAATATAGAAAAAATTCTAACAAATTACATCGGAACAAATAAGCCGAGCGGAGACAATATTACAAAGGGAAGGAATGGAAGCGGAGGTTTCAATAATAAATTATCAAAGGAGGCCATTTGCCGGGCCCTCGCGGCCGCGTGAGGGCTGACACCTCCCGTCTTACTCATTGTGGACGACGAACAAGGTACAGGTGGTAGCGGTTGGAAAGGTAAGGTATGTGCAAGCGATTGCTCAACTATGATGACGACTGTTAGCATCAATTGGGTGATGATTGGTGATTAGTGATTACAAGATGTATGAGTATAAATCACTGCGCAATCGACATCAAATGGCCTAAGGCAAATAGATAGAATGAAATTAGACAACATAGCAAAGTTATTAAAGCAAAAATTTCTAAGCATCCAACACAATCTGGGGGCATGGCAGTGCCCCAGCCAAGCTTTTTAGCAAAGGCACGGCCGTACCATACTTTTCTCGAAGCAGTTCGCGGCTATTTCACACGCCCTTTATCTTCGATATTAACAAAGCTAGGGATTTAGAATTTCGGTCACGGGGAGCAAGTATTAAAACTAGCTTAACCTCCAAATTACATTATATTCTGATTAATAGTTTACTAGTTACGGATGGTCAAAGTTACTACGTTTTGTCACTGACTGACAGATCATCAAAATTCTAAGGTACTTCTAGCAGACTTAGAACCTTTAAATTTGGTAACAAGGTAGGTTATTATCCACAATGAAAGGAAAAATTATGAAACCGACCAAGTGCGAGCCGGACTGGCGTACATAGGGTTTCGCACCATAAATTTGTATGGGAGACCCTCTTAAACAAAAAGTTTATTTACTTTTTATTACTTATTATTAAAGTTGAAATACAATTAAGTATTTTCTGAAATTTTTAAAAACTTTACTATCACCATTATGAAGATAGAACAAAAAAAGGCAAAAAAATCGTGTTTGTTGTATGAGACCCCCATTCCTAAATGATTTTATTTTAATAGGACTATTATATTTTATAGCGACAACAAAAATACATAATTTGTGAAAAATACAACTATCTAGCTATTGTGGTTCTCGAGGTCGAGCCTGGTGACAGACAGACAGCGAAGTCTTAAGACTTTATTAATATGGTAGAATAGTTTTAACGTGACCTGAAAAGCAAAGAAACCTTAAAAAAAGAAATGAAATCCCACCAAAACATGAAATGTAAAAGGAGTCAAGCAAAATATTGCACAGCTATGCAATGTTTCTGTAGTAAAAAGTTTTCAGATCACATTCAAGCCAAGCCTTCAACTTATTTTGTAATTGAAATCAACATTCAATGAATGTATCAATAGTTTTCTTTATTTATAAATTATTTATTATAGTGGCTTGGCAATGAGCACTAGAGAAATATACAGCGACTAATTGGATTTACATGGGTCCACACCATCGACCAGATGCGTCGTTAAATAAACTACTACTACACTTTACGCTTGCCGTCTGTGTAAATATGAACTCCTCCAAATATGCAGTTTTTTATTTGTTTCTCTTGTGCTCATTGCCGAGCCACTATAATAAATAATTTATAAATAAAGAAAACTATTGATACATTCACTGAATGTTGATTTCAATTACAAAATAAGTTGAAGGCTTGGCTTGAATGTGATCTGAAAACTTTTTACTACAGAAACATTGCATAGCTGTGCAATATTTTGCTTGGCTCCTTTTACATTTCATGTTTTGGTGGGATAATTTCTTTTTAGTGTATAGTGAAAGGAGCTATTTTATTTTCTTTAAAATCTAAAACTACGACAATAATTCAATAAAAACTATGGTTTTCAATAAATTTAAAAAACAATAAAAAATTGTTTGAGATTGAATTTTTTATGTTCAACATCGATAACAATGGACTCGCTCGCTTCCACTCCAACCTTGCACCAATCCTATTAATTTCACACAAAAGTTTCAAGCATTATTAAAACTTTGTATGCGAAAGTTTAAAATTGGGAACACACGATGATTAAACGGTGATGATGGCATTTGACAAGAACAAAATGGCGGCTTTGACAGACACAATCAGGGTAAAATATGTTGATGTTATCAGCGTGGACAGTAATCATGTGTTTTGTTTTGGTGGCAAATGAGCGGGTGACAGAGACATGTACGTGTGATAGGGATAGAAAAGTTTCTAATGATCTCCTCATAATATATTATGGGGAGGCCGATCTTTCCGGTCAGACTGATCGAGGGCCAACCTGACCGGATCACCGGACACGTTTTATGCATTATGATAATTCGACACTAAAATCTAGGACTTCTGTAAGGTTACGTGCACTTTATTGATTTTTAACAGACTTCCAAAAAGGAGGAGGTTATTACAGTAGATAATATTCAAACGCAATTAAAAATACGTTCTGATTATTTAAGATACCAGCTAATTTATTCGTGAGTTCAGTAATGTCAGAACTTAGAATATCTGAAACTTTTGGGACTGGTACCGACTTCAAAGTAATGAAGACTGTAGTATGTACAGAAATAGTTGAGATTTAGACGAATTCTGAAAAAGGCACTATTAAAGAGTAAGAGTTATTTAATACTTTTTAGTTCATAATATTACTATTGTTTTTACCTTGGAAGTCGGTTTTAATTTTTTGTTAAAAATAATAATTTCACTCTTTTTAGTTATCTACAAAATAAGGCTTTATGCGTAAATAGCCAATATGAATGTTAACTATTCACATTATGTTACTGTAAGCAAAATTGTGGTAAATGCTTGCAGTTATCTAAGCGATGCTGCAATTTCTAAACTTTTATCTTTAAAGGTTCAGGAGTTCTATTCAGTGCCTTTGGACCATGAGACACCTTTGTATGAAATTTCTCTTATTCGTAACAATATGTTTAACTTACTAGAAACAACATTAACCACTATGAGTGTTTTGATAAATTTCAAGGATTTCCCTCGATTGCTAATAGATCCCATCATCAGCTCACCACTTTCGTAATTGTTATACAAAATTAAGATTATATCCTACACAACAACACGATAATTTTGGAAATGGGTCCACAAACAGCGAAATCATCATCAAAAACAACTGCTACGATGCAAAATATCGCAAATAGTACCAATAAAATTATAAAATAGTGTGATGACCCATGGTATTTATAAAATAGTGTGATGACCCATGGTATAATTGTGGTTGTGATGATGATGATCAATCGAATTGATGTGTTGGCTTATGCTTTCAGTTGTTTAAACAACGCCGAAATCCCCGAACCTGTACCTATAAGCATTCAAAAGTTCTGTTCGGTACCTTCGGATCCAGGGTATATAACCTGGTGCGAAATCTTACTTTTTGGTAGTAGGTGGTACTTACCTCGAATGCTTCAGAAAAAATCGAAATCATCATATGTTTCCATACAAATTTCAAGAAGTCCCCTCGATTACTCATGGATCCCATCATCAGATCACCACTTTTATGAACATGGTACTAAATTCGAATCAAACCCTATAGAACACAAAAAGAATTTTGAAAATCGGACCACAAACGGCTGAGTAATTGTTGAACATACATAAAAAAATATACATACAGCCGAACGTATTACCTCCTCCTTTTTGGAAGTCGGTCAAAAATGATAATTGATGATGAAAATAATTATTGTCTATTAAGAATATTTCACCAAACACGAAGATTGAATAAAAAATCAAGAGCGTAATTTTATTACATCTTCGCCGTACACTTATGATTGTAACTGCTTCAAACCGATTTCGATCAAAATCGAATCTTATACCACCTATACTAGAGTTTAAACTCCAAGTATCATCAGGTCTACTGGAAAATCGCTGGAGCTCGTAAGAAAATCGTTTTTATTAAATATTTTCTCCCTCAATAGCATCTATGGACGTCCGACGACGGATGCCTGGCGTTCCGCGCGATCATAACGCAGAAAATTTTTGAAATGAGAAATACTTAGAAATATTCACATAAATTCTCTTGTAAAATGTTACTTTGAGCTGGATTTAGACACGGGATGGTCTTGTTAAAATATGTGATTCTTGAAGTTCTTTCAGTTTAGAGTTTTTGAAAATATGTGTTTTTTCAGCAATGTAATTTTCAGTAATAGGCTGAGTTCTTGTACTATCAGAGAAGTTAATTCCTAGGCAGATGGCGGACTATAAGTAATTTGGTCGCGTCAAGTCAAACCCATCCAACCGATCACAGCTAACATTGAATTGACATAAGCCGACCAAATGACGTAGGTCCGTGTTGACGTTGGGCCTAGGAATCAATTTCCTCGATGGTACAAGGAAAGGCTGCAGGCAATACTGTTGCCGAGGAATTTTCTCGGTATGTATTTAGTTTTTATCTAATATTATTAATAACTTAAAGTCTCAATAACAAATCTATGTCATTACTCCTACCAGCAATTCACAATAACTCACCTACCACAATAACTACAATTTTCCTGTCAGGAAGTTATTTCAACTTTAAAGCCCTCCCCACACGAGTCCTTTGAGGCCGTGTGTGGGGGCCTTATATTTATGGACGTCATTTCCAGTACTTTGTGGTACGATGCCGATTGCTTTGTACTCTGTAATTGATTTTGAAACTGTAGCGATTACTCATTGCTAATAGGAATCAGAGATATTTAATGACTATTTAATTTAATGAAGAGTTTGACAGAATAAATTATACTTATAGTTTATGTCAAATCTTCATCCTTTGATTGCGGATTCTTGGAAATCTATTGTTATTATATTGTTGTCGCGATCACCGGTGCTCTAACCTATCAAGCCCCATAGGCTTGATAGGTTAAATTGAATTCAAGAAAAAATTATTATTATATTATGTTTCTGAGTGCAGCAGACTTAGTTTAGTTTCTTACGATAGTATAGTATTTTCGGTCTAGCTCTTTTTTAAGTTAAAATATTAAAATAAGCTAAATTAAGTTAAAGTAATCATTAAAATTATGTCTTAATGTGGTTGTAGGCTTAAGAGCCTGTTAATGGAATCAGGCGTTACTTTGCGGAAATCCATAGCTTAAAATTTAGTTTGTTGTTATTTTTAGCAATATTCCGCGAAATAAACTTCCACCTTTAAGTAAATGAGTGAGTGCACGCATAGGCATGCGTACAGCACCTCCCTCCTCCCACACTGCCTATGCGTACACTCGCATGCAAGAACTTGCAAACACCACCACCACACAAGCAATAATGTTGGCAAATCCGTGCAAGGCCCCTGACCACCATGCAGGTTGAAAACCTCGACGCGCGTTTCGCTCCAACACCGGAGCATCCTCAGGATGTGGACTCTACGAACAACGTCCGTCAAGTGCCGCCGCCGGCCAAAAGTCAAAACACCGCCTTTTATATCCTATCAAGCCCCGCTACTATCCCCACTACCCCCACTACCCTCACCAGTACCCCCGAACATATTAATAAGCGGTGACGTAGTCAAGCAAGTTTGGTCATTCAACAATGCAAATCTGTTATTTTTCTTTTCTTTTATGATCTCTAATTGTTCCAACACGCTCAGCCGAAAGCCTTTATCGCATTTATGTAAAACTTTATAGGAATGGCCATCGGGCACGGTATGATTACTATCTAAAAGATGTTTAGCAAAATGTGACTTATCAGGATGACCATTCCTATAAGCCGCGATATGTTCTTTATACCGAGTCTCAAATCTGCGTCCAGTTTGACCCACATATACACTATCGCATTCAGGACAATCGATTCTATAGACACCGGACTGATATTTTTCATCAATCCGGTCTTTGTTATGACACAAATGATGTTTTAAAGTATTATTTGTCCTGAATGCGACATGCATATCGTTGTTTTTCATTATTTTGGATAAGCGTGCAGATACCTCTCCCATGTAGGTCAAACTGGACTTATATCTAACTATCTCCTTATCAATAGGACCTGCGTACAAAAACTTAACCAGTTCTTTCTTGTTTTTATTTTTCAAAATATTACTAATAATTTTTGGACTATATCCGTTGGATATCGCAATTTGGAAAATGATATTAAGCTCCTTTTGATAATTATCTTTACTAAGAGGGATCGATAATAATCTATGAATGTAACTATGAAAGGCCGCGAGTTTGTGTTGCCAAGGATGACATGACGAAGCATGAATAGTAGTATTAGTATATGTCGGCTTGCGAAAGATTCCAAAACTGTGTTTATTATTAACTCTAGAAATAGACAAATCGAGAAAATTTAGGGTGTTATTAACTTCACATTCTAATTTGAATTTAATTTTAATATGTTTTTTATTTAGTTCTTTAACAAATACGTCCAGTTGTCTCTGTGTACCCGTCCAACAAAGAAAACAATCATCTACGTATCTAAAGTAATATAAAATACTTTTATATTACTTTAGATACGTAGATGATTGTTTTCTTTGTTGGACGGGTACACAGAGACAACTGGACGTATTTGTTAAAGAACTAAATAAAAAACATATTAAAATTAAATTCAAATTAGAATGTGAAGTTAATAACACCCTAAATTTTCTCGATTTGTCTATTTCTAGAGTTAATAATAAACACAGTTTTGGAATCTTTCGCAAGCCGACATATACTAATACTACTATTCATGCTTCGTCATGTCATCCTTGGCAACACAAACTCGCGGCCTTTCATAGTTACATTCATAGATTATTATCGATCCCTCTTAGTAAAGATAATTATCAAAAGGAGCTTAATATCATTTTCCAAATTGCGATATCCAACGGATATAGTCCAAAAATTATTAGTAATATTTTGAAAAATAAAAACAAGAAAGAACTGGTTAAGTTTTTGTACGCAGGTCCTATTGATAAGGAGATAGTTAGATATAAGTCCAGTTTGACCTACATGGGAGAGGTATCTGCACGCTTATCCAAAATAATGAAAAACAACGATATGCATGTCGCATTCAGGACAAATAATACTTTAAAACATCATTTGTGTCATAACAAAGACCGGATTGATGAAAAATATCAGTCCGGTGTCTATAGAATCGATTGTCCTGAATGCGATAGTGTATATGTGGGTCAAACTGGACGCAGATTTGAGACTCGGTATAAAGAACATATCGCGGCTTATAGGAATGGTCATCCTGATAAGTCACATTTTGCTAAACATCTTTTAGATAGTAATCATACCGTGCCCGATGGCCATTCCTATAAAGTTTTACATAAATGCGATAAAGGCTTTCGGCTGAGCGTGTTGGAACAATTAGAGATCATAAAAGAAAAGAAAAATAACAGATTTGCATTGTTGAATGACCAAACTTGCTTGACTACGTCACCGCTTATTAATATGTTCGGGGGTACTGGTGAGGGTAGTGGGGGTAGTGGGGATAGTAGCGGGGCTTGATAGGATATAAAAGGCGGTGTTTTGGCCGGCGGCGGCACTTGACGGACGTTGTTCGTAGAGTCCACATCCTGAGGATGCTCCGGTGTTGGAGCGAAACGCGCGTCGAGGTTTTCAACCTGCATGGTGGTGAGGGGCCTTGCACGGATTTGCCAACATTATTGCTTGTGTGGTGGTGGTGTTTGCAAGTTCTTGCATGCGAGTGTACGCATAGGCAGTGTGGGAGGAGGGAGGTGCTGTACGCATGCCTATGCGTGCACTCACTCATTTACTTAAAGGTGGAAGTTTATTTCGCGGAATATTGCTAAAAATAACAACAAACTAAATTTTAAGAGCCTGTTTCACCACTTTCTGATAAAGTGCCGAATAGGCTATTCACAGCTTTTTTGACAGATTCTCCATATTTCATCTGTCACGTTAAGTGGTGGATAGCATATACGGCACTTATCAGGAAGTGGTGAAACAGGCCCTAAATGTGGATGTCAGTTTAAATAGTCCAAAATCAGATAGAAGCTGGAATAATCATCAAAAATTAGTCAAAGACGAATCCGTAAAAATCAATAGGGTGTATATAATTTTAGCGAAACAGAGACAATTCCCCGCGACATCCCGGGGCCGATAAAATCCCGGGCTCGACGTTTAAAATAAGAACGAAATGCGACTCGCCACAGCAATTTTTGGTATAATTCAATATTGACGATTCCAGAGAATTTCGTTCGTATTATTTTTGTTTGTTTTCAATATATTTGGTGCTCGGGAAGAAAACCGAGTAATTCGTTTCGCTGATATTTTTATTTATCGGCATTCGACGGTTAAGTTGGAATAATATTGAACGAGAATTTTAAATGCTTTCGAGCAAAATATTCTCTTATGAAAGCAATTAATATGTTATGGATTTACTGAAATGAAATGTTATAAGCTCGCACGACTGCACACATTTTTATTTGGTTTCGAAATTAATCTTGGTAAGTTCAAAAGTAATTATGGTGTAGCGTACAGCTGTTGGCCTTTACTAAATATCCTCTCGGCTTACGAAAATGTATGGAAAATGCAATTTGTGTAAAGGCACAGACTGTGCAGTATCTTCAAAGCCGCAACACCGGTTTCCGTTGCGGAAAGCCTTTTTGTCGTCGAGCAGAAATATTTTCCCAGCCATTCCTTTTATGGATGGAGTTTTTTTTTAATTTATTTATCTGCACAAGTTATTTTACTCCGAGTATACCTTCGTACTTTTTACATTAAGATACTGGAAAAACTGATTTAAAGCCTTTTCCCGACTTAATGAGAATAGTTTTTCGATGACATAATTTATTAATAATACGACGTACTTCATGTTTAAATAACAGTCATTTTAAATGAGTATCATCATAATGACTGCATAAAATACGGTCGGTGGTCGTACCAAAAACAGTTTTGGTACAAATAAAGATTTATTTATTTTTACTATTATTTATTATACTCACTTGAAAAACAATACGTTTTTGTGCCTCATGAGAAAAAAAAATTATCTTTAAAAAAGTTAATAATTTTTTAGCCTTATGGTAAGGTGCAGAGTCCTACATACATAATGCAGGTCCCGTCTGGCTGCTATTCAGCCATCTGGGGATGGAGCTGACTTTCTAAAACTAGCAGATATTGGTCTTATCGCATGGTTCCTTCAACCACGTGTAGTAGACCATTCCCGTTTGAGCTAATCTCGCCTCATGTCGTAACCGACGAAGGAGGTATCACTCGTTCAATATAACACAGCTTTTATAAAAAAATCTTGTCACCTTCGGTGAACAAACTAGAAATTGTCCTGGAGGATCTGAATCAATTGGGTCATATTAAGGTCACGCCTTAATCTTCATCATTAAAAAAAAAATGAAATTAAAATAACTTGTTTTCCTCCTTTCAGTGTTCCTCAGACCAGTGTTTTTACATTGTAGCTAACGCCAATCGCTTAGCATGCATGCATCTGGGGTAAACTTAGGTTTTTCGAAGGACGGAAATAACTGAAATTCAGTTTCTTCAGTTCCGCCTTAGCATTCTGTTAGATGAAGCTACGCCAGCATCATCTAACAAAACTTTTATGACTTTCAGGAGTTTTCTTCTGTCCTCAACAATAAAACGCCTTGTTTCCTCTCCTGTTCAAGCAGTCGAAAGACGTTTTCTACCGCATTTATCAACTCGCTATGGGGACAAAGATTTTTTTAGGTTCATCACTTTTTTATATTTCAAAGTGTAGACTGGGAAACGCCTACTAATCTCACAATTTCTCTCCGGGTATGATTGATATGACTCGAAGGTGTCTAAATTTTAGATTTATTTCTAGCTGAAATGTCTGAATTCTTTCCCATGGCTACATGTTTCATTATTTTAACTTAAAATTACATTATCACAAAAAATAACCAAGAAACACTAGAATCATGTGTACCTATTATTATTAATTATGTTACCTATTATTTATACATTTTAATAAAATAGATAAGACTTAAGTGTTGCTTTTATAACATGTTTCAGGCAAAAAACATTTTTAGCGCCTGTGTCTAATTCCCTATTGCACGCAATAAACACAGGAAAATATGGCACAAGTGACTGTCGTACTAAATGGTGGTATTATTACAAGATTATTATTGAATAATAAATGTTACTGAGTCACAAAATATAGAAGACAGCCCAAAGTAACAAAAAATTAAAGAAAAAACTAAAACTAACAACACAAAATGGCTAAACAATCAACCAATACGAATCTATGTAAAAATCTCACACTGAGTATATTAATTTGGCCACCCACTGTATTATAAAGTATGTGGCGAAACATCGTTTGCCGGGTTAGCTAGTTTGTAAAATTAGTAAGAAATATAGGTTGTTAGTCCTTTGAGATCTATAGATCAAGATCCTTGTAACTATTTACACTGAAAAGCGCTTATGCTGAATAATTCTCCCCGTACAACACATTAGTTTATATTGCGGTTTCTAATGTCTTTGTGCTAAAATTCAAAGAGCTTATGTACTGATAATGATTTCTTAAGTTTTCGCGAGTATCACTCATGATATTATAAGTTTAAACACTTACGGATTTTGTCGCGGAGCACTTTTATTAATAAAAGTCGGGATTAATGAAAGTGCTCCGCGACAAAATCCGTAAGTGTTTAAACTTATAATATCATGAGCTTATGTACTGCTTAATTTTATATTATCTAGACAAGATTATACATCTTATCACTTAGACTGTATTAAGACAAACGTATTTTGTTGTATATTTATCTAGCTTAGTTATACTAAAACATAGAAAATAACACAAACGCGGTATGCAAGCGGCGCCCGCTATCACATAGGGCTTGATTACACACACTGAGAGGAAAGATGGGCGAGACAGTGCTTTTGGTCAATTTGATTGACCGAGAGCACTGACTCGCCACTCCACTCGGTAGATGTAATAAAGGCTTAGAACAAAAAAAATAGGCTTGAACGGTCGCATAGGTTAAGCGAAGTCACGCGTCACACTAGATGTACTCAGCCAAGCGGCATCTCAATGATATCACAGTTTATCCACCAAAATATCAGATCGTTAACGTAAACAAACTGTCACATAGGCTAAGAGCCGTCAATAAGTTAACCTTTATGAAATAAGTTAAGGTCGGTCATGAGCATGAGGCATGACTAAGCGCCATCACAAATAGATCTACTCAGCTAAGCGCCATCTCAACCATTTCACAGTTTATCCACCAAAATCGTTAACGTAAACATACCGTCACATAGGCTAAGAGCCGTCACATAGTCTAAGCGTCACATAGGCTGGTATCAAAGGGCTGAGCTCACGGGATCTCGTTACGCCGGCGGAAATTAATGTTTCCCCAAGATGTTCCGTAATACATATTCTATCGTATTACGCGTACGCCAATCAATCTGGCGTGTAGGGTGACAATGGGAATGGGGTTTTCGAGGACAGATTTATTAAAATTTTGGATTTTGATTGTTCTATAAATATGCTTCGCAACTTTTACAGAAACAGGAATTGTATAATACTATTGTAACGGATAACGAACCAATGAAATTAATGATTTGATTTATAAAGTATGCAATATGCAATGATAACCAAATAAAAAGTTGATTAAAGACATAGAAAACATTAAATTGCCAATTGCAAATAGCGTATTTGAGTTTATTGTAAATATAGTCTATTTCAACAATGAAAAGACAATTAATGACCATAAAAAAAGAAGTTTAATGAGTACCAATAAAATACGACGCTGATCACTCAAGCTAGTTTACGTTTAGTTGTAATAATCTATTTCTACACATTTCACGAATGATGGTGGCCCTACATTTTCGGCAAGACGGTAAGTCCTCATTAGACCTTTGTTCTCTGCTCTAGAGCGTTATTAGTGTATATTAGGAATTGATATTTATTATCCGATTTACATTATTTTTATTTATTATTATTATTATTACGAGTATTTGATATGATGTAAAAATAATTATAACCTCTGATATCTTTATAATTTTCGTATTCTAGTTTGTCCAAGACAAACTCTTAGTATGCTGTAAACTTTTTTTTGTAACGCAACAGATATTTTTTGTAACTTATAAAATTAAGTTCCTGAAAATTCAAATACTATTCAAAAAAACACCTTGTAAGTTGTACATAAACTTAATCACTTTAAAACTTTAAGTAAAATTAAACCGCCACTCGTGACGGCCAGAAATAGCCGAAACATTTGCAAAAAGAAAAATGGGCGATATTCGCATTTACGAAAGAAATCATTAAGTCCCGTTAAAATTTAAACTATCGCCACCCTATCCCAAAACCCGGGATTTTTCTACTTCCTAGGTATTTGAAGTGAGTTCCGGCAACACGGTTCAAAGTTAAACAGGCAGCGGGAACTTCCAAATTGGACCCCCTAAATTGACTGTCTAATCAAACTCCTGGAACTATCTCGAAGCTCGGGACAGAAAATCTGAGATTATATGAAAGATCTTATTAATACCTATAGAGAAAAAACAAATTATAAAAAAGACGGGTTGCACTCCGGCAGTGCCGGCAGAAGTGAAAACTTGATTATTAACGTTGTGCATTTTTAACCCATTTTTTATGAAAATCGATTATTAAAAAATCGTTTTTTTTAATTAATCGAAACCCTTATAATCAATTCCAGTTCGAGTTCGAGTTCGACACAAAACACTACTCTCCAACCGTCTTACGGTTTTTCCAAGGTTTTTCGATTAGCACGAGAATCTGACGCGAGTTTCACAGTTTTTACTCATCCCACGAAAGTGATCAACGCCGCTAAAGAAGTTTTCACTTCAAAAAACTATTCAAAATTCTCGTGTTTGTTAACAAAGTCCTTAAAAGCGGCTGGGCCGTTTTTGCTGTGTATCGGATAGGTCTGAGAAACGGCCTACATATAGTTCGTAAGTTTAAGGCAAAATGGAGATGCCGGGTCCTATTGTTATTTGCGTAGATTCATAATAAGAACTTTGTTTCGCCACCCAAGATAAAGCCAAAATGACCAGGTAACCCAAAAAGCTCAACTTCCGAGGGGAAAAAATTAGGGAAATTTATTGAGAGCTCTTCCTGGAAAAAGGCAAATCAACCATTAGCGATCGCGTCACGTGCTTCTCGTTTAAGTACCCCCCGACTACCCGCACCTCTCCTAACCCCCCAGGACCCCCTAGTACCCCCCGGGGTACCTAATGTCAAGGAGGGATCAC
The DNA here is from genome assembly GCA_937595015.1 of Polyommatus icarus. NCBI lineage: Eukaryota > Metazoa > Arthropoda > Insecta > Lepidoptera > Lycaenidae > Polyommatus > Polyommatus icarus. The sequence continues at coordinate 17,067,000 of OW569335.1, forward strand.
CTCCACTCAATAAAATCGGCCGTTTTGTCTTTACGAATAATAAAATCGCAATAAGCGTTTGTTTCAGTTTTTGAATGGCAATTGTTAAGCGCCTTTATGTCTAAAGGTGCTTTCACATTGCCGTTCGTAATTGTTTAGTAATATTCATAATTTTGTTTATAAGTAGTGTCCGACTGAAAGTCTATTTTTGGCCGAAGCCGAAGCCGATTAATCGGCAATCGCCACAACCTTCGGCCGAAGCCGAAGCCGAAGCCGAAGGTTTATAATCTTAATCGCTCGACTCTCAGTAATTAATGCTTAACCGACTTCAAAAAAACGAGGTTATCAATTCGACGCGTATGTATGTAATATTTTCAGAACTGCCCAATTATCGTATATTATGTTAGTCTGTAATCTGTATTAGCGTCTGAACAACATACTAATTACAAAATTACAAGCCAAATTACAAGTTTAAAATTTAGTTTATTATTATTTTTAGCAATATTCCGCGAAATAAACTTCCACCTTTAAGTAAATGAGACAGCACCTCCCTCCTCCCACACTGCCTATGCGTACACTCGCATGCAAGAACTTGCAAACACCACCACCACACAAGCAATAATGTTGGCAAATCCGTGCAAGGCCCCTCACCACCGTGCAGGTTGAAAACACCGACGCGCGTTTCGCTCCAACACCGGGGAATCCTCAGGATGTGGACTCTACGAACAACGTCCGTCAAGTGGAATATTGCTAAAAATAATAATAAACTAAATTTTAAGCTATGGATTTCCGCAAAGTAACGCCTGATTCCATTAACAAATTACAAGTGTATGTATGTAATATGTTTGTGTTCGCATATCTCTGGAACTACCATTCCAATTTCAGTAATTCTGTTTTTGTGGTACTCGGTACTGTTCAACTTAGGAAATAGTGCAAGTTTCAACAAAATCGGTTCAGTTATTTTGGAGATACGAGGTTTTAATTCTCAATCTATAATAATATTATAAAGCGGAAGAGTTTGTTAGTTTGTTTTTTTGTTTGAACGCGCTAATCTCAGGAACTACTGGTCCGATTTAAAAAATTCTTTCATTGTTAGAATAAAGTTTATTTATCGAGAAAGCATAAATAAACTTTATCACGCTATACGACTAACAGGAGCGAAGAAATAGAGGAAAATGTGAAAAAAACGGAGGAAATAATTTGAAAGGGCTTATCTCACGATTCACGAACTAATGGAGCAATTTTTCTGTTATTTAGCACAGTCCATAGATAAGAAGTAGACCACGTAAAGGATCATAGGCTATTTTGTGGACTAATTTTTCTGTGAAATATCGAATTTACGCGAGCGAAGCCGCGCGGAACGTCTAGTTACGTATAATTTTGGAGTCGGTTTTATCTTTTTTAAATGCAGTTATGTTCAATATTGTCTACAAGCTACAATTAATACTAAAATTAAGTATTTCAAAACTTCAATAGTGAAGGTTTACCTATCTATATTGACTGTCTCATAGAGAAGTTGCTTTAGAGATGGTAATAAAAGTTTGTGATTTCGTGATATTTATTACTTAATAATTTGTGGACTACAAATAATTAATTAAGTTTAAGGAATTAGTAAAATGTATAAATCGAAAACGGATGAGAATTCGGAAAAAGTGTATAGAATCAAAATTATAGAGAACTAAATGACGCCCGCAACTCCGTTGCGACAAAATTCGTTTATCGCGCGGGAACCGTACATTTTTCCGGGAAAAAACTATCCTATGTTATTTCTCGGGACTCAAAGAATCTCCATACCAAATTTCAGCAAAATCAGTTTAGCGGTTCGAGCGTGAAGAGGTAACAGACAGATAGACAGACAGACAGACAGACACACTTTCAAAATTGAGACTTTTGACACTCTCCCCTCACTCCGGCTCACCTACTAAACTTCAGGACTTTTAGTATGTTTTATCTCTAAGCACCCTGAATAAGTTCCAGCAGAAATCTCTAAGGTTCCCGCTCACGCATTCTACAACTACTTTATTGACTGAACTATTGTAAAAAAATCTTTATTATTTCACAAAATATAACAATAATTATACCAATCAATCAGTCTTTGTTTTACTCGACTAGACCGAAACTAGACTAATAAATAAAATAGACAAACACTAACTTCGTAATAAATAATTAAATGTTTTATTATGAGTCCGTATACGAAATTTTGCCGATTTCGCTCATTTAACAGACGTGATTTAACAGTTAAAATACAGTATTTCTATAAGTTTTAATGCACAACATGTAAGATGATTTCAATTATAATTTAATGTTGCAGCTAGATTTTTTATTTTTTTAAGTATATTTTAATAATCCAACTCAAACCCGCGACAGTTTTGTGATTTTTGCTGTAAAAGGTTTAGAATATCACCTGTTTATGGATTGTATTGACGTCTTTACGGTATGAAAAAAATACAATGTACTGTTGAGAAAGTCGTCTATACAAAGTTGGAATTACTTTTTACCACTTTCATATAAAAAACAACCCTTTAAAAAACAGAATACCTATAACTGCCCGCTAACTTGGCGATCGTCCTATTTCACCTGGCATATGAAAGACGGGCGTGAGTGTGAAGAGAGCAGTAGAAAAGAGAGTACGGGCTCTTAAGAAGTTAGTGTTTGTTTATTGTATTTGACAGTGACTCCTAGCGGCCCTTTGCATATCACGACCGGTCCGTCGCTCTCTCACGACTCACTCAGTCTTTCGTAACAGTTTACAGTTCGTTCAATTTCGACGGTTGCTCGGACCTTCGGCAAAGCTTCGGCTTCGGCCGGGTTTTAGGCCTAAGCCGAAGGCTTCGCCGAAGGTGCTTTTTTTGGCCGAAGGCGGCCGAAGCCGAAGCCGAAGCTTCGATCGGACACTATTTATAAGCATATTATAATGAGCAACTTATTTAATTTGTGAAAATCGTTATTGAAAGTTTATATCGATCAATAATAATTAAGGCTATAGAATAAATATAATTAATCATACTTACATCTTCACATAATACGATTACACCACTATGATATCGTGTTTTCTCTTAAAAACCTAACAGAATAAACCAATCAAAGAAACATCTAATTCAACAAAGCTTTGCAAAGAATAAGGTAAAGTAACAAAGTGTAGAACCAATCTATCACGCGCGCCGTCAGCAGAAATAATTCCAACAAAGGGAAGCCAAGACAAGGGGGAAGCGTTGAAGGTATTTAGACAAATATTTTTTCATTTCCCCACCTGTATTCTTCACTTAGGAATGCATTTAAGTGCAATTTGAATAAGAAATTACTTTTTGTTTTACTTAAAGACGGGAGAAAACTAAAAGAGAGAGAGAAGCGTCAAAAATCTAAAGGGGGTGACAGACACGCGAGTAAGTATGCGGACTTATGGCTCGACTCTTAATCGCCTGTGTGTCAGCAAAGAGCCGCTAGCCGCGCGCCGCAAGCTGCGAGCCACGAGCCTGCGGCATGGTGATCCAGTGTGAGCAATTCTTGCGTGTCACCGACGCGAGCCGAGTCAGTTCGAGAACTTAAAAACCGCGTACTTTAAGTTCGTACGTCTGTCACCCCTTTCAAAAGATGTAGCTCGGGCAATAATTGTTTACCTGATTACTACTACTCTGTTCTGCTGGAATCTCTAAAATAAGCGGGAACCGTACATTTTCCGACATACTTTCTAGGGATTCCAAGATCTCAATACCCATTAAAATCGGGGAAAAATAGAGGACTTCCCAACGTCATGAAATACAGACACGACCGGTCCACTTAAAGTACGGACGTACAGACATTTTATGTACCTACAAGTTCAGAACGTCCCATACAAAAAGTTTCAAAATCATTACTCTCCCCGCTTTGACGCAGTCGGTTGAAAAACGCAATAAGCCCTAGATTCAGCCCCGGCTGACCTGATTCTAGTTCCGCATTCGGGCAGATATTTTAACGATGGCGTCGCAAAATGCGATAGTTCGAGACCGATAACTACTGACCGAGCTGTCCTCGGTTTTGAATTTCGAACGTCATTAAAATGGCGGATTTGATGACGTCATTAAAATGACGGATTTGATGACGACGTTTTTAGCGTTGCACGGTTCGATGTCAAGTGTTTTGTCGTTTGAAATGACGGTTGAAATTTTTTGTGTAAAGTTCGTCAACATGAGAGAGGAATCTTATGTAACTTGAAGCTCAACATATCCACAGCCGAACATAGAAACTTTTTGGAGGTCTGTTAAAAAGTGACAAGCTTTAATGTCTAGAGTCTATATTATAGTCTGCTAAGGTGTACATAATATTGTACTGCAAATTGGTGTGTAATGTAAAAAAAACCGGCCAAGTGCGAGTCGGACTCGCGCACCGAGGGTTCCGTACAAACCTGCAAGGTTTACAAGTAATAAGTTTATATTTATTAAAAAATATATATTTTGTAATGTAACTAAAAATTTAAGGTTTTCGGAATTTTTCCTTTATGTGTGCTATAAAACGTTGCTTCATGCCAAATTTCAAGATTCTAGGTCGACTGGAAGTACCCTTTAGGTTTTGATTCCCTTGCGAGTACTTGCGAGTTTCAAAATATGCAGCTTAAATTGCTGTTTCTTTTGATTGCGTTGACATAGAAGTTTGATTTTGTTACAGCTTAAAGGTATTATAAACCTGAGTATTTGGTATGAATTTCAATTTAATACCTCTACGCGTTTATGAGGAAATGGGTAGTAAGTTTAAAATTATTTAAAAAAAAATATATTATGTGATGTAACTAAAAATTTATGGTTTTCGTAATTTTTCCTTTATCTATGCTATAAGACGTTGCTTCGTACCAAATTTCAAGATTCTGAGTTCACGGGAAGCACCCTGTAGGTTTTGATTCCCTTGCAAGTGTCGAAAATTTGCGGCATAAACGGCTGTATCTTTTGATTGCGTTGGCTTAGAAGTTTTTCACAGCTTCAAGGGACAGTAGACCTGAGTAATTGATATAAATTTCAGCTTCATACCTCCACGCGTTCCTGAGAAAAAGGGTCTTGACAGACGGACGGACGGACAGACGGACAACAAAGTGATCCTATAAGGGTTCCGTTTTTTCCTTTTGAGGTACGGAACCCTAAAAATCACCCACTTACGGTGACAGTCACCCGAGTTTTTCTACCAAATAATGGTAGGAACAACCTCAACCCCCTTTCTCATATTATGAGACACATTGAGTCTTAGCTGGACACTTCCTGCATGCCTCATTATATCTCTTAATTAATGTTTGTACCAAACATTTACCCAAAACAGTCAAACAGTAAGTACAAAAAATATCCTTTTAATTTTCACCTATTTCCGTTAGCAATTTATTCGGTAGATCAAAATCTATCCAATCCTATATTGGCGAGGCCCGTAGTTGGAAATTGAAAAGAGATCAGTTGACGATAGCGACCTTTATGAACGTGAAACAGTATTCAAATTAAAATAAACCAGGGTTTGAAATAGACAAAAAACTACCTGAATTGAAGTGCCAATAACTTTCAATTTGTCAATTTTATTTTTAAACATCCAATAATTAAAAACCTTGTTAACCTTTTTAAAAAACGGCGGAGTGATCGTTGAACATACAAAAAAAAAAAAAAAAAAATAAAAATAAAAAATATCCACAGCCGAACATATAACCTCCTCGTTTTTTGGAAGTCGGTTAAAAACGAAGTAACATTTTCGAAATAATTTTTCATGTTTTCCAGTTTTTAATAAAAACAATATTATATAAAATGTAGAAGGAAATATTATGTTTTACATGCAGATTTTACACGCCAAAGTCAGGTGAACACCAAAGAGTCAGAGTGACAGCTAATCATTTGTCAACATAGGCAATTTCATTTTATCAAAGTAGGTACTTTGATAAAATGAAATTGCCTTCTCTCCAATAAATACGAGGAACGAGAGAAACATGATAATATTTAATCCATAATTAACTTTCACTTCATATTTATTAACTTTAACTCAAGCAAGAGTACCCAACAGAATAATTTTGTTTATTTAAAAAACTGTCATTTCCAACTTACTACATTTTTACGCGCCCGGTCGTGCATTATGAAAAATGTTCAATCAAAATATTTTCATTTTCCTGACATTCAATAGGCTGGCTGTTTGCTTCTGTTGCACATTATGCCCGTAGAAAAATATTTTGTGAAAAAATAAACCATTGTTCAAAAAACAATCGAAATCAACAAAAGCGCGACCAATCAACAGTTTTTTTTACCATAGAATATATAATGAAGCGTAAAGAGAGGACAAGGATTTTTATTGACAAAACATAAGTCGCATAATATACCTATATGCGACTTATATTTTGTCAATAAAAATGAATGAATAAAAGCTTAGGTGTAAAAATTTTTCAGAACTGACACCACTAAAGTATGCTTAATGCATTAAGCAGTTAAGTAAGATATACCGTAGATAGTAAAGGCTCATAAATTAATAACTTTATGATACGCCTAAGAACAAAATATTTTTACAATATCGGATGCATATTAGGATGTGCATAGACGGTTCGTCCATTCAACCAAATGGCTGTAATCAATAAAACGTACGTAAAATTGTACGTACGTAAGTTGGGTAGCTCCTCAATGTACACCATAATACTAAGTGGTAAATGATGAAAATGTCTGAGTCGGTCGCAGACTCAAAGATCTCCTCAGAAGGAAGTAAGCGTGTTTATTGATTGAAATGTTTACTCCGCTCGGGGCACCGGCAGCCGGCAATAAAAACATTTCATAGCTCGCATTAAAACACTGGCGAAAGTAAGCGCCCCCCCGAATAATCAATACGGGCCCGCGCAGGTGCGCCGCCGAGCCCCGAGCACGTCATAGAGTACTTGTACAGAGGGTTCAGAGCAAACTACTTGGAGGTCTTCGTAGGTATAATTTCTTTGAGTACTTTTTATAGTAGAAACTGTGAACTTTAAGAATATGTATAAAATCTAACGAGCAATTCGTTAGATTTTATATTATTGTGGCTAAGACTGTAAGCGGTTGTTAGCGGACATATATTTTAACATAATAATATTATACTTACATTTTGCTTTTATCTTATAGTTATTAATAATTTGTTTACATTTAAAGCATAGTATGTTTTAATTAATAATGGTTGTAGCTTTTATTTGAAATTATCGTTTTTAATTTTATTTGAGAGATAAGTATAAGAAACGACAAAGATTGTGTCTGACTGTCACTAAACAAACTATTCCAAATTTTATACTTTTCACTTGAAACAAATAACGAATAATTTGATTTAAGTATAATCACACAATTTTATATGCCTTACAATTTACATAAATAAGTCAATACTATGAGTATGAAATTAACTTTAATTGTTTTTTTTTACAGATGGCGAATCTGCATGAATGAGCAACCTAGGGATAATAATAATTAAAATTATAAGGATGATTTTTGTGGATGATTTACAGAGCTCTCTGAGCGAAGTCAAGTATTGTTACCGGTTGTAAGTTGTTCAAGAACTGCCTTTAATCAACGCACTTACCCCTCTGTACCCTATTTATATCTATGTCCAGCATCCAGTCAGCGCGTTGTCTAAAGCGATTGATGTCTAGTGTATAGCCGTCGCAGTTGTATGAGGTTGTATAGACTACTATAAAGTAATAATACTGTTTATACAGTTACAGACAACTGACCCGGCAAACGTTGTTTTGTCATAATATACGTGATATTATAATTAATTTTAATTTTAACATTAGAATAAGGACGCATTTTTATATGGATGATAGTCTAAAATAAATAATTTGAAATTGAATTAAATCAGGGATAGTAAGGTGACATTTTAAAAGTTTATCATGTATTATTTGACGCTGAATCGTAATAAATTATTATTTAAAACCAAATATTTTAGCAAAAACAGAAAAGTTCAGGACAGAAGTCGGAACACGCCATACTGTGGCATTGTAAATAGATGACTGATTCTGTCCTAACTGTTAAGCACTAGCTATTTCTGCTAGCAATTATTAATCAGTTAACCCGTTTTTTCGCTGTTTCTGGGCATACTCTATATTAAATAATAAGGAGTAGTTTTAAAGACAGACTAACAGATCAAATATAATAAATAAGCAGACTGACAAACTGATAACAAATCAATCTTACATTTCCATTTTAAGGCAACAGATCTTTAAACAAGACTCGTATTGAGCAATAAACCCAATTATAGTCGGGGAGGCAACCACTATTGCCTATCATACATTAGTACATGATTAATTAATCATCCGGCTAGGCGGAAAATTGTGCAGCTGCGTTTCAAACCGTTACAGATCTATTTCTTGCCTCGTTAAACATTAAATAATTCCCCACTATAAGACATTTCAATTTATGAGCAGTCGTTCTTCGGAAGGTTCACGTTCTGTTTGTAAATGTATGGCGCAGCGCAGACGACAGACTATCCGTGACGCACTTTTTGTCTGTGGAAATAGACTATCATAATATGCAATTATATGCGGACTTTTTGGGCGTCGTGTGCGTTACTGCATATAATTGCATAGGTTCTATTTCCCACAGACTAAAAAGTGCGTCACGGATAGTCTGTCGCCTGCGCTGCGCCTATTTGAATTTAAATATTCCCTCACTCGTAAGTCATAAGAAGGTTCACATTGCGAACTGCGTTCTTTTCATCCACACAATTAATATTATAAATGTGAAAGTATGTCTGTCTGTCTGTTACCTTTTCACACCCAAACCGCTGAACCGATTTTGCTGAAATTTGGTATTGAAATACTTTGAGTCCCGGGAAAGGACATAGGATACTTTTTGTCCCAGAAAAATGTACGATTCCCTAGCGATAAACGATTTTTGGCGCGACAGAGTTGCGGGCGTCATCTAGATAGGTATACATCGTTTTTGCCCATGACTGATAAAAAAGACAACATGTAGTTTGATAGTCAAATACAATACATTGCATCAATCAATCAATCAATCATTTATTTGCATTAATCCTTCGATCGCCAATTCTTGGAAATCTTTGTTATCGCGGGCCACTTGGGTCTAACGAGGATTGATAGGTTAAAAGTGGTACATTAGAATATGTTCACATGAGTTCATTGGTCAGGTCTTACACTCTTAACTATAAAGATAGAATGCAAATATTTGAAAAGTCATAGAATCTAATAACATTTAACTAATAATACAAGGCCAGTCTTTATGAAGATATTTAGAAAAAACAATAAAAATGTTACATCATTCCATATCAATATTAAAACAAGATTAAGTGCATAACATTTTAAAATACAATAGGACAGTTACAAATATACAATTGCAATAAAATATGTTGTGAAATGTTGCATATATATAACATATTAGATGACGCCCGCAACTTTGTTGCACCAAAAATCGTTCATCGCCCGGGAACCGTTCAGTTTTTGGGGACTTAAAGCATCTTCATACCAAATTTCAGCAAAATCAGTCCAGTGGTTTGGGCGTCAAAAGGTAATAGACAGACAGACAAGACACACTTTCGCGTTTCTATTATTAGTATGGAAGTATGGATATACAGTAAGTATAATCTTTTGAGTAAGGGGGATGCGTGTATCGACCTCGGTAACTATATTTTTAACCGACTTCCAAAAAACGAGGAGGTTATATGTTCGGCTGTGGATATTTTTTTTTTTGGTATGTTCAACGATTACTCCGCCGTTTGTGAACCGATTTTCGAAATTTTTGTTTTGTTGTATTAGGTTTCACTCCAATTTGGTACCATGTTCACAAAAGTGGTGACCTGATGATGAGATCCATGAGTAATCGAGGAAACTCCTCGAAATTTATATGGAAACATATGGTGATTTTGGTTTTATGTGAAGTTTACTAAGAATACGCTACCAAAAAGTCAAATATTGGGTCAAGGTATACCATGGTTTCGAAGATGCTGAGAGAACTCCTGACTCCTTATAGATACACGTTTGGGAGTTTCGGCGTTGTTTTAAGAACAGAAAGCATAAACTTTTTTTTTAAACGGACTTTGGCCCACCACACATTCCCACCACTGTATCTCCTGTGTCGCCAGGATCGACAGCGGTATCCAACCACGAAAACCCTTTGATATGATCTCAGGGAGCCCGAGGGACATGCTAAAACTGTCTTGTAATTGACTTCAAAATAATGAAGATTGAGTACAGAAATAGTTGAGGTTTAGCCGAATTCGGAAAAAGGCACTATTAGATAGTAAAAATTATTTAATACTTTTTAGTTCATATTAATGTTATTATTGTTTTTACCTTGGAAGTCGGTTTCTGGAATTTTTTGTTAAAAATAATAATTTTTACCTAATTATAACTATGCCAGAAACAAAAACAACTTTGCCCTTTTCACCCACCCTAACCTCAACTAATTGTTCGTTTTGCTGGCAATCGCCGTCACATAGGCTACATAACAAAGCCAAGTTCTCCATTCATTAAAACTTCTCACAATGGAGTGGCACAAGTGGATTCAATAATCCGACCGACGGGCGCCAACTTAGCCTATGGGGTAATTCAACATGGGGTATTATTTTCAACATGGGGTATAATCTTCAAAGTGGGGTTATGTTGAACTTAGGCTATATTTCACGTACAAGGACATCGGACAATAGTCCAGGAGTTGGAGGCGTTGTAAGTGAGTTATGATTTCCACAATAATAGACTGATATATGGAATAATAAATCAAAATGAGCAGAGTCAAGTTTCTTGAATTATTATATTTTTATTTTATCAAAAAGTTGCATATTTTTAAATACAGGATGTTATGAATTAAATTAATGACTATTTAAAAAAATATATTATATAATATTGTCAAAGCACTCCTTGTAATGTAAGTAGCTCTTTTGTGACGACTTTCCTATTCGAAAAAAAAGCGCTGTTCTAATATTCAAATGCGCCAATGCGCTGATAAATGCATGTAAATGTTCATCTTCTTTTTTAATTAAATTAAAGACACTACATTTTTATTTTTTCAGAAAACTTGTATACTACTCAACACAAGAAATCATGTGGTACTTATTAATATATTTGCTTCAAAATAAAGAAAAATCCAAACCAAATTTTCCTGAATTAATCATATTTTACCATCTAATAAATTTCCCTGCCACCCCCTTGCCTATACCGTGTCACGTCTTACCCGACTGCGCGGGGAAAGTTGTGAGTTTTGTCATATTTTACCGAAGCTTTGTAGATATTGTTGTTTGATTTATGGGCATAATCCTAGGACCCAGGTTTTGTGTCTGGCAGATAACATACAGGGAGTCTGGCGTACAGAAGTGACTGTATAATAGAAATGTTTTGTCTGTATTCCTAATGGGCCCCTAGACGATCAATTTTACTGTGCAATATCACGCATTGTGCAATATTATTGACCGTCTAGGGTTTATATTGATTGCGCCCACATTTGAATCTTATAGTCACCTAAACAGTTCAATAGTATTGTTCAATGATTTTGCACAATAAAATTGAACATCTAGAGGCCCACATATATTCGAAACTAGATGACGCCCGCAACTCTGTTTAGCCAAATTAGATTATCTCGCGGGAACCGCACATTAATTTCCGAGATGAAAAGTATCCTATGTCCTTTCTAGGGACTCAAAGTATCTCCATACCAAACAGTAAAATCGGTTCAACGGTTTGGGCGTGAAGTGGAACAGACAGACGGGCACACTTCCGCATTTATGATATTAGTATGGAAGTATGCATTAGCTGACTCGGCAAACCTTGTTTTCCTATTTACGTTATGAGCCCGCTTCAAAGCCTCAAAGGAAAATCTGCCGACGACATTTAAGTATTGTTATTACAACTTCTTTCAAAACCTGAAACTTTCAGCAAGTTACGGAAGAGTTCAGCAATAAAAACCGAAATTAATATTTGTATATTAACAGTTTAAAAGTGTAGCGTATAACCTTTCTGTTGATGTATTAATATCTGTAAATTGTGTTTTCATCAAAGTTCTTATAAGCAATTGTCAAACAAAACCATTTCAAAATCGGTACATACTCACACACAAACACGTCAAACATACATTTATATCGCAGATTGAACATACTTATATGCTGCCCAACAGCCATATACGTTCCCATTGTCTAATATTGCGATAATACAAAATGTATTTACCTAAATCGTCTTGGGGGAGACTAGTGAGGTATAGGGTACGGTTCCCAAGGGACGACGAGGGTCTCCTTTCCTCCAGTAACGTCATATGGTAATACCACTTTTTACAGTTCATTACAATAATTGTTCTGACGTCCGCTCTGACATGATCACGTCAGATTTCGGGTTTTGGAATTTGATATTTCATCATGCTTTCATCTAATATTAATTTTTGCCTCCATTTTGTGTTATTTTTGGTTAAGATAATTTGTTATATTTGTGAAAATTATGCACTGATGATAGACGCTATTCTAATTTACCTCTACTTAAGTTTGTTTGTTCTTCATAACGCAAAATAACAGGACGGATTTTGATAATTGTTGTCACGAAAGTAGTTTTAATTCTAGACATAGGTTACTTAATACGTTCCACATGCCCCCGTGGTCTAGTGGTATAGAGCGCGGCTCTTGACTCGGAGGTCGTGGGTTCGATTCCCGCATTGGACACATGTTATTTCCAAGTTTGGTTAGGACAATGCAGGCTGATCACCTGATTGTCTGACAAGTAAGACGATCCATGCGTCGGATGGGCATGTAAAAAGTCGGTCCTGCGCCTGATCTCTCGCCGGTCGTGTCGATCTTCAGTCCCACTGGGTTATGAGAGTAAAGGAATAGAGAGTGCTCTTGTGTACTGCGCACACTCTTGGGCACTATAAAATTACTCCTGCGTAGCTGGCCTGGTTTCAATGAAACCGGCTACCGTCACCGAAACCGGTGTGGGAGCTATTATTATTATTATTAATACGTTCCAAATAAGTATATCGTTTTTGTAGGATACTTTAGTAACTAGATAAGATATAGATAAAAGCTATAATTATAGATATACTTTTTATTCCTCTAGATACCTGCATTATTGATGATGTGACGTTCAGGGTTCTTTTAATCGAATAAAGCAAACAGGTATGTGTGTTTATCATTTGGCGTGGATATAAAATACATAGATCCACCCCGTGCAGGTGAGCTCCATTCACGGGCGCATTTATATGTTAATGCGGGGGTAAGATGGCGGCCGATATCTCTCCCTCGGCTCTCCCAAACTCTCCCTCGGCTCTCCCGATCTCTCCCGACCGCCGAAAAATTCCGCACTCGTAAATCTAATTCCGCCGATCGTGCCGCTGATATTTGCTCGCAATTTCGTCCCGTTTTGTTTGTACAGCCGCGACATTGTTGACTAGATTCACACGTTTACGTCATTTCACGTTTGGTCTGCCATTAAAGTACTATCATATAAGTTGATCCCTAGGCAGATGGGGGACCTACATAGTTTGGTCGCGTTTTGTCAAACCTAGTTAACAGATCACAATTAACATTGAATTGATACAATCCGACCAAATGACGTTGGTCTGTTAATTGCCTAGGACTCAATTTCCTCGATGGTACATACACGAAATTAAACAAAAGTGCACTAATTATAGGTATAAAATTACGTACTAGTTACTGAATTCATCTTGATTAACTGCCCTGTTGCTATTATATTCGGTGGCTTCAAATAGTTTAATAGAAGATTTAGAGATTCAACATTTCCAACGTAAATATAGAAACTGAATCTATTTTAACATATCGTGGGTAATAATCGTCGATTTAAAGTTATGAAGCGGTGCCGTGTCTCTAACGTGAATACTCTGTGGAGGTTCCACATTGCCTATCTGCTCATCCGTTACCTGAGGAATAGTAAACACTTACCTGTAAACAAAAGAAAATGCTTTTGTTAGTATATACCAACTCAGACATAAGCGAGAGTCACATTTTAAATAATGTTAAATATTACTATGTACTACACGTGATATTATAAACTTGCAAAGCTGTTTTGGCGCGTGGTCAAAATAGAATCAAGCAGAAAAAAAATAGTTAAGGTGCTCGCGTGTAATGTAACATTATAGATTCGACTTTGAGCATCATTGTTAGTTGACTTCACTGTCACCTAGAATTGATTAATGATTATACAAGTTGTTACACATTGCATCATTACAAAGTGCGCCTTGTAATGCTCGATTCTTCTCCCTCACTGATGTAATGCTCGACTCTGTAACGTTACATTACAAGCGAATGCTTTCGGTGAGGGAGCACCTTTAGAGATAACTGTGTATACATTCACCTTTCTTATCAATATAATTTTTCATGAGGGCGAAATGAAAACTAATTCTAGCGTCATTATTCAAAGCTGGGTAGACAAAAAAAATCCCAAAAGTTCACATCATAGACTATAATATTATTTTTTTTAAGATAATTTTTGACACAAAAATATATTATCAAAACAGAATAACTCGTAAGATAAAACACTCTCACCAACAAAGGTAACAATCGTATTAGACAATGTTCATACCTCTGCGAAAACAATATCACAAAAAAGCCCTCACATAACGCAGGGCCGTAATTTCAAATTAATCATCCCTTCAGCCCTTTGCGTAGGCAGTAAATTATATTAAACGCCAAATTAATTTAATGAGGAAGCAACGTGCGTAGGTGTCTGAAATTCGTCGAAATATTTTTTAACACAAATTTGATCAAATTTTAAGAAATTTGTTGAAATTTATAATCATGTTTTATTTAGTGTTCAACATGAATTTCCACCATGAACCGACAATTACAATCAATTACGATAATAATATTTTTGTTGTAGATGATGCCCGCATCTCCGTTGCGCCAAAATTCATATATCGCGCGGGAACCGTACATTTTTCCGGGATAAAATATATCCTGTGTCCTTTCCCGGGACTCAAAATTTAAGTCATATAAAATTTTAGCAAAATCGGTTTAGCGATTTGGGCGTGAGGAGGTTACAGACAGACAGACAAAGAGTTGTGTGGTGGTACTCTTTTCTTAGATTTCTCAATTTTCTGAAACATGAAGGTATCGATATTTTTTCCCGAGCCCAACCCTTTTCACAAACTTTCATGTAAAAAGTTTTTACAGTACAATTTGTTTAGACTTTTAATTGATCTATTAACATTCAAATTTTCTCCGAGTACAGTTCTGATAGGGCGAGGAAATGAAGTCATTACTGTCCTGCCGAAAACCACAGTATTGTTGTCATACAGTAGAATAACGTCTATTTTTTTTTGAGACAACATGGTAGCGTGACCAGTCGTCACTACCAACGAAATGTGACTCGTTGCATCCTGATGGTGTCCCACTAAAATATAAAAGCTCTAACTTAAACAGTCCATTCATTATCCTGCATTGCAGTCCGCCGTGCAGGCCTGCAACACCATTCACTATCCAGCATAAGCCACCGTGCAGTCCGCCGGCTTATGCAGGATAGTGAATGGTGTTGCAGGCCTACACGGCTCACTACAATGCAGGATAGTGAATGGACCCTTTTACAGAAAACTAACTTGCGACATAACTTAATACATGGCATTGCAACTTCAAGTTCTTTGAAATAACGCTTACATGTGCGTAAGCCCGATAAGAGCGGTCTATTATGAAGGTAGTCTACTGTATATTATTTATATTGTGCCGAAACCTTATCTCGGATCTTATAAACTGCAGTTACACTCAGCTATTTGCAGATTTATTTTAATTTGAGGGAGTTTTAAAATAAACGTCTGATATCAAGTCTGATACGGGGAGTCCCCCGTATTTAAAGATAGCTTGTGATGCTTGCACCAAATATTTGGTATTAATTTATTAAAATTTATTTTAGCAATAGCCAAGGTAAATTAACAAGTTAATAAAAAGGAAAAAATAGCTATTATATTGTTTAAAATGACGTATGATAAACGCAAATGCATAATACATACTACACATGTTACAGTCACATAAGAAACATAGTTAAATAGGTAGGCATAGGTGTGTAAGCATTTAAAAAATATATTGATTATTTTTAAAGCAAAATTGAGAGTTATAAATAGCATAACTATTGCTGTAAATCGTACGCGTTTAAGGACACCTTAAGAGCTCGCGTCTTTATCAGCGCTACCGAAAACACTTAATTATGTTTAAACAAATGATTGACAATTAAGTTGGACAGAGCGATAGCACAATAGATATAACTACGATAGAGTCACGCTAGAGTAGCTGTACCGTAGTCCGCTTCGCTAACCTAACAAAAAATAGGTACTTGTAATACACTAGCTGTCCCGGTGAACTTCATGTCACTTTAAAACCTTCCCGGGACTTCTACGAATATTTTAAGACTACAATGAGCCCGATCCGTTCAGCCGTTTTCGAGTTTTAGCGCGACTAACACATTTGAAAATCCATTTTTATATATAAGAATAGATATAAGAAGAAGATTAAACATAATATTGTAGTGAAAGTATACCTGTCTTTTTCTTTATTTCAGTCTGTGTGTTGCCCTTAAAACAATTCAAAAACTACCAAAGACAAAGCCAAAACTTAGCGGATATTTTCGTATTGTCAATTTGTAAATAAAAAATGCGAATATCTGGCTGCAATTTTTTTTTCTGGCTGCTACCTCGCATTCAGCCATTGAACCGGTTTTGTTGTTTGGTGTAAATTCTTTAATTCCTTTTCCGGTAAGAATCTATACAATTTCCTCCCACAGTTCAGTTTTCATTTCGCAAAATGTATGGTTGATATGGTTGACGCACTATGAATCGCTCAACTAACTTATGGTCACCATCTGGCTGCAGTATTCTTCACTTAACAGAGAGCACTTACAATCAGGCTTCCTCGCTCGTTTCTCAGGCGATAACGCTAAGTAACTTTGATCCATGGCCGCACCTGTCCATTGATAACTCCGGAGTTTTAAACTTAAACCCGGTGCAAAACCCGGGTGTAAAATATTACTCGGAACCGCCAATCCGGGTAAAACCTGCTAAATCTTGTACTATCTTTATAAGTCGCGTTGAGTTACAGTACAGTTGTCTTTTACTTTAAAATGTGTTAATTTATGATCGCTGATAGAGTTCACTGTGAAAGTGGCAACGCTGAAAATCTTTTTTGTGATTTGTATCTTATATCTTTAAACGAGCAATTCTTGTATTACTATACATAATTGGAATCTCGGAATCGGCTCCAACGATTTTCATGAAATTTAGTATATAGAGGGTTCGATCTAGCTAGGAATCATTTTTAGAAAATGTCATTTAATTCGTGTTTTATCGAATACCGAGCAAAGCTTGGTCAAATAGCTAGTGTAATTTATGAGAAAAACGTCATAATGATTATATACTCAATTCTTCTAAAACATTATGAAACGTATAGAATAATAGCAAATTAATTATTAAATGGACAACAGTCAAACGATTAGCAAGCCAAATAACCAAGTTTCAAGTGTACCCTTTGCGTCTACCAAGGCACTTGCTTTGTGATCCCTGACCCCCTTGGACAAAGATGCTTGTTCAAGCTAACTGTTTAAATATTTGCCTAATACGAATATTCTCCTTTGTAGCTAAGTGCTTTGGTCACTTAATTAAACAGTTTTTGGCTACGAGTTCAACAAGCGTATCTTTATCAATATAAGTTTGAGCACTATACTGTACTCAGCGAAACTTGGCGGTAGCGATCATTGACTCCCTGTCAAAAAGAAAGTGAAGTGTCAGATGTTGTCAATCGAGGCTTCGTATGGAAAATGACAAGTTTTTGACAGGGAGTCAATGACCGCTACCGCCATGTTTCGCCGAGTACAGTATATATTGTTTTGCAGCACTAGACAAACTGTGGTTTTTTGTATAGTATCAGTCAGGGTAAGATCTAATCTTTGTTTAAAATTAAGTTTGTTATTATTTTTAGCAATATTTCGCGGAATATTGCTAAAAATAATAACAAACTTAATTTTAAGCTATGGATTTCCGCAAAGTAACGCCTGATTCCATTAACTAATCTTTGTTATGATGAAAACATTTTTTTATGTAGTTCAATATAGTCTGATGTAAACCACACTAAAGCATGTAACGCTAAGCCCTTTTACACGAAAGGTAATGCTCATACGGGCAACTAAAATTGCTCAATTCCAGTAAATTCTCGTCAACTATGCCGTCACGACTACATCAAGCAATTTGCGGCAACAAACAGCAATATTGCACAATACAACTGACTAGAATTTCCAAGCCCATCGGATATACGTCAATTCGTATCTGCAACATTGAGCGATATGAAATATCTGGGGCAATTAGAAGCAATATCGCCGAAATAATTGCCGCAATTTATTGAGATTGCTCCATATTGCTCCACCAATTGCTCCAGATTCAGGCCATTCGTGTCGCCGAGCAATTATTAAGTGTAAACGCATCTTGAGAACGAGTGCAGTTGTCATATTATTACGACATAAGTAACAATACGAACGCGTATAGACTTGCGCATTTTCTGCTGTGGCGTTTGGAAAACACGCGAGCACGTCCTAAAGTACAAACAAATTTTATGTACTTTTAAAAGGAATCTACAGCATTCCTCGTACTGTCTGTCTGTGTGTGTGCCCCGGCAGTAAAAATACCATTAACCATAAAACGTATTTATGATTCGGTTTTATGTTTTACGCCGCGCTCACATCGAATACGGTAGCTTACATGGCAGTTTTAACGTTATTGTTACGTAAGATTCTCTTGATTGTGTTATATCTCGTATCAGTCTCGTAGTCCAAATATTATGACATTATTTTACGGGGTGTAACAAAACTAAGTGATAATATTTTAGGGTGTGTACGTATTCCTTGTAGAGAGTTCACTGTGAAAGTAGCAGCGCTGAAAGATTTTTTTTTGTACTTTTGTATGGTGAAACTCGACGTGACGCTCGGGCCCTTGCCCATAGAAAAGTGAAAAAAAAGGTCTTTCAGCGCTGCTGCTTTAACAGTAAACTCTCTACAAGGAACACATACACACCCTTAAGTATTATCACTGAGTTTTGTTATTATACAGGGTGTATTAAGCACAAACTAATAGACATACATATTATAGTCAACATTAATAGGTTTTTTTATAAAGTGCAATATATTTTAGAGATGATAGTGGCAACAATAATAATTAATCACGATATTTTTAACTAGCCAAATTTTTACCCAAAATTTTATTAGACACAGTCATGTAAGACTCAAAAATAGTTTCCAATTTCAATCTCCTTTTAAATAATAAACTACGGAACCCTAAAACACTACATCAATGACAGTAAATATTTGTTTAAACCTGAAACAAACAACTCACGATGACTTGTATTTTCTGATGTTCAGTGTATTTGTTGTACAGAATTAGCCTGTCAGCTGGTGAGTAGTAAGTGGTAAGTGCTTACCCTGTACTTACCCACTACACGCATTAACGTCCGATCTATGATTTTGACATGTCACAATATGACGTATTATTATAAAGGCTATGAAGCACATACGAGTAAAACCGTATAGTTTTTATTACCGACAAATGAGGTACAATGGTAAGTTGGAAATATTGTTTTAAGTTAAAAGCAACGTTGCATACTTAGTAGGATGCCAAAAAAAGTTTAACTTCCGTCAACACTTTATCGCAAAATTCATAAGACGGGGTAAAAGAAGGATTAATTAATATATTTTAATTAACCTAATCTCCCTATTTTTTTACTGCACTCCTGATAAATAATGTTTATCTACTTCTGCTGTTTAGATTTCACACGTGCAAAGACTCTTATAGGGCATCTCTCGTATCCTGATGCGTGCTCAAAAAACTTTTTCCATGCCAAAAAAGCAAACAACACACCATAAAAAAGTTTTAATAAAAAAAAAAAGTCGAGTTGCACTCCAGGAGTGCCGGCAGAAGTGAAAACTTGATTATTAACGTTGTGCATTATTTTTTAACCCATTTTTTATGAAAATCGATTTTTAAAAAATCGATTTTTTAATTAATCGAAACCCTTACAATCAATTAATTTTTTTACCCATATTTTATGAAAATCGATTTTTAAAAAATCGATTTTTTTAATTAATCGAAACCCTTACAATCGATTAAAAATATCGACACTACTCTCCAACCGTCTTACGGTTTTTCGATCAGCACGAAAATCTGACGCGGGTTTCACAGTTTTTACCCATCCAACAAAAGTGCTCAACGCCGCTAAAGAAGTTTTCACTTCAAAAAACCCACATCAAATCACTCAACAGTGTATCACACCCTTACCCGCCAACGCAATACCTACAATTACCATACAAAAAGGACACATTAAATCAAACAACGCACCTCCCTCCTCGACGCCCACACCCCCGGGCGTCAACCCCCGCTGTACAATCCCCACGTCACAAACATCCATTGTTTAATATCGATTCATTGATTATGTTTTAAGTAGTAACCATAGGTAATGTTTAAAGTTATCAGTTCTTACTGATTTTACCTTTAAAATTGTAAGTAAAACAATAAACCCAAAAGTTCATCAATTAATATAATATTAGGTATAATATTTTATATAATTCGTATCGCGTAGTTTGTTGCCAAACTCCTCCAAAGCAGCAAACAAACCTGAATCACGCTATCGAAGTTTGTCTGATAGTAGAGGTTTTGAAAGGAGTTGTCATTACGATTTACAACGTCTGAAATTCTAGGTCAGGCAGAATTTTTTTTAAAGATTTTTTATACACAACAAACATGACGAAACAATGTTTGCCGGGTCAACTATTATCTAACAGGAGAAGATCCCAACATAAAATCCAAATACGTGTTTCCGTAGCATTAACGTAGCTACGGTGCTACGTCGTGGCATCTCGTAGCTACGGTGCTACGCCGTAGCGTCTCGTAGCGGCTACGCTTCGAGGGCAAAATGTAAATTCAATATGGCGCGGCTTTGAAAACCGTTTATCCACCACTCGATATATATTACGGTGAAACCACGTTCGTAATGTACTTTGGCGTTTATCGTGTGTCTAAGAAATACAGGGGGGTGAGCCAAGATCTTTTTTTGAAGCCAAGCCAAGTAGTGGAGGCAGTGAAGGTTTTCAACTCCGATTTCGTTGAACCTCCATCGATTTTCATGAAAATTGGTAAGTAGGTGGGGGATACCCTAAAAACAAAAGAGGCATAGTGTCAACTTGCGCTTTTGCCCTGGGGGTGGATGCCAACCCTTCTCGGGGGGTGAATTTTTTAAATAAAAATAACCGCAGGAATCAATAAACACACTAATTCTAAGCAAAATTTATAATATAAAGTTTTTTGATTAAATCAATACTTTCGGAGTTATTAAAGATCAAAGATCAGGTTTTTGCGTGAGAAAATACATGTCTTAAAGCGGTTTTTCATAATTAAATAAGAAACTATAGGTTTTTACGAAAAATGTGTAATTACCAAAATTAAAGCCAATAAAAATAAAACTAATTTCTACTCTGAAATACCTTCCTTTATTCATTCAAAGTGAGCTACAGGTGATTGTAAATTTATTTTCTTTCGGCGAGTACCTAAGTCTAAGCATTCAAACTTAGATAATGGTAAACCGATGCATTTTATGACATATAATTTCTTAAAACTTTTTAAAGTGCTTAAAAGTACCTTTCTAATAAGCATTTTAAAAAAGTTAATAGCATCAAAATCGACCAATTTATGACAAAAATAAGATGACCCTTTCAAATTTTTTTGGAAAAATCGAAAAAAAAAACGTTGTCCATTTCTACAACAATTCAAATTTATGGTTACCCCCAAAGACTTTTCTTTATTTTAGCATAAGTAATGACCTCAAAAAATTTTCTTGGTTTGGAATGCTTAGTTTTGAAAAAAAGAATGATTTAGTAAAATCGAAATTTTTCAAATTTTCGTCAATATCATTTTGTTTTGAACATAACTTCAAAAATATTTAACCTTCGTAAAAATTATAAGGAACGAAATTTGTGTCCATTTTTAAAGAAATCATTTGATGTTCTTTTGATTTTTATAGGATGAAAAATAACGAAGATAGAGACGCTTAAAGCCTAACTTTCACTGCAAGAACCATGGAATCGGGACCTTTTGACCCTATTTTTTTTAAACCAAGGGCTTTAAAAGGTATTGTTCAAATTGATCTTAAAGCTCTTTAAATTACCTTTAGAATGGTACATAAATGAACCCGATAACTCAAAAATTAACAGAGCTATTGTGATATTCATGATATTTTTTTTTTTGAAAACAATTTTGAAGCAGAGATTTGGGATGAAAATATTGTAGGAAACCCTGTCAATAGGTACATCTATACTAATAATATTATAAATGATAAAGTGTTTTTGTCTACCTATTACCTCATATGAGCATATGTCACTTTTAAAGTAGAGGGCTTAACGTACTTGATCCCAAATCGATGGAGGCTCAACGAAATCGGAGGTTGCACCTGATTTTTGCCTTTATAAACTGTACTAAAGAGCTTCGTTATATAATCGCCGATCAAAATGTATGGAATTGACATGAGACGAGTCGAACGTCAACGTCATTTTATCAATCTGTCAATCCCATACATTTGGATCGGCGATTCTATAACGAAGCGATAACGAAAAAGGCTTGGCTAAATGGCCAGGTTAGACTGGAAAGACTTCACTCTATCTATAATTAATGTTACAAGTGCCAAAGTGTGTCTGTCTGTCTGTCTACCTCTTCACACCATAGCCGAACCGATTTTGCTCAAATGGGGATACTTTGAGAGGAGAAGCATAAAGGATACTTTTTATCCCGGAAAAATGTACGGTTCTCGCGCGATAAACGAATTTTGGCGCAACGGAGTTGCGGGCGTCATCTTGTAAAAAAAATATGTACAGTAAGATGTTGTGAAAAAATTCGAAAATATTTGTGAGTTCATAAGCTGAGTTTGGGATGTTTATTTTTATAATGAAACTAGTTGATGCCCGCAACTTCGTTGTGCCAAAACTCGTTTATCACGCGGGAACCGTACATTTTTCTGGGATAAAAAAGTATCCTATGTCCTTTCCCGGGACTCAAAGTATCTCCATGCCAAATTTCAGCGGTTTGAGCGTGAAGAGGTAACAGACAGACAGACAGACACACTTTCGCATTTGTAATATTAGTATGGATTTAAAAAACCACAAAAAAGAGTTTATTGCGTATATCGCGCAATAAAATAATTTCTGGAAAAAAATGTCAGGCAATATAGTATAAACGTATCCAATATTTTATATAATACTAGTATTATTATAATACGTGATAGAATTACGCTTAATGTAGATCCTTGACGACCTCTTGTTCCAGATATCCCATTGCCACGGGCCGAGAACAAAGCAAATTGGCCCTTCAATCAAACTATCCGGAATAAAATACTGTAACCCTATTCTGCTATTTCAATTTAACATAAATACATCTTCAATATAGTTTCGATGCAGTCGTTATATTACATCATTTTAACAAAATAAAATAAAACTGATTTTAATAAACTCACTCTGCATAATGGCCTGTATTCACTTTTATTACTGATAAGTGCAGGTGCTTATTGACGAGGAGAAAATATAGGACTCGCTGTCCAGTGTCCACACTTGCTCTCTCCTAATTAGTAACCACTTGCAATAATCACCTGCATTTATCACTAATCAAAGTGAATACAGGCCATAATACTACGATTTGATTATATACTATTTGACAACAAGATTTCCACACTGTTTATAGAACTATAATTCCTGATAAATTTGATTGTATTGATCGAGATCGGTCTCATCTTAAAACCAGTGCAAAACGCGTTTAAAGGCCTAAGTCATGTGAGTAAACAAAATCTGTACTATGGCTTTTAAGTAACCTGTTGATTAATATTTTATTAGAATACGATTTAGCTGTTTGATCCGAACTAGATTCATCATCATCATCATTGCCGTCCACTGCTGAACGTAGGCCTCCCTCAATGAGCGCCAATCATCGTCGGTCCACCGTGCTGCGGGACGTCCTACACTACGTTTGCCCATGCGTGGTCTCCACTCTAACACTTGTCTGCTCCATCTGCCGTCTTCCCGTCTGCAGACATGACCAGCCCGCTTCCACTTCAGCGTGCTAATTCTAGATCGTCGGTTAGACGGTCAAATTTTCATCAATCTGACCTATCAATCTGAGTGACGGGATATTAATGGTTATAAAAAGTTCATATTAAAAATATGATCAATCCATCAATCCGTGGCTTAGACGATCAAAGTTTCGTCAATCTGTACCGGATTGATAGATCAGATTGATGAAAATTTGACCGTCTAACCGGCGACAATGAGCGATGTCGGTGACTTTAGTTCTCTAGCGAATGACTATAATAATAGGAGTTTTGTCCACCACCGAACCGGACTAGATTAAAGCTGTATTAGATTAGCAGAATCAAGGTCTTAGTAAAAACCAATAACCGTGGATGAGGGTAGAAAAAAAAAACAGTAAAGATTGCGAGCTACAACCATTCTAACATTCGACAAATAAATCCCTGAACCCTTTCCTAACAAAAATAGAGTCCCATTTCAATATCACATATTATAATCAACTTTAATTCAATGGTATAAAGTTCGTTTTGGCAAAGCAATAATCTTTTTGTATAGTTCAAGAGCTGTTTTATGTAGCTCTTATATCGATGTATCAAAGTTGACATTCCTTTGACATTTATCTTCTGATTCCTAGTTTTACATCGCTCTTATATCAAGGGCATAAAGTCTATATGGAGGAAAGGATGTATTGCGTTTTTTGCTGTCTTTGAGCTAACGGAATCTATTTGCGAACGGGTTTCGACTCTCATTTGCAGGACAAATCAGTTAGTTTTTTAATTATGAACTCCTGAGGGCATGTGTGGTTAATATTGGAGGGAAAGTTTTATTAGTTTTCGTGTTATTTACATGTGAAAGAGAATGGACACCGTGTACGTTATGACCTTATTGTTGTGACAATAAGGGCTATATTTCACCGGGACACCATGGTGACGCACGCGACCAGTTGTAGATACTCGCTACCAAACAAAATGAATACATCTTTCACATAAGATTTAAAATATGTTACTCTTCTAAACTATATTGGTTTAAAGAAACTAGGAATGCCAATAATAATATTGCAATTAGGTATTACTGTCACGGCACCTATACTAGCACCACGATCCTGCATCGCGCTATCGATGTTTTTGAGATCGGCAAGACAACGTATGGAATGACGACGTCATTTCATGCTAGTCATTTCATGCTACGCTCGGCCTGACCGAGCATACTACATCGCTCGGTCGGAAGATCTTCCTTTGTGGCCAACATCCATATTGCCATAGTACTTTTAAATACTAGGTGTAACAAAATTAAGTTATAATACTTTAGGATGTGTGAGGTTGAAATCTATAGAGCGATCTTAGACTTAACTCAGACTTTACTTCAAACTTTACTTTAAAAATCTTAGCTAAGCTTAAGCTTACCAAAATCTTAAGTGAATAGGAGGACCTAACAATGGATGTAGGGTCCTCCTATTCACTTAAGATTTTGCTAAGCTTAAGCTTAGCTAAGATTTTTAAAGTAAAGTTTGAAGTAAAGTCTGAGTTAAGTCTAAGATCGCTCTATAGATTTCACCCTGAGTCCCCTGTATTAAGTTCACTGTGAAAGTAGCGGCGCTGTAAGAACAACTTTTTAAATTCTTTTGTATGGGCAAATGCCAAAAAGTAAATTGCTCTTCTAGTGCTGCTACTTTCACAGTTAACTACACAGTACACAGGACTCATACACACCCTTTTTTTTTCACACAGAGAAATGCATTACGCATTCGACGCAGGGGATGGGGACTCCCGCTGCGGATATGTGGGGCTCATCGCGGCGAAGATGGTATGTGCCGCGATCCTACCCACTAAAACTCTGCGACACTCCTGTCGCCAACCAAGACGAAGCCACGGGCACGACACACCCACCGCAACTCCGTCAGTGGCCGTCCGACCTTTGTCAGACCACACTCATTCGGGGGCGCTTCTCGCCCCGCAGGCCGACAGAGGCCCCACTTGGGGCTTGCTTGGGCCCGCCTTCTCTGGTGGGCTATTATGACCTCTTATTTCCAGCCAGTTTACGCTCAAAATGTACCGTTTTCGGGCGTAAACTGGCTGGAAATAAGAGGTCATAATAACCCACCTGGTGCCACGATGCACGGACCGTTTGGTGCATCGTGACTCACTCTGGGAAGGACTCATACACACCCTAAAGTATTATCATTTAGTTTTGTTATACTTTGTTCACTTTTATTTACCCAAGCCAAAATAAACTAACGATTACCTCCAAAGCTAAAATAGACACCACAATTTAAAAAAATAATTGCCTGCGTGACATAGGCTGAACGAATTTTGTGCTAACGACAAGCCAATTATGGGCCACTAGAAAAAACAATAACGAAGCACCACAGTTAATAGTTTCGGTGAAAACAATCGACAGACATACAACTCAATTAGCGATATAAACTGACGCGCGCAAAAAAAATTGTTACAATTACCACAATTTCATAAACTCAGCTACGGATGAAGCTGCCTTTACACTACTTGCTAGTCAAGTGACTGGCATTATGTCAAGTGACTGGCTCTCATAGGGTTGATTCAGACCGCAACGCGACGCGTACATGCATTTCTAAATTTATATGGATTTGACAGATTCGCAAGACGTCTCACGCAATTGAAATCTGTCAAATCCTTACAAATTAATGCCGCGCCGCGCCTCGCCTCGCCGCGTCGCGTTCCGGTCTGAATTGACTCATAAGATGAAAACATCTTACTTGTACACTGTTCTTTGTCATGACAGATATACTTAGTTATTCTTAGTCATGACTAAGACGAACCCAACGATACCTTTCAATTTCAATTATAGGATATGTCATAATAATATAACGACTTGACGACCTCTGTGGCTCAGTTGGTGGGCTGTTGGTAGCTCAAGCCGGGGGTCGCGGGTTCGAATCGGCCGACGGAACAAAATGTTTTCAATGTACCTGTGCATTAATAATAATTTATGACATACAATGATCTTAAATTAATTTATACAAAGATGTGATAAACTGTGATTTCGATTAATGTTATTTTATCTATTTTGACAAATTTTTATAATATTATTTCATTTATACATGATTTTAATTTTACAATTTTAATTTAATTTTATTGCTAAATTGTCTTTTAGTTCATAAGTTTTTTAATTTTTTAATTTAACTTTTAATAGTAATTTATTGCATACAATGATTTTAAATTTATTTATACAAAGTTATTGTGATTAACTGTGATTTTGATTAATTTTTATTTTATATTGTATTTTTTGACAAAATTTTATCAATAATTTATTTAAACTTATACTGTATAATTTTAACTTTAAAATTTTAATTTATTTTTTTATTGCTAAATCATAATTATTTAAATGTATTGTATTCTAATGTAATGACTATAATGATAATGTATCACAAACGTAATGTAATGTAACACCATTGTACCAAGTTCTTGGAAATAAAAGATATGAATCATGAATGTAACGAAATTTTCAAATGGTCTATGGGTCGCAGAGGTCTGAAATAAATGATTTTATTTTTTTATTTTTTATTTATTAAATATGTGTATCATATAATAAAAATCTTAAATATAATGTATAGTACTTAAAAAGTATTAAATTTATTTCCGTTGTCTAGTACCCGTAACACAAGTTCTTCAGGAACTTAGCACGGGGCCAGACTGACGTGGTATGAAGCGTCCTTTAAAAATAATGGTGCAGAAAGCGAGCCACAGACATGATATAATCCATACACTTATACGATACTCTAGACTTTAAGAGACAAGGAAATCTTTACAAGAAGGTCGGTTGCTTTACAAGTTACAACCAACAACAGGGCTAAAATTTTGATGAAACATCAACACAGAAAAAGGGTTGACCAATGACTATCGGGCAGGATACAGACCCACTTTCATCATGAAAAACTATACGATTATGCCGCTCGAAGTCGCGTGTAACGTTTAGTTTAATACAGTATTGTATTGCGTAGTGTTTTGTGTCGAACTCGAACTCGAACTGGAACTCGAAAGCGAACTCGAAATCGAACTCGAACTAGAACTCGAACTCGTAATCAAATTGATTGTAAGGGTTTCGATTAATTAAAAAAATCGATTTTTTAAAAATCGATTTTCATAAAAAATGTGTTAAAAATTTAATCGATTGTAAGGGTTTCGATTAATTAAAAAATCGATTTTTTTAATAATAGATTTTCATAAAAAATGGGTTTAAAATGCACAACGTTAATAATCAAGTTTTCACATCTGCCGGTACTCTCGGAGTGCAATTTTTTTTTTACTAATTTAAGTCCTGTATAACGATGCTGTCATTTCCATACTAATTTCTGTGTATATACTCTGTGTAACGTGTGTGTAACTTAAAACTCCTGTTTAACTATTCACACGTTGAACGCATGTTTAAGAAGTTTTTATTAGTAAGAGGGTAAGTATTCAAGCACTAGCACAAACTAGGCCATTTAAACGCCTAGCTATTCCATCTACTGGCTGCCAATAGATGGAATAGCTAGGCGTTTTAGCGTAGACTATGTTTACATCTGCCAGTAACTGGCAGATGTAAACATAGTTTTAGTCAAGCAATTTTTAACCTGAGTAACGTTGTTATCTGCCACACGCACCGGCCTGTTAGCCGAGCGGTAATTGGTTACAACTAACGACAGGCTTTTGTTCACGTTAGAATAACATCATCATCAGTGATGCCCGAAAAAAAGTTGAAACTTAAAAAAATAATAAAGGAAACGTTCTTTGATACCCTGCAGTCCCCAGTCCTTATATTCTCCGTAGTCAAAATGTGATAAAGACTACGCAAATTATGTAATAACTTAAAGCATTTCCAACGCTGATTGCTAGGAACTGAGACCTATTAATACAAAATAAACACTATGTTTTAAAATAAATAATATACCATTCGTACATAGAGCATCAACACCTTATCTTTTGACTACGCCCTAGGTAGATAAATATTGACAAAAAGTATGTTAAAAGATTCTTAATTAACATCCAGGGAGTAGATTTTGACTTAAAATAAAGTAGTTGACAAATAGACATGAAACACTTTACTAAAGTAAAACCAAAAACAAAAAAAGTTATTCCTCTAAATTTTACATTCCTCACAATTCATCACCCTGTTTAATTCTAAAAAGAAGTACAATTCAAATTTAATCTCGCTACGAGACAATAAATCTTCCTCCCACAACATAAATTAAGAAGAAAAAACATAATTAGAACTCCCCAAATATATGAAGTTCATTATTTAATAAGCAACCCTTAGGGGAGGGCGGCGTAACACGGCCCCCTCGCAATAAATATTACT
The DNA here is from genome assembly GCA_937595015.1 of Polyommatus icarus. Lineage (NCBI taxonomy): Eukaryota > Metazoa > Arthropoda > Insecta > Lepidoptera > Lycaenidae > Polyommatus > Polyommatus icarus. The sequence goes on from OW569335.1 coordinate 17,096,266, forward strand.
TATAAGATTCGACTCCTGTCCCCGTTCGATTGCCGCTCGCATTAATACCTGTCTCTTATTTATAGCTCGCCGTAGAATATAAATAATGATGATAAATTAACCGTTATTAGTCTGTATTGACTAAATATAGGGCGTTTGTGAAATATTTATCAGACTTAACAATTAGCTTGATATTATTTGCGCAAGTTTTCGGGACCAACAAAATTTTGTGGGCAAAGTTACGGGTATACTAATAAACAGAATCATAAATGACATCAATAAAGGTGCATCAAGATAAGATGTAGGTAACTAACTGATAATTGACTGGTTTTAGAAATTCATTAGTTATTGTGTAGATATTAAGTATATAACGACATACAATCTACGAAAGTTTCATCTTGATTTCGTTTGTCCGATCATGGTCACACTTATATTATGTGAACAAACTCTAAAACTTAGAACAAACCTACGCGTCATTGACGGAGCATCAAGTTGCGTCAAGTTGTCAAATGTGTTTTTTGTATTCAAATCACACATTTGACAACTTGACGCAACTTGACTCTCCGTCACTGACGCGTAGGTTAAACCTCAGCTTAAAGTTTCTTAAGCGGTGTGAATGTGATACCCCACACGGTTTCAAAAACGTATTTTTCACCAACGTTCACCAACTCGAAATCGAACATAAACCATATAATATACCTACAACGGTCCCTTTTACCCTACAGCTCTCATAAATCATACTTAAAACAGAAGTTTACGAACTTTCATGAAATTTAAAACAAGAAAACATTTCTTTTACGTGAACATAACGATAGGGGTTGGCTGATTCTAAAATAATTAGGGGCTGTGGGCGGTGTCGACGGGGATTACCCTGCTCGATTTTTAGGGTTCCGTAGCCGAAGGATACTCGTAAAGACGGTAATGCCCTGTTAGTTGTGAGTTGTGACAATATTTTGATGTCTATCTATCAATTCTGTCATCAGGCTAACTCTTAAAAAATGTAAAATGCGCTCCCATAATACAAACGCGATTTTTTACACCACCACCACCTAAGTGCATGAGCCTGACTCGCACTTGGAAGGTTTTTGTGACTTTAGATCATAACGATAATATTATATGATCAGCTTAGGCCTTACAGGGACTAGGGACACAGCGATCTATAGTACCTAAACGTTAAAGAAATTTTATACCTAGTCTTACAGTTTCGACTATATTATAACTCTACATAATATTATAAAATATATCAATGCAATCGCGACAGATTCTACTTACATAGTACGAGCATCAACATTCACTCAAAAGGGACTAGGGCTCCTATTTGCATAATCCAGCCCGAGGGCCTACCAGCCCTAAAATACCTTCAGCCCTAGTCTCTTTGTCATGTAAGGATAGGTCAAGTTATCTAGTTTAAGTGTTAAAAAACTCCAAAAAGAGTGACCATTGGGACCAACACGGATCATCATAATAATATTATACCGTACGTAATTTATCTACATAATATTAACTTTCAGTATCGTAAAGCCATAAAGCTGTGGGTTATGAAAAGCAACCTAAAAGATTGGTACTTATCCTTGGTCAGGCCGCACCTACTTTATATTATGTTGTACAGCATACCAGCACAGCCACGGTATGCATAGTAACGAATTCAGAAAACTTCGATACATGCTGGAGCTAGCAGGCCGGCCACAAAGCGTTGAAAAATTTAACATCATTCTTCTAGAACGCTGCTAACAAGAATATAATAATAATACTATATTTTATGCCTCAAGTTCCAACAAATGTTCGTACGGACCCATCCTTACTACCAAGTCATTGTCTATACGCCCTTGTTAATACTTCGTGGACAGCGTTGACAGAGTTAAGCGTATGCGTACTTGAGAGTTTGGGGCAGTTAATGAATAGAGTTAATATCATACTCAGTTTGAAGATCTATTGTAATGGCATGTGCTATGGCTTATTTATAAACATATTGTAATATTATTCTCTAGGTTTGAAGCACAGATGGTTACAACTTACAGAGTATTAAATAAGGAATACCAAAAACACATGGGTAGTAATATTCATAATAATATTATAAACGCGAAAGGTCCGTTTGTCTGTTACCTCTTCACGCCTAAACCACTGAACCAATTCTGCTGAAATTGTTTTTTGGCATGGAGATACTTTGAGACCCGGGAAATGACATACTAGGATCTTTTTTATCCTGGAAAATGTACGGTTTCCGAACGAATTTTGACGCAACGGAGTTGCGGGCGATATCTAGTAATAAATAAGAATTGCGTCTATTTGTAATTTGTTACACCTTCACACTTGGTCCACTAAACCGATTTTGATAGAAATACTTCTAGTCCTGAATGACATGAAAATTTGTTCAGTGGCTTGAAAATGAGGTGATTTAGGTGACAAAGAGATGGACGGGCCGAAAGACAGACTAACAGATAGATAAAAATTATCTTGAATCAAATTATATATAATAGCTCATATTTACTCTCGAAATCATTGTTAATAATGCAAAATTTTAAGTCGCAGTAACAATATTATTTCAAATGCCTTCAACATACTCGTATTGTACATTAGCTATGCCCACATTATGCGCTTTCGTCTTCAATTTTCGTCATCTTCTGTCATTCAACTTTCGTTTTGGCGCATTCAATAATTGAATGCGTCAAAGAACGCGACGCCAATTGTCATTTTTAATAACAAAGCGAAAGTTTTGGAGGGTCAGAGGACATGCGTCGCGGGCATGCCTCACATTCGCTGTTGACTGCGCTATAACGCATGCCCTTGACGAACAGAAAAAGGCACAGTGTGAACAAAGCTATTGTATAGCAGTCAATATAATGACTCAAACAATTTCCAACATCTTTTCCAACTGTGGCTTATATCGCGGCGAATGTGTAGATCTGTAATACCTGATGGTAGGCATACATTACTACTAAGACAAATAAAGATATCAGGTTTTTTTTCGCTGAATATTTTATGGTATGGACTATGCATTTCTTTAAAGTAAAGCTTGATTTTACAAAACTTTTAGTTGCAATGTATTTTCAAAGCAAAAATTTGAGCTTTTATTCTAAAATAATAACCATAAAGCGACTGGGAAGGTGCAGGTGCAAGAACTTGGGGCATAAAAGCTTTGGAGCTTATGATAAGTTGACTAATAAACTTTTGAGCTTTCAGTGTAAAAATGTTGAACTTAAAGCTTTAAGATTCTAGTTTCTACTTCTATTTGTCTCAGAATTAAGATAGAGTTCTGAATTCTGTGTTACGAACCATGAAGCTACTCATAAAACTTAATACTAAATGTAGATAATGTCACGAACCAGAATGCAAAATATAAAACCCATCAAACGACAGCAAGTTGCTAATCGGCCTATCACGAATGATTTTCCAGCTCTAAGCAGGCTGATCATGATGAACTATAGCTAAGAACACTGCATCTTGTCAGCTTTCAAACAAAACAAAACTAAACCGGTCTACCCGTATGGATGCAACGATGCCACAGACAGACAGAATGAATGAATGAATATGAATGAATGAATGAATGAATATACTATATTGTGCACATCGCAGTAATTACAAACACACACATAAAATAAAAACACAATAAGATGATGAGAGTGCTCGAAGGCAGCCTTATTACTAAATAGCAATCTCTTCCAGGCAACCTTTGAAAGAAAGGAACAAATTGCTGGAGAGAGGGTGATGTGCTTAAAGTATTCAGAACTAAAATTAAAAAAATAAAATAATTCTATCCTAATAAATACATACATAATAGATAATATACAATACTACATACAAAGTAATATAATAAAATAAATAGTTTATAATAATAAAATAATACTAATACTACTATATATATATATATATATATATATATATATATATATATATATATATATATATATATATATATATATATATATATATATATATATATATATATATATATATATATATATATATATATATATATATATATATATATATATATATATATATATATATATATAATAATTTAATTAATATACTATACATACATATATAAATAAAGTAACATAATTACATAACACATGAATTAATTATAATATAAGTGAAGTTCTAAATTACTTAATGTTGTGATAATTATAATATTACTAACACTTATTGAGGTAATATTCTTTATGTTACTTTATTTATATATGTATGTATAGTATATTAATTAAATTATATATATATATATATATATATATATATATATAATATAATTTAATTAATATACTATACATACATATATAAATAAAGTAACATAATTACATAACACATGAATTAATTATAATATAAGTGAAGTTCTAAATTACTTAATGTCGTGATAATTATAATATTACTAACACTTATTGAGGTAATATTCTTTAAGGGAGGACTTGAATGTTCCTAATGTTTTTGAGAGTCTCAATCTTGCAGGGAGGGAGTTCCAAAGTAAGACGGATTTTACGGTATAAGAGGAGTGGAAGTACTTGGTGTGGTGAATGGGGATATCAAGAAGGAGATTTTTAGAGGAACGCAGTTCAAGTCTGTCGGGATAACGGAAGTTAAAGATCTCTTTTAGGTATTTAGGACTGTTGGGATTAAATAGGATGGTGTAAAGGAAGGAAAGTGCACGAGAATTTCGTCGAAGACAGATAGGCAACCATTTAAGCCTATTGCGGAACTCTGATACGCGGTCAAACTTGCGTAAGCCAAAGATAAACCTGATTGCCAGATTCTGGAGGCGCTCAAGTTTATTGAGTTGATCTTCAGTCAAATTAATGAAGCAGGCATCCGCGTAGTCGAGGACAGAAAGGAACAGAGATTCGGCTAGGGCTACTTTGGTAGGAACCGGTAGTACATACCGAAGACGTTTCAGGCAGTGCCACGTTGAATATATTTTCCTGCTAATCTCTTTCAGTTGCTGGGACCAAGGTAGATGCTAATCAAAGTATACGCCAAGATTCTTCACAACCCTACTGTATGGAATTATTACTCCGTCAATAGACACCGATGGTAAAGTACTCCAGTCAAAATTCAAGAAATGTCCAAAAAAGACAGACAGGCAGACACGTCAAACTTATGACACCCCTCTTTTTGGTCGGAGGTTAAAATATTCTTCTGAAGCAAGCATAAATACATAAAGTACAAAATATAAACGTACAGCTTCGCCGGATAATAAATAAAGATCTTCGAAAACGAGTAAAAAATCTGCGAACTTTTAACGACTCTAAAATTAGCCCCAAACGATCGAGAGCGACAGAGTTCCATCTCATGTGAGGGGCGAACTCTTTAGGCAGACCGCACATTAGAGAGACGACAGTTTTTAGACAACCTTGTTTCACATAAACGAGTCAGCTTTAAGATTAAAGAGAAACAGTTGTGTCTACGACGACGCAACGCATACATCAGACTAGGTACACCGCTAGACAGTTTAGTCGTTGATGTGCGCGCTCGCATACACTTCCAAGGGAAGCCGACAGTCGTTGTAGGCATTAGACAGCTTTGTCTATGAGACGTTTTGTTTCAAATGTGCGTGTCTAGTACTTTTTATTATGCGTTATGCTGTCTAAAGACTATCGTGTCTCTAATGTGCGGTGGAATTAAGAGACAACGATATAATATTAAATCTGCACAGTTAAGTGACAGTAAGTAAACAATTAAAATAATTTTATTAATGTGTATTGTGTACTGATCTATATCAAACCACAATATAATTCTTTTGTAAAAAGGGGGCAAACGAGCAAGCGGATCACCCGATGGAAGCAATTCACATTGAACTCTATATTAGGGACACAAACACCCTAAAGTATTTTCACTTAGTTTTGTTACATATGAGTTCATTTAAAAATCTTGTCCCAGGCACTACAGTACTTGAGGAGTGGTTACTTCGCTCTGAAAATACTGTATAAATCATCCACAACGGATGCAAAAGGCCTAGTTTTTTAAATTATTAATAATCTTGTGAATCTTTTGTGATAGAACCATGTCGCTATAATCCGCTGCGAGTATAATACGACACAGATAGCGGACTGAGGCAGATTTTAATGAGATATGGTCACAACTCGGATACATTGAAAAGCTAAATTAATAACTGGGAGTTATTTAGTTTTTGGCTTTCAGAGGTAGAATTGCGGTCCCAAAATTTAGATGAAACTGTTGGGTGCTTTTGTTCTATCAGACTCTGAAATTCATTGGTATAAAATTATTGTCTACATCTAGATTCTAGATTTCTAGCCCATAAAGCAAAAGGGAGAGGTCAGAGGCCTTAATTCCTCTATTTAAATGCAATAAGTTTCAAGAAATATCAAATGTTTTTATGACCTAGGAATGAGCAAGGAAGCAAGACTGAATAGAACAATAAATTATTCGACATTTAATTACCTAAGTATTAAAAACATTATAGCATCAGGATACTGATTATATTTCTTCGCTTCATTCTTCGATATATAATTATTAACCAGTTATAGTACCTCTATATCTGCTAGGCAATCGCGTTTTTTCAAAGACGTATGTGGGTAGTTGAAAAACTACCCACACGCTCAGTAACTGGACGTTCCGGCATGTCTCATTCTTTGTTAACGCGAGGCAACGCGAGCACGAATACTTAGTAACCATGCCAAAGCGCTGCAGCTGGTTATAATAATTATTAAAATGATTGAGTCAGTGTTGAAAGCAACTAAAGTCAGTGTTATTTTATCGTGTAATAAGAAAATACATGTAAGTACTATTAAATACTTAAATAAACGGCAGGCACTACCTAGGCCTAGACGAGTCAAGTATATTCAATACTAACCGGCTTGTACTGCGACCGCGAGTCAATAAACGTACAATTTGTTGGGACTGCGAGTCTTTATACACGATCTATAATATTATGTATGCTTTATCTGTTCTATAAATAGAATTATAAAACTATATGATTGCCGGATTGGGGGAAACAACTGCAGGTGATTACTGCAATTATTTTAACTACCCGGCACGTACTGCGACTGTGAGTGTGTTTGGACCGTGAGTCCTTTTACACAATCTATATTCTATAATATGCATCGGAATTGATTGCGGATCTCTGACGATGTTTTAGCTATTCTATAAATAAAACTATATGCTTGTCCGATTGGGGGAAATATAGTCCGGTTAACGAATGACTCTAAAGAGGGTATAGAGTGCGTGAGCGGGAACCTAAGCGATTTCTGCTGGAACTTATTCAGGGTGATTAGCGACAAAACATACTAAAAGTCCTGACGTCTAGGAGGCGGCGGGAGGGGGAGGGGCGACAAAAGTCTAAATTTTTGGTTTTTCGTCAATAACTAAAAAAATATGCGTTGTAGCAAAAAATATTCTATGATGACATTAAAGCTTACTAAATTCTCTATAAATTAGATTCGATACAGTTTTTACAAATTCTTATCCGTTTTCGTACTACACGCTCAGGAAAAGTGAAAATTCAAAAAAGAAAATGAAGGTGATATCTTGACGCCAAGAAGAATAGACGACTTACCGGCATCTGAGGCTTTAGTAACAACAATATTTTGTCGCTGCAAACAGAATTAGAAAGGAATACCTAAATATTTAAAAACAACCTTTTTTTTTAATTTTTACTTTCCCTGAGCGTGTAGTTCGAAAACGGATGAGAATTTGGAAAAACTGTATTGAATCTTATTTAAAGAGAATTTACTAAGCTTTAATGTCATCATAGAATCTTTTTTGCTACAATGCATAGTTTTTTAGTTATTGATGAAAAACCAAAAATTTAGACCTTTGTCCCCCCCCCCCCCCCTCCCGCCGGCTCACCTCCTAGACGTCAGGACATTTAGTATGTTTTGTCCTTAACTACCCTGAATAAGTTCCAGCAGAAATCGCTTAGGTTCTCGCTCACGCACTCTACAAATACTTTGTTGACTGAGCTAATAAGTGCAAGTTAATTATAACTGCAAGTTTAATTATATATTAAGTTATTTTATAAACCGCCATAATGTATGGATTGACTACGGGTCTCTAAGCACAATCCTTATGCATCGGAATTGACTGCGGGTCTCTAACGATATTTTATCTAAAAATAGAAGTACAATACTACGTTGGCTGGTTTGAGGGGATTAACTGCGAGTTAATTACAATTTAAAATATATTAATATTTTTCAAATCAACATTATATATGGATTGACTACGAGTCTCCGACAATGCTTAAAAATAAAAAAATTGCAACTACCGCGCGTTTTTCCCGCGCTCTTTGTTCTATAAATATAACTACATAATAATTATTATTATAATATTAATATCTTTGCCGTTTTATAGAGAATAGCTATTTCGAGCTAATAACTAGATAGACTGCGAGTCTCATCAGTTAACAACCAATGCGTGTCTCGCGCGATCCTTTTGTTCTAAATATAGAACTACGATTATGATTTACTATGACTGCCGGTATATAATTATTATTATCAAATAAATCTTGCACCAATTTTGGGACTCGGGATACACCGCGAGTGTACATAACGAAACTTACATATTTTTTGCAACATATTTTATAGACAAATAAGTCGATTATAACGAGCTACCCCAATATTTATTTTTTTAGGTCACTAAGACCAGACAATCAGGAAAATATCACAAAATGTGACCAATATAGGTACGGGGCGATCAGGTTACGAATAAACCCGAAGCCTTCCCGAGTACCGGCACTGATAGAACCGGACCAGATCCGGATAGATCCAGGGCTCCTACTGACGTTAGGTGTACCCTCGTTGGATTCGCCAGATTATTGTTTTAAATGATCCCAAAAACGATTAAGTTAAGCTACTGCTTATAAAACATTCCTGATAATAAGTGTTGCAGATCGATTCCATTTCGATCCATTATAATCATTAATCATCATAGATCTCACCTAACAAAGTCTCGATATGATCAGACTTATCAACAGTATCTGATTTATCTCGATATAAATTATTATCAAATTTATCAGATAAAATATATGATCAGAAAAGACAACTTCGTAACGGAAACCTATAACACTCAGACTCGATAAGTCTTGTCTCAATATCAGACCGAGATTATTATTGTTTCGTTGGATAATTCCAGTATTTGTTCTCAGAGATAAATTAGTACATTCCACCAACCGGGTACCTTTTGGGCTCTGGCAAACCCTTCCCGCTACCCATAAAAAAAAGGGGGGGGGCAGAGCTGGTTACCGTCGGCTGGCGCCGCTAGTACTATACCGCTACAATCAATCTGTTTCTAGTTTGAAGAGCGTTGAGGCGACTAAACGCTTAACACCGCAGCCGTAGTGCTGACAGTTAATTTTATATATATTTTATAGATGTTACTATTATATTTATTGTGGGCTTTACATAGCTATCCCCAACCCGCGGCCCGCGGGCCACCGGCACTTTATTTGTAGCCCGCGTGATGTTAAACCATTTTGAAATTCACGCCCACGGGGAAAATATTATACAGTTAACGTGAAAGTCTTTTTTCACTTCAAGTAAATCGTTAATTTTAAAATACGTTATTTTTTAAACCTAAAAATGTTTGTTGCGGCCCGCGACACCAAGACCAAAAATGTTTGCAGCCCGCATGAAAAAAATAATAATTAGGGAACTTCGTTCCAAAAACAAAAACAGATTGGGGACCACTGGCTTAATTTAATATACATCATGACATCAATAAACTAGTAGAATTTAAAACTATATCTTCGTGTACCCTTATCGAAGGTTACCTTATTTCAAAGATTTTCTTTTCCCAAAACAAAGCGGCGGAAAATATTGTATTTTTTAAATACAATTATTGAATTATTTTAAATTTGAAATCACTTCGTAAGTTTATTTCAAAATTACATGTTAATTTGGAAAATATTTTTTGAATTACTTCTCTCTAAACATAATGAGACATGCCGGAACGTCCAGTGACCGAGCGTGCGGGTAATTTTTCAACTACCCACATACGTCTTTGAAAAAACGCGATTGCCTAGTAGATACAGAGGTACTACTGGTTAATAATTATATATCTTCGAATGAAGCGACTCATATAATAATGATCGAACTTCACTTGGTAAGTTCATTTGATCATTTAATATACACGGTTTTCATGTCTTATGTGATATGTCATGTCAAGAACTTGACAATATTTTAATAAAAATTAAAAAGGTTAAGAATATAAGGTTTTTAATTTTCACACCTTTTCGAGTTTCGTCCCCATAGATGTCACATAAATTCATTAATTTTTATAAAAATCTTTAAAATAAATTTGAAACAAACGAAAATATACTTTACACCTTGAGGTTACAGTTCACAATCGCGTGGACACTCACACCTCAAGCGAGAAACTCATTACAAATATTCTCACAAACAAATTCATTTCAGCTGTCATTTTATGTGATTTTTTTTTATTTAGGAACCCCGTTAATTAGCCGACCAACACAAAGAGCGCGAAATATTCCCGGGGAAACGGGAAAATTACATTTTCTCCCTTTTTTGGAAATAATATAATTCTCTTTGACTCTTGTTGGCTGTTTTAACTAAGGTGAAATTAGGAGCTTTTAAGCTACAATTTTATTGACGACCTCTGTGGCTCAGTTGGTGGGCTGTTAGTAGCTCAAGCCGGGGGTCGCGGGTTCGAATCCCACCGACGGAACAACAAGTTTTCAAAAGTTCCTGGGTAATGGATGTGTATTAAATATTATGTGTATCATATAATAAAAATCTTAAATATATGTATAGTATACTAATAATTAAATATATTTCCGTTGTCTGGTACCCGTAACACAAGTCCTTCAGATACTTACCTCGGGGCCACACTGTCGTGGTGTGAAGCGTTCATAGATATTAAATAATATTATTATATTTGTGGCCTACCTTTATACATTTTACATTTACTATTTCTTTATTTACATTTTTAGATTTTATATTTACAAGCACATATACACACTAATCTATTTTTACAATTTTACTTATACATATTTTAATATTTTATATATACACATATTTTACATATTTTGCCAAAATATATTTTATTAGTCTGTTAAATTAAGTGTATACCAGATCGTCGATATCGATGCGCCAAATTATCGATAGCGGTTTATCGAGCAGTGCCTCGCACTATCACTATCGATAGATAATAATATAACCGGTCCCGCTGGAGCGGCGCGCGCGCATGATTTCTAGAACCTTACGGCTTACCAGTCGTTCCCCGATATTGACGCGGAGCGCACGTCACTCGCTCGTTTGCCGCAGCTTAAATATTTCGCTAATTCACTATTCTGCATCTGAGCTTAAACTCATATATCAGTTAGTGCTTATATCATACTGTGCTTTTTCATATCCTATTCTGCACCTTCTTTCAAACTATAGATATGAACCTAGTGTATGTGCTTGGACAATATAGTGTGCTGGATCAGTAAGTCTAGACTTTCATTTCATACGGACCTCATCTAGTGCATTTATCACCCTCATCACATAGCTACTAGCAGCTCATCTTATCTATACTGGTGACCTCTAAACATGAGCAGGACATCGGAGTTTGAAGATGCACTCGAGCCTAGCGCAGGCGCGTCATCAGAGAATAGTGCGGGGACAGTGTCGATAGATCCAATATTATCGACAAATGTTTTTAAGGTCGGCGTAAGAGTGCCACCATTCTGGGCTGACGAACCGGAAATTTGGTTCGCTCAAGTCGAGGGACAATTTAATATTTCTGGAATTACCAGCGACTCCACGAAATTTCACTATGTCATCGCCCAGCTCGACAACCAATATTCCCGAGAGGTTAAAGACATAATAATTAACCCACCTGCAACCAAGAAATATGAGAAGCTGAAATCGGAGCTTATTAACAGATTGGGCATTTCCAACGAGACAAAAATCAAGAAGCTTCTGATGCATGAAGAGCTCGGTGACCGCAAGCCGTCTCATTTCTTCCGACACCTCAAGGATTTGGCAGGCCACGGAGTACCGGACGAGTTCATCAAATCCATTTGGACCAGCCGCCTTCCTCGTGGCGTGCAGATGGTGCTCGCGGGTCAGCCAGCATCGACGTCACCCGAAGACCTCTGCGACTTAGCTGATCGCGTCAACGACTTGGCCTGTTCTTCGCCAAGTGTAGCTGCAGTGAGCCGAGAAGCCCCGGGCTCAGTCCTCGGCGATCTTGCGAGGGAAGTCGCAGAACTCCGGAAGCAGTTCCAGCAGTTCCAGGCGTCATCTGGTAGGAGCAGATCCAGAACGCGTGGACACCAAGGCAGGCAGAGGAGCTCGTCGAGGCGACGATCCCAGTCGAACTACCGGAAATACCCTCTCTGCTGGTACCATGGCAAGTTCGGAGACAAGGCCAGCAGGTGTATCCGGCCATGTGACTACAAGTCGGCGGAAAACGCGATGGGCAGTCGATAATGGCGACTGACGATTGCCCATCAACGTCCACTGGTCGCCTGTTCGTAACCGACCGCGCTACGAAGACGCAGTTTCTGGTCTATACTGGAAGCGACCTCTGCGTTTACCCACGGTCGAAGCTCTGCGATCGTCGTTCTCGGACTGGATATAGTTTATGTGCTGCAAACGGTACCAATATAGCTACATATGGTTTTGTTAATTTAAATTTAGATTTTGGTTTACGTAGATCTTTTGTATGGCGTTTTGTAGTTGCCGATGTAACTAAACCAATTATTGGTGTAGATTTTTTAAATTTTTATAACCTTGTAATAGACTGTCGTAATAGACGATTAATAGATAATTTAACTTCTATTACTTCTTTAGCTGCTGTAGCTGATTGTAATGACGTGCACTCCGTAAAGGTAGTAACTGGTGAGTCCCGGTATCATAGGATTCTTAATGAATTTCCTGAAATTACTCGACCAGCTGGTAGGCACAACATTACACCACATAACACTGTCCACCATATTAGAACGACACCAGGCCCTCCAGTATCTCTACCGCCCCGTCGTTTAGCACCGGATAAATTAAAAATAGCCCAGGAAGAATTCCGGATCATGGTAGCTAATGGTACAGCTAGACCTTCGGAGAGTCCCTGGTCTTCACCACTTCATTTGGCACCGAAAAAGGGCAGTGGATGGCGTCCCTGCGGGGATTATCGCAGCCTGAATGCTCGTACAGTGCCTGACAGGTACCCGATTAAGCATATTCAAGATTTTGCCTATGATATTGCCGGTTGTAAGGTGTTTAGCACTCTTGACCTTGAAAAAGCTTTTAATCAGATACCTGTCAGTCCTGACGACATTCCCAAGACCGCCATCACTACCCCTTTTGGTCTTTTTGAGTTCCCCTATATGACGTTTGGTCTACGTAATGCAGGCCAAACGTTTCAAAGGTTTGTAGACGAACTCACCAGAGGACTTGACTTTGTTTATGCCTACTTAGATGACTTTATTGTCTACTCCAAGAGCGAAGCAGAGCACGAGGAGCACCTACGAGCAGTCTTCACCAGACTTAAGCAGTATGGCATGCTTGTCAACACGGCCAAGTGTGTCTTGGGCGCTTCAAAGGTAACGTTTCTAGGGCACCAAATTTCAGCTGATGGATGCAGACCCCTGGAGTCTAAGGTGCAGGCAATCATCGACTTTCCGCCACCGACAACTGTCAAGCAACTGCGAGGATTTTTGGGCATGCTCAATTTCTATAGGAGGTTTATTCCCCGTGCAGCCCAAATTCAAACCCCTCTGCATGCTCTTTTGACAGGAGCAGTGAAAGGATCGCAGCCAATTCACCTTACCGGTGATGCTTTAATTGCCTTCCAGGCTTGTAAGGAGAGCTTGTCCAACGCAACCATGCTGGCTCATCCGGATTGTTCTGCAAAATTAGCAGTTGTCACGGATGCGTCCGACAAAGCAATCGGTGCAGTGCTCCAGCAATTTTCTAATGATAGCTGGGAGCCCCTGGCTTTCTTTTCCAGGAAGCTTAGCCCCTCTCAAGCCAAGTACTCTCCTTATGATAGGGAGTTGTTGGCCATATACGAGGCTATTAAATACTTCCGTCACATGCTCGAGGCTCGTCACTTTACTGTCTATACTGACCACAAACCGATCAGTTTTGCCTTTCATGAAAGGAAGACCAACTGTTCGCCCCGTCAGTATAGGCACTTGGACTTCATTTCTCAATTCACGACAGATATCCGTCATATTAGTGGCAAGGACAATGTTGTGGCGGATACATTGTCGCGAATTGAGGAACTAGAAGCACCAGTCAGCCTCGAGACTATAGCCCGGCATCAAGCCTCCGACCAGGAGCTTCAACAGCTGCTAAACGGCAGCACCTCCTTAAAGCTGCAGAAACTCCATGTCCCTGGAAGCCAAGACCTCTTGTACTGCGATGTCAGTACACTGGCTACCAGGCCTTTTGTACCCAAGGTTCTGCGTAGGCAGATTTTTGACAGTTTGCATTCTTTAAGCCACCCTGGTTGCAAAGCCTCTGCGAAACTAGTTTCAAACCGGTTCGTCTGGCCGGGTATTAAAAAAGATTGCATGGCGTGGGCTCGCACATGTTTGTCGTGCCAACGATCTAAAGTCAACCGACACGTGACTTCATCGTTGGGCACATTTAGCTTATACCGCGAGCAAGATTTAAGCAGATCCATATAGATCTGATTGGTCCCCTGCCTGTTTCCAACAGCTATCGGTATTGCCTCACCGCAGTAGATCGCTTTACTCGTTGGCCAGAAGCAATACCGATAGAAGATATCACGGCAGAAACCGTTGCAAAAGCCCTGCTGTCTACCTGGATTGCTCGGTTCGGCTGTCCTACAAGCATTACTACTGACCGGGGCCGTCAGTTTGAGTCGGCCCTATTTCAGTGCTTATCTAGGACAGCAGGATTCGAGCATAAGAGGACGACAGCATATCATCCGGCCTGCAACGGTTTCATCGTCAACTAAAAGCGGCTATCATCTGTCATGCAAATGACAGATGGACTGAGTCGTTGCCGTTGGTCCTGTTGGGAATACGCAGCGCCTTTAAAGAGGACTTACAAAGCTCGTCAGCCGAGCTTGTCTACGGAGAGCCTCTGAGACTTCCTGGTGAGTTTTGGGAGTCTAATACCACCACGATGTCTGATTTCTCAGATTTCTCCACGAGGCTCAAGGGCATCATTAATAAGCTACGGCCTATTCCTGCTTCACGTCATTGCAGGCCGAAAGTATTTATTTATAAGGAGTTGGACACGTGTAGCCAAGTCTTCCTTCGGGATGATACTACTCGGGGTTCACTTTCTCCTGCCTACTCCGGTCCACACAAAGTAGTCTCCAGAGGGGACAAAGTTTTTAAGATTCTCCTCAATAATAAGGAGGTGTCAGTGTCTATTGACCGGCTTAAACCAGCTTTCACACTGGACAACGTCAAAGACACTCTGGCACCTGAAAGTCCTCCACTGCCTAAAACAACTCGTTCAGGGCGAGTTATTAAGTTCCCAGACTATTATCGTCCCTGAGGGACTCTGGTGGGGGGTGGTGTGGCCTACCTTTATACATTTTACATTTACTATTTCTTTATTTACATTTTTAGATTTTATATTTACAAGCACATATACACACTAATCTATTTTTACAATTTTACTTATACATATTTTAATATTTTATATATACACATATTTTACATATTTTGCCAAAATATATTTTATTAGTCTGTTAAATTAAGTGTATACCAGATCGTCGATATCGATGCGCCAAATTATCGATAGCGGTTTATCGAGCAGTGCCTCGCACTATCACTATCGATAGATAATATAACCGGTCCCGCTGGAGCGGCGCGCGCGCATGATTTCTAGAACCTTACGGCTTACCAGTCGTTCCCCGATATTGACGCGGAGCGCACGTCACTCGCTCGTTCGCCGCAGCTTAAATATTTCGCTAATTCACTATTCTGCATCTGAGCTTAAACTCATATATCAGTTAGTGCTTATATCATACTGTGCTTTTTCATATCCTATTCTGCACCTTCTTTCAAACTATAGATATGAACCTAGTGTATGTGCTTGGACAATATAGTGTGCTGGATCAGTAAGTCTAGACTTTCATTTCATACGGACCTCATCTAGTGCATTTATCACCCTCATCACATAGCTACTAGCAGCTCATCTTATCTATATATTACAATATTTTAAGTT
The DNA here is from genome assembly GCA_937595015.1 of Polyommatus icarus. Classification (NCBI taxonomy): domain Eukaryota; kingdom Metazoa; phylum Arthropoda; class Insecta; order Lepidoptera; family Lycaenidae; genus Polyommatus; species Polyommatus icarus. Next base: position 17,112,345 of record OW569335.1, read on the forward strand.
AGGTACAAGCTACCTACTTGCGCAAAAAAGACTCGAATATGTATTAGAGCAAGTTATAAAATCTACCCATTATTCAATCATGTGAATAATGTTAATAACTACGGCTAAAAAAAACACACTCGGCTTTCAACTACAAAAGACTAGATAAAAATCGATCCACACGTTTGGATAGCTACAATGCCGCCGACATAAACATAAAAGTGTCACGACTCACGTCGAACTATGGGTTAAAAATATGGTCATAATTATTATATTATGTTAACATTATTACTAGCATCATTATAAAAGCTGGAGTTTAGTTTACATTCGTATCAAACATTCAAACATAATAAACAATGGTTGGATGGTCACACTTCAATTTAATGAAGAGTTTGACAGACAATGTATGGAGCTTCTCTCAAAATATTCATTAAATAATAGTTAAGTAGGTAATCATTTGTTTATGAGATTGGCTGTTTGAGATACCTCCCATTATATTTCCCAGTATCTCATTACAAGTAGATCATAAGAGTTGAACCTTACATGAGGAGGAGATAAAAATAAATTCAGTCCTTAAGCTCTTTGATAAATGAGAAGTCCCAGGCCGGTCTCGCGGGAAATAAGGCCTGACCTTCCGCCGGGCCATTTACATGTAAGAGGATATAGACTTACTTACATTACACTTACGTTAGTTACTAGTGTGAGTTTATGTAAAACATAGTCAACGCTATTTATGTATGTAAATTGTAAATGAAGCGACCAAATACGAGTCGGACGAAGGCTTCTGTACCATTATAGAGCAAAAAAAGTTTATTTTATAGCTGATTGAATAAAAAGTAAATTGTGGTTACCGATTATAATGTACTAGCTGTTGCCCTTGACTTTGTCCGCGTTATAATAGTAGATCACATCCCAAGTATTATTTATTGTACAAAAATATTCAATGTACAGAATTGACTTTCCTACGATTTTATTATATAAAAATGTTCCACGCGGCTTCGTTTGCGTAATTTAGGAATTTCATGCAACCGTACATTTTTCCGCAAAAAAATAGCCTATGTCCCTGGCCTTCACGTGGTCTATTCTTCATGTTGGCCAAATAACATAAAAATTGCTCCAGTAGTTCTTAGATCTTAGATAATAAGCAATTTTATATAATTTCCCCCGTTTTTTCCACATTTTTCTCTATTTATTCGCTCCAATTAGTTTTAACGTGATAAAATATAGCCTATAGGCTATATAACACTGAAATAATTTTTCAAATCGGACCAGTAGTTCCTGAGATTAGCGCGTTCGGATAAGCCCTTTCATATAATTTAACCCTTTTTTTCCACATTTTCCTCTATTTATTCGCTCCTATTAGTCTTAGCGTAATAAAATATAGCATATAGCCTTTAATAATAAATGGGCTATCTAACCCTGAAAGAATTTTTTAAATCGGACCAGTAGTTCCTGAGATTAGCGCGTTCAAATAAGCCCTTTCATATAATTTCCCCCGTTTTTTCCACATTTTCCTCTATTTCTTCGCTCATATTAGTCTTAGCGTGATAAAATATAGCCTTCCTCGATAAATGGGCTATCCAACAGTAAAATATTTTTTTAAATCGGACCAGTAGTTCCTGTGATTAGCGCGTTCAAACAAACAAATAAACAAACTCTTCCCAATTATAATATTAATTATTAGTATAGATTAATCCTTCAATCGTGGATTCTTGGAAATCTACTGTTATTCTATTGCTGTCGCGGTCATCGGTGTCCTTATGGGGCTTGATGAGTTAAAAAAATACTAGATTTCGTTCAAATAAATTTTCGGTGAAAATTTCAATGTTAATGAATCTTAATTATTAAAAAATACAAGGAAGCAATCATTTTACGACATATTATCTCTCGCGCAAACTATTCAGTTAAAAAAAATTAGAAAACTCAATATCATTTTTCAAGACGAATCTTATCGATTTCGTACTGGTCGACCTAAGTTCGGATCTTAGACTATAAGAGGTGAGGCAGATTATTCAATTAATTTATATCACTTCACCAACCTACTCTGTCAATTTTCTAGAGTAAGCCCTTACTCATTAGCCCGCACATCCGTCTGTCTGTCTGTCTGTAAATTACAACCATTTGTATGCAGATGTCGCCGCTAAGTCAACTCCTTTGACTGGATGCAAATAACTCATGAAAATTAACCCATCGATATGCCTGCGGGCTCCCTGAATAGAGGGCCGCTCGCAAATCACGTTCAATGACAAAATCGACAAAACACATCATGTGAAAACTTCTTTAGCGACTTGTGTCGTTGTGTGACGTGCACTTTTTGGATGGGTTAAAAGACTCGCGTCAGAACACAACTGATTGAAAATTCGTAAGACGGAGACAGAGAACAGCCGGAGTGGCGTAGGATAGGAAGGAAGTAGTTCCTCTTTGTCACCTATCTGTCCTACTGTTTAGTATTTCATTTTCGTTTCTTCTGGCACTTATGATGTGGTTATTTGTTAGCTTCTAAAGGTTTTTAGCTAAAAGTTAGCTCCCCCCTCCTTAGGCCGTTACGTAACATATGAATGACCCAAAGGGTGTTGACTGCTTAGCATGGCCGCGATAGAGGCGGCTCGCCTCGTGATTAATATGCATCTGAATTAGAAATATGCGATTGAAAGGGGTGTGAGATTTTTGTTCATTACCCGACTGAACCAGAATGAGGGTTTTGATTTGTAGGTGTATAGGTTTTCAGTACGTATAAAAATTGAAATATATTTAGGATTTTATAAGTCTCGCTAAAACACAAAAACGTCTGAACTGATTTTGCTAATTTTAGTCTTGAAACATTCGTTAAAGTCAAAGGAAGGCTTAAATTAGGAGAAGTGAGACAACATTTACTGGGATATCTAGATTCTAGTGTATAATAAATATTTATTTTCACTCTCTCACTAGAGAATAGGGTTTCCTAACCTTCTTTTGAAGGAGACTAGCCGTACCGTTAAGCTACCTGTTTGTGACTTTTCGCGCTTAAAACACTGCGTCGATTTAGATGAAATTTTGAATAGAGATAGTTTCAGAACCAGAAAAAGTTATAGAAAAGTAGTTTTCATCCCGAAAAACGTGATTTTTTTGCGATGAAAACTAGTGCATATTATATTCCTGAACGTTAAATTAATTTCTTCGCAAATAAAGCTACTTGCTATATCTACTGCAACACAAAACATCTTATTTCTTTCATACATCTCATTTAGTCCCTAGTCCCTAGCCCTAAGCCCTTATGAGTGATGTTGTGACGTCACAACACATCACTACACAGGGGGAATATTTAAATTGACTTTGTCTCTGCATCTGCGTATGTCAGCAGACGCAGTGTAGAGAAACAGTAGGTTTAATTAAATATGCATAAAATATGCATATTAATGATAATATGACAATCATACACAGTAATATGATTTTTCTGGGGTTCAAACGTAACAATAAAATATGTTTACAATTCTAGTAAATAATAATAAAAATGAGTAAATAATCTAAATATATAAACATGTTTTTATCTAGTCCACATCTGATTGCTTCACTGATACTGTGCTGATTCAGTCTTAGTTTTATTCTACGAGAATCAGAATAACGTCAACCGGTGTCGCAAGTTACTAACGAGGGTGTTTTTGGTTGACCTGCCACAAAGTAATCGAAATAATATTTAAATTGGTGCAGTGGTTTTGGTGTAAAAAGGCAAGATATATACAGAATGTCAGAAAAAATCTCGACTCGAACTCGAACTCGACTCGAACTCGACTCGAACTTGGTTGTCTGTAAAGTCGGTTTACTGACGATAGTTGAACGTGACAACGTCATAGCCTTAAATGAAACGCGTCAGAGCGAGGTAACGCCGCATATTGCGTCATGTTTTTTCGTGCGCGCAGTATATATCGAATTATAAGACGTTGTCACGTCAAAAATATACTCATAATAACATTATAATAAGTATAGACTCAGAAAATTCATTAATATTACAAACAAATAATAATTATTATTATTACAGAATTTCAAGCTAGGTACATAAAGAATACAATCGTAATTTTTATCTTTAATTTTATTCTAGCATACTGTTTTCATTACTCTATGTCACTCTCATAGACTAAGTAGCTAATTATGATATAGTCGGTATAATATAAAAGGGGACGCGTTTTAAAGATTGAAAATTAAAAGAGACGGCCGTATCCAAAGACAAAGAGATACAACGAGACAAAACAGCGTATGAATTTACAATATTTTCTATTTCCATCACGTTTCTAATTCAGTTTTAAAGTAAATGTTGTCTGGAGTGCAAATTCGAAGCATTATCTACTTTTACAGCTATATTGTATGAGTTATAAAATGAAATATATATTTTTTTTACTTTATAAACTGTATTACTTTGATTTTAAATCTACGAGGTTTTGATCATCTTTTTTCGGGGTGAAAGATATACAATGAAATAGAAAAGACGAAACATAATCAATATTTATATCGCATAAATAAGATCCTCTGTAACTTAGTAAAAGTGAAATATACCCCAATTTCACCAACTATAATATGCTTGTATTAAATAAAGTATGTGTTTCTAACGAGTAACTCACGTGCTGCTCGGCTTATTTATTCATGTCACACTTACCTGGAACAAAAAAAAACATTAAGTAACTAAATAAAACACTAACCGCCTTACAAAAGTGTACACGTGAAAATAGACGTTATAATTATACATTATCTTGTCGTTGTCATTCAAGAGACTTGTAAGGCGTCAGACAAGGACAAATCATTGTTCAACTATAATATTATTGTATTTATAAAAGTTTTCTTTACTATAAAGAGTTTGTGTCATGATAAAAGTTGGTCTAAGGCCATGTTCACACCAAACCGACTGTGAGCCGCCGAATGTGAGCACTTAACTGTCAAACTCACTGTGAGCCTCAGTGTTAACGTGAAAATATTATACGGATCAAAGTGTTTGTCAAATTTTACGTGTTTGTCAAACAGTTTGATAGTGAACAGCTTTGTTTGAAGCGTTTGTCAAACAAACTACGTGTTTAACATGTTTGAAGAAAATTTGCATTGGCGTAGCGTTTGACAAACGTGTTTGAACGTGTTCCGCTGTACCTATTTGTCAAATAAGATCTCATGATCTCAAACCGATTCTAGCTAATTGTTTGACAAACTTGTTTGATGCACGTTTGATCGTCTGCGCTGCTGTTTGATGAAAACAATTTTGATCGTTACGCAGCTTATTTTATTTCTAAAGTACCCCGACTTTAGAAATACAATAAGCTGCGTAACGTTCGCTCACATTCGGCGGCTCACAGTCGGTTTGTTGTGAACGCGACCTAATTCTTGCCATTCTTGTTATTCCACTTGCACTGGGTAATGAGAGTAAAGGGTACAAGAGTGCTTTTGTATACCGCGCACACACTCCGGCACAATATTACTCCTGGTTTCCATTAAACCTCTGTTACCGACACCTATGTAGAAAGCATTATCATAATCTTAACTTAAACCTCGTTAACTCTAACGATAACACATTAAAACCCAACATTACAATACTGACCACCAGTCACCACATATTGGGGACAATTAGACCCAGGATACAATACAAACACTCTCAGGGGGTTAACTGTACAGTCCCTGACATATTATACAGCTTAGTATATATCAACGTTATTATAATGGCATTAAGGCTGGAAAGAAATAAACTTTAAGTGTTGTCGACTGTATGTTTGCTTATGTACCGTATATAAATACGCTTAAATAAATTTAAGGGGGTTTGTCGTTATTATTACGAAATAAGAAGCATTTATTTTTGAAAGTATAAATACTTTTTCTATGGGAGGGTTAAAGTATTTATGGCAAAAGTTTTAAGTTGGTCAAAACGTACCTAAATATATTAATATTATTTATTATGTTTATGCTTTGCTCTTTTGTTACTGATGCTTTTATTAGTAGGTATAAAAAACATGGAATCATAGAAAAATTAAAAGAAGAGGATTGACGATTAACGTCTTCATCCTTGACAAAATTCTGATGAAGGTTACGCCATAATCTTGATCAGAATTTTGTCCAGATCCAGAACTTTCAGGGCTCACCGCTGCAAGACCTCTATAACATTTGCTGTCTTTATTTCTCTTATGATTTTTCCATATACCAGATAAAGTCAGGCCATCCCTTTATAGTGCTCCGTGGAAATGTTTTTATAACTAATTCAATACCCCTATTTCTACTCCCATGGATAAATAGATAAAGCTAATGACCGCACGCACAATAATTACGTCGTAACCGTAAAGCATCCTTATCGTCACGTATACGTTACGTGAATGTACGGGCGGCGTCACGTGACTTACGTTGTGGGCTACGTGACGTCACTAATGGTGTAGCTGTTTATTGTCTCGGTATGTGGGTATGTGGGGTGATGAGTGTGGTAATGATTGTTGAAGCTATATTCTGAGCCATGAGACGTGCACGGATCTTCATAGAAATTTGAGTGGTATTGACGTGTCGTAAGTTTCTTTTGAAGATTTTGATGATACAGCAGAATGGTTTTGTCGTATCCTTGATATATAGTTTGCTCAATACAAATGCAAGTTTTCACCGAGAGTGGTGTTACTGCATGTTTTGCTATTTAAAGTTACCTGAAATTACTCTTTTTCGCGCGAGCGCCTGATTCAGACAGTTTGGTAGATGTCATTCATCTGTCTGGGTTATGACTTATGACCTATGAGTCAATGGAAATACGACGCTTCTAAATGCGAGCTGGACACTACAAAAATTACTCCTGCATAGCTGGCCCCATTTCATTCCAACTGCCAACCACTAAAACCAATGTGCCATTATTATTACATCAGAATATCATTTAACCAAAATTAATTCCTGCCATTGTACATGCACAAAGAGCACAGAACAGCTACACACAGATATTCGCTAATTAATATCTCTGTGCGTTTACTTATGCCCTCTGTGTAACCGCTGGTCGCTGATTGGATACTTAATTGTCTGTGAATTATATGTCACATGCACACGAGCTATGTGTTAAACTATCTCATAACATAATTTGTATGTTAATTGATACTATAGTACCTACTTCGTTTGGGTAGAAGTATTTTTTATTTATTTTTATTTATTTATTAAACAAACTTATCTACTATTACAGGATAACCCAATACAGAAAATAGTTATAGGAACTTAAACATTACAACACAAATTTAATTACAACTTACCCCTATTAGCACAATAAGTACAATAAGGAACTCTATAAAATAAATTGTCTCTTGGTCTGTTTGCGAAAGCGGGACAATTTCGGCCTCGCGGGGGACAGCGGGACAGACTGCCTGAAAGTGGGACTGTCCCGCCCAAAGCGGGACGTATGGTCACCTTAGTTATACCGCATAGTTTCGACGGGTTTTTGTCAATTCATGTAGTTATTACTATTATAAATGTTATTTAAATTTTTATCCTTGTATATATACGCTTTGCCTGCATACCATCATAAAGAAGCAAAAAACATATTTAATACTATATTTAAAGAACTATTAAAAGAACGACCGAATGAACGAATGAACGGACGAACGAACTAATGTGAACAAAGCATAACAAATCGCATTACGTTTAACATAAAAATGCACTTTATTCCAGTAAAAAGTGCGCGCGATCGATCGATATAGCCCAAGAGCCAGCGACACTAGCCAGACTTCTTTACTACCAGACAGCCCTTAAGGGGCCTAGAGTAAACTAAGAAGCCTTTATTTTTTAAAGTAAAAATACAATTTTGATGTTGGAGGATGAAAAGTATTTAGGGGCTAGGGTCAAAGTTTTTACTGACCTTAGGTCAAAATTCGTATTACGTATAATATTAATATTTATTTTTATATATTTATTTGCTCTTTTGCTACTGATGCTTTTATTAGTAGGTATCAAAAACATGGCCTAGAATGTATTAAAAAAATAAATTAAAGACTATATTTCTTTGGTATAGTTCTTTCAAAATTACGCTTTACTACAAAAACAATTTAAAGTACAAAATAAACAATAAATATCAATAAGAATAAAAAAGTGTCGCTACAAAATGTCGTTACAATTTTTTCGGCCTAGCCCCCTTTCGCGATGCGCGAAAAGGAACTCCGTTCCAAAAGAATTAATAAAAAATATAACTGTTTTAGACTTGGTCTGGCAGCTGTCATTTGAAGTATCTGGAAGTGTTCGATGAGATTTCTACAGTTTTCCATAAAAAAATAAGAAAATGAGCTTAATATTTTATCGACGGTTAGGTAGACCATCAGAACTGGATACCTGCTAAAGTAACCGCGACCGAAAGTCCATAGTTGGTGGTCGTTATTACCTCTATAGGGTGATATACAAGAAAATAAAATAACGTAAGTCTGTGTGTCGCTGACTCCTGGGTTATTAAGGGGGAGAGGGGTAGGAAAGCACTTAATATTACATTAAAATGTGTTTTACATGACGGCTGATGTAAAATCACCCTTACGGTCATTGACATTTGCGACGAAACGATGCGATGCACTTTTAAATGAAACATTCAAAATTGAACTTTATTTACTATTCTAGAAGATATAGATTAAATTGATAGATTTGCCGCTCGCAGTGTCGGGCTGCCTGTACCAAAGAATGGCTTATTGAAAAATGCATCGCTACGCTTCGTCACGTTGCATTGTAATCGGACGGTAACATAATAATATTTAAACCGTCACGTTAAATCACAGTATTTTAGCGTATTTTATATAACCGTAATTTTAAAGAACTACGTTATATAATATATAGGAGCAGACAGCGGATACCAATAATTTTGTTTTAAACCTTTTGTTTTAGCATATTAATAACATCAATACAATAACCTGTATTTCATGACTTTTAGGCTGACCGCATACATATGCATTTTCCGTATTCGGAAATACGAATGAATGGAGTCAGTAGAAAAAAAATTAACCGCCGCACGCGTGCTTTTCTCCATACGGAACGAATTCCTCATGTACGTTTCAAGTGCAAACCGGCGCGTTCACTTGAGAAAAAAATGAATGTTTACGCTAGCTTCACGGAATTCTGAATACGGAAAATCTATTCGGAGATCGAATACGGAAAATGTGCGTTTACGGCTTTAAAAAGAAAAAAAATCTCTATCTCCTTCCCCCGTCTACCACATGTTACGTGTGCAACTTTTAGCCACATATTGATCACGCACAATGCGGCTTAATGAACAGGGGCATTAGGGCCCAGGCCCCACCCCTCAGGGCCCTTGTGGCCCTATTGTGAGGGCGTCATAGTTTTTGACACCAACATAAAAGTCTCTGAAGGGTTTTGAAAGTGTTCGCCATAATGGAGCTCAATATGTGTGGTTTTTTGATGAACAGTGGCTCGTGACGTTGCAATATCAAATATCAAATTTTATCATTATTTTTATGCATCTTTAACTTTAACAGTTTGTCTTTATACAGCAACACAAACATATTTTTATAGAATTTCTAAATTTTCAAGGGGCTTACCAAATCTCAGTAAGATTACCAAAAAAACGTGTCATTATATCACCTAAGAATCAATATATCACGTAAGAAGTAAATGATATTTTACCTTCAGATTCCTAATTAAATTTACTATTTATATATTATTTAATTACTATTTTTGAATAACTAAATTTGATATTTTTTTTTGGTTGCGGGGGTTCGCACCCGCCTCAAAATACCTACACTAATATCTTACACTACTACACAGCATTGTAACAGGTCTACGTTGCGTAGCGCCGTAAATTCGTAGCGCATCTACGTAGTGTAGCACCGTAGCTACGTAGCACGTCTACGCTGCGTAGCGCCGTAGCTGCGATTCACGTCTACGCTACATAGCGGCGTAGCTTCATAGTTCATAGCACGTCTAGTGTCTACGTTAGAGCCATGCCACACGATGAGGTGCGGCGGCGGTGCGGCGCCTGACCGGTGCCGCTCCGGTTCCCTACATATAAAAATGAAGGGTATGGCACACGGCGCCGTCCGGTGCGCTCCGGCGCTGCGCCGCACGCGCATCGGAATCGAGACGAGGCGAGGAGAGATGTACGTATTGGTGGAGCTCGAGTCTGTCGCTGCTACGGTACTGCAAAACGTTGCGGCGCCGCACTCACCGTGTGGTCGGTAGTCCGACGAGATGACCTGCGGTGCGGCGCCGCACTACATCGTGTGGCATGGCTCCACAGCACCGTAGCTATAAGTAGCGCGTCTAAGTAGGTAGCACCGTAGCTTTGTAGCGATTTACGTAAGAATTTAATAACTCCTTCCGTAATAATCCTCGAACAAACACCGCGATATTAAACGTAAATATTGTTCATACTTCGTAATGAAAATCAAATTTACTATGCGCCGTAGCAAAGTCGAGTGTTCATGCAATATTATGCCTGTCATATTTTATTATGCATCATAAAATATTCTAAGGAGTTAGCAGTATATTATTAAGGAGTACTTTGCAACTGAGCACAGTAAGTGGGCTAGGAACGTGGTAGGTCTTACCTAGAATTCGCTAAATTAATTCTAAATCAGAAAACAAGCAGACATTTTACTAGTGACTAGTCTACAAAAAATTTATATATATATATATATATATATATATATATGTGCCAAAATATAAATTCCATATAATATGTTTAAAACATTATTAAAATCTGTCTTGTGATCTGGTATACAACATGCAAATAACAAATATAATAATAGAATAAGAAGCTCCTATTCTTGTCCCGTTTCAAAGAGCATAAAAGTAACAATAAAAGCAGAACCAGTGTGTAAAGACCTTATGGAAAGCTCGAGCGGAGCTTACAAAAGTGCCTGGTAAAAGCTCTCGGTATTTACCTGCGATTGTGCTTTCGTTAATAGTTTAGGTAATCCTGCACTTAACGCTCTTATGTATGCTATACAAAATTATTTATGTTAGAGGGTGTTGTTAAATTCAAGCTTTCATAAAAAGGCTTTCATAAAAAAATTAAATAAAAATAAGAAGTTAAAAAAAAAACTGTATAAGTAAATAATATTTTATAATTTTGTTAGTCTCGCTATAAATATAAAAATTTGGTAAAATGTAAACTTTATTGTTACTTTGCTGAAAAACCCTTGCAAAGACACACAAAAAGCGACCTACAAAATATTACCAAGTCTCTTCATTTTGTCTTTATAGCAATTGTTAATAAAATATTTAGACAGCAGACATCAGTTAAGCGCCTTTTCTAACGTGACAAACTAAAACAACGACCTCATTTTAACTAACATTTTTTAAAATAATTTAAGAAATAGAAATATGAGTGAGTAATTATAACATTAGGTACTTGATGACGACCGCAAATCCGTTGCTCCGTTGTTTATCGCGCGGGAACCGTACATTTTTCCGGGTTTAAAAGTATCCTAAGTCCTTTCCCGGGACTGAAAGTATCTCCGTATCTTTCAGCAAAATCAGTTCAGCGGTTTGGGCGTGAAAAGGTAACAGACATACACACTTATGCATTTATAATATTAGTATGGATATTTTCATCAAAAAAAGAGACCTGAATACATTGTAATATTCAAACATTACATTACATAATAATAATAATATATCAATGGACGCTTCACATCACGTCAGTCTGGCCCCGTGCTAAGTACCTGAAGGACTTGTGTTACGGGTACCAGACGACGGAAATATATTTAATACTTTTATATTATACATATTATATTTAAGATATTTAAGATTTTTATTAATAATGTTACACATATTTAATACTTACACATCCATGTCCAAGGAACTTTGAAAACTTTTTGTTCCGTCGACGGGATTCGAACCCGCGACGAGCCACAGAGCCACAGAGGTCGTCAAAATAATTTTACATTACATGCTATTACATTACAATTACATACTACTAATCATTCCATATTACAATGGCGAATCAACTCAAACTTAAACTGAGTGGCTGTGCTTGAAAGTGCAGCTTGCGGGGGGGGGAGGGGAGCCGGCGGTCTCCCAGGATACCAGCTAAGCCCGGGAGAGAGGCTTAAAGCATACAATAGTACACCTTAAACCTATACACATAAGGTACGTATTAGATTGACAACGGTCTGCTTCGGGAATCTTACAGCATTCAATAAAAGACCTTAAAGTTAAAACATAAGGTATATTTTAGATCGGCAGTGGCTCGCTACAGGGTGATCGTGTTTTGTAATTTGAATTCAATATTATTGTGATAGAGATTGTTTTCGATTGGATTATTCAAGAGTACTCGAAGCTGAATGTGGCTGAATCGCTACATAAAACAGTTATTGACTGGGAAATTATTTTCACACAAATAAAACGTTATGCCGCGGTAGGCCCTTTATACTCTGTGAAAATTGCTTATAAGTATATTATAGTATATCCACGAATATAAGGAAAAAGCCTCGAACATAACAAGTTGTTTTCTGTGTAAATCAAAAAGAATCAAAATTATAATCTTAATCAAAATTATCACGTTTGACTTTGTCAATTAAAACCAATCGCTGCTGGATAAAAGCTCATAATTTTAAAATCTTAAAAATGTTTTGCTAGATGCTTTCTGAAAATTTCACTAAACCGATTTTTTTTTGTCATACAGCAACCGTAACTTTCTCTTAACTCTTATTTCCTTTTTCGGGAATTAAAAATCTGTCCCTATAATAATTAACGATTTTGGCATGAACGTCACTTATTTAAAGTATTTTTTTTAGACGACGCCCCCTTTTTTCGGGATAAAAAGAATCTTATATCTTTTTTCGGGATAAAACGAATCTTATATCCTTTTTCGGTACTCAAATTATCTCCATACCAAATTTTAGCAAAATCGGTTCACTTTCGATTTTATAATATTAGCATGTAAGCAATAATAGTAAGCATGAATTTACTACATCTATTAGCATAAATTGCTAGTTAAAATTTTATGCTTTTTATGGCTATTTACGAGCATTTATACAGACCATAGACAATCACGGCGGGACTCAGGTGGTCGGCTGAGATTTATGTACGGAGGTGAGATCGCTACCCATAATCTATATTGTTTAATGCCGCCGGGCGTAGATGTACCATAGTATGGACCTCTCGAGTGCCTTGAATAATAGGGTGAGTTTCCAAATTGGTGGGGGGCTCAGATAGACGTTCTAAAAGTCGTTTTGTAAGTTTTTCGGAAAAATTATTCTTCATTTTATTTAATTTTATACAAGTCAATACAGTTTTTAATTGCAGTTTCTATTTGAAGTAGCATAAAAATATCAAATGTTGTATAAAAAATCTCTATTGCCATCACAAATTTCCCTTCACTAAAGTCCAAAGGGCAGGTCGAGGCACCTAGTTCTGTACGGTCTATAACCCATTCTTCATCGTCTCTGATTGATTAGTGATTACTGTCCACATCAACAAACCAACAAGCAACAATCTTATCTGACTGACCGGACTAGACGGCTGGTTGACGCGACGACCATGTCATTTTAATACATCTTTCAAATTCGTCCGCGCACCATAGACATCTATATCTACGGTACATCAACGTCACTAATACTCGCCATTACTGTGACAAGGGTGTATAACGCGCACCGATTTATGGTATATAGACCCGCGTTATTGCTGTTGGAACTTTTGAAAAATTTACTTCGAAACAGTCATTTTTCAGTCTGTAGCTTCACGTGTATGTTTAATAGAATACGTTCTGTGTGTTAGACGTACTAATTAGATGCGAAGACTAATTAGTTATTATGTTGTCGACACAGAATTGTGTTCGTATTCGTATATGAGCGATTTCAAGAATAAGGATAGGCTATAACGTACATTTCAACAGGAAAAACATTTAAACCATCAATCCCCAAGCGGCACCCGGCTGCCGTATAACTATTGAAAATCTATCATATCTGCGATACCCACGATCGAGATATTAAAAGGGAAATGCTATGACAAAGTTTAACTGCCCGCAAGCCTCATAAAGTAAGAATAAAATCTTATATATAGATTTTTTTGTCCTGACATAAAATATGAGAACCTATTAATTATCTAATGTGATGTGATGTATGGAGTTGAGTTGATAACATGAGTCCCGTAAAGGACATAATATAAACATAGTTGTTATATTAGTGTAGGTATATTGAAAATTTTGCGGTTCCCAGCGAAAAACAAATGACGGCGTAAAAATGTTGCAGGCAACATAAAATAGTTAACTACACAATATTTTATTCTAAGAACATCTAGCTCCTCATTTTGTCATTCACAATGTTACAATGCTTGCAGTAAACTTGGTATACACATTGTGTATAGTATACAGTTATACACAATTGTCGCAACGAAATGTATGTCACTATCTAGGCTGTAAATTGTTTGCGATGTGGGCCGCTACATTAATACTTGAGTTACAAAGATGCATTGTGTCAGTTGTGTTACTGCCACAATGTAAACAACGCGCGAAACGTGTTAAGGCTGGTTTACACTGAGAGACAAGCGAAAGTAGAGGCAGACAAACTTTTCGAACTATTTTAATAGAACTAGATGCTACGCTATTTTTAGTAGAAAAGCGACGTAGACGTGAGCCAATTCGAGCTGAGGACCAAAAGAAAATGTGACATATTATAAAGATTTCAAAACAATATGAAAGTATATATGACAACCGCGATACGCCCATTTTGTATGATATGAGGTAACGTACACAAACATTTAAAGGTCGCCCATAATTTTAAGAATCATCTACGATTTAATAATTAATCATAGTACCAATTTGTTATTTTTAGATACTACTTATACGAATGTTGACTTCTAATAATATTAAATGACGACCGACTGATTTGACGACCTCTGTGGCTTAGTGGGTGGGCTGTCGGTAGCTCAAGCCCGGGGGTCGCGGGTTCGAATCCCGCCGACGGAACAAAAAAGTTTTCAAAGTTCCAGGGTCATGGATGTGTATTAAATATGTGTATAATATAATAAAAATCTTAAATATATGTATAGTATAAAAGTATTAAATATATTTCCGTTGTCTGGTACCCGTAACACAAGTTCTTTAGGTACTTACCACGGGGCCAGACTGACGTGGTATGAAGCGTCCATAGATATTATTATTATTATATTAAATGTTAATTTTAGACATAAAATTTAGACTTAATTTTTATATATTTGCATGCTATTCTATATATAGCTAAAAGTGTTAGACCATAAGAACCTCATCAACACCAACTGTATTTACCACTTTTAGAGCAAATAAATGAATTGAATTGAACGCTTAGCAAAAAATATGGAAGACGAATTAGCAGTAGGTATAATTATTGAACGATCGGCCTCTTCGTAAATTTTTGCGAAACTTTCTGCCACGCACAGTAAAACTCGGGAACGAACTGAGCAGTATTTCCGGACTAATAAAACCTACAAACCTTCAAGAAGTTAGCCTATTCCATCTTAAAGGCCGGCAACGCACCTGCAGCTCTTCTGATGTTGCGAGTGTCCATGGGCGACGTTAGTTGCTTCCCATCAGGTATCCTGTTCGCTACTTTATTGGCGACAAAAAATTGGCGACCTTTATAGTAGTCGAATGTCACCGTGTAACCACGCCATAACATAGTTGTTACTTTGTTGCATTTGTATCACAATGCTGTTTCATCGTTTTGTGATCGCGAAATAAAACTTTATCGCCAAGTGGGAGATGTGAGAGTACTCTCGACATACGGGCAACTTTTAACGTTGTATATCCCACGGGACTAATGTATTTACCGTAAAGTATCCTATGTCCTTTCCCGGGAATCAAAGAATATCCATATAAAAGTTGAGCAAAATCAGTTCAGTGTTTTAGGCGTGCAGAGATGACAGACATACTTTCACATTTGTAATGTATGGTAGTATGGATGTATGGATTCTAAAAGCAATTCATATCACTTGCTACCAAACACAATACGAAAACAATACCTTATTCACAGTTAAGTAAAAAGTTATTACAAACAGTAAACCAAACAATTCATCCTTTTCAATAAACATAAACAACACTTTCATAACTTAGTATAGGATGTACGGAACCATTTTAAGAGAACCGTGCGGCCCCAGACGGACTATTAAAGGCTGTACCGTAAAACAGGGAAATACACGCACAGGATATCCACCTAAATATATAGGGAATAAAGTGGAAAATCGCGTGACGAATTTTCCGATTTCCCCTACCATTTCGTCCGCCGTAAAGCCTTAACGGTGTTTTCCTTTTTGTGGCGGCAACAAGTAATATTAAAAATTTAATTACTCTTCCTATTAAAAGTGAATTATCCGCTGGCGTTCCGTTTAATCACTCGTTCGTCCATCTTCATGGACGAGACAAATTAAAGGTTTTAGGTTACATCTTTGGGGCAACCAGAAGCAAAATATTATAGCTACGTACCTATTCGTAACGTTATTACTTATTAGGCAGCGAATACGCAGCTATTAATCGTTGCTGCTTAACCCCCTCGCAATTATATGAGTTTTTGTCGCTAAACAGATTAAATTAAGACGCGTAGATGTATTTCTAAATTTGTATGGTTTTGACAGATTTCAACTGCATGAGACGTCTTGCCAATCTGTTAAGCCGTCATTCCACCGCGGCATGGCCACGCAGCGCACGCTATGCACGGCCACGCGGCGCACGGATTTATTACTTCGACTACCTACGTCAAATGTCAATTCGTGCGTAGCGTGTCCGTGGGTTGCAGTGAACACAGTCACTTAATATACATATTTTATTGCAAAGCGGAGCTTGACGCACGTGCGTAGTCTCTCCGTGCGCTGCGGTGGACTGACGGCTTTAAATCCATAAAAAATTAGAAATGCATATACGCGTCGCGTTGCGGTTGTCAATCAATAAAATAAATGAATTACATAGACACTTCGCAATTTCCATTTCTGAATGATTTGCGAATTGCGATACTTAATTTTAGTCAAACATATTATTTTCATTCGCCTTAAGTTCGCAGTGACATATCAGTGCAAATGTCAAACAATAAAAAGAAGAACCTTAAAGCTACAAACAAATTATCAGACGCATCCATAAGTCGCGGCTGACGGATGCGGCCGTCAAAGACCTGATCTATAATATAGGTTATAGGTCAGGTCTTTGACGTCCTTAACATATTATGTCAATGGCAGACGTCCGCGGATGCAAAAACATCCGGCTAGCCAAATTCTGTTCGGACTTCGGACGTCCGAACGCTCAAGGTCGCGTCCGCGACTTATGTCAGACAATGTGCACAGTTTAGTGTATTTTGTATTGATCAGATAGAAACAAGCCGCATCCTATGAAAACGTCCGCGGATGTTCGTCCAATAATTTGTTCCCAGCTTAAGTCATGTTTTATATTGTTATTTGCACGAATTACTTAGATATAATATTAATTGGGACCTTAGAGCGAGTTTTCGCCAACCTTAGCTTCAATGTTTCCCCAACTCGCCAACAGATGTCGCTCAACGGGGGCTAGATCGCGCTATAGGTTGTACAATCGTGAAAATACAAGTTCTTTGTTGGCCGTTTATTCTGCGAATCTCACATCGATGAAGAGATGTGAATTCTATCCCACTTCTGAGATACTTTTTGCAGTGACACTTTTATACGAGTGTCATCATGATTTCGATGAGGCCTTAAGTTGCAAACTAGAGCTGTAAAAGTAACGAAAAACTGCGTACCCGTATGTATTCGTTACTTTAACTGTTCGTACTCGTTACTATTGTATCGTTACTCGTTACTCGACAGTTTTGAATTTTGTTACCTCATACATAACAATTATCACCAAGTTTTGTTGATTATTGCGTTCCGTACGTAAAGGTTAAAAACGGAACCCTATTACTGAGGTCTGAGACATCGATGTTTGTCCGTCTGTCTGTCTCCAGGCTGTATCTTAAGAACCGCTATAGCCAGACCTCTGAAATTTTTACAGATTGTGTGTTTCTGGTGCCACTGTAACAACAAATACTAAAAAAAGTAAAGTTAATATTTAGTTGGGGCTGCCATACAACAAACGTGTTCTTTTTTTGGTCTTTTTGCTCGTAATAACTCTAACTCGTAAATCATAATCCATAATGGCAACACGTAGACACTTGAAATTTTCATTAAATCCTGAGTTATATATTATACTTTTATATTTAATTATAAAATTAGAATAAAATAAATAATTAAGGGGACCACAAAGAACACTATTTTTCCCTACTATCACAGTTTACAGTACGGAGCCCTTCGTGCGCGACTCTACCTCGCACTTGGACGATTTTTTGTATATTTCATAGGTTAATAGTTATTTCATTTAAGAGTGACATTGGCCTACAATAAGAACAATCCATAATATATTTTAAGGACCATCAAAACGATATTTTAAATCTTTTCTATCTCTGTTAGCTACCACTTTCGCAGAGGAAATTGTAAGCGTTAATGCTTTCAGCTGGTAAATGTTTAAGTTTAAAAAAATATATTAAATTAAAAAATATATAGCAACTAAGAAAAATGCGAGTAACGAAGCGCATTCGTGAGTAACGTTTCGTTACTCGGTACTAGGTGGCGTACCCGTTACTCAGTACCGAATACATACGGTTTGCTACAGCTCTATTGCAAACGTCAAGCAATAAGAATTAAGAAGTAAAAAGTAGAAACCTTAATGCTTAGCACAAACCCACGCGATGAGTTGTCAAATGTGTGTTTTGTATTGACGCTCCCGCTTCGCAGTCGCGTGGTCGCGTAGGTTTGTGCTAAGTATAATCCTCCGAATTTGAAGTAATTTTATGTACCATATTTTAAAATACTTATTATATTTCGTAATTCATGCTAGAAAATAATATTATATTATATCATTATCTTCTTTAAAACACCCAAGATATAAGAATTGTACCAAATACAACTTTACAGTACAGTAGAGCAGGCATTTGCAGTTATTCCATCAAATATAAAATTAACAGCTAGTCAAAATATTAAATTTTTATTCACACAAATAAATAATCATATCACGTTGATGACCTCTGTGGCTCAATTTGTTGAGTGTGTGGCAGCTCAAGCCGGGGGTCGCGGGTTCGAATCCCGCCGACGGAACAAAAAGTTTTTCAGTGTTCCCGGGTCTGGATGTGTATGATATTTAAATAAAAATCTTAAATATATGTATAGTATAAAAGTATATAATATATTTCCGTTGCCTGGTACCTGTAACACAAGTCCTTCAGGTACTTAGCATGGGCCCAGACTGACGTGGTGTGAAGCGTCCATAGATATTATTATTATTATCATAAATTCATCTACTTTTGAGCTCATTACTATCACATTTTCCAGCTAAAGTAATTTAACTGGTCCACATTTTCACAAATATATAAAAGCTATCTTTAGAATTCCATCTAATTGAGACAGAGTCGAAAAGTTTAAAATGTAGCCTTCGGCCGAGCGCGGGCTGTTCACGCTGTTGACCTAAAACGTTAAAGCCTCCATTTTCTTGATTATATGACTTTATGTGTTACTTAGTGACGCTGTGTTGCCAATTTACAGGAATGTACTAACTATACTGCACTCGGCGAAACATGGCCGTAGCTATCATTGACTCCCTGTCAAAAACTTGTCATTTTCTATATAAAGCCGCGATTGACAACATCTGACACTTTATGCTTAGCACAAACCTACGTGACCACGCGACTGCGAAGCGGGAGCGTCAATACAAAACACACATTTGACAAGTTGTCAAAATATGTGTGTTTTGTATTGACGCTCCCGCTTCGCAGTCGCGTGGTCGCGTCCTTCAGGTATTTGACAAGTTGTCAAATGTGTGTTTTGTATTGACGCTCCCGCTTCGCAGTCGCGTGGTCGCGTCCTTCAGGTATTTGACAAGTTGTCAAATGTGTGTTTTGTATTGACGCTCCCGCTTCGCAGTCGCGTGGTCGCGTAGGTTTGTGCTAAGCATTATTGTCAATAGATAAGCGGTTTATATAGAAAAAGAAAAGTTTTTGACAGAGAGTCAATGACTGCTACCGCCATGTTTCGCCGAGTGCAGTATAGTGGTAAAAAATAGAGATCGAGATAGAATGTGCTAATAACTTGTAACTTTCAAACCAAAGAACGATCCGTATGATGTCAGCTTTGAGTAGACGATTTTTTAAGGCAGCCTCAGCTCGAATGGGCTGTCTCAGCAAGATCGCTTATCGGACAATCAATCTGATAGTTTACAGGTTTACTTCATAAAGAAAATCTATAAGCGAAACATCGGGAAAATACTTTAAAGCGTATCAGCGACTTAATACTACACTTTATTTAAACACGAGCTTTTGCCCGCAGCTTCGCTCGCGTTAAAAAGTATTATTGTATACAAACTTTCGTCCCCTATTTTAACCCCTTGGAGGTAGAATTGATAAAAATTCTTTCTTAGCGGATGCCTACGTTATATCATCTACCTGCATGCCAAATTTCAGCCCGATCCGCCCAGTGATTTGGGCTGTGCGTTGATAAATCACCATGTCAGTCAGTCACCTTTGAGTTTTATATATATAGATAACCCTCCTTCTCACGTAGTCGGGTATTGAAGTATACGATCTCGGAGGGTAGGGGGCGACAGGTTGACCAATGGCCGACATCACTCTGTATCGCGGCGTGATTTATAGTCCAACACAATATTGTGTTAGTAGGAGAAAATAACAACATGTAACTTACAGACTACAGTAACTCTGCCTGGACTAAGGGTCTGTTTCACCACTTCCTGATAAGTGCCGGATAGGTTATCCACCACTTCAATGCCATCTACCTGTATCCGAACTGAGCAGGTTGTGTCTGAGTCAAATACAGAGTGCTAACTAAGTACTTTTGACATAATATAACTTCCCAATCAATACTAGTACACACAAAGCACTCGACAAGCGACTGATCTGTAAAGTCATATCTGTACACGTAATACTACATAGAAAATTTGTTCCGCATTTTATTCCGTTGTTCCACAAGGCGTTAACGAATTCGACAAAGCGTTGATCCCATCAAACTGACAACGAATAATGTAATTAATGTGGAAACAACGACCCCTTTATGCGATACGTCGAGTTTATCACGGTGATCTGTGTTTTTGTGTGTATCCTAAAAGGCTTTTTTGATAATGACAACCTTTTTTATCGGCAATGTTTTGCCAAAGAACAATGAATTAGTAATACAACAGAAAAAATGCTTATTGAAAATCAGCATTGCGAACTATGTTTGCAACTTATGTTGAATGGCTACCAATTTGATGAAATTGGATTTTGAAATACTTTCGTTTCTTTTTAATGTAAGTATAACTATTAACCCATCAAGCCCCATAAGCTCACCGGTGAGCGAGACACAATAGAATAACAATAGATTTCCAAGAATCCACGATAGAAGTATTAATATTAACGATTAATCCTTCGATCGCGGATTCTTGGATATCTATTGTTATTCTATTGTTGTCGCGATCACCGGTGCTCTTATGAGGCTTGATAGGTTAATAAGACGCTGACAACTGCCAATGACCTTGTATTTGGCAGTTGCCAGAGTCAGTATTGATCTCGCATCACTCTCGCACCACTGTCGATTTTCATGCCAGAGAGACAGTTAATATGTGAAATGTTCACTCGGTAGCGTGGATACATTTTTCGTTTTTAGAGGAAAAAATAAATATTATGGTAAATCTAGATGTCAGAACCGAAAATTAAATCCAGCAATCTTTGGATTTTTGTAAAAGGTATCAAATAAACAAATTTTTAAAGAATAGATTGTATTATTACTTTAGTTAGAACTTTTTAAAGTTCCTGGAAGTTGTGACTTTGGTATTTTTTTCATCCAGTAGAAATACATTATTTTATTATATAAAATAAAGAAGCTTTTTAAAATATAATCAAAAATCACATATATTTTGTTTTGTGCCAATCAATGAAATACATACGTCTAGAAAACTGCACAAATATGTCGAATTGGCAGCTGTCTTCGCCTTAAGGGGCTTAGAAGAGCTAATCGAAATTGACCGAAAATTGCATACTTTCACAACGCACACGCGTACGGCTAAGTCTACTCTGATAGTGGAAAATACTTGATTACTGCTAATTAAGGATTTATTAAAAAAAAAACACTATAGCAGTAGTACACTGTTAGTCAAATATTGTCCATAAATTAAATAATTATTGAGTGCAATTTACTATACATACCGAGCATTTTAAGATTTTATTAGAGGTATGTTTTTTTCTATCGAGAAAAGTAAGTTGCATCGTGTTTTGAAAACACTATGGAACTAACATATATTCTAAATAATATTATATATCTTTCTCAATACAAGTACCACATTCTATCATACAGACATTCCTCTTCGAAATCTCGCATTTAGGTGTTCTAAGCCCCTTAAAAGTTAAAGTTAATTTGGTCAGTTTATTAGCTCTTCTGTTCGTGGTAGTTCCTGGACAGGTGATTGGCATCGTACACTGTTCTAAAAGAGTTATTTTTACCAATTTGGAATTAAAACAATTTTATATTTTCTCTCTTGCCGATACAAAGTCTTATTGGGGGTAAGTGTCTAAGCACACTAGGCCGAAAAAATGCGGCTGAAGTTCGGCATGATTACGCCTGAAATGTATTTAAGTTACCGATGACACACTGCATGCCGAAATTACGTCGTGTTATAGCGTACAGCCGAACTTCGGTCGAGCATTAGTTCGGCAGCGATTCGGCGGCAATGTTTCAGTCGCGTATTTTACGCCTAGTGTGTTAAGATTTATTAGTGCTAATAAGCATTTTAAGTAATGAGTGTTTGAAACCTATTTTAGGGGATTTTTATGAATAAGCTGTAAGAGTGTGAAAGCGTCTAACTTAGTAACGATGATAATAAAGTTAATATTAAATTATAACTCCTACACAATCGTGTTTGCCTGGTATCACGGGGCGTAGTTAACTCGGGGCTAATACGGGCGGGGCCATGCGGGGCACGTCCCGGGGCTTAATGCCCCGTTATTGTGCCCGCGGTGCCCCCATTACGGTGGGAATACGCCACTGATACTGTCATTCTGGTGACTGTGTGTGTACTGAGGATATAGTTCAAGTTCCACAGTTCAAGATATATCAAAGCAGGCATACCGCATACATCTTTGCCATACGTTAAAAAAGAAGGGAAATGACTTCCTCTCCTACACCGCGCATGCAGTCAACTCTCCTTCCGTGTACGAAATGTCTTAAAAAAATCAAAATAAATTATTGAAAAGGGTCAAGAAGTTTTCAATCCAATTACTTAAATAAAAAAAAAAGTGTGTCAGCTCCGACGCACGACTGGAGATTACTCCTTAAGTACGAGTATCTAACCATACGCAAAAAGAGTTTATTCAACTGAAAAAATATTAATATCATATGAAATCAGATGTTCCGGCAATATTATCTACACCCCTTTCTGCCATAGTTATAAGCAATTTTCCGAAAAAAATCCGAAAGGCCAGGATCGTATAGAGGGTAAAAATCCAGGAAAAACAAGCCGAATAACCCCATATCCATTACAAACAGTTGCCAAGTTATAAGCACTCAAACTTTGACATTGACAGCTCGGCAACTGTCAAACATCGAACAAAAGCGGCCATAACTCCGCTTCCAATAGGCCTAGAGGAACGGGGTTTCTTCTAACATCAAAGGAAACACCTTGGCTACCCCCTCCCTGAATTTGAACTAAATCAGAGACATCAATTTTTTCTCAATTCTAAGGCCAGAATCAAATAGAGGAGAAAAATCCAGGAAGATCAAGCCGAAGAAACCCATATCCAGGACAAATAGTTGCCGAGTTACAAGTATTCAAACTTTGACATTGACAGCTCGGCAACTGTGTGTCTTACTAAAGAAGCCATAACTCCGCTCCCAATAGGCCTAGAGGAACGGGGTTTCTTCTAACATCAAAGGCAACACCTCGACTACCCCCTTCCCGAATTTGAACTAATCTACTACTCTAATACTTTTATCTGAATAATGTGTACATTCTATATGTATACCTAATATTTACCCGGGAATACCCACTCTTTAAACTTTAAAGGATTGTGCATTAAAATCTTGTTAAAACAAATTGGTACGCACCAAAAACGTGACACGATTTTCGTTACTTGTTAGTAGGTTTTACCCCTCGGATTTTTCTCATACCGGGCGCCTTATATATGAAAATCGATTCTTAAGGAGTAAACTCCAAAAATTATGAATAAACTGCAGTCTGATTCGATCTTCAGTGCCTTTAGCATACTTTATTTGTAAAGTGTTAAGAAACTTCTCTTTTTCAGACGTCGGCTTCGTGAATTTTAATTTTATTCGTAGGCCTACTTTCATAACATCAATTTTCAATTAAAAATTTAATTCAGTCGACCGTGTTAATTCGAATTCACCCTAAAAACTAACACGCTAACCCATTACCCAATGCGCTAAATTTTCAAGTGTTTCATACAGGCCTCATTGGAAAAGCTCAAGCGAAAAGCAACCTCATAGCTATGCAATAGAATTTAAAATCGCTGACTCCACATGTGTCACAGTACAACCTTCATCCTTGAGTCAACACACTTTTAATTCACAAAACAAGTGGCGGAGCTAAGCAAGCAGCTTGATTTGACGTGGGAGAGCCATGCTTCGGCACGAATGGGCCGGCTCGACCGGAGAAATACCACGTCCTCACAGAAAACCGGCGTGAAACAGCGTTTGCGCTGTGTTTCGCCGAGTGAGTGTGTTTACCGGAGGCCCAATCCCCTACCCTTTTCCCTTCCCTACCCTTCCCTGTTTCCTTCCCTACCCTCCCCTATTACCCCTTAAAAGGCCGGCAACGCACCTGCAGCTCTTCTGATGCTGCGAGTGTCCAAGGGCGACGGAAGTTGCTTTCCATCAGGTGACCCGTTTGCTCGTTTGCCCCCTTATTGCATAAAAAAAACAGAATTTTAAATTAGGGGGCGCGGGGCAGCACACGAGGCCCCCGGCAGGGGCACACGGGGCCTAAAGGATGTTTGCATTTACACGGACTTTTTATGTTTGCCTAGATTAATAGGATTTTATTTTACAATGTGTATTACAAGGGTGTTGGTATGTTAAGGAAGATAATCCTTCTGGATTTTATTATACTATGCAAGGGCATTTGCTTTCAATTTTACAGTGTGTAAGAAAACTATGTGATAATACTTAGGTATATGTATGTATTTCTTTATACTTAGAGCTACTGTAAAAGTAGCAGCGTTGAAAACTTTTTTCAACTTAAAGTATCTCTTTATAAGTTCAGCAGTTTTAGTGGAAAGAAACACTTTAAACAACATTTAAATTATAAGTATGGATTCAAATAAAATTGCGATTTATACTTATACAGAAATAGTTACGAATAAAATAAATTTAGTTACATTTTGTATAAGTACCCATATTATACAAAAACAAAACATCAAGTTACAAAAATAAAATACGCCTCTTCAATTTCAACCGGTAAAAAGATTCACAAATTCACAAAACAAGTCGTTCAAAAAAGATTCTCTGCTCATTCGGGGGATAATTTGAAAGATTCTTATTATATAAGGAGTACTTTGAAAGGGGGAAAATTGAATATTGACGAAGACTTCTCTCTCCGCCCTTCTTCCCCCCTCGGCCGTCACAAAAAGGAACATTTTCCGTAAAACACTCGGAACAAACGCGAATACCTTCACACGTCGGAATTATGAACAATATTTATGTTTTCAATATACAGAAAAAGGTGTGTAGGGTGACAATTATTTTTGTAATAAAGAATACTGTAAGCTCACTTGAAACACGATAGTCTTAAAGTACTTAGATTATTATTGCTATTAAATATAATATAAGAATAAACTATACATTATACAACACATGAAAAAGCAGGTAGAAACCATTATTTTGTATCGCAATATAGTCTGTCTCTTGTCTTGTTAGCGCTCGCTCTAAAAAAATATTTTAATGACTTTTAAAACTCGATATCATACTTATTAAATTAGTAAAACTAACTTTTGTGACTTATTTTAAGTTGCTAAAATCATAAATGAATCTGATTCGAATATTAAGTATTATATCAAAAAGATATTCTAAGGTCATAAATATGAAATACACCTCAGGCTGGAAGTTGAAGTAAAATATAGTTCCCATTTAAAATCAAAGACAATGATTTATATAGTGTGTAATAAAAGGAAAGAGATACATCAGAACAGACGTGTCTTTTCCATTATATTAGATAGTTTTATTCGACTATTTCATGCTAGAATTTAGGTAGACATTATAATAAGTTTGACATTTATGTCACTTTAATTTAATATGTCTGACTATTTGTGTTTGTTGTCGCTCTGCAACTTTTAATCTTTACATTAATTTTATTTTTTAAAAAACTGTTATGTCAAATACTTGCAGGATACATAGGGTAGTTAAATGTCTCGAAAAATGTACGATTACCGTGCGCTGAACGAATTCCGGCACAAAGTTGCGGGCAATATATACGTGGATGAAATCACATTTTCATTGGACAATCCACATACTCGTAACACCACAATCGTTGTCACCGCTGCGGTCTCGCAGGTATGAAGGCGGCGTGTTTTGTCACGACGTAATCAAACGTCACGCGTGCGGGGGGCATCTACCCCCCTGTGCCGTGACTCCCTCGGTGTACAAACACCATTTGCCACGAAGCCGCGGATTAAGGAGAACTCATTCAATGAGTAATTCTACTCGAATTTCGCGAGTACACACCTTTACAAAGATTAATTTGCTCACAACTCATAAGACATGATCACCTGTGTTTGGCTGTATGATTCTGAGCGCTTCCTTTGTTCAGTGATTTGAAGCGTGAAAAATGCAGTTTTCTAAAAGGTTGAAACGATGAAGATGACATTTCTAGGTTAAAACGATGCAAGCTGATAAGTTGATTGTCAAAAAAACCTATTTAATACCTCTACATGCGTTTATAGCGACAAGTCAAATTGGTAAAATTTATTTTAAATAAAAAGAAATAAGCGGACAGTTTCATTACAGCTATTGTAAGGCCCTTATAAGGTCTCTAGAAGTACTTTAGTACAAAATCCACCCATCTAAGTACCCAATAACTTCACAGATTTTTTTACACTCTACATAAAACTATAAAATCCTTTTAAAAGGTTAAACTCTTGTAAGACATTTGTTCGGTAATCTGCACGACCGGGTGGCTCGCAAGTGCCGGCTGAGTCCCGCTAATCCCACTTCTGAATGTCACAGTGCTTAGTCAGGATTTGTGGGGACACTCCATGAAGAATTGCCATCAAAATGTAGGTAGAATGCCCAAAGGTGATGTAGACTTCTCAGTATAAAAAGTATCAGAATCTTATTTCTGATAATATGATGTGAATCTAATATGAATGCTGTTTTGAGTTCGGGTCCTACAAAACAGCAAAATAGTATTCTAGTATGTAACATCAAACAATATATTATCTTTTGTATTTTTTACTCAGTACGCGTACGTCTATTTGATATTTTTTTACGACAATAACTTAAGAGTATTTGGTATCCTTTGATAGGATTAAACTCTTAAGGCAAGGATTCAACTCCAATAATATATAGTAGTTTTATGCCGTCATGTTTTATTTATTAAATTACTAGATAAGTCCCGCAACTCCGTTGCCCGAAAATTCGTTTATCGCGAGGAACCGTACATTTCCGGGATAAAAAGTATCCTATGTCCTTTCCCGGGACTCTAAGTATCTCCATGGCAAATTTCAGTAAAATCGGTTCAGCGGTTTGGGCGTGAAGAGGTAACAAACAGACACACTGTCGCATTTATAATATTAGTATGGATAGGCTAGATTTATGCCCTAATAATTATAATACCTAGTACAGCACGTTCGTGACTAGGCACTAGTTGCAAAGCAATATAATCATCAATGTGATTACAGGATGTACCACGAATTTGAATATTGCAACTGATCTAAGACGGGCTTAATCCTAGTCACGAAATCGATCCCGTGCCCCGCGGGACTGCCGAATTAAGGCCCCTAGCCCTGAGGCCCCGGGCTAGGGCCCCGGCCGAGGCCCCGAGGGCATTAACCATTCATGCCCCTCCAATTGCCCCATATCCAACAAATGCTACAGAAATTACACTTTACTGTTTTTCGAATCTAAAATTGTCGATCATTGAAAAGGAGCCGTCCGTCTTGGAAATACGTTTGATGACTACTTGAAAAGTATTATGAGGATATTATTATCTTTATTTCGAAGTCAATATAATCAATATTAATTTGTAATGAAGGAAAATTCATGCATTTTATGCTGGAAGATTGATTATAATGTTCATTAAGCGAAAATGTAAGGTTCAAAAAGCAGAAATTTTTTATCAAAATTGCTGGCAACCTACCTATATATTTTCTCGAAAAATTTTACCAGTTTTTTGTGTGATCGTTATTATTATCATAGATAACGGGACCAAAACCAATATATTCTCAAAAGTAATATATTCATAATCATTCTTTTAGCTCTATTATACATTGTCGAGAAATATTATATTCAATGCGCATTCGTAGACAATGAAAAAACAAATCGAAATAAAACTTCAAACAAAAATACAGCTTTACATTCGAATACGAAATATTTTGCTAAGGGGGAGACAATAATATGGAAATTAGTCAGGTGCTAGCCAAACGAGATACATAATGTTGCCAAATATATTCGCACTAAATTTTGCTACGAAATACTTTTCTGGACAAATTCTTTCGTAGCCGTCGTCGTTCAGCGAAAAACGGCTCATTTTTAGCTGCTACATGCTGAAATATTTTTAGCAAGAGGATTATTATTGAGTCTCAAATACTGCTCGCGAGATATGTCACAACATAATGTAATTATCATACTTTTTAACCGACTTCCAAAAAACGAGGAGGTTATAATATGTTCGGCTGTGGATATTTTTTTTTATTTTTTTTATTATTTTTTTTATTTTTGTATGTTCAACGATTACTCCGCCGTTTGTGAACCGATTTTCGAAATTTTTGTTTTGTTGTATTAGGTTTCACTCCAATTTGGTCCCATTTTCACAAAAGTGGTGACCTGATAAGTCATAATATTAGATGTCTTGGTGAGTTTCGTGTCACTTATAAGGGTCAATTCATACCGCAACGCGACGGGTAGATACATTTCTGTACAGCCCTAGTAGACAAGTGACAAGCGATTAGCGTTAACGATAACAAAATGTATGCGATTTGATATAAGTCATCGCTTCGCTAGCGAATAATAATGCATGAGAGCATGAAGGTGCTCCCAGACAGAAGTTATATAACATTAAATAACATTTTTTTCAAAACTTTTTTAACCAATTATAACAAAAGACACGTTTATTTTTTTTAATGTTGTAGCGTATATGATACGATGTTATAAAATGTTTTATAACTGATATCGTGATAATATCGTGTTACCTGTCTGGGAGCACCTTAAGACGTCTTGCCAATCTGTCAAATCCATACAAATTTAAAAATGCTGAATGCATCCACGCGTCGCGTAGCGGTTTGAATTGACCCTAAAAGTTGTAAACATTCCCCGAACATCCTTTGACCTAATACAAAAAGGTAAAGAAAGATATCACAAGGAAATATTCCTTTCATCTATAGCAGATAAGTTGTGAGGCCACTACCACGACCCCAACTCGATAAGATGGAAAGGACACGGCACATTACCTTCAGTTCAAAGGGTTCCGTAAAATATTGAGGACTTCAATCCATACTAATATTATAAATGCGAAAGTGTGTTTGTCTGTTATCTGTTCACGCCTAAACCACTAAACCGATTTTGCTGAAATTTAGTATGGAGATGCTTTGAGTCTCGGGAAAGGACATACGATACTTTTTATCCCGGAAAAATGTACAGTTTCCGCGCGATAAATGAATTTTGGCGCAACGGGCGTCATCTAGCCTAAAATATTATTTTTTAATATACAACTTTTTTCCGCGATTTTCTAATACCTCAAAAATATACACAAAGTTTCACAAAAATCAGCAGAACAGTTGAGTAGTTAAAGCGAAACAAACAAACATACAATAATTATTACACTTACAATATTACTTACTAGAGGACGCCTACAACTTCGTAGCACCAAAATTCGTTTATCGCGCGGGAATCGTCGGTACATTTTTCCGGAATAAAAAATATCGTATGTCCCGGGACTCAAAGTATCTCCATACTAAATTTCAGCAAAATCGGTTTAGCAGTTTGGGCGTGAAGAGGTAGTAGACAGACAGACACACTTTCGCGTTTATAATATTTTACTGTACTCGGCGAATCATGGCGGTAGCGGTCATTGACTTGTCAATACATGTGATTTTCTATACAAAGCCGTGATTGACAACATCTGACATTTCATTGTAAATCGCTGTTTATATAGAAAATGAAAAGTTTTTGATAGGGAGTCAATGGCCGCTACCGCCATGTTTCGCCGAGTACAGTATAGCGATTGCATTACGCTAGGAAGTCTTCTTAACGGTCGTTCCCTCAACACACCATAACGATCCCTGAAATTCCAATTCCCAAACACTTCGAACACGGAAATAAGTTCACAGAAACACACCTGACGACAAAAGGACATTTTTTTATCTTTCCGACATTTATTACAAAGAAGTGTCTGATTAATAACCCAGACTATACCCAATAAAGACTTCAGATCAATATCTTTTGTAACTTTTATGATACCCATGAATTGAAATATACTTTTGTATTTATTACTATATTACTATATTTATTACTATTTTAATTAAATGTTTAATTGAATATATTACTATATTCAATTAATCATTTAATTAATTAAGGGAACAAATGTAATGACCACCAAAAAATTGCACCGATACCCTAAGCTTGTTCGCCAAAAATAGATACTTAACACCAAAAAAATAAAGCCTAAAATTGCAATACTACTACCTATTTTAGTCGAGACTACACTTCAAATTGTAATCGAACGCCAAATAAGTAAATGATCACCAAATCCTGACGGGCAAAAAATGCGATATTTCAGTCCAAATAAATCACTACGATTGACAACAAATGTGAGCAAATTAGCAAAAAAAGTAATCTCTGTCCAAATAAATCACTATGATTGACAAAATTTGTAGGCACATTAGCAAAAAAAGTTATTTAATTCTACGCGGTTTTCAAGAGGTAGGCACTTGAATTTTTCACACATTCTTTTGTTATATGTGTACTTTAATATTTAATAATAATTTAAAATAAAAATTTAATCCAATACAAAAAACACAATTTTTAGCCTATTTTTGCTCTGTATTGGTACGGAAACAGTACGGTTCCTGAGATTAGCGCGTTCAAGTTAACCCTTTCAAATAATTTTCCCCGTTTTTTTCCACATTTTCCTCTATTTCTTCGCTCCTAGTAGTCTTAGCATGATAAAAAATCTCACGTGAGATTTTTTAAAATGCGAGCTTCACGTAAACGTTTGGTATGACAGTCAGTAGATTTTCTTTCGAACCTTAATCGTCTAACGATTAGTCGATTACGCTTACGATAATTTTTTAAGCATACGTACAATCTGGATGAAATAGACCAAAATATATAGTATTATTTTGTTGTGAAACAAATTACCCCCCCCCCCCCCATGCAGTCATTTTGCATAAATAGGATAGCGAAATGTTAAATCTTTGGTTATCATTTTACATTAAAATGCTAGTATAATGTTGGTGATCATTTACTAATTTTGATGATCATTTACTATTTTTGATGATCATTTACTATTTTTGGAGTTACAATGATTTATTTGGAGTCATTTTGCATAAATAAGATAGTGTTAGCGGATATCAATGGACAAGCTACATAGTATTATAATTATTTTATTTAAATCTGTATATTATGTTAGTCACTATATATAAGTTTAATTAGTGATTATTATATTTTGAATAGTAATAAGTAAGGTAATTGATTTTGACAAATAGTTAGTTATAAATGGACAGGAGGATTATTTACTTCCGTTATAACTTCCTCTTCTCATATTTAAGTAAATAATTATATTAAATATGAGAAGTACATTAATTAATATTTAGAATTATATACCCACTTATTCTTAGCCATTCTTATTTTTTAATGTATTCTTTAATGATTTTACTATATTTGAATTGTTAACGGAAGTTAGTTTCTTTTGTGTAAAATGGTATAAAAGCCAGCCATATTGCATTGATGGAGGCATTCTGTAAATAACTTCGAAACGTGTAAGGTGAAACTCTGCTGGAATAAATACCGCTCTATGTATAATTTTTCAAGACTTTTACTACTCCCTAATATTTCAGAAGTGGGATGTTTCAAAAATGTCCGGTCCTTATGCTGCGGGACTTGGCAAAAGGAGAAGAACGCCCAGACTTGTCCTGACTCTCGACGATTGACGGCGAAGAAAGTGATATTTTTTTTTCTTCTTTTCGAACATAAACAACAGTGATTGTGATAGTGAACCAGTGACAAAACGATGCAGAATTACTCAAGTTGATGCAGAAGTGATACCAAAGTTTGAACCAGAAGACGACGCTTGTAATGAAGCTACATGGGTGCATAAAATCGACCAGCTAGGAGGTTTACGGATGGAACAGTATAACCGAATGACAATTCATCGTGCAACTGCGGTTACGTGGGTCCGCTACGCAAAAACTGCCTTGAAGCTTTTCAACGCCTCGGTCATACGACGGTTAACTGCTGGTTCGCGAATATAGCAGGAACAACTCGGCAACCGCAGAATTCAACAAGTAAGTAACACTTTTTATACTTCAAGTAATATCTTAGTAAATAACATTTACAAAAAAATTGTGTGGGTAGGAGCCAATGAACAAGAATAATGAAAATTAAATCTAAAGTTTTTTACCTTATTAATACTATATTCTTCTTATTAATACTAAATACTATATTAATTAGTATATTAAAGTTTTTATCTTCTAATAATATATTGAAGGGTTTTGGAGATAAAATAGATCAAGCCATATTATAGAGACTGTAAAACAACTACCAAGCGACATATACTTAATTATTATTGGACAATAAATGACCAACCAGCCTGGTATTAGTTACTACAGCTAATTCTGCCACTTTTACTGAGACTTTAATTTGTTTGACAGTTACAAACAGCTGATAAATATAAGTGATAGGTATAATGTTTTGCTGAAGCGTGAATATACAATTTGATCTAAAAATAGTTACTGTAATATTGATGTATTTGTAGATATCGATCCCAATGGGAAAAATTCAATGGAACTAATCCAGTTTGTGTGCTATATAATCCCTGGAGGAGCTGTCAGTGTTGAGGGTCATTTAAAGGCTAAACATTGGTGAAATTGAAACAACTTGGCCTGCACATACGTTAATTGCCCGGGCTGAAATTGTTAATATTTATATCGACTCGAATACCTCTACTGAAAATGACTTTATCGATTGAATCACAAATGGCATTAGAATAGAATAGAATAGAATGATTTATTGCATAAAATGTAGTACAAAAGGTCTCACAATTTTACTGAAATGGTTCAAACATTCTGCCTAATAAGCAATGGTCGGCGTAGGTAGTGCCATTTAGGGTGAATGACCTCAATTGTATATGTTAACATGGACATACCTCCGGGATCGCGGGATAAAATCCCGCGTTCCGAATTATCGCGAATAATCAAGTATTTACTTTACAATTAATGAAACGAGTTTTGAGTCATAATTTCGCCGGATAAAAAAGGCCTAAATAAATGAGTCACTAAACGTTTTTCTACGTCTAATATTTCTTCAGCCATGTTTTGCTTAGTTGCCAGTATAAAAAAAAAGATTACGCGTCAAAATCGATATCTATTATTTATTAACTAAACATTACTCTTTCTTTTTAATTATAATCCATATTTATTTAATAGCTTTCGTAATAAGAATTACAATATTAGTAGTTTCTAGCTTATTTAAAAATAGAGTGAAATAAGAAAATGCTTAGTTATTTAATAATTGAAAACCGAAATTGATTGTTGATTTGAATCGATAATTACACTGTCTATCGATATCTAAATATGACGTAAATGGCAACACTTTGAAGACGTTTTGACAAGTGATAAATACTACCGTTTCTTACGAATTGCGTTACCTTTGAATTGTGTAAAGTGCATTATGTCTACCAACTTATTATTATGTATAAAAAAACTTGTAGCTGAGATATACAATATATTGATTTTTAACTTTTGTAAAGTAACTTAGATTGTGAAAACCGTGACAAATCTGTACACAACCATCTTCAGAAAGTAAGTACAATGTATCTACATAGATTTAAACCAACAATCAAAAGACGGGAAATAGCTATTAAAACAGCAGTAGTCGCTTCATATTGTAACAAATTACCTTAATACATACTTAATGTTTTTAGGGGCGTAGAATCTTATCAATAAAAAAATGTAAGCCTAATAAAATTATAACCTCTATAGTTAACTTCATTAGTATTTTACAAGAAATCCCGGCGAATTAGACTTGTATTATTTTTAATACTTAAATTAACATTTTAATCCTTACAAAATAAGGTACGATACATTATGGTACAATTTGAAACGGAGTTCCATACTTTCCATACTTTTATTTGTTAATATCATATAAAACTTATAATTATGATAAATAAATAAAAAACTAACAAATTATTTCTTTATTTGCGTTTGTCACAATATTTGTTGTTTAAATATCAAATTCTGAATGTATTTCCGATTATATATTATTTCAATGCGAATCCCAAAATCGCGGGATTGAGAGGCATGTCCACGTTATGCCGCGATTAACGAATCCCGCGGGATGGCACTACCTACGCCGACCACTGCTAATAAGTGACGTGCAAAATAATTTTTAATAATTGTAGGTATAGCATTAACATCATAATAATTATTATAAAAGTTCTAAGATGAATAATAACTCATTTAATTAAACATAACATTAATTAAATCCATTAAATTATTGAGAACTAATTAAATATAAAAGTCATAGGCGTTAAACACGAAATAAATTTAAAAAATAAACAAACAATGTCAAATTGAGAATTAAAATAGCCTATTCCCTACCTTTGCATCTTTGTAAACATAGGTAAACTAAGCACTTGTTAACGTCAAACACAATAATTTACAATTTATTATAAAGCATAATATTATGATTAAAATAATAATAATAATAGAAAATATGAAATTATGTTGAAGAACAATAATTCGTTTTGTGACAATTCATTTGCTCCAGATTTGCTCGACAACAAGGTATGTTTTTGTTTCCATTACTACCTACTTATAGAATATTCTTGTTAACAATAATGTTCTGTGTTGTCCTAAGCTTTGTTTATTATTTCAGCATCCAGATTACAAACTTTACATGGGGATATTACACATATACATTCATTCCTTTTAAAGATTGTTGTGAGTTGTGACATTACACTTGGTGCATAAAATACATTGAATCGGGAATTAGAGGGTTTAGGTAAGGTAGATATTGCTGAAAGTTAAGTATAAAAAAAATGATATTAATTTATGCACTAGGAATACAAAAGATTTAGGGTACACAGATTTATTACAAATGAAAATATAATGCAATAGTTGATGAAAAGGTTAACGATCTTTCGGAAGATGGTATCATTTGTCACTCTGTCTGAATATGCTAGTCCGGTGATTTTAGATAAAAAGAAGGGTGGAGATTACAGGCCGTGCATTGATTACCGAAATTTAAATTCACAGACACTCAAGGATTAGTACCCTTTGCCTCATATTGAGGACCAAGTATCAAAATTGTCTGGCTGTGATCTCCAGGTTAATACGGATGCTAGTAAACTAGGTTTAAGGGGTATAATAATCCTTCGATCACAGGATCTAGGAATTCCCATTGTATTCTGTTGTTCTCGCGATCACCGGTGCTCGCGCGGGGCCTGAAGGATTAATACAAAACAGCAGGCAGGACAATAATTATGTAGTTAAGGCCGTCCCCCGAGCAAACGACCTTGGCCATACATTTGCCGCGTTGCCGAGATCGCGCCAAGGCCCTATTATTTTTGCTTATCTGAGTTCAAGATTGTCCTAAAAAAGATTGAAGCGGCAAATATGTGGTTTGTGATATCGTCGATCTGTTGGCGTGAGTTTCAAATGAAAGTGATTTGTAAATCCTAGGGAGATGCTGAATGTATGCTTGAATTTTAACGAATTGGTATTACTTTGGAGGCTGATATCATGAGTGTGGGAAGCAAGATTAGAAGATTTAAAACGAGGAATTTTGATATACTGAAGATTATTCTTGTATTTTTATTATAATTTTGTAGCTTTCAGATTATGAGTTTATAGGGTTTTAAATGCGGTCAATTACGGAGTCTCCGGACGGAACGCCCTTAAAGAGGATAAACTGTTCCAAAAAAACTCTAAATGGAGAACGATTTGCCGTTCCCAAATTGGTAAAATATAACTTAATGCAGCTAAATGTTATCATGACCCCCAGCAGACATGAATTACACCCTGGCTTTGACCCTTTGGTTTCCAAAAATGACCCGATATAATAAGGAAATTCATCAATTCTTGCCTTCAATAATATGTTCTCGGTAAGGGTAATTATCGAAAATCTGAAGGAGAAAAATTTACATCTTATAGAAAAGTACCCGTATCTATGCACACCCTTCATGCCGATAACTTAGGATCATTTATTAAGACTAGGGAATGGCACAATTTGTTTTGCTAAGCCCGACAAAAAACACTAGTTCCATAAAAACCATAAAGTACTTAAAATGACTGGAAAGTAATATCTTTCCAGTTTACAAACCCAGTCTGCATGATAGCATAGAGGCAAAGCATTTCCTAGCCGATACCTTAACTAATTTATAGAACACATGCAATTAAAACATGTCCTTAATGCTATAGCTAGTCCCAGATCAAATGGCCCACTGAAAAAAATAAATGGTACCAATATTGATGGACTGAACACTGCCTGAAAATGAAACTGTTTTGGATGATAAATTAATGGATATAGTATGGGGTATAAATAATACACCTAATTCTACTACTTCCTTCCTTCCATTTAAACTTATGTTTAGCCATGATAACTCTAAATTACCAGCTATTCCATTCAGTGGTCCTAGTGACCGTACTTCACAACGACAGGCATTAACTGAAAGAACAGCAACAGCAAAACTTCTAATACAAATGTAGGAAAAATTCAGTCAGTGATCTAGTGTTGTGGAAATGGCGAACCCAAATGCCAAAGAGACCCAAAAATTAAAAAAAATAAGAAGTTTTCAGCTATAATAGGGGTGAGGTATTAATGCCTTATAAATCAGCAAATTCTGATACTAACAGTTCATCTAGCGATGCTGAGGTAGACACGGTGATCCAATTGATTGATTAGAAAGTTATTTTAAATATAATTTTTGTACAGTATAACTAAAGATTAGGGATAATAATTTATACAGTATCATGTGTACAGAAACAAATTTTATTGATCGAATAGGTATATACTTTAATAACTATTTTATTACTATCACACTTTAGCTTTTCTACTTCTATTGTTCTTCACAATTGATAATATAAGAAACTGGTCCCGAAGCTGCACCTAAAAGAAAAAAAAAATTGACATAATTCAAGTCTGTGTGACCTACTCACTAACAATATAACCACTCAATGTAATAATTCAAGACTTTTACCAGGCTTGTCTCACTTCCATACAAACGGCGCGAAATCACCGAGATATTTACCTACTATTCTGGAAAACAACCTAATTTCAATCTTTTGCATAGCGTTTAGCGTTCATAGTACAATAACGGTCTGCCGTCTCACTTCAATCTGCCAGGGCTGTCAAGCGATCGGCGGCGGCGGCGCGGCGGGCGGCGCGGCGGCGGCCGGGTACTATTACTTTTGTTTCGCGGATGTGTGCGCTGCGTATGCGATAAGTCGAGCGAGTTATCATACCTAAACTCGGGAGAGAAACTTCTGTACCGTAAGGTACTATTATGTATTCTGTGCTTTTACTACTCTCTAATAAATATTATCTATAGGATGGCTGTGTGATCAAATCCTAAAATCAACGCAATAATATTATCTATAGGGTGGCTGTGTGATCAAACCCTAAAATCAACAATAATATTATCTAAAGGGTGGCTGTGTGATCAAACCCTAAAATCAACGCAATAATATTATCTATAGGGTGGCTGTGTGATCAAACCCTAAAATCAACAATAATATTATCTAAAGGGTGGCTGTGTGATCAAACCCTAAAATCAACGCAATAATATTATCTATAGGGTGGCTGTGTGATCAAACCCTAAAATCAACAATAATATTATTATCTATAGGGTGGCTGTGTGATCAAACCCTAAAATCAACAATAATATTATCTACAGGATGGCTGTGTGATCAAATCCTTAAATCAACAATAATATTATCTATAGGATGGCTGTGTGATCAAATCCTAAAATCAACGCAATAATATTATCTATATGGTGGCTGTGTGATCAAACCCTAAAATCAACAATAATATTATCTATAGGGTGGCTGAGTGATCAAACCCTAAAATCGACAATAATATTATTATCTAAAGGGTGGCTGTGTGATCAAACCCTAAAATCAACATAGTAATAATATTATCTATATAGGATGGCTGTGTGATCAAATCCTAAAATCAATGACTGGCGACTATGTGACTGGCGTCTATGTGACTGGCGTCTATGTGACTGGTGTCTATGTGACTGGCGTCCATGTGACTGGCGTCTATGTGACCCATGTTTACGTGACCGATGTCTATGTGACCGATGTCTATGTGACCTTACAAATATTCTAAAATTATTTAATTACTACAATACAACTATATAAGTCTGCGTTACAAAATATTATATTACTGATAACAAACAATACAACAAAAATCAAAATGCATAAATTCGCGTCTTGAGGGTCGAGCGCTTGGAGTCCCGCCACAAAGTGAATTTTAGCTCCTTTGTGGTGAGAATCCCGACGCACCATCTACCGACGTTCGAGAAGGAGGAGTTCTGGCCGTCTACAGGAGATTCCGGGGACGACTTCCGAACACGTCGCGCCCCACGTCGTCGCAGACAATACGTGTTTAGTGTTTTAGTGTTAGTGTTAGTTTTTAGTATAATTGTATGTCTATGTTAGTCTATAAGGTATTTATAATATGGGCCAAGATGCCTGAGTTAAACAAATAAATAAATACAAATAAAATAAATTACATAAATGCATAATATAATGGCTTGTGTTAAATTACATAAATGCATAATATAATGGCATAATATAATGGCTAATATAATGCCATGTGTTGGCTATTGGAGATGAGATGTGAATTGTGATACTAGATTTCTCTGACATCAATGCAAACCTATATTATTATTTTTTTGTTTACAAAATACTGTTCCGATGTCTTCCTCTGTTTCAGACCACTGGCAGTTCTAGCACTGGTACAGCACAGGGTAGCAAACCATGGGAACGTCGTGGGACACTCCTAATGCAGGATGGCCGAGTGTTAGCGGATATCAATGGACAAGCTACATAGTATTATAATTATTTTATTTAAATCTGTATATTATGTTAGTCACTATATATAAGTTTAATTAGTGATTATTATATTTTGAATAGTAATAAGTAAGGTAATTGATTTTGACAAATAGTTAGTTATAAATGGACAGGAGGATTATTTACTTCCGTTATAACTTCCTCTTCTCATATTTAAGTAAATAATTATATTAAATATGAGAAGTACATTAATTAATATTTAGAATTATATACCCACTTATTCTTAGCCATTCTTATTTTTTTAATGTATTCTTTAATGATTTTACTATATTTGAATTGTTAACGGAAGTTAGTTTCTTTTGTGTAAAATGGTATAAAAGCCAGCCATATTGCATTGATGGAGGCATTCTGTAAATAACTTCGAAACGTGTAAGGTGAAACTCTGCTGGAATAAATACCGCTCTATGTATAATTTTTCAAGACTTTTACTACTCCCTAATAATAGTGAGATGTTAAATCTTTGGTGATCATTTTACATTAAAATGCTAGTATAATGTTGGTGATCATTTACTAATTTTGGTGATCATTTACAAATTTTGGTGATCATTTACTATTTTTGTCTGTGAAATGTTACTATTTCTGGTGATCAGTTAATTATAAGCCATTAATTAATATTTGATTAATTTTATTGCATATAATATCAGTCTTTCCGTTTTCCCTATTTGAGTAATGAAT
Organism: Polyommatus icarus; assembly: GCA_937595015.1. Classification (NCBI taxonomy): domain Eukaryota; kingdom Metazoa; phylum Arthropoda; class Insecta; order Lepidoptera; family Lycaenidae; genus Polyommatus; species Polyommatus icarus. Next base: position 17,152,427 of record OW569335.1, read on the forward strand.
GATTTTACAGGTCCATACATTATAAGATCCCACCAAAAGCATATTTTCTTGTGAAATGTTGCCGAGACGACCACATAAGGTTTACCCTGTGAAAAAGATATCAGATCTCATAATAATAGCTCCCACACAGGTTTCGGTGACGGTGGCCGGTTTCATTGAAACTAGGCCAGCTACGCAGGAGTAATTTTAAAGTGCCCGAGTGTGTGCGCAGTACACAAGAGCACGCTCTATTCTTGTAATATGTGGAGATAAATAAACGATTATTTATTCGATTTATTATTAATAATAAATCGTAATAAATCTCTCACCGGTCATCAGAGGCGCAGGACCGACTTTTTACATGTCCATCCGACGCATGCGTCGGATGGGTCTGACAAGTAAGATGATCCATGGATCATCTTACTTGTCAGACAATCAGGTGATCAGCCTGCATTGTCCTAACCAAACTTGGAAATAACATGTTTCCAACACGGGAATCGAACCCACGACCTCCTAGTCAAGAGCCGCGCTCTATACCACTAGACCACGGAGGCGTTGCTCTGTGGAGCCATTAAGCTCTTGAATCTACACAGCCTAACTCTACTGACCCTAACTTAAACAAATTCTACATATCAGTAAATATTATGTACTAGATGATGCCCGCAACTTCTTTGCGACAAAATTAGTTTATCCCGCGGGAACCGTACATTTTTCCGGAATAAAAAGTATCCTATATGTCCTTTCTCGGGACTCAATGTATCTCCATACTAAATTTCAGCAAAATCGGTTTAGCAGTTTGGGCGTGAAGATTACCTCTTCACGCCCAAACCGCTGAACCGAACAGGCAGACAGACAGACAGACACAATTTCGCATTTATAATATTAGTATGGATATAGATGGATTCGCCTTTTCGGTACCGTCGCGGAGGTGATGCGAATATTTAGTTTCCTGATCTGAAGTTAGTAACGAAACAGCCGAGCCTTACCTTTATGTCAAAACTCAAAATACAAATTTACCGGACTGGATCGGAAAAGGATCAAAGCTGAATTAAAATAACAGAATCGCACAGATTAAATCCTGCACATTAGATCCAATAAGAACTGAACTCTCATTCGGTATTCGCATAGAAAGGGAACGGTTTTTTTTCTAAATCGCGCTAAATTGCATTCATCTCAGGTATAAAGACAACCTTATAATGGGAGCACAGAGTAAGTCGTTACAGACAATTCACTTTTTTTTGCAATTTTATCAATATAGAAGCTACAAAAAATGTAAATATATGTTTTAAATTATTTATTTCCAAGAGTATCTTTACTTTCTTCCACACTGTAAGATCATAATTATATAGAGTACCGATTCTGTAAGGCAGATAATTAAATAAAGCCGTCATTCCACCGCGGCGCACGCTGTGCACGGCCACGCGACGCACGTTTTTATTACTTTGACTACGTCAATTCGTGCGTAGCGTGTCCGTGGGTTACAGTGGACACAGTCACATATATATTTTCTTGCATAGCGAAGCATGATGCACGTGCGAAGTCTCTCCGTGCGTTGCGGTGGACTGGCGGCTTTAGTAATGCAAATCAAAACTGTATGATACCTTTTCAATCAATGAACCGATTTCAATTCTCGCTAAAAAGTTTTTTACGAAATTGCGGAAAACATATAATAATAATTCATTCATCAGCCAACGAGGACAATGAACGAATAAACACACTTCCAGCAACAAAATTGATAACAACCGCAAGTTATGACAAACGGCGGGGTCAAACCGCACTATTATCAGAGAGACACACAGATTTATTGAACCACGGCCTCGTCACCGGTATACATTATTAAATACATATTGTATAGGAATTGTTATTTTACATTCTAAAGAAGCACAAACTATATTGTTAGAATGTAATGTAGTCAGCATTTCGCTATTGAAGCAACAATTTTACATTAAAGTCATAGAGTGAACAATGAAATGTGAATACACAAACAAAAGAAATAAGTGAGGGTAGTTGTAATTATAATCGGTTAAGAGTTTCAGACAGTTGCCACAGCAGATCTGTACAGTAGACTGTCTTCATCACGGAGCTAATACAAATACTTTGTATTAGCTCCGTGGTCTTCATATAGACCATTCTAATGAGGGCGTTTGCACACGAGTAAATTACAATAGCTCAAAGTAGCAAAGCAATATCGTATTACAAATTATGCCGTACTTATAAAACTTGTCTCTGTATTAAGCTAGACTTAATTTTCCATTCTCATAAAACTAATAAAATATAACACAGTCACATCAAATTGACGCATGGTTTATTGACGTCATTATGGAGTGGGCATGTTATTGCATTCCAGCGATGCGTCAAGCTAATGTGACCGTGTTATAAAACGTAAACTCTGTGACGTCACTACTCTGTACGGTGGACAGTCGTTTCTACCTTTTAAATCACCGATGAGGGTAATGAGAGCGAAAATTTCAAATTTATATTCACAGGGACGGCTTTGATGACATTGATATTCGGACCCTTGCCTCGTCATCATCAGCCCGACGCGATCGAACAAAGTGTATCCATACTAATATTATAAATGTGAAATTGTGTTTGTCTGTCTGTATGTCTGTTATCCCTTCACGCCCAAACTGAACTGATTTTCTGAAATTTGGTATGTAGATACATACTTTGAGTCCCGGGAAAGGACATAGGATACTTTTTATTCCGGAAAATTGTACAGTTCCCGAGCGATAAACGATTTTTGGCGCGACGGAGTTGCAGGCGTCATCTAGTCATTAATAATTATTAATCTTCGGGATAGAATTTAGAAACCATCCGCATACGTATTATGTATTTAGTCCAGGATACCTTTTTCCATGACTCAAAGTTACTCCCTACCAATATGTTTGTAGTATCGGTGTAGGTGGTAGGTTGATACTTAATGTGATGTTGGGTAAGGAAACGCAGTCGGATCAATCATCAGTGTATTAAACTCACATCAACTTACAACAAGTACAAGTAACCATAGGCACAACTTGCCTCCGTCTTAACTACGTACTTTAACAACTCTAAATCATAACGACTATGCGTACTACTCTACGGATAGTTTGGGACTATGTCACCTCTCTAAGGCCGACATGGGACTAACTCTGTACCTCTAAAACATCTTATTTATACCCCGGCTTGCACCCTTCAATTCTTATTTCCCACGCTATCAAAACAACAACAGGTGGTAAACAAAATCAAAATAACAAACAATTCTTAGAAATGCACAAATCACAATAGTAAAATAAAAAGTCGGCTCGCCTTTATAATATTCTAAATAATATTCAATAACTATTGTCTTAACTCAAAATAGTAAACAACGTCATAAATCGTCGGCTCTATTCTAAAACATCAATAAAAGGGTTTAGCATTTTAACTAATTTCTAACAATAACTTTATAATAATTTATGACCCTGTTTACATCTTACGGCTACTTCTAAGAACTCGGCAACAATAGACAATGGCAAGAAAGTAATTCTTAAAATAAAAAGCTTAAAAACAACAACACCGTGTACTCCCACCTAATCCAGGATTCCCACGATCCTACATTCGGCCATCCTGCAGCAACAATTGCCCTCAATTGTCTTATCGTCTACCATTCGTCTACTGCCATATTTATAATTTTCCCCTTGTCAGGCGGTTTTTTCAGAGCCTGCAACTCTATTCTAATAAGAATGATTATAATTAGCGGTCTTTCATCCACCTTCATAAACAATAGTTTATGCTGAAACAAATATATTTTGTCACTCTCATTACAAGTTACAACTATAGTATAAAAATTAAAATCATCCCTCTTGTCAGTATACGAGTATTTAAATATTTTACGAAAACAAAACACAATCCTACAACAGCCTAACTGCCATACATTAAATAAGTCTAAATTACAGCTACTGTTAACACTACATCTTGTCTTAGCTTCAGCCGTCTTACCGCATCTAATTTTAGAAACAAATATAAATTCGCTTATTCTATAATCCTCGCTATTATTTTGCGATAATAGCATACCTAAATCTTTTACCTCTTTTTGCTCTGAAGGAGCTAAACGTCGTAGTCTTGAGAAAGCTTTCTTATTAGATTTTGACCTGCGATTTGCGCGCATGTTTCTATCATGTGCCGCCTCTGGGCTATAATAAAAGTTACTAGTTAAAAATACTTCCTGAATATTGTTGCATTCTTTATTTTTGTCTAACCCATTATTTGATAGATCCGTCTGTGCTATTCTAGTTTGACTACAGTCGTCATTATTTACAGAAATTCTTATCGGAAACGTACAAATTGTTTCATCTATCTTTGACCCAGACTTTTCAACACATACCTGGTCTTTTTGTTGTTGAGGTGAATTCTCGCCTAAACTTAAATCACTGCTATCACTAAATATAACCTCACTACGTGCATCTACTATTACTAAATTCTTACTGTCTCTATTTTCAATCTTTTTCTGATCTTCTGCCGTTCGAGACGCCACAAACACATTATTCGAATTTTCCACACACTCTGACGCTACGTGTCCATACTCACTGCACTTTAAACAATTTTTGACTTTGTCTTTCGGATACGACACAACACTCATTTCGCTCCTGTTGAAACATATCTTCTCTTCATTTTTGGGTTGATCCTTCGCGCGCTTCGCCTTTTCATATTTTATTCTCTCATATTCTACAAATTCCTCCTTGAGCTGGCTCATATTTTTGGCTCTATACAGCACGGCTTTGTTTAAAGGCGTATCAGGAATGCCTAGAATTATGTATCGAATAACATCCCGCACACTAAGTTTTGCTGGCGCTGCAATTTCAAACATTTTATAGGCGTATTCATGCAGTGATTCCTCTTTTCTTTTAAGTGTCTTATAAAGATCCCTGTGAATCTGCAGGATATCGACAGCTTCACCAAACTCCTCTATTAACGCCTGCTTCAACATCTTCCAAGAGCTCGCGCAGTCTTTGTAGCTGACAAAAATTTTCGCCGAACCTTCTAACAGCTGTTTGGCGTAAACGATTTTCTGGACCTCGTTCCATTGACATAAGTCAGCCATTTCTTCAAACTCCTGGAACCACTGATGGACGTTTAAATTATCATCTCCACTGAATTTCTTCATTGAGTCCTCCACGTCTTTGAAGGTCAGTAGCATCGGATGTCCGCTTCGTCTACAACTTACCCGTATGTGGTAACTTTGCTTATCACATTCATTCACCCGACTACCAGTGCTGAGTCCCAAGGCACTGGCAGCATCGTAAACCTTTTCGTCTTCATAGTCCTCGCAGCTCAGTTCCTCTTCATCACCAACAGCTAGGTCTCGTTCCAGCAATAGCGCCGCTTCCAGCCTGGCCACCATCTCCGGCTTACGACCTGTCGTTCGCAGGCACCGTCGTCTCAGCTCCTTTCTGAGCTCCACGACCGTCATTCGCTGGCCATCTGCCAACTTTTCCACCTTGATACCTCTCACGACCCGATCCATATCGCCGCCTGTGACTCTGCTTCCTCGCGCACTATTCTAAACTCGCACCAAGCTCCTCTTCACACATGATGACTTCTCGCACCGCGATCCCAATCGAAAGACGCACGCCGACCATTCAGCGTTATCGACGCACGATGCTTTCGATCCCGGACGAGCCCCCAAATGTAGTATCGGTGTAGGTGGTAGGTTGATACTTAATGTGATGTTGGGTAAGGAAACGCAGTCGGATCAATCATCAGTGTATTAAACTCACATCAACTTACAACAAGTACAAGTAACCATAGGCACAACTTGCCTCCGTCTTAACTACGTACTTTAACAACTCTAAATCATAACGACTATGCGTACTACTCTACGGATAGTTTGGGACTATGTCACCTCTCTAAGGCCGACATGGGACTAACTCTGTACCTCTAAAACATCTTATTTATACCCCGGCTTGCACCCTTCAATTCTTATTTCCCACGCTATCAAAACAACAACAGGTGGTAAACAAAATCAAAATAACAAACAATTCTTAGAAATGCACAAATCACAATAGTAAAATAAAAAGTCGGCTCGCCTTTATAATATTCTAAATAATATTCAATAACTATTGTCTTAACTCAAAATAGTAAACAACGTCATAAATCGTCGGCTCTATTCTAAAACATCAATAAAAGGGTTTAGCATTTTAACTAATTTCTAACAATAACTTTATAATAATTTATGACCCTGTTTACATCTTACGGCTACTTCTAAGAACTCGGCAACAATAGACAATGGCAAGAAAGTAATTCTTAAAATAAAAAGCTTAAAAACAACAACACCGTGTACTCCCACCTAATCCAGGATTCCCACGATCCTACATGTTTTATAACATAATAATATACAAACAAACAGACACTACAATATCAACGCTTTCGTGGTCCAGTAGTCTAGAGCGTCGTTCTTGACTCGGAGGCCGTGGGTTCGATTCCCGCGTTGGAAACACGTTATTTCCAAGTTTGGCTAGGACAATGCAGGCTGATCACCTGATTTTCTGACAAGTACGAGTAAGATGATCCATGCGTTGGATAGGCATGAAAAAAGTCGGTCCTGCGCCTATCTCTTGTCAGTCGTATCGGTCTTCCGTCCCACTGGGTTATGAGAGTAAAGGAATAGAGAACTCTTGTGTACTGCGCACACACTTAAGCAGTATAAAATTACTCCTGCGTAACTGGCCTTGGTTTCAATGAAATCGGCCACCGTCACCGAAACCGGTGTGGGAGTTTATTATTATTTAGTTACAAGAAAGGATATCTTTTCCATGGCTCAAAGTACCCTACCTATATTTTGTGTACTATACAGACAAACAAACACGCCGACACTACAATATAAACACCAAAAGTACTTTCAGTATACGTGATTTTCATTTCAAACCCACAACCAACATACAGCAATTTCATCTCAGAAACAAAAGTTAATATGGAGGATGAGAGTTTTAAGAAACCGTCGCAGTTAAGGGATCACACCCGCGGGATACACATAATGGATATTCCACTTGAGACGCGCTACGTGATAAGATAATAATTAAAAAAATATTCAAAGTACTTTAAAAAAAAATTAACCCACCTTTTTAAAAGTTGAGTCTTAGTAACCCCTACACAATTTTCTATAACATGCATCTAAGTACTACAAATCCACTTTAATCTTTAAGCTTTTTTGTTACACAAAAGAGGGAGTCGCAACGCCTGATCTAAAGGAACTATTGTTGCTTCCGGACACAAAAGTCGCAAGTGCGTTTCTGGTTGATAAATATATAAGATCATATTATGTATCAAATCTAATAAGAAGATTCTACATTTTATGCCGTATAGCACGTAAAGAAACCACCGCTGCCACCAAATATGGCGTCCAATTAGGTACTGTAAGAAGTTACAGACAAACTACACTTGCCAACGGCAGATACAACTGTGTGTCGACAACTGCAGTTGTATCTGCCGTCCGTCTTTAAGAAGCCTTACATTTTTTTTTTGCAAAGCTATTTAAAATCTAAGCAAGCATACTGAAACATTGCAATAAGAGCACCAGACACCTAAGAAACGAGCAATATACCAAAACAGGTGCGCTGAAAACCGCCATCTTTCCACACGTTCGCTCCATAAACAGGGGTCCCGAACTTTTTAGGAAAAGTAAAGAAACGGGGGGATTTAATTGATTGATGCGAGGGGAGAATTATCGGGAGGTCGTTTACAATTCCACCTTTGTCCCCGCTGATTTACGAGCCCTGATTGTATAGTAACCTTTATTGGATGATCTTTGAATTATGAACAGAATCTTGTAGGAGTTGGCAATAGTATGGCTTTGTTAATAATTGTTTAACGTCATTGTAATTTAAAGGAACGTCAAAATTCGGATATTATTTTATGTAACACAAACACAACCATAGTCTGATTAACAAGTGCCATTTTCCTCGAAACCTGATCTCATTCACCGAAAATGATGATTTTGGTTTCATTCGATTCGGAATACCATCTAGAACATTCTATCAAAATTCCAAGAGGGGCTGGAAAAAAATGCAATAGTTATAAACAATTAAGTAAGCATAAAAAGAAGTTTTTGGATTTTTTTTAATATTTCGAAAACTATTTAAGATAATCAAAATTTGAAAATAGATCCTTAAAAAAGAGGAAATTTCCTAAAAAAAATCTTAGATCCTGGAACCTTACCAATAATCCTTATAGCTTTAAATGAGCGGCGAAAGTAACGGTAAAAACGCGTAGTTCGAGTTTCGCGTGAATTGCCGCAATCTGCCACGCGAACTAAAAATATATATTTTAACTGATTAAATATTAATATAAAGAAATAAAAAAAATTGGGTACTAAGTAGATATATCAATAAACAATAATCCGTCAACAAAAATAAATTATCACAGTTTTTTAAATGTTATGCTTTTATTCATTTGTTTATAGTCACCACTTTAATGTTAACATAAAAACGCTGATTATTTCTAAATAATAAATCTAGAAATATTTATTATTCTTTTGAGATAATCTTAAAAGGGTTTAGAAGAGATATCCGGTGGAAAAATTAAATAATTTTGATTTTTCACTTTTTTATGAACAATTAAAGGCATTCATGAAATTTTCATGTAAATAAAGCAATTAGGGTTTTTTCATTAATAAAAATGTTTATTTCTTAGCGGATGCCTACGTTATATCATCTACCTGCATGCCAAATTTCAGCCCGATCCGCCCAGTGATTTGGGCTGTGCGTTGATAAATCACCATGTCAGTCAGTCACCTTTGAGTTTTATATATTTAATATATATATATATATATATATATATATATATATATATATATATATATATATATATATATATATATATATAATTTTGATTTTTCACTTTGTTACAAACATTCAAAAGCATTCCAAAATTATTCATGTAAATAAAGCAATTACGGTACTTTTATATCCAATTATTGTTATTATATATATATATATATATATATATATATATATATATATATATATATATATATATATATATATATATATAATATATATATATATTGTTATCTGGCTTCTAACAACAACAAAACAAAATAAATGAATGCTTTTGAATGTTTGTAAAAAAGTGAAAAATCAAAATTATTGAATTTTTCCACCGGATATCTCTTCTAAGCCCTTTTAAGATTAGCTCAAAAGAATAATAACAATTTCTAGATTTCTTGTTTAGAAATAATCAGCGTTTTAATGTTAACATTAAAATGGTGACTATTAACAAATTAAGAAAAGCATAATAATTAAACAAATTGTGATAATTTATTTTTGTTAACGGATCATTGTTTTTTTTTATTCCTTAATATTAATATTTAAAACAACGCCGAAACTCCCAAACGTGTATCTATAAGGAGTCAGGAGTTCTCTCAGCGTCTTCGAAACCATGGTATACCTTGACCCAATATTTGACTTTTTGGTAGCATATTCTTAGTACACTTCACATAAAACCAAAATCACCATATGTTTCCATATAAATTTCGAGGAGTTCCCTCGATTACTCCTGGATCCCATCATCAGGTCACCACTTTTGTGAACATGGTACCAAATTGGAGTAAAACCAAATACAACAAAGCAAAAATTTCGAAAATCGGTTCACAAACGGCGGAGTAATCGTTGAACATACAAAAATAAAAAATAAAATAAAAAAAATATATATATATATCCACAGCCGAACATATAACCTCCTCGTTTTTTGGAAGTCGGTTAAAAATAGATTCAGAGGTTTTGGCGTAAAGTGGTGACAGATAGACACACTTTCGCATTTATATTGATATAGGTTTTAGACTATGCAAGCTGTCCCGGCAACGTTGTTTTGCTAAATAAAGTATTTCGCATTATTTTACTCCACATTATTTTATTGAAGTGACTAAATAAACTATGGCACCATGACAACGTCCATTGCTATCCCATTGCACAAACAATGGTCGCCGTCAGTCTCGAGTTGTAATAACTAATAATTTACTATTATTTATTCAACAAATGCACTTATCAATATAAAAAGTAGCCAGTAGCCGATTCTCAGACCTACTGAATATGCAAAATTTGGTAATAATCAGTAAAGCTGTTTCGGAGGAGTACGGTAACTAGCATTGTGACACGAGAATTTTATATATAAGATTGTATCTAAGCATATCAAAGAGTAGCATTACACATTCATATTCATCAGCTTTATAATATAACAAGCAAATCAACGCCCTTCAACAAACCTATATCTCTACATTGAAAATTGAAATCCAGCCAAATCCACAAAACCCCGAAACAATCCTTATTACCCATTCGGATTTCGCGAAAGGACTCCGAATAAAACATCTCGATAATAACGGTTTTATTAATAATGACACACCATTACCTCCGAATGGTATTACTCATAAAATCGGTATATTGCGGTACAGGGGACCGATTCCTAGGTGTCGAAAGTCGTTTCGATCGCCGGCTATCTAATGCGCACATGCTAGCTCAAGCGTGACTGGTGACTTTAGTATCTTTGCCGCAGGCGACCGCGACTAAAAAAAATTGAAATAAATTGCCACTTTATGATATTGGCGGTGGTTGACCACGATATTTGTGTAGCCGGTAGCGACCCATGGCGCCGCTGATTTGTAGTGGCTAAGACCAAAATTAAACCTATAGCCTATACTGTACTCGGCGAAACATGGCCGTAGCGATTATTGACTCCCTGTCAAGAACTTGTCATTTTTTATACAAAGCCACGATTGATAACATCTGACAATCGCGGTTACCGACATGTTTCGCCGAGTGCAGTATAGTATAATATATAATACTAGCTGTTATTAACATAGTATACATATATAATATAGACTAATTTCATTTAAACTTTCAACCCCTATTTCACCCCCTCGGGGGTAGAATTTTCAAAAACGCTTAAATACATATCCAATCATTTTTAATCAGTAGCCCAAACATAAAATTTCAAGTTTCTAACTTAAGAAATAACGGACTTTCATTCAAACTTTCAACCCCCAATTTCACCCCCTTGGGGGTAGAATTTCCAAAAGCGCTTAAACACGTATCCAATCATTTTAAATGAGTAGCCCAAACAAAAATTTCAAGTTTCTAACTAAAGAAATGACGGATTTTCATACAAACTTTCAACCCCTTTTTCACCCCCTTCGGGGTAAAATTTTCAAAATTCCTTCCTTAGTGGGTGTCTACTTACTATAACAATCCTACTCACCAAATTTCGTGGCTGTAACTTAACAGTTTTTGCTCAGCGATGATGAATCAGTCAGTCGGTCAGGACTTGTAATTTAAAAGTATAGATAATATCACAAAGTGGTATTTTATTTGAATTTTTGTCGGTCGAGATCGCTTGCGGCGTTGATCGGAACGGTACTTCGGACTGCGATCTAATCGACATTCGAAACCTGAGAATCCCCCTGAACATTTCGTGCTCGGCTAATGATATTTTTTACTCTCATTCCCTTTGACAGTTTTTCCTTTTGCTTTCCCTTATTTAATTTGCCGATTCGTTTTGAAATCCACGTGAAAAGGGACGAGTGAGGTTTTTATTAACGACGAAATCAGAGAATTCACTCTTGTAGGTAAGTGCGAAATCGTCTTATGGGATATTTGTACTTTTTTAAATAAGTCCATCGCTATCCCCTCGCACAAACGATGGTCGCCGTCAGTCTCGAGTTGTAATAATTTACTATTATTTATTCAACAAATGCACCTTTAAATATAAAAATTTGCCAGTAGCCGATTCTCAGACCTACTGAATATGCATATAAAATTTGGTAAAAATCAGTAACGCTGTTTCGGAGGAGTACGGTAACTAACATTGTGACACGAGAATTTTATAAATAAGACTAGCTGTCCCGGAAAACGTTGCTTTGCCATAATATATTTGCCATATTATTTTATTGATGTGACTAAATAAGCATGTCACCATAGCAACGTCGATCGCTATCCCGTTGCACAAACAACGGTCGCCGTCAGTTTCAGGTTGTAATAATTTGCTATTATTTATTCAACAAATGCACATATCAATATATAAAGTACCGAGTAGCCGATTCTAAGACCTACTGAATATGCATATAAAATTTGGTAAAAATCGGTAAAGCCGTTTCGGAGGAGTTCTTGGACTAACATTGTGACACGAGAATTTTATAAAAATCAGATTTGGACTTCTCCAGGGAAGATTTACATTTAAAAGTGATACAAATTATCCGGTTCATCTTATTTGCTATATTTATTTTGATCCGATTCAGTCCAGATGACCACGTCGTTGCCGGATGGAACTACCCTCACGAAACATGCCATTACATTCGTTCCTTCCATTCGGACCCAACATTCCAAATTCAAATAACCAATCCCCATCAATTCCTCCATTCATCTATTTGCCCGTAATAAATGTTTATTCGGAAAACGCTCGAAAATAACTCCGGTGGGCGCATTAAGTTACATTTTATCGAGTTTTTCCCTCGACGACGTGCTAATCAGAATTTTAATTTTCTATTTTTTATTACGTTTACAACATTTTGGCATTGGTTTTGAACATTTTACCGTCGTAAAAATACAATAATTTAATAAAGATAAACTTAAATACTTAAAAGACTAAAAATCCTATTTAAGGCTGCTCTCTCGAAAAAAGCGTGCAGATGAAACAACTTTTCATCGGCATTAACAGAGAAATTATATCTGAAAAAAATAATTAGTAATCTACATGATATGATTCATAATTTGGTTTTGCCATATTTTTTCTATCGGTATCACATAATAAAGAAATAAAAAACCAAATCACCTCCAAATCGTTGAATGAAACCACTTTACTCCTTCATTATTTATCAAAAGAATATATATAAAAAATATCTACTGCTTTGCAATACATAAGTTAATAATTTGGTTTGGTTACTTTTTTGAAATATGTATTAAGCCTTAAAAAGGTTTTTTTCTCCTATTTCGCCCTATCATGTACGCGGCGAGCGTCGTAACCGCCACCGTACAAGGCGCACTGTTATGAATGTTATTTTAATGTCATTTACGTCGATATTCGCACTGACAGACAATCGACCTGCTAATTTAGGAAGAGAGGGCCCTTAAGTTGGGTTAAAAAAATCACATCAAAATATCATTTTATGGTAATTGATACAATTTTTGATTCTGCCATTTTTGTTATTTTGATGCGACTACCTCTGCGATGATATTCTTTAGAGTTAGTAAGGGAGACCATGGACGCAAGAAAGAATATTGTCATAAAGTTATGGCTTTCCGAAATTTAGTTGTGTCTGTGACAAGTTTACGTTGGTGTTATAGTGATATACCTCAAAATAATAAAGATAGTTTTGTCAATTTTAGCCTTGACTAAATAGAAGATTATAAATCCATAGGTACTAATATTACAAAGGGTGTCTGTCTGTCGTCTGTATGCCTGTTTGTCTGTTACCTTTTCACTCCCAAACCACTGAATCGATGTCCCTGTATGGTGTCTCTAGTCCCTACTCCCTGTACTGTATTATGTAAAATTATTATGATGATTAACCATCATTGCTATGCGTGCACAACCAACGTCTTCCATTAGCAATCATAGACGACCCTCTACATTTTCATGCACCAACGCGGAAAACCGCATAAAAAATGATAAATTCACCAATAGTAACTTTTAGGTTCCTAGATTTTTTCACCTAGAAATTGTGTAATATCACTTTTCACGCGCTAAAATTTCGCTCCAAGGAATTCCGCAGATGAATTTGAAATTCTGGCGTGCATTTTTAAGTTCAATTCGTGTAACAGGAGAACAGTGTACCGACTGCAATTCCGCCGAAAACCATAAAAACCGACGTTCCTGAGTTATAGCACTATATTTCTGCACGTTGCAGTCCAAGGTTCTTCAGTTACTGCTGTACATAAATAAATATTTTTCACAGCCTTATATGCTCCAAAAGTTTAAAGTGCATTTGAAGATATTGTATAGATATAATAATATATTATAGCATGCAAAATACATTCAGAAACCGTTTTAAGTTTAAACTAAATACGATAAGTTATATTTACGTTTTTTGGTAATCTATATAAAATTCTCGTGTCACAATGTTAGTTAGCGAAATCCTCCGAAACGGCTATACTGATTTTTACCGAATTTTATATGCATATTCAGTAGGTCTGAGAATCGGCTACTGGGTATTTTATGTATTGACTAGCGAACCGCCCCGGCGTCGCTCGGGTATAAAATATATAACCACTAAAAAAATTATGCCCATAGCCTTCCTCAATAAATGGGCTATCTAACACTGAAATAATTTTTCAAATCGGACCAGTAGTTCCTGAGATTAGCACTTTCAAGTTAGCCCTTTCAAATAATTTTCCCCGTTTTTTCCACATTTCCTCTATTTTTTCGCTCCTATTAGTCTTAGCGTGATAAAATATAGCCTATAACCTTCCTCGATAAATGGGCTATCTAACACTGAAAGAATGATCAAAATCCGTTGCGTAGTTTTAAAGATTAAAGGGACATGAGGGAAAAAAACGACTTTGTTTTATAATAAGTATAGATAAGTGCATTTATTGAATAAATAATAGTAAATTATTACAACCTGAGACTGACGGTGACCATTAAGTTTGTGCGACGGGATAGCGATCGACGTTGCCATGGTGACATACTTATTTAGTCACTTCAATAAAATAATAAATATGGCAAAGCAACGTTTGCCGGGACAGCTATTTTTTATATAAGTTTTAAAACTAACAAAGAGGTTGGTAATAACAATAATTTAAAGTTAAGTAAAAACTTACCATTTATAAGTTACAGTAAACAATTACTAAGAGCCTATGGTGACATAATTTAACATACTAATAATTTTACTCATTATTTTTACTTAACTCATTAACTTTGAGAGGTTTCCTTTTCTTTTCTTCAAAAGAAAAGACTTTGTTTTATAATAAGTATAGATAAGTGCATTTATTGAATAAATAATAGTAAATTATTACAACCTGAGACTGACGGTGACCATTAAGTTTGTGCGACGGGATAGCGATCGACGTTGCCATGGTGACATACTTATTTAGTCACTTCAATAAAATAATAAATATGGCAAAGCAACGTTTGCCGGGACAGCTATTTTTATATAAGTTTTAAAACTAACAAAGAGGTTGGTAATAACAATAATTTAAAGTTAAGTAAAAACTTACCATTTATAAGTTACAGTAAACAATTACTAAGAGCCTATGGTGACATAATTTAACATACTAATAATTTTACTCATTATTTTTACTTAACTCATTAACTTTGAGAGGTTTCCTTTTCTTTTCTTCAAAAGAAAAATTCACAACTTGTTTCTTTGCTTATGAAAACTTGTATTCCGCCATTCTTTCTTCAGGCTTAAAACTTTTAATTGGTCTAATCAACGCTTTTCAAGAAACACAGACCTTCTGGCAAGAAATATTATAGCTTTAGCGATTATACCATTTTAATTGGCCAAGTCTACCTAGCATTTGTAGCATTACTAATGTCTAGATTCGAGAATCTAGTAATTAGTAGCAGGCATCACACAACGAAACACGATGAGATATGGTATTTTATAAATTGCAAGAATTGCTTTGTGTTGCTTGCTGTCTGCGTTACGCCGTACGCAGCACAAATTCGACCTGGCCCTTTATCCAAGATGATTTTATTTATCGCTTCTTTATAGAATCGCCGAATTGACATAAACATTCGATAATAATATTATGAAGTTGACGTTCGATTCGTGTAATGTCGATTTCATACATTTTGATCGGCGATTGTTAAAAAGTGTTGGCTAGGGGCTCTGACTGGATCTAGTAACTCTTCTAATGTTGTTTTTATTAATATTTGTAGAATGAATTATATACAAAACATTTTTCTCATCTCCGGGCGCAAAACGTCAACTTTCTTCAAGCTGCGCTTACTGATGTTGCCGTTTTCCGCCATCGTCGATGAGAAAAATAGAATACGCACAACGGACAGTAAATAAGAAAGCCTCAGATCTTATTTTCCTGCCCTAGGTGCGTATTGTACTATTCTGAGCTCGAGTCTACATGATGCCTATATCACTGGTAAGAAACTTACCTACGTCGGTTCTTCTCGCAATAAACTCTCACACATCTTTTACCACGAAGGTGGAAAATAATGGAAAATTAGACAGCACAAAGTCTGCTGAGGAAAAAGATAAACCGCTAAGCCGTTCCAATATGAGATTATGGGCCCCTCATCATCTGACGTGCGTGAAAATTCCGCGACGCCGCAATCCTTAGTCGTCACAAAAGGTGTCACAGAAGGTGTGCGTCTGACAGGCGACACAATCGAGCCGAGGGCGCCGGAGCAGAAACAGGGAGGTGTCACACCTACTGGGAATTGAATGGATAAAAATCCCTGGGTTACTTATAAAAATTATTTTGTATATTCAGCTACCTGGTAAAATGTAAGCCGCGATTTTGGGCGCACTCAAAACTGGGAAACGTACGTTTCCCTGCGTTTCGTGTACCGTGTAGGTTCCTTCTCTGTCCTACTCGACATGAGTGCTGAATTTCATCAGAACTGATCTGTGGCTATTTGACACAAACAAACACATAGACACATATCCACTTTATTACGAGTGTGTTCATTGTTAGTATAGTATAAGTTTTAAAATTATTTCTTTCTACTTTTAACAATGAGAGTGAAGAAAAAAAAACCATTTTCTTTGCAGCTTTTACTGTACTAACGAACTTAACGTAACGTAAAATTAATGACTTGTCATTAAATTTTTTGACCCAGATAATTAAAGTTAACTAGCGACCCGCCCCGGCGCCGCACGGGAATAAAATATAATTATAGCCACTGAAAAAATGATTAAAATCGATAGCCTATCACGATCTTTCATGTGGTCTACTTCTTATCTGTGCCAAATAACATAAAAATTGCTCCAGTAGTTCGCGAGATTAAACCCTTTCAAATAATTTTTCACATTCTCCTATTAATTTTAGCGTGATAAAATATAGCCTATAGCCTTCCTCAATAAATGGGCTATCTAACACTGACAGAATTTTTCAAATCGGATCAGTAGTTCCTGAGATTAGCGCGTTCAAGTTAGCCCTTTCAAATAATGTTCCTTGTTTTTTTCCACATTTTCCTCTATTTCTTCGCTTCTATTAATATTAGCGTGATAAAATATAGCCTATAACCTTCCTCGATAAATGGGCTATCTAACACTGAAAGAATCATCAAAATCTGTTGCGTAGTTTTAAAGATTAAAGGGAACAAAGGAACATGAGGGAAAAAAGTGACTTCATTTTATAATAAGTATAGATATAGATATAGATTTTTGCTTCTTAATTGAGAAGAGGGGCCAGTCCAGGCCATCTACAAAAGCCTGGCCATTATATCACAAAAAGTGTCCAATATCCATCGGATATGAGAACACCTCACAAGATTTACCGTCAAGTCGCCGATGATAATAGAATTTCAATCAGGCGGGTCACTAAGACGCTCTGGATGATGGTCAGTTCGCACTGAGACACAAAACGCACTAGATTATGATTATCAAAAATTGAGTTTTATTTACTAGATCTTTACGGTAATTTAATGTTGAAAGAAGTGGGAACGGAAAAGTTAATTACAATTAACAATTTGCTGTCTTCATAATCAATGACATTAAATCACCGCCTCCGAAAATTACGACATTAACGATGTTTTCGGGGAATATTTTTAAATAAATGATAGTTAAAAGAACCGGCCAAGTGCGAGTCGGACTCGCGCACCGAGGGTTCCGTACAAACCTGCAAGGTTTACAAAGTTCGTTTGATATGAATTTCAACTTGATAGCTCTACGCGTTCATGAGGAAAAAAGTAATAAGTTTATATTTATTAAAAAATATATATTTTGTAATGTAACTAAAAATTTAAGGTTTTCGGAATTTTTCCTTTATGTGTGCTATAAAACGTTGCTTCATGCCAAATTTCAAGATTCTAGGTCGACTGGAAGTACCCTTTAGGTTTTGATTCCCTTGCGAGTACTTGCGAGTTTCAAAATATGCAGCTTAAATTGCTGTTTCTTTTGATTGCGTTGACATAGAAGTTTGATTTTGTTACAGCTTAAAGGTATTATAGACCTGAGTATTTGGTATGAATTTCAATTTAATACCTCTACGCGTTTATGAGGAAATGGGTAGTAAGTTTAAAATTATAAAAAAAATATATATTATGTGATGTAACTAAAAATTTATGGTTTTCGTAATTTTTCCTTTATCTATGCTATAAGACGTTGCTTCGTACCAAATTTCAAGATTCTGAGTTCACGGGAAGCACCCTGTAGGCTTTGATTCCCTTGCAAGTGTCGAAAATTTGCGGCATAAACGGCTGTATCTTTTGATTGCGTTGGCTTAGAAGTTTGATTTTTTCACAGCTTCAAGGGACAGTAGACCTGAGTAATTGATATAAATTTCAGCTTCATACCTCCACGCGTTCCTGAGAAAAAGGGTCTTGACAGACGGACAGACGGACAACAAAGTGATCCTATAAGGGTTCCGTTTTTTCCATTTGAGGTACGGAACCCTAAAAAAACTAAAAACACGCTTTTCATAGAAAACCAAACTAACAAATTGAAAAATGCTTTATTTTATCAAATTAGTGTATAATTGTCATCGGTCCTCGATAAATCTATAAAGTTTGAACGAAATCTGGCCGTTTAAAGTGGGTCAAAATCGCGCCCAAAGAAGTCGGTTACAAGCAAACATACAAACATACAAATTGAAAAATTGAATAATTATATCAAATTAGTGTATTATCATCGGTCCTCGATAAATCTACAAAGTTTGAACGAAATCTGGCCGTTTAAAGTGGGTCTAAATCGCGCCCAAAGAAGTCGGTTACAAACAAACATACAGGTAAAGCTGATAAAAAGCGTATAAAAAGATATTTTTGTTTCACCCTTAATTTTTCCGGAACGAAATAGTACATTACGCACCTAGGGCAGGAAAATAAGAAATGTCTCAGATCACATGTAATTAACAAACATGTTATCTGAGGCTGTCTTATTTACTGCCCGTGGTGCGTATACTATTTTTCTCATCGACGGAGGCGGAAAACGGCAACATCTGTAAGTGCAGCAAACTCAAACTCAAACTCAATTTTTTTTTATTCAGAATAAATTTTTGCAAATATTTTCTGAAAGTCTACATGATGCCTACTACCGGTTCGGGAACTAACCCGGCGAGACGAACCGGCGTAAGAAACTCGCAGGGGGCCCACTTTATTTACCAAAAAAAGTGAGAAAAAAATTAATCTTTTAAAATAAAGTTTACAATTCTGTAACTTAAAATTGTACAATGTCAACATACATACATAATTGTAAGTCATAAAATAATGTAGAAGTAGCCTTGCAAGCAGCCATCCTACTCCCAAGATGTGCCGTCGTTTATGAAATCATTGACCTTATAATAGGCTTTGGCACACAAACGTTCTTTGACTACATTTTTAAATTTATTAATGGAAATATTTTGAACGTTTTCTGGGATTTTATTGTAAAGGCGTACACATTGACCTTTAAAAGATTTACTAACTTTACTAAGTCTGATCACCGGTATTTCTAGTTTGTACTTATTTCTAGTGTTTCTTCCGTGAATGTCACTTTTGGTTCTAAATTTACTAAGATTCTTTCTAACATATAAAACATTATCCAAAATGTATTGAGAAGCAACAGTTAGAATACCAATTTCTTTAAACTTTTCTCTCAGAGATTCAAAAGCTGACATTTTATAAATTGAACGTATAGCTCGCTTCTGCAGCACAAAAATCGTATTAATGTCGGCAGCGTTTCCCCATAAGAGGATGCCATACGACATTCTACTATGAAAATAACTGAAATAAACTAGTCTTGCTGTGTCTTCGTCAGCAATTTCCCGTATTTTTCTGACTGCGTATGCTGCAGCGGGAAGAAAGTTGACGTTTTCCGCCCGGAGGTGAGAAAATTATCTTTTTCAGGACTCAAGGTATTTTCAAACCAAATGACGTCAAAATATGCTGGTAAAAACGACAGACACAGAAATAACGCATTGTTTTAGCTTCAACGCACTTACTGTAAAATGTCGCTGTGTCTCGTCTCAGTGTGACCCAACCTTGTGGGCCGCGCGTGCCTTTTTAAAGGACACCTGAAATGGGTTTGGGGATAATGCCGCCTCTCCAGGCTTTGAGTGATTTAGACTATCGCTCTATTGAGCTGCAGGTGGATACAAAAAACCTATTATGAAGGCTTTCAGTGTATTTTATTTTTAACCCCCGACAAAAAAGAGTGATGTTATAAGTTTGACGTGTCTGTCTGTGAGTGTGTATATCTGTGGCATCGTAGCCTCCAAACGGGTGGACCGATTTAGATCTAGTATTTTTGTTTTTTTATGAAAAACGTGATTGCTTAACTTTATTTGTGATTCTACTTGCTCTTGGATGTGCAAAAATGTCTTATTAAATACATTCATAATGTGTGTCTGCCCGTTTCCTCTTCACGCTTAAACCAATGAACAGATTTTAATGACAATTAATATACAGATACTTTGAGTGGTCGGAAAGAAAATGGCATAGTTGTTATCCCAAAAAGATAGTACCTAAAATAACAATTACACAATAAACGAAGTTTTGGACAATATCTACTAGAAGCCAATGTACCAGTTTTAATAAAATTTGGTTTGGTATGTAGATATTATGATCCCCATTCCCCAGCAAGGACATATCATACTTTTTAACCCAGAAAACTTTACAGTTTTCGCGTGACAACCGCAACAGCGAAATTACGAACATCTAATTACTTATTAGTTATTACCCATATTACCTACACTGTAAGGCGTAGATACGATCTAGAACCTACATTCTAGGTCCCATAATACACCCTAGACTCAACATTGTATCATTAGTCATTACTGGGTCTAGATAGCGTCTAGTGTCTACATATGGAGCACTAAATTGCCGTTGACCCAACCGCTGACCTGCACGGAGTACCGTACACTTGATTGGCATTCATCATCATTATCATCATCATCATCATCATGAGCAATATAATATAATAATAATAGTCAGCATAGTGTACTGTCAGAGAAATTAATATAATATATATTATAGACTGAGCTACATAAATTGGTCGAGTTACATCAAGTCTGGCAGACTGACTGAAGATGACTTAAAATAACTAAAAATTAATAACGTAGGCCCACCAATTATCTGCTTAGATGATTCTTTGGTAGAACAATAGTTAATTTGTTCTACCAACTTTAGACTAGTAAAATAATCATTCTTACCACTGAGTTATAGAAATTGGAGTTGACTTACCTGAAAATAAATGAAAAAATAATTAGATTAACGGTAATAAAAAGCTGATGTTCATATAAGAGTACAATAAAACAAAGATTTTAATTCATGAGTTTAAAGAATATTATTCTTATTATGTACTGTTAACAACTTTTGCTGTTAACAACGTTGAAATAAAAAAGAAATGAAAAAATAGTCGACAAATTCTTGTGAATCCATTAAATATCATCTCACGTAAAAGTGCTAGGCTTTTATAATTATAAAAAAAATATTCTAAATTATAATCTAGCTTCACAACCAAACCTACAAACTATGTACTTCTTTTTTGGAATTGTTTAAAAATTACCAAACAAACGAATGTTAATGTTGATTAAGTATTATTTATTCCAATTTACAACACCCTTGAAAACTCATAATGTTAAGGGCCAAATTTTGAAATTTCGCGTTAGAAAATGTCGAAACCACGACAATGAGGCCACACTGCACTTAAAAGTCACCACGGAGATTCTTTGAAAGTGATTCTTATGCCGTTGGGATAATGAAATTGTCAAAGGCAAAACAACTCCAAACGGACTGTTAGCTAATCCACCCACAACCCAATGAATCATTTAATGATTTGGGATCATCAATATAATTAATGATTGACACGTCGACCTTAATTTTAACTTGAGTTTTGTGCAATTAAAACTAGTGCCGCTAGCGTCATTTGAATGTTGAAATGATTTCAATGCATCAAAGATAAAAATAGTGCTATTAAATATTATGAACCAAATGTCGTTCATTACTTCGTTGCGCCAAAATTCTGTCTTTCTCTTCTTTTGTAACCGAACATTTTTTTCGTAACAAAAAACTATCCTTTACTAGCTGTCCCGGTGAACTTCGTGTCACTTTAAAACCTTCCCTAGACTTTTACGAATATTTTAAGACTAAAATCAGGCCAATCCGTTCAGCCGTTTTCGAGTTTTAGCGTGACTAACACATTTGAAAATCCATTTTTATTAATAAGATCTTTCTCGAGACTCAAAATATCTCCATATCGAATCACAATCGTTTCAGCGATTAAGAAGAGGTCACAAATACTTTTGCGTTTACAATAGTACAAGACCTCGGCTTTGTTTAAGGTGACGCCGCGTTAAAGTATAAAACCGTGTTGGATACGTTTTAGATTGCTTGTTTACTATGAGAGGCCGGCCCCGCCTTTCATAGAAAACAAGCAAAGGAACAGCAAAAAATGGAAAGGGCGCAAGCGACATAATGGTTTTTGTCGCGTAATTTAAAAACCATAAATACATTTCATATAAGCTATGGGCAAATTAAAGTGTATGCTTCAACCAATCTATGTACAAATTTTGGAAGCTTAAATCACTCTCCTCTGTTGGCAAAATAGGAATCCCTTTTTTTACAGAGGTCTTTTTGATTGATTATTCTGTGTTATAAAAGCTGAGCAATCGTGTTATGCTATGGGTAATTCAAAGACAAAGACATGATGAATACTGACAATGAACTTTAATATCTTAGCTTTAGTCATTGCTGAGGAAAATCGATATCGCTACAGCCAAATTATCAAGGCGTCGCCTTAATTGTGAGGATATTATAACTTCCGCACCTAGGTTATTTTCTATGTCACGTCTTCAGTAGTTTAAGCGTAGGTTACAGATAAACAGTCAGAAACACATTTACGCCTGGTGATATTAGTAAGGATGCGAAAAAATTCTTTATGAATGCAAAATGCTTAGCCTATTTTCAGGGCGCGTTTCATCAATGTATTTTATTCAAGCCACTCAAACTTGTACAGGCTATAAAACACCTTATTATTAATGTTTTAGAGTTCTAAGTCGCGCAACCGTACAACCGTATTGAACTTTAGCGCTAAATATGAATTATTGAGGCAAACTAAAACGCTTGGTCTATTTAAAGGTGACCCTCTCACGGTAGCCGGTATGTCGTTTGTGAGTGGTAATTCAAAATTATTGCAAACTATAGTCAAAATAAAATAAGGTCCAGCGGTCATTGACCTTTTTAGTCTAGGAGCTAAACGAAAAATGCTCGCACTGTATTCAATGTACTTTGAACTCTTATAGAGTTAGAGTAGATCAATATTTCCTCAGATAATTACACTACATGTTGGAATATTTTAAATCATAGGTACAATAACAAAAGATTGATTTTTAACTCTCACGTTGATACTTTACTTAACATGCCAGTTGCCCATCATTTATCAATAAATAATGTTAAACGTATTCACGATACCGCCTTAGAAACTCTAAACGCTATCAAAAGCATAAAAATTGATATCACATCCTGGGATCCTTTATTAGTATACCTTTTGTCACAAAAACTAGATTCAGAGTTGCATAATGAATATTTGACGTCCGTAAAACATCCGCGTGAATTACCAAAAATTGAATATATTATAGATTCCTCGGAAAACCTTGGTAACTCATAGACTTAAGAATAATCTCAACTTTTTATGACTTCGAATTTATATACCTACTTCGTGATATTATGTTGAGGTCTCATCGAGTATGCAAAATACGAAAACAATGGCGTATGACAAAGTTTTTTTCAAGGTGGTCAGTGACTCCTACGAACAGGATTCGGAAATACGAGAATATAAGTATTTAAATAAATTAAATGCGGACGAAATGGAGAATATATAAAAGAAAATAACAGTTCATGCTATGGCCAATCTAATTTCTGATCGGATCAATCCAACAGCGAAATAAATTAGAAAAAGGACATCATATTTTAATTTACATTAAAACATTTTCTACAACGATCCTACACCTGCACTACGTGGGAAGAGTCCATATTTTTAATTACAATATTACAATGATACGAAAGCAGTTTTTCTCAATAGCGCGTCTGGCGCGACGCCAACTTGGTTGCGCTCGCGAAAATTTTAACTTAAACTTTCACGCGGTCCAATATCCAGGGGGACTTCCCCCCCACACGAGGGGGTGGACCCCCCGGAAAAGTGCTGAGCTGCATCTGCTGTTGCCATTACAAATATGTGAATTACAAATCAATAAACACTTTTCACAGAGTTCGGTGCAGAATCCATGAAAGTTTTAAATGGATTTCAAGCGACAAATCTCTGTGTGATTTTAACAGAATTTTGTAAAAACGGTTGATTGTGGATCTTTATGTAGTATGTAAAGTCTCTTTGTTGTTTATTTTAAATGTATTTACGGATTTGAATAAAGAGCGATTGGACAGGGTTTTGTAAACGTTCAATTCGGTCAAAATAAAAAACTAGGCCTTTGCATCCATTGTGGATGATTTATAACAGTATTTTCAGAGCGAAGTAACCACTCCTCAAATACTGTAGTGCCTGGGACAAGATTTTTAAATGATGGTTTGGTTGCCCAATCACATACGACATTCTCGCAACATAGTCGGTCTAGTCCAGAGGAAAGAACTAGTCAATACGTCTGGGACTAACTATGTGCGGGTTTCCTCACGATGTTTTCCTTCACCGTACGAGCGTCCGTATTATGTACTTGAGATCAGAAAATGTCTCATTGGTACACGCCACCACCCGGGATCGAACCTGCACCCTCTACGAGTACGAACCAAAGATCTACCCAATGGCCCAATGGCCACGGACAAAATACCTATGTAGTAAAATAATAAAGGAGAACTAGGGCCACTACTCTAAAATGGCCACTCTGAGCACCTGTTAAAAGTGACAAAGTGGCAAATTGTGCTTCATAACCGATTTCGTAAAACGGTTACAAGTCAGATGAAAAATAACATTCTACAGCTTTCTAAATACATTTAGCTGAATAGTCAAATAGCTGAATTGTAATTGCGGGGGAAATCATTCAATATATTGTATGACTAGCTTATGCCCGCGCCTTCACACGCATTAAGAAGTTATATACAATATTTAATCCCCTATTTTATCCCCTTAGGGGTAGAATTGATCAAAATCCTTTCTTAGCGGATGCGTATACGTCATAACATCTACCTGCATGCCAAATTTCAGCTCGATCGGTCCAGTGGTTTGGGCTGTGTGTTGATAGATCACCATGTCAGTCAAGTCACCTTTGAGTTTTATATACTCAATTATAAAGATTTACTCAAAGTGGCGCAGGACCAACTTAACATGCTCATCCGACACATAAATCATCTTTTCAGACAATGTGGTCCTGTATTGTCCTAACCAAAAACATTTTTCCATCGCGGGAATCTAACTCAAAACCTCAAGTCTATGCTTATAGCTATGTAAACACTAGGCGCTTTCGTCTTCAATTTTCGTCATTTTCTTTCTTTCAACTTTCGTTTTGGCGCATTCAATAATTGAATCCGTCAACGAACGCAACGCCAACATTGTCATTTTAAGGTTTTGGATGACTACGCTATAACGTATGCCCTTGACGAACAGAAAAAGGCACAGTGCGGACAAAGCTAATGGATCACGGAAACATTAAAATTCTACATAGACAAAAATTTAACCCGGTTTTTCACTGTCGTGGAGAAGAACACAATAATCTCGAAAAATTCGCGACATTTTCCAGTCGAAATTAAAGTTGAAATATAAAGTCGCGGGTTATCTTCATAAAGTTGTGTCTATTTGGCAGGCGTCCAGACTCGGTAAGTTGGTGTTTATGGGTCACCTACACTGACCCCGTTCTGGCACTTGAAGCGTGACGTCATTGTGGTTAATGACGTCATTTGACACTTTAAACTAGTAGCTAGTAGCAGGTATACCAGGATAAAGTCATGGGGACAAGGATGAAACAGCTGTCACTCATAATAGCACAAGTGAGTTTTTCAGGTATGCTTTAGGATATTTGACATTGACCACAGGGTGTTAAAACAGCTGTCTCTATACTATACTGTACTCGGCGAAACATGGCGGTAGCGATCATTGACCTATTTAGTCTAGGCGCTAAATGAAAAATGCACTGTTTTTAGAATAATATTGAATAAAATTGACCTCGTATAAAAACCTGTAACTCTTAGAATGATAATCTCCAACTTTTTATTCGAAGTGATATGCTTCATATTCAGTAGACAGTAACTATGCAAAATACGATATCGCTCAGACTATACTCCACTTGGGCTAGCTTGTCGCTAGCGGTCATTGACTTCCTGTCAAAAACTTGTCATTTTCCATATAAACCACGATTGACAATGTAGTGTCAGATATGGTCAATCGTGGTTTTATATGGAAAATGACAAGTTTTGTGACAGGAAGTCAATGACCGCTAGCGACAAGCTAGCCCGAGTGGAGTATAGGAACATCTGACACTTCATTGTCAATCGCGGTTTATGTAGAAAATGACAAGTTCAAGTACACCTTAACTGAACAAAATGGCGGCGTTGTTATATTTTACCGCGCCCAAAATATATAGAAATACTAGCTGTCCCGGCAAACGTTGCTTTGCCATAATATAAAGTATTTCGCCCATATTATTTGTATGTCGCCATGGCAACGTCGACGATCGCTATCCCGTCGCACAAACAATGGTCGCCGTCAGTCTCAGGTTGTAATAATTTACTATTATTTATTCAACAAATGCACTTATCAACATATAAAGTACCCAGTAGCCGATTCTCAGACCTACTGAATATGCATATAAAATTTGGTGAAAATCAGTAAAGCCGTTTCGGAGGAGTTCGAGGACTAACATTGTGACACGAGAATTTTATATATAAGATAGATAACAACTTTAGAACCTTCGCCGTCGCGACCGAAATTGTTAATTTTAATCAAACTTCGATTGAATTTCAACTTATTTATGACGAAAATAGGAATCATCCCACCGGATGCGACAAATTTTTTCCTCAAAAATTCCAATTTATATTTTTAATTTCATTCGTGTGCGCGACGCTGAGGACTGTTAATTTATTTGGGGCGTACGGTAAATACGGCCCGCTTTGTTGCGACTTGCGGCCTGTCATTATGTGCGCGTATCTAAAAAGCGGATATGTTTAGCCTAAACCAGTGTATCACTGATGACATATGAAATCATCCATAATATTTACAGTAAAAATTAAATAAAAATTGTGAAAAAACTCATAATATAACTTAGCTTATCAATTATTCATAAACTATTTTTAGAAGAAAATCCACCGATAGCTTGTACCAAACATGATTAAAACAATTCTCCATTCAAAAATAAACTTTAATCGGAGAGAAATAGGGTATACATCCCTTTTTAAGACCGTTGATTAGCAACTTCCGATCAGCCTTATGTATCACCGAATTCTTATCTCAACGTCCGGTGTGACATAGGCGACTATTTGTGGTTGTCAGGCTCATTAGGATGAGTATTAGTGTATAAAGTGTACCAATAATGCAATTATTATCGAGTTATATCTTTCACTGTTATAATTTGGGTTATCTAGAAAGTAGAAACCGCTTTAAGTAGTAGAAAAATAACTTTTGTGAAAATTTTCGTGAATATGAAATATTATTATGTTTCTAGTAATTTAATAAAACATTGTCTAACATTTTACTACTGGTTTTCTTATACTATGTTACTCTACATAACCTCCGTAGTGCAAAAATATTATTTCTATTTTTTTTAGTTTTAATTTAGATTATTAAAAAAATATTTTAAAGCATATTTTAGCATCAAAAACGTTGTAATTGTACATAACCTCCGTTATGTAAAAAATATTATTTCCTTTTTTCAAGCTTTAATTTAGATTATAAAAAAAATAGATTAAAGCATATTTTAGCATCAAAAATCACTTATTAGCTTACTCTCTCAGACGAAGCTACAAAGTCCTGCCAAACGAAAACACAGCACCCTCCACCGCGTAATCGGGTAAACACGTTAAAAACACATTAGCCTAAGCCGAACGTAGACTTTACATTGCCTCAGATACAAAACCTGGAGATTTGCATCCGACTTAATTATTAACGAGTATTTAAGACCCCTGGACCCCTTGGGGTATTACCGGACCCCCATTTCGGGGGTATTATAGACCCCCACTTCGGGTAAACCACGTAAGTACCGGCGACAGAGATTTTAAGATTTGCCAAAAATCCGGTGTTGAATTTTTAATGGCTTTTAACATTTCAGAAAAGCTTAGAAATGTATTGACCATTGAAAATGTAGAAACGGTAAAAAACCTAGCAACCCGAAGTACATTTTGATCATTGATGTCACTGTGACAGTAAACATGAATCTAATGACACATCTAATCTGAAATATGTCAAGCCGTTTAGGCTGTAGAGCATAAAAAGCACTGTATAATATACCCACATAGTAATGTATATGTCGCAGCCAACTGATTTAAATAGCCGATCAATCAAACAGCTAGCCCTTTGACTGAACAACGCCATTCAATTAGCCGACTTGTTGACTGCAACGTTCAACACTACAACTAGACGACGCTTAGCTAACTGGTTAAATGGCAAATTAACTAAGCTGACCATTAGTTTAGTTTTATTATTACACAAGCGCAATGATAATAAGCAGAATAAATTGTATCCTGGCTCATTTTGAACACAATAATTGCAATTAATACCTCCGTGATGCATTTCATAATCCCGTAATTTCTCCTCTAAATTTGAATATTTGTTTTTTGATTCACTCGTATGTGGCATGTGCCCCCATAATTTCTGTCACTTTAGTAACACTTGTAACGTATATTCACGAAAAATTTCTTAATACAATCACAAAACACCGGCTAGTTGATGCCATATTGTAAACAAAACGCACCTATATACTGTATAGTTCTCCTCCTTAAACTTCCATTTTTAATATAGGTAACCTCCATCGTAAAGTTGACACATGGTTGACACTGAATTTTAGCTTCTCCTCATTCGTCTTGGTATATATATTATTATTTTTGAGTTATAATAATAATTATGTTAAATTATGTAATAAGAGCTTCTCAAATTATTAGTAGTTACTTAATTGAATAAGATTTAACGAAAATGTTTTGAATTAGACAATATTTCCACGTCAATGAGGCAGAAATTTTGATACCATACATAAAATATATTAAGAACCATTGTGAAACAAATTTCCTGGAAATAATGACTATTCTATTCTATTCTATTCTATTCTAGCGCCGCGGTGGTGAGCGCTGAACTAATTCAATCAAACGGCGGTGGCTTGAATCAGCTGTAGCCTGTAGTGTTGAACGTTTCGAGCGACTGAAATATTCAATTAAAAAGCTAGCCGTGAGATTGAATGGCGTTGTTCAGTCAAAGG
Organism: Polyommatus icarus; assembly: GCA_937595015.1. Lineage (NCBI taxonomy): Eukaryota > Metazoa > Arthropoda > Insecta > Lepidoptera > Lycaenidae > Polyommatus > Polyommatus icarus. The sequence goes on from OW569335.1 coordinate 17,181,850, forward strand.
GCTAGCTGTTTGATCGAACGGCTATTTTAACCAGTCGGCTGCGACATACATAATTATACCATAGAAAACATGATATTCCTTCTGGCACAGCAACACACTCAAACAAATGTAAGTTTTATTATTTTTTGCTAAAAGGTCCCAAGGGAGTTTCTACCGCCGCGCAGGTTCTTCCAGCCGGGTTAGTTCCCGAAATCCGATCTAGTGGTAGATGAAAAAGTTCGATAGTTTTAAAATCATTAAATTCAGATTTATTCAAAAGTATACAATTTTTGTAGTTCAAAAGTATAAATCGAAATACTTCGAAAAGGGGTCGGAATTATTCACGTTTTTGGGTAGAAGTTAAGCGTCTCCCAGACAGACGCGGCCTGCGGTGGCGGTAGCGGTGGCGGTCAGTTGGATGACTTGAGAGTTCTAGGAACGACACAGACACACGCGGCCACGCGGCCAAGCCATTCGACTGATCGCCACCGCCACCGCCACCGCAGGCCGTGTCTGTCTGGGAGACGCTTTACACTTCAGAGAGTTCCGAGTTCCGACACGGGCAATTTGTACTCACGCTCTTTTTTATTTTGAAATAAAATATCAGAATCTAGGTTAGGTCAAATCATAGTTGATTTGACCTGTTTTATATACGGACTAAGTATTTTTAACTATGAAAGCAGTATGGTAATAAATCCATCCAATTACTGGATGTGCTTGACAAAAGGGTGTTTGTTAAGGGTTCATTACACGCTACGGTATAAGTATCGTTTTATCTGGCACATGTACTAATGACGAAGCAGTGACAATGAAGTATGGAGGCAGTTTAGTCGTCACGATTTGTCGTGTGTTATGTCGCGTCATTGCTATGTTTTATGTTTCGTAGGATTATAAAAATACTTCTTAACTGCATTGCGAAACTTCGTTGCACCAAAATTGGAGCCGTACTTTTTTTCGGCATAAAAAGTATCCTAGTCCTTTCCCGTAGCTCCATAATCCATACCGAATTTCAGCAAAATCGACTCAGCGTGAAGCAGACAGACAGACACACTTTCGCATATAATATAATAATTTATTAATATGGATTATATGAAGACAGTAAATGCAAATTCCTTCTATCTCTAATTATACTATTTTAAGTTCATTCAAAAGTTTGTCAATTTCTGTTACCTGTCATGCCGACCGAACCGATGAACTAATTTAACATGTTATATTGATATACTTTGAGTCCTAAAAATAGGCATAAGAGACACTTATTACTGAAAACTTAACGGTTTCCTGACTCTTGAGTTTTGTATTGGGGGTTCATTTTAAATGTCTCAATTTAAAATTATCAGTTTTTTTTTATCGTCGACGACTTTAAATCGTATAGCCTTCGTCAGCTATAAACGCACTAATTCCGCGTGACTCGTGAGTCACGCTTGTCTCGCATAATTTGTGGGCGAATTGTCAAACCGACACGGGTAATGTCGGATTTAAACAGGTCATTTACACCACACGATGAAAATCTTACGTCTTAATAGTTTTAGACACTAAATAACTTAAGCGTTTCTTTTAAAAATTTATTGCTATGTCCATAGTCTCATTCTTACGAACGAGATGGATCTAAAGAACCTTTAATTGTAATTAAAGTTCAAATTCTACTTAAAGGAATATATAGACTGTTGAAGCGTGCTAAGTACACATATTACACATAAACTCTTAAACCTTTAATGAATAAAGATATTTAAAAAAAAACAATTTTGATACAAATTACTATAAAACACTTAATGATGCCCGCCTCAACGCAATTCCCTTGCGCCAAAGTTCATATTATATACTGCGCGGGAACCGTACATTTTACCGGAATAAAAAGTAAGTATCCTATATCCTTTCCTGGGATTCAAAGTATATCCATACGAAATTTCAGCAAAATCGGTTCAGCGGTTTGAGCGTAAATAGGTGACAGACGGACACACTTTTGTATTTATAATAATTAGTATGGATATTATACAATTTTACGCCTCTTCTTGAGTTTTGTCTCGTTTCGATGTGAATTTAAACTTAAAAGGAATAAGGACTGATAGGATATAAAACTGAAGCCAAGACATTCAGTGCTATTAGCAAATTCCAATTTGTAAGATGGTGAGCCCTGTTACACCTTTAACACAATATAAATATCACACAGTAGAACAGTCATTCCGCAAAGTCCTTGTAGGAGCTCCGTAAGCGATACATAAATTATTGTTTCGAGAAAGATTATCAGACATAAGCATAAAGATAATTCATTCAAAGACCAAAACGGTCTATATTTTGGGAGTCCATTAAAAATGTCACTTCTTTTTTCGGAACCCTTTTCCCCCACCAAAAAAGTTTGAGAACCGCTGCAGCAGACTAACCTTGTCTAGTTCAACACAGAAATAATTGATACTTCCATCGTGGGAATCGCAGACACAATCGATTTTCAATTGTCATGCGGCAGCCGGGTGCCGCTTGGGTATTGATGGGTTAAGGGGCCGGGTACCCTAGAAATTCTCATACACTAAAAAATATATAAATAAATAGTTAATTTACTACAAAATATTTAAGCTCTAAAAATTATTTCTTAGTAGTTAAATATTTTGTAGTAAATTTAATATTTATTTATATATCTTTTGTGTTTTACACTATTTTTTAGTGTATATTTAGTAGTAAATTTAATAAAAAAAATTTTTAACAAAAAAATTTTTTTTTGTTTTTAAATATTTTGAAATAAATTTTTGTGCAGGAACCTATGTAATTACTATTTTAAACTGAAAAACAACTCAAACATATTAAATATTTTCGTATGAGAAAATGATTTTGGTATTACGTATGTATGAGAAATTCCAAGGGTACCCGGCCTCTTAATTGACGACCACGCAACGTCAAACTCTATTGTTTTGCTATGTGATGCTATGATTCTACTGTACACATTTACACTGTACCTCTAATCTGATACAAATACTCTGAAATCCCATCAAAGGGCTGAGTGATTGGCAACTGAGTGTAATCTGTTCCCTGTATCAAGCACTGACGCTTGCCACCCTAAATAGAAATTTTAAATTGGTCCTACGATTTACCACCACGGAAGTATCGTAAAACACTTAGCTTGAACCTTTGGGCTTTGAACACGTGTTTTGGGGTATCTTACACGCAAGTGCCTCCTTTTTAAAGAATTTTCTAAAAAAAATTGCAAACAGAGCGCAGAGATAGACTTTATTTACACGTTGACACGCGTAGTAATATTGACAATTTATTGACAATTTATTTTTCTACTTAAATAGCTTAAAAGGAAAATAATTCAGCACAATTTTTTAAGTTCATAAACGTAGCCAAAAATTAAAATTATGGCCAAACACTACAAAAATTACAAAACCTATCTTAATAGAGGCATCAAATCTTTACCAGCAATTATAAGGCTACAGTCGTAGAGTCTGACAAAAATCATAACATCTATTTCATCGTATTCAGCTAAAAAGTCAGCTGATGATGACGAATGCGTCGCCTACAATAATTTATTTCTATCTTTTAAAGAAAGAGGGCTATCCTAAGAAACCCTGTATACAGACTGCAAAAGTCATAACCTCTTTCACCACAATCAGTTAAAAAAGTCATCTGATGATGACAATTGCATCACCGCACCGGGTACGCGCGGTATGAATAATTCAATTATTTTCATCACCAGTAATGGATTGGCGGCCATTAGGATAACGAGTGACGCTAGTGATAAAACGCATTAATGAAATTGTTGTGTGTATCGCTATTCGCTGGTATCAGGGTAGTTGGTTAGACTGCGGTATTGATGATTTTACTGAAGAGTAACCAGTAACCAGTTAACCACATATACAGGGTGCAATTAAACCTTCCTGCCAACATTTTTCCAGGGCTTATGTATCATTAGGATAGTACATTTAACCAAAAAAAATTGGTGTTATTTTTTTTTCATCGACATATTTTATCTCACTTAAAATCGTTGCAGAAAGGTCACTCGCGGCGCGGGGTGACGCGGGGGGAGAAGCGCGCGCGGGGGCACGTCACGCGCGGCCAACGCATCGTGTCCATTACCTAATTATTGTCACAATAGACATAACTACCAGTAGTTCGACTGCAAAGAAACGGACAGGTTTCAATATCTATCAAATTCGTCGGGTTTCACTATAAGTATGTTTATAAGGTCTTAAATACGGTGAATTACGGAATCTCCGGACGGAACGCCCTTAAGCAAAAGGGCGCATAGCTCATTATCGCCTGGCAATCTCCTGGCCATCGTCCGCCATCATACACCATTACGCACTGGCGATATGGCTTGTGGGTCAGCATGGCCCATGGACCATAGTCCATAGTGAAGATGCAACTTTATAATATGACGAGCTTTTGCCCGCGGCTTCGCTCGCGTTAAGAAGTATTATTATATACAAACTTTCATCCCCTATTTTAACACCTTGGGGTTGGAATTGATCAAAATCCTTTTTTAGCGGATGCCTACGTCATAACATCTACCTACATGCCTGATTTCAGCCCGATCCGTCCAGTGGTTTGGGCTGTGGGTTGATAGATCACCATGTCAGTCAGTCACCTTTGAGTTTTATATATATAGATTGGTCACTCACCGCCTGAATAAAGAAGTCCTTATGCAGCACGCTGACGATCCCGAAGTTGGTGAACTTGAACACCCTGTCCATAATCCACATGAGGTTGCTGAGCACCCCTGGTCTGGGGTTCCACGCCGTCATCAGCATGGGCACGTCGCCCGTGCTCTGGTGGTTGGCGATGACCAGGGTGCGGTGGCTGCAGGCGGCAGGTTCGTCGCCGGTCTCGATTACTGGAAGAGAAAGAGCCGGTTAGTGAAAATAACTCGCACACCGATTTCGGTGACGCGTCACCGGTGGGCGGAGGCCGAATTCATCAAAACGGCCAGTTACACAGGAGAAATTTTGTAGTGCCCAAGTGTGTGCGCAGTACACAAGAGCACTCTCTAGTCCTTTAGTCTCATAACCAAGTGGGGGTGGAAGACCGACACGTCTGGCGAGAGATCAGGCGCAGGACCGACTTTTTACATGCCCACCCGACGCATGGATCATCTTACTTATCAGACAGTCAGGTTATCAGCCTGCATTGTCCTAACCAAACTTGGAAATATCATGTTTCCAACGCGGGAATCGAACCTGCGACCTCCGAGTCAAGAGCCACGCTCTTAACCACTGAACCACGGAAGTGTCCCATTAGTGATTAGACTATAATTATTATACTAGCCCTGTCAACTAGCCTAGATGTTATATTATACCCTCGTTTAGCTTCGCCGTAATTGAGTAAAAACATATGCATATTTCAGTTAGCAGTAAATAGTGGTATAAGCATGACGCCGAGATGTCGAGTTGTATTAATATAGCTGGGGGGAAGTTTCATCATCATAAAAATTTATACGGCGACCGCGCGGGTTAAACGGCATAATAAACATGATTCTAGTCTTATTCTGAATATAAACGTTGTGTTTTAAACAGTTGTTATATTCTAAATATAGATAAGGATTAAATATGGTAGTACAGTAATATTCATGTTTTTACATTCTTATATTTTTTCGGAACCTCATTTACATTTTCATATTATACTTGTCTCAGACAATATATTAGTTTCCCACTACTTCGGGAATGCATGTAGGAACTGTACATTTTTGGGAAATAAAAACTATAAGTAGGTACAGGTATGCAAATGTTTGAGATGCAAATGATTAGTCTCAGGATGAATTTTTATATCTTCATGATTTTATCAAAAGCGTTTCATCGGTTTAAACGAGAGAAAAGTATTATTAGCAGCCCGAAAAAAAGACGGACAGACAAACTTCCGCATTTCAAATAATATTATTATGATAGTATCAATTACTATCTTCTGATTTAATTATCTTTAATGAAAAATACCTTGAACTGGAACGAATTAAAATTAGACTGCTAAGGCTGGCCGTATACGCACGTTTTCCGTATACGATTTCCGAATTCGTCCTTCGTATTCCTAAATCCAAATGCATGAAATCAGTAGAAAATACATTAACTAGCGCACACGTTTGCTTTTCTTCCGAACGGAACGAATTCCGCTCGTACGTTTAAACTTTAAAGTACGAAACGACGCGTACGCGCGTGAAAAAATCGAACGTTGGCGCTAGTCCCACGGAATCTCAAATCGTAATTCCACATATAAATTCGAATACGGAAAAGAATAAGAATAAGAAAAGTTTATTTTGCACAACACAATATTTTACAAAGGACGAAAGAACAAGGACACAGAACAATTAATTTAACATTATATTGTGTGATGCCACAAAAATGGACCCCAGTTCAGCATAAAAAGTTTGTATGCGGCCAGCCTAACCGAACACAATATCCAGAATAGTCAATAGTTTCAAATTTCCCCCGACAGAGACAATATTTAATTACAATTCCAAAACGTCACCTTTTCTCAAATTGAATTCGGTCGACCACTGATCAAGACCCCTAGACCAACTACCAAGATCCCCAAGAAGGAACAACCAGTTAACAAGACCTCTAAGAAGAGAAAACCAGTTAACAAGACCTATAAGAAGAGACATCCAGCTAACAAGACCTCTAAGAACAAACAACCAACAACGAAGACCTCCCAAATACTTACGACCAGCGAGACAGACCCCTCAAAGAATAACGACAGTGAGTTAAGGTACCGTCCCGATGCTTGCGGCAAGCGACCGCGACGACAAACATTTAAATAAAATGCCACTTTAAGACTTAGAATATTGGGTTCATTTTGGTCTACGCCACTACAAAGCAGCGGCGACATAGCTAGACCAATGTTAGTAGAAAATGAAACCTATAGGGCATGGGCCAAGATGCCTGAGTTAAATAAATAAATTAAAAAAAACCTGTTAAAGGCTATAATAGGTTTCATTTTCTACCAACGTAAAGTGTCATATTATCTGAATTTTTGTCGGTCACAAACGCTTGCCGTAAAGATAGGAAGGTCCCCTTTAGTCCCCCAAAACCTTGTCCAGTCAGCGAGACCCCTCGTCACAATAACTCCCACTCAAGCCGGGGCTTTGCGCAAATCCTGTAAACACTCCCCAATCAGAACCGTCCAAAATTCCATTATGAAAAAATAATTTGATTTTGTGTTGCTAGAAATAATGCCTCCCACACTTGTTTTGGTGTCGGTGGCCAATTTTATAAAGGACTAGCGTCTAGCTGTTACCCGCGACTTCGTCCACGAGTATTTCAGTTTATAGCGCGCGATGTCAACAAAATTGGTATCAAAAGCTTTTATAAAAAAACCCTGGTACCCCTTAAATCACAACACCCAAAAACAGCTGTGCAGTCTGCACATAACTTATTTCATTTTTTGAAATTAAACTTTATTTATGCCAAATTTTAAAGTATATTTAGAGCCCGCACGGCGCCATCTATTATGAATTTTTGAAACTAATTTAATTTGAACAAATTTACTCATTTTCACCCCCTTACAACCCTTTTTTCCAGTTAAAAAGTAGCCTTTGTCCTTTCTTAGGCTTTAGACTATCTGTGTACAAAATTTCATTACAATCGGTTCGGTAGTTTTGGCGTGAAAGCAAGACAGACAGACAGACAGAGATACTTTCGCATTTATAATATTAGTATAGATATAGATTAATGGAGTGATTTTTATAGTGCTTGAGTGTGTGCGCAGTACAAAAAAGTACTCTCCCTCCATTTACTCTCATTACCACAACTTATTATTCTTCTGTAATACACGATGTTTAGATGTGTCATTCAATGTGAACTGACCCTTACCGATGCTCTTTGTGGACCGTAAAAAATGCATTCACAAAACATTATTCCTGAAGAAGTGAACAACAAAACGCATCCAGCGAAGAAACGAGTGGAAACGAATGAATATTCAGTAATTGAATGCAACAGCAACTCTCCCGGGAGAGATCTGCGCAAATACAGCGTGAGAGCCAGCGAGATACCAGACATAAGGACAACGCAACCTAAATATGCCTGGCAGGGGGTACCAGGCTAGGTTCTTAAGAAATCTGAAATATTCAAAGAATGTTATGTATCTTTAGAAAGTGTTATGTAAAAGAATCTTCGGCAAGAATTCTTTCCAGAAAACTAGGATTACATAAAGTTACAGCTACCGTCTGAGAGAAGTTGTACGATCAGACGAAAGCTGTAGCTTTATGTACTTAATCCTAGTTTTCTGGAAAGAAGAAGAGACATAATATAGACAGACAAGACCCCTCCGCGTTGGCCTATGATGGATAAGCATGACTGCTAGCGTGATTGCAAATCTGTCCATGTACCATTGAAGAAATTGATTCCTAGGCAGTTGACGGACCAACGTCATTTGGTCGGCTTATTTCAATTCAATGTTAATTGTGATCGGTCAGCAGGGTTTGACGTAACACGACCAAATTACGTAGCCCCGCCATCTGCCTATATATCAACTTCTGATACCTAGTATAATCGACGCCGATCATCTGCAAACACGTTCGTTATTGCTAGTATTGGTTAATCACTTTAACCACGTCACAATATAGCAATATCCCTAGGGATATTGGTATACTGTGACCACGTGGAGAGGCATCTTTCTCAAGACAATACTTTTGTACCAACGACAAGGATCTTTATCGTGGAATTTCCATGGGAAAGTTCATAAACTAGCTGAAGTTCAAGACTATAAAACGATCAGATCACCGGTTTCGGCTTTATGCAATACTCGTACCCTTTATCCCTTATGGATATAAGAGAGCGTCCGTAGCCCGATGGGTAGACCTTTGGTTCGCACTCGTAGATAGTGCAGGTTCGATCCCGCGTGGAGGCGTGTACCAATGAGACATTTTCTGATCTCAAGTACATAATACGAACACTCATACGGTGAAGGAAAAGATCGTGAGTGAAAAGAAACCCACACATAGTAGATCCCAGACGTTTTGAATAGTTCTTTCCTAGGACTAGGCCGACTATGCTGCGCGAATGTGCTGGTGCAACCATACAAACATTTAAAAATCTTGTACCAGGCACTGCAGTATTCGAGGAGTTCTCCACTCTGAAAATACTGTATAAATTATCCACAACGGATGTAAAGGCCTAGTTTTTCATCTCTTAAGATACTGCTCTCCTGGCACCTCGATGGTTCGGTGAAATATTTATTTGCGACCGTTTAGACGCTGTCTGTTTGCCGAACGTGCCGCGCCCGAGCTAGATGGATTCCGATAAGGGTCTCTTTTCGTGTACAGAAAAATATTGGAATCGCTCTGGAAAACTTATGATGGTGCCCGCTGTCCAGCTGAAGCGAGGATGAAGATATCATGAAGATATACACTCTATCCCATAGGAGTGTGAAGCAACGTGTAGCGCCAACAACCTGCATCGCGCTATCGAAGTTTTTTTAGGTGTAGCGATATACGATAGCAGATATCAATATTATTCGCTCGGTCGGAAGATCTTCCTTTGCGGCCAGTGCACACTTTCCCAAGCAGGCGGTTTTTTTTTTGTTATAAAGCGGCCTAAAAACTATACGTACATTATTTATCAAATGTCCATAATATACATAGCTATATCTATATAACTGATAACAGGCACAATTTTAGACATTTTTCTCTCTATTTTCTATGTCACTGGACAGCACTCTATTTAATCAACGCGTCTACTGGCGAATTGCAAAGCCAACGTAGTCTCCGATTGCAATTCCCAAAAAATCCCCAATACTCCGCAAGCGACCAACTACCGGCAGCACCTAACATGCAAATTTGTTTTCCGTCCCAAAAACTGGAGCCACGATTATTTATCGGGAACTAATTTTTTGATCAGTTATTTAAATATTTGAGATGTTATTATGATCAGTTGAAAAAAATATTGAGCAGTTATTAAATTTTCTGGCGGTTGATTAATTATTGTGACTGTAAAACATGGACAGTAATAAAAAAACTATTGAGCGGTAAAAATGATGGAATGAGCGGTAAAAATGATGGAATGAGCAGTTCGATAAATGAATAAGCGGTAAAAATGATGGAACGAGCGGTTCGATAACGACTTAACAGAAGGCCTACTTAACCACGGCCGAACGACGACGACCGAAGCGGGCCAAAACAAAAACAAGCACAATCCAGAAAGTCCAAGAGTAGGTTAGGTTAGAACTTAGACCACAGCGGCAGAGGGAACCGAGCGAGCGTGCTGCGGCAGCAGCCGGCGACCGTCTTAAACTTTCGCTTTATAACGGCACGGAACCCTTCATAGGTTATAACGGCACGGAAACCTTCAATTAATATTGAATCAGTAGTCCCACAGATTATAACAATGAGCATAGATCAAATTATATTAAATTTCACAATTTATACATTTCAAAATTGCCTCAATTAGTGTTGGGGCCATTATAAGGCCACGTGTTGGGCGCACGTGTGTGTGGGACATAAGCCAGCCGTGCCGAGGGCTCAAAAGGGCTCACGAACATATTTGCCCTAATGTAATTCTATAAGGGCTTTAGATTAAATTTAGTCTGAATTAAACATAGGCTAGAAAAAATATAATAATATTTTTACTGTTTCATGTTTGAGGCTGGTTTGGTTACATAGTTTTGATTAAACAAAAGGTTTCTGAACCACTGCGATAAAGCAAGGTGCAGTGGTTGTTGCAACTACGTAAAATGGGTTTTTAAATAACGTTTTTTGTTAAGGAAATGTCATTATTTAAGTATAAAAAAGTACCGTTTTAAAATTGAGAAACTTTCCTATACGCAAAGGTATAGGAAAGTTAGGTACAGTACACAATTTGAAAAATTCTGCTCGATAGAAAAAAATCTCAAAGATGACTCTTATAACGCTGTTTTTCATAATTAAATCATTTTATGGCTAAATTACACACTTTCTAGAAAAAACAAAAAATGTAGCACATTTGTCATGACCTAACCTAAACGATTTGATATATTTGATTTGTGTAATACTAAAAACAAAAGGTTGTTACTCCTATTTCCTATTATCAAGGCACGCGGCGAGCGCGTAACCGCCACTGTACAAGGCGCGCTGATATGAATGTTATTATAATGTCCTTTACGTCGATATTCGTACTGACAGACATCGACCTGCAAATTTTCGGGACTACTGGGCCTTATTTCGGCATTTAATAGAAACTTGAGCTTGAGCTGTTATATGCAGGGTGTGACAAAACTAAGTGATAATACAGTAGGGTCTGTATTAGGTCCCCTGTATAAGTTCACTGTGAAAGTAGCAGCGCTGAAAGAGTATCTTTTTTCCCGTTTGTATGGAAAAGTCCATGACGCTCGGGCTCTTATAAATCCCATACAAATCACAAAAAAAAAACAATTTTGCTCTTTCAGCGCTGCTTGTTCACAGTGAACTCTATAATATAATGAATACATGTAACATACACATCTTAAAGTATTATTAGTACTATGTACTTAGTTTTGTTACACGGTACACCCTGTATAGCTCGCCCATTATAATAATATTATATTTACATATTATTATCAGAGACCAGTTATATCTGGTCTTATTAAAGATTCTAACATAGTACGAGTAAAGTATGTCTGTCAAAGAGATGTATTTTATCAAACATAATATTATATTTTGCTCTGTGTGATATCCCTTAGTTATATTATGTTGCGAGCCCTTTCATAACGTATATAAGTCCGGCTTACTCGTGGCCCGCTGCTTATGTGATTGTACGAACAAAATTATTTGCCTCATACAGGGAATCCCCGATATAATAACTTATTTCTCTCTGAACCTTATTTACTTTAGCGGGATTTCTAAACTTTATTGGGATCTTTGAGTTTTCCAATCAAGTGAAAGCGAAGCCACATTGCACTGTTGTATTGCGTTATTGAAACGAAATAATATTCGGCAAAGTGCGAGTCAGACTCGCGCACGATGGGTTCCGTACCATTAAAGAGCAAAATTAGGCCAAACATTTTGTTTTTTGTATGGGAGCCCTCCTTATTTTTTATTTTATTTCAATATTATTATTAAATATTAAAGTACATAATATACAACTAAAGATTTTTTTAAAAATTCAAGTAGGTACCTACCTGTTACCATTATTGATATAGAGCAAAAAAGGCCAAAAAACATGACGTTTGTTGTATAGGAGCCCCGCTTAAACATTTATTTTATTTTGTTTTTAGTATTTGTTATTATAGCTGCAACAGATATTATGTAACACATTACACAATCTGTGAAAATTTCAACTCTCCAGCTATAACCGTTCTTGAGTTACAAGGTGACAGACAGACGGACAGACGGACAGACATTGAAGTCATAGAAATAGGGTCCCGTTTTTACTCTTTGGGTACGGGACCCTAACAACGCATATATTTGCGTTATGGCTACGCAACATAATACATTCTGACTGACAACGCATCACGTCATTCACGCTGCCACTTCATCAGCTGTCCGTCTGTCAAATAGCTGCATCAGACATATCTGCAGCAACGCATTTACGTCATAACTTTTGTCGATGTCAATGACGCGTCGCATTGATGTCATGATGTCACAAAATAATATTATGTTAGCGTTGTTGCACCGTCAACACTCAAAAGCGTTGCGACATCGCATCATAACGCAACCGAGCAACGTGGCCTAAAACTTCATTGAACATTACAAAAGTCATCAAATAATTAATGGAATTGAAAATGCTAATCCATCACAATAACAAAAGAACTTTTAATGAAAACTAAAAGATATCAAGATAAATATCTATAAACCACAAAATTACCTCAAAAGCCAATAAAGAGGAAACAAAAATCAATCATCCATTCAAAATCATTCATCCGCGCCCATTTCCCATCAAACAAACCCAAAGAAAAATCACAGTCGCATTTCTCGCTCATACAATTTATTCCACTTAATATAAATAATGGAGAAGTATTAAGATTCAAATTAGAGTCTATCTCTTTAACCGCCCGAATCTCCCTAAATAAATAATCTTCTCCCTATTTCCCCTCTCTTTTCCCCCTCCTATCGGTGGGTAAAAAAATTATTAACATTTTCATGAAGACGGCATTTCCATTTAGAGCTTTGTCGGGATTCAGGTCATCCTATTAACTATTTTGTCGTGGAAATTATTTTATTGGAATTTCTAAAATGGCGGCTCGGAATTTTTCCTGGTAATATAGATGGAATTTGCCGGTAGGAGTTGTTTAACAATTTGTTTAACAATACAGTATTTTAAGTCGTTAATAATGGGGAGCGTCATATTTAATTGAGAAATCGTAGATTTACAGTCCGTAAAAAAATGTCTTATAGTTAAGAATCGTTTTTAGATCTTCTACTAAACTTAATATTGTTATCTAAAATCTTCATGCAGAATTCGTAACATGACAAAGAATATTAAAATATTTATTCAAATCATATACGTGGAGAGAAAACAGAAATCGCTTTGCAGTTTCCGCGCGAGCCAATCTGCATAGTGCGACCCGTGGACATCAAAAATGCAAACTCCATACACCCCATACAACCACACCACAATGTAAAATACAGTAGGTCATCGTTGTGATTGAAGCACACACAAATTGATGGTAAATCTTTATATTCACCGAAACAATAATATACAGAGCTAAGCTCTGTGAAAGAATGTAGAGCTCTTAGAGCTTTATGTATACATTTTTTATATTCATTCTTTCTCAATGCTGTATATTTTATATATTTTCTGATAAGTTATGTCACTTTTGTTGGGGCACTATCAGTAGTTTGAAAATGGACGATTTTATCACACGCACACATAAGCTTGACTTCATATATCTTTGAGGAGCCAAAAAATTCATCAAACCTGCTCAAACCAACAAACAAAAAGTGTTTTATTTCATGTTGGTTTTGTACAATACTTTTTCGAACGTCACGTCGATACAATACTGCTAAATTCAGTAAATACATACAACAATATACTATGCATGTATAGCCTAAAGACTTCCTTGAAATTTTTCGTTAGAAAAAACAACGCATCACTTTGCGCGCCTATTATTCTGCGCTGTCCAAAATTTTAAGGACACCAAGTTACTCTACTGTATGACATATTGCTGTACACCACCATACACACATACATAGTCACATCACGTGCTAAACGTGATCACAAATAGAATTTAACAGGGCCCTGCGCGTCTTCGAAATATTTAAAACGCTGACTCCACTCTCACATATTGGTCCGAATTCCCTGACATTTTGCATGAATATGCAAAATAAAACTTGATTCTGTTACCTTTATACTCTCAGTGATGTAATGCATTTTGTATTCTTACCCGATGACGAAGCTAGAAGAAAGGGAGAATTCGGCAGTAAATGTATGTACCATCGAGGAAATTGATTCTTATGCAGTTGACGGACCTACGCCAGTTGGTCGGCTTATGCCAATTCAATGTTAGCTGTGATCGCTCTGATGGGTTTGACGTAACGCGACCAAATTACTTAGGTCCACCATTTGCCTAGGAATCAACTTCTCTGATAGTACATTTATATTTTTGTAGTATCTATAAAATTTTGTGTATTTTACGAGATGTGTTAGATTCATATTAATCCTTCAGGCCCCGCGCGAGCACCGGTGATCGCGAGAACAAAAGAATACAATGGGAATTCCTAGAACCTCCGAATGACGGATTAATAGCCAAATTAGCACAACAAACATATTGTAATTAAAACTTTTGAATATAAAACCCATACTTATGATGACACCTACTACTTATTCCTACTCAATAATACTTCTGTATACCTAAACGCAAAATAAATTAGAATTTTAATAAACTCTTTCATTCCAAGAAAAACTTTATCAAATCCGAGACCTCCTCGGGTTTTGTTTATACAAATTAAAATCTCATTCAGCCGCTCCGAGGCGTAAACGTTTCATTTCTTGCATTCAAACTTTTAATCCCGAGAAAAAACCGCGGATAGAATTTTAATTAGAAAGGATAGCGGCCGATGTAATCCAACCCGCCACAAAATCCTGCGAAATTTATCCTTTAATTACTTAAGAAAACACTCCTTTGAGGTACTTAATTAATAGTATCGTATTGCAACTCTCGACGGAAGATTGTTTGCAAACATTTTCACTATGTTACGAATTACGATACAAGATTTAGCGAAGGGGTATTGAATAGCTTTATTCGGAAACTGTCAAATTGTTTATCATCAATCGTGAAGTGGGTGTAAGAAGTCTTGAAGAAAATTTAAATATAAATAATTAACAAAACTCAAAGAAAATTTACAATATAATTTTTAAATTGATCAATCCTTCAAGCCCCATAAGAGCAACGGTGATCGCGACAACAATAGAAAACAATAGCATATCCAAGAATCCGCGATCGAAGGATTAATATTATCTTCTTAATTTAAAGTTTTGCGAAAGCGATCTACCATCTTTAAGACATGCCCAAGAACCTGGATTCTCTTAAACACATATGTTTTTAATCGTTATTAAATTAATTAATTTCAGCACACGTCTCAAATTAAGATGTACCCAATACACTTATGCTACCCTTACTTTCGGAATCAGAAGGCCCTCAAGTATAAATGTTTCAGAACTCAAACATGTTATTGATTCTGTGATTGGAATATACTAGGAGAGCATAAATGGCGAAGAATCTAGAGTCTCTAAAACTTATATTTTTTTTATTCTCATGAAATTTAGAGTTTTTAACACACTTCTCAAATTAAGACGATCTCTACACATTACACACAATATGATATTATTATCATAAGTTAATCATAAGTTAGGGAACCATTAACTACCAAGCTCACAAAAATCTAAACTCTCTATTGATTCTGTAATTGGAAATACCAGGCTAACACGCCTCGCGGGTGGTATGGGGACCGCCCGGGCTCTACCAGCGGGGTTTCAACCTTGAGACAACCTTCAAATACAAATTGATGCCCGCGGCCTCGCTCGTGAAATTTACGTCTCCTAGACCGTACTCGGTGGAAAGTGGAAACACGTACATTGTTTGTAGGCTCAATCATGTTTATTAAAACGGGAATTCTGCGTCTATCGTAAATTGGTCTGTAAGTAAGATGGGCAATAGAAAATGGGAAATGTATTTCTCTTATAGCCGAAATAACAATATGTTATTGTATTTCCTTTAAGAATATTGTTCTCAAGTTGGTAAAAAATAGATGTTACAGTTTCCTCAATTCAAATACCTTGCTGCCCAAAATCGATTAATATTTTGTGAAAATGCTGTCCAATACACGTGGTGTGCAGTTATAGAACGTAGAGGACAAATTTTTTACATAATGATTTAATCTAAAATAACCATAACAAAAGGCTAAGCCAAACTGGATGCGATATTTTCAAAAGCGATTCTTGTATGAAAATGTGTAACACAGGGATAAACAAAATGAAATGACTTGGCGTTTGCGACGCCTTTTCTGCAATCCCATACTTTTTAACGTCGCTGTCCAGATTATCGAATCCACCTCATCTAAACGCCCACCTACAGAACGCATTCAACCTTGGTAATGGCAGAAGAGGTTAAAAATTTATGACCAGCAGTGAAAATTGATTACAGCTTTATAGTGGTACGGAGTAAGCTGTTAAAGTGTACACAGTAATAAAAGCCAGCAAGGTTACCGCTTTAGTGCCGTTAGCGGACCGAAGGACGGAGATACTGGTACCTGTAGGACGACCAAGTGTTTGGAGAACGATGGACATGAGATAAAATGTTTTAGGAGAAAAAAAAATCTTTTTTTTTTTGGGAAAAGATGATAGTGCGACTTTCATACGCCGAATGTAGCCGAGAAAGAGTTCCCCAACCGATGGTAGTCATCATTATAGAATCAACATCCAAAAAGTGTAATATATAAATAAATAGATTGAAAAAATTATAAAGGAAGTATCTATTACGTATGTACTATGCAAAAGGGGCCAATATACGCTATACATAAGTTACATATGGGGCACTGCCGTGCCCCCAGATCGGTTTGCCTCAAAAGTGGCGTGGTTTTGAATAGAAACACTGTCATTAGAGAACAACAACATTTTTTTTATTTTTTGGTGTACAATAAAGTGTTGTTGTATTGTATTGTATTGTTGTAAAATTCGTAACTACATCTATTTCGATATGTTCTTGCATGTTTTTAAGAAATCTAATTGACACAACATTTCTTCCCTTCCATGTAACTTTGTCCTGTATATTCTATATTCTATCCTCTAAACTACTCAACTCATGGCCACAATTGCAATGCAAGTCACGTCAGCACCAAACTGCAAGTCGTCTGCTCTGACCTGTTTAATTTGTTGCCGTCATATTATTCTTAATGTCTTCTACCAGCACGATATTATCATCATCTAACTCTACTGGGTCAAGTGGTTGAAAAACGGCTTTTATAAAACTATTATATAAATGGTTGAAAAACACCGGTTTATAACGTGGCTGTTGCCTCTGAGGTCCTGGGTTAGATTCCAGCGTTGGATTTTGTTTACTAAGTTTGGTTAGGACAAAGCAGGCTGATCACCTGGTTGTCTGACAAGAAAGGGGGTCCATGCGCCTTGCCAGTCCACTGAGTTATGAGAGTAAAGAAATAGTGTAGTGTGTGTTCTTGTGCACATGCTTGGGCACTGTAAAATTACTACTGCGTAACTACCCTATACTCCACTCGGGCTAACTTATTGGTACTGTTACTGGTTTCCGGTAAGACAAACATTTGGTAAGATGGTCCCTCATGACTAAAAGGTTAAGAACCACTGCCCTAGTATGTAGTAACTAGGGTTACATACGAGTAGGAGCAGTAGAATTATAATGCCTCCTACACCAGTTTCGGTGACAGTGGGCGGTTTGATTGACTATACTCCACTCGGGCTAACTTGTCGCTAGTGGTCATTGACTCCCTGTCAAAAACTTGTCATTTTCCATATAAACCGCGATTGACAATGAAGTGTCAGATATTGTCAATCGTGGTTTTATATGGAAAATGACAAGTTTTTGACAGGAAATCAATGACCGCTAGCGACAAGTTAGCCCGAGTGGAGTATAGTCAATCAAACCGCCCACTGTCACCGAAACTGGTGTAGGAGGCATTATAATTCTACTGCTCCTACTCGTATGTAACCCTAGTTACTACATACTAGGGCAGTGGTTCTTAACCTTTTAGTCATGAGGGACCATCTTACCAAATGTTTGTCTTACCGGAAACCACCCTGTTGATTTACCTTTTTTTTTTAACGCAGTGAAATTCTGTGACGAATTCGACGCAGGGGATGGGGCTCCCGCTGCGGATATGTGGGGCTCGCCGCGACGGGTGAGAGCCGCGGCCCTACCCACTAAAACACTGCGATGTTCCCACAACACGCTGGACCGAGTGCGACCGGTAACTGCAACATGGCTTCCGGGACTCGGTTGGCGACACCTGCTGTACGGCGCAAGCCCATACATGTGGGGGTTTTTGGCCCCTCAGGCCCACAGAGGGCCGTTCCTCTTCGTATGTCGCGATGCGCGGGAACATGTTGCGCATCGCGACCCTCTCGGGGACTCGGTGCAATGGGCAGCGGCATCCCCACACCGCCGCCCCGAACCCTGTTGATTTACCTAAATTAAGGTAAATTAAGGTGGTTTGATAAAGATGACAAGCACAATCATAAATAATTAGAAAATTAGCACTCATTTTTCGTTTGGCAAAAATCTAAAAGTTAGAGATTTTAATTTAATGTGATTTTTGTGCCTGCATAGTGCATATTCTTTATCAACTTCTGAATTCTCACGTATTATTAGCAGGGCTTCATAACGTTATCGAATAACAGAAAAAATATCGTTACGTACCGTTATTTTTATAATGGTAGCCAGATAACGTTATTTTTTATAACAATATCTAGTAAAATAACGTTATACTTACCGTTATTATTATAACGATATTTTTTCGTTATGTAATAAACGAACAAATATCGTTATAATAATAACGGTAAATATAACGTCATTTTCTGGTATCAGGTATGCAATCGTGCACGGTGCACTAAATCTCACTCGCAGCCCACTTTTTTGCGAGATTTGTGCTTACCTACTTTTAGGAGTTTATTACATAAAGAAATAATAAAAATAATAGTTACTGTTTTGGACTAAAAATGGGACGGACTATATAACGTTATCAAAGCACATATATTTACCGTTATAAATCCTCCATAACGTTATAACATTAACCGTTATTAATATAAATTTTTAACGTTATTTTTAATATCGGGTAAATTTTCATAATGTTATCTATGCCCTTGAAGCAGTAACGTTATGAAAAAATAACGTTATTTGAAGCCCTGATTATTAGGATGGCTTCGCGGACCACTTGGAATGCCTTCAGGGACTACTAGTGGTCCGCGGACTACAGGTTAACAACCACTGTACTAGGGCTTAGTGAGTACCTACTTTGATTTATTTATTATGGAAATTCGATTCAATATGTAACTTCTTAGAAAACGGAATATATTATTACATATTCAACCTGATTCATTACCTGATTCATTACCTGATTCATTACTGGAATATTCATCTTGTAATTTGGAAAAACAACATAAAAGTTTCTAACTTATTTACCGAACAACAAAACATCAAAGTCTGGAATAATGGGCAAAGAAAATCAAAAAATAAAATACGACGTTACAAATTCGACAATTGTTACACAAACACTAATTAACGACAACAGGATGTCTGAAACAACAAACTTGGAGGGAAAAATGTACAAAAACCATGTGAAATTACAATTTAACAGGAACCAGCCTTAGGCACGGAAACGAGGGGGGGGGGGGGACTCTGCGATGAAAAGCCTTTGAGGGCCACCTGCTTGAAAACTTAATTATAAAATTGTATATCAAAGTTGTTTATAAAACGTAATAGTACTGAGATGAAAAAATTCTAATGCGAGAATATAATATTGAAAGTACACTCAGGAGAAAAAGTGAAATGGTCGTTAAGTTATTTATATTTTGACATTCACATTTTCCTTCTGAGTGCGAGGCCACATCGCTCAGTGCCGGTGCGTTTCACGTACCACGCACCACGCACCACTTCGACGTTTTACCAACTTAAAGATGTTGCCAGCAACTCCCTTGAAATCTCTTTTATCGAGTGGTAGCACGTACTATCACAGACGTACAGTTGACAGACCAACGTCATTTGGTCGGATCATGTCAATTCAATGTTAATTGTGATTTGTCGGCTAGGTTTGACGTAACGCCATACCATATTATGTAGGTATATGTACCATAGTACATTTATTTGGGATGCAAAAACTATATTATTTACTTTTCCGACTCAAAATACATATCGCTAAAACAAATTTCATCACAACTATCGACGGCTTAAACGTGAATACTGAATAGGTTACTGTGGAGAAGTAACAGAAAGACAAACAGACAACCTCTCGCATTATACAATACAATATTAGTATTGAATGGTTGCAAAGTCAGACGCGTTGTTTTGACAGTACGACGGACATGAAATGAAATGTCAAGTTGCGCTGTCACCATCTTGTATTGTAGTGTCGCGCGTTTCCACTACACAAATTTGACATACTGTGCGTTTTTCCCTTCCGCCATCGCAACGCAGCGCATCAGTGTGGCCCGCTCTTCCTATTCAAAGGCCGGCTTCTTTATGGCCTTTTACAGAGAAAATATTATTATGTCTAGTTTCTATTAATAAATTGTGACTTTTTATCATTACGTGTAGATTTCAACAAAATTATGGTTCAAACGCTCAGTCCTGTCTCTAGCGGTTATCGGCATCTCGTCTACCATTGTATTCTAATTTTACAGATGTAGCGATATCTATCGCATCGTTTGTATGACATAATTGTCAAAAAGTTCAAATGACCGCGAGTTTCGTGGTAGAGCAAGCAGGAGGAAGCGTGACCCCGCCATGTACCACGAACCTTTTTTTTTACGAAATATTTTTCGGAGAAATTATGAAGTCACTAATATTATAATATCATTTATTTTAAATTACTTATTTTGTTATTTTTTTTAAATTGTTATCAATTAAATCATGCTATAAGCAACTCATGTTTTAGAGTAAAAAATAATATATTATTATTATATTATATTCTATGTCAGCTTCTTATTTGGTGACTGCAGAATGTCGCTTATACATAAATCAATATAGATATTGATTCACGGAAAGTAGACCTTAAACAACGGTTGTCAAAATTGCAAAAAAATTTAGAACGATACGAGCATGAGCTATTCAATATTATAAACTAACGGACACAGATTATAACTAGTATAATATAATATTGTAGACTATAACGGATGAGGTATAACACTAATATACAAATATAAGACATTTACCCCACGACGAAGCATAATTTACATTTTACAATGGTTATTTTTGTAGGGGCCATTTTATATTTTTAAAATGATAGAGACCTAAACACACATAATATTATAAAACATTATTTTTTATTTTGTGTGGAGTATGAAAGGGGCTGGGTTATCAGTTAGCAACTTATCACTTATTAGGTTCATTGGGAAACTAATATATTTCTATTATTACTATTATTTTATAATTCTCCAGCTAATGATTTGAACAAATACTAAGTTTCATCTACTACTAGTTTCTAATTTATAAATAACTAAAAATGAAATAAAAAGTCAGCGAAGACGTTTTTTGTGACACAACAAGATTTTGCTACTCGATAAGAAAAACACATGTTGTATTAATTAATTGTAATTAAGTAGATATCAAAATGTAAGTACCTATATGAAATCGGTGAAAAGGCTGCTCCTGCGCGATTACCTTTGCCTGTTTAGAGGATAATATTAAATAAGACTAACCTTTATTCGAGAGGGGAAGAGAAAATACTATAAATAAAATATAAAAACTTCTGTCGCTTCGTTTTCTGTCACGATTTGATAGAAAACGATAAATTACGTCAAGGTTTTTTGAAACATTGTAGCGGTAGGGTGAATAAACGCTAGAGACAGGATAGGCTGAGAGCACTATAGATAGCAAATTTGTTAATAGAATATTCCTTTTAAGAAAAATATTATAAGGATTATTCAAAAGAATTACAGATGGCAGACTTACCAGACGTGTCTAAACACACTATGCCGAATTTCCGCGGCGGAAGTTCAGCTTGATTCCGCCTGCAATGTATTTTAAATTACCGATGACATACAATACCGAAATTCCGTCGCGTTATATTGTATGCGTTTGACATTGCTGGCGTAATCATACGGAATTTCCGGCGCGGAAATTCCGCATAGTGTGTTTAGACACTAATTTAGAAAAGCCAATGGGTATTTTAATATTTTTGCAATGAATAGGAGACCGAATTTAAACTTAGGCTACTTTCTATGTCGAAAAAGTATACACAACGAGACATAATTTTAGTTTTTTAATACATTCTAAAATCTAAAATAAATATATTATAGTAGGTAGTATTCAAGAGATAGTATTTTTAACCGACTTCCAAAAAACGAGGAGGTTATAAGTCAAAGAGTTTACAGAAGCACTTCAATCCCACTCAAAAGATTTCCCTGTCTTTTTCAAAAACCTACTTTCTTATTCATAGAACTAAAACGCCATACAAACATTATCCGAGCACTTGAGGATGTGGATTGGCATTAAAAATTAACAATAATCCGGCTCGAAGGACCAAATTTATATTACAGGGCGATTACAGTTATTTTGCCATTACAAGAAACCTTATTGATACGACATAAAGACTATTTTCGTATAAACTAGACTGTTATAGCCATACACTTAGGGTGACCACACACCCCAACAACACAATATAAAATGTACTATAAACAGTAGAGTAAGTCAGACGTGTCCTTCAAATCGAACTGGCTCAACCTAGAGACAAGGTAAATCACGAACGTTGAGATATTGAACTGTTTTGTTCCTTCTATGTTATCATCCATACTTCCATACTTACTAAGTAAATGTAGTAAATGTGAAAGGGTGTCTGTCTGTCTGTTACCTCTTCACGCCCAAACCGCTGAATCGATTTTGCTGAAATTTAGTATGGAGATACATTGAGACCCAAGAAAAGGCATAGGATACTCTTTATCCTGGTATGGTCCCCGCGCGATAAACGAATTTTGGCGCAACAGAGTTGCGGGCGTCATCTAGTATTTCATAAATCATAAATCACGCTTATAACAGTGCGGCGCGGGCTTGCTAACTGTTTCTCTTGTGTGCATTGTGCGTAAATCTTTTGTATTTTTGTATGAAGATGCCGTACTGTATTTATTTATACTGTGCCAACACTCTGAATTATTTATCCTATTGTAAAGACACTTCGATTGGGGACGAACTAATGTATGTATTTTTAGAATACCCGCTTTTGATTTATTTGAAAACGTAAGTAGCTTCAACCCTGAGTTGTTTACAATCCTTATTGCTTGACAGAATTTTATCTATATATATATATATTTTATATATATAGATAAAATTCTGAATTAAGCAAGCAGCTAACCTTCATATGTAACACATTATACTTACCTTGAATTGTTAAAAAAATATTGCAGGTTGCAACATTTAATTATTTTGGCATATTAAGAGTTCTTTAAAAAAATGCCGAAGTACATTCCTACTATTAAAATATGAAATGATGAATTATCTTATATATAAAATTCTCGTGTCACAATGTTAGTCCACGAACTCCTCCGAAACGGCTTTACTGATTTTCACCAAATTTTATATGCATATTTAGTAGGTCTGAGAATCGGCTACTGGGTACTTTATAATATTGATAAGTGCATTTGTTGAATAAATAATAGTCAATTAATACAACTTTAGACTGAGGGCGGCAATATTGTTTGTGCGACGTGATAGCGATAGACGTTGCTATGGTATCATACTTATTTAGTCACATCAAAAAAATACTTAATATGGGCGAAATAGGTACTTTATAATGTTATGGCAAAGCAACGTTTGCCGGGACAGCTAGTTGAATATAAAATTATTGATACGTTTAATTAAATATAAAAGTTTTATATACCTTTACGAGAAAGACCACAATGTTGTCAATCGCGGCTTTGTATAGAAAATATAATTTTTTTAACAGGGAGTCAATGACCGCTATCGCCATGTTTCGCCGAGTACAGTATAGTGGTCTAAAAATGTTTCTGGCTTCTCACTGATTAGAACATTTAAATTATATTCTTAACATTTTTGAAACGATAAAGGTCACAAGATTAAATTAATGTCCAAAAAATATTTATATATTTATTTTAGTAACCATATGATTACTAACAATAGAATATTTTTGGCAGGAAATATTCGCAGCCATATTATAACATTTACCAGAATAAACATACGAGTACTATTATTTGAGGGGGCGAGTGTCATAAAAGTAGCAATATGAGCCGTTACGTCACTCACGAACCACTCACGCACGTAATACGGGGTGATGGACATTATTATGTTAGCTATTTAATATTTATGTATACTTGTATAGTAAAAATATATTATTACTAGCTGTTGCCCACGGCTTCGTCCGCGTTAACATACTCGTAGTATACCTATATAGACTTTCATTTAAACTTTCACCCCCTTGGGGGTAGATTTTCCAAAAACGCTTAAATACGTGTCCAATAATTTTTAATTATTAGCCCAAAAATAAAGTTTCATGTTTCTAACTCAAGAAACAACGGACTTTCATTCACACTTTCAACCCCAATTTCACCCCCTTGGGGGTAGAATTTCCAAAAACGCTTAAATAAGTATTCATGCGTTTTTAATCAGTAATCCAAAAATAAAGTTTCATGTTCCTAACTTAAGAAATGACGGACTTTCATACAAACTTTCAACCCCTATTTCACCCCTTTCGGGGTAAAATTTTCAAAATTCCTTCCTTAGTTGGTGTCTACTTAATAAAACAACCCTGCTCACCAAATTTCGTGGCTGTAACTTTAACAGTTTTTGCTCAGCAATGATGAATCAGTCAGTCAGTCAGGACTTGTAATTTTATAAGTATATAGATAATATTATACAATGTTATGAGCAACACAGAAAATATCTGCGTAAGTAAAATATTTTAGCAGAATTTAATGAAATTGTTGACTGTCTATAATAATTAGCTACATCATGATTCATCTATACCTATACTTATTATAAAACATAGTCGCTTTTTTTCCCACATGTCCCTTTGTTCCCTTTAATCTTTAAAATTACGCAACGGATTTTGATGATTCTTTCAGTGTTAGATAGCCCATTTATCGAGGAAGGTTATAGGCTATATTTTATCACGCTAAGACTAATAGGAGCGAAGAAATAGAGGAAAATGTGGAAAAAACGGGGGAAATTATTTGAAAGGGCTAACTTGAATGCGCTAATCTCAGGAACTACTGATCCGATTTGAAAAAATCTTTCAGTGTTAGATAGCCCATTTATTGAGGAAGGCTATAGGCTTAATTTTTTTAGTGGCTATATATTTTATACCCGTGCGACGGGTCGGGACGACGGTGCGGGTCGCTAGTGATATTATAATACGGTTCAGGCAGAATGATAAAAATTATGAAATGCCACCATTTCATGAAATTACCAGGCATTTCATGAAATAATTGAATCTACGATATGGCTACGACATAATAATAATACACAGCCGTTATTTTACTTAAACCGTGTTTTTTTCTAATTAATCTAAGAAGAAAAATCGCGTGCGGCGTGACAACAAAACATTCTACAACGTCTCTATACCCAATCTTCTTATTAATAAGAGGGCTAGAATATACGAAAGCTAATAAGATCCTCCCCACTTCTGAGTCCCTAGTCCCCACCCAGTCCCCACTCAATCTAGTGCTTCATTAAGATTTCCCGCGCGCCTGCGAATACAAAGAAGGTCTGGCAAACAGACCACATATTAAAGGCCAGATTTTATTGACAGGTATTGATTGGGTGCTGTTATTGCTATTTTGTTACTGTACGCGTTATGCTGGTTCATGATGGTTATTAGATAAACATGCTTGCCACCGTGATTGCGGAGCTATCCAAAGCATGCAAAATCAGAGTCAAATACTATGTGTAGGATACTGTACCAAGGGTGTATTGAGTAAACTGTGCGCTGGAAAAGCAATTTTTTTGTGATTTGTATAGACAAGCGCCCCTGCATCAGAAATTTTCCCATACAAAAGAAAAACTAAAAGTTACTCTTTCATCGTTGTTAATTTCACAGTGAACTCAATACAGAGGACTCATATTATAAGTTAAAATCTAAAGTATAATCACTTACCTAGTAATTTTGTTACATCCTGTAATACCTCTACACGTAGAGCTTGAGAACAGCGGAACTACAGCCTACATGTTCCTAAACTCTCGTATAGGTCCATCGTGGTTCAACAATCAACGCAGAGCTCGTAACAATTTTATGAAGTCCTGGTACAAGCATCAAAACTACATTAAGATGGACACAGGCTAAGCGCAATGATTTTAAGCATTTTTAAACCTTTAACTAGTCCTATTTAGGCGAGCCAAACTTTCTAATAGGTATATTTTTTTCATTTTAAATTTTTAAAAGCGAGCAGCGCCAGTCACTGGACGCTGGACTTGAGTCTTGAACCACATTGTACTGGACTTGTAAGCACATTCCTGATCCAGCCACTAGCACCAATCTAATACAATTAATATCATCCGAAATCAGCTGACCGCACATTGATGACATAGCTTCGATAATTATGCCAGCATGGGAGGTATGCGACACGGCATCCGGCGACCGGCGACCGGCGACAGCGACATCTTGCGGCGGTCGCGGCATCTCGCGACTGGTAACGCCATTAGTGGTATGTGCATTGGAATTACTGTGATATTGTGTGGTGTGGTGGAATTAACTATGGATAGGCATTAGGCATATTAAATTATCTACTGCTAAAGTAAAGCCGGCAGATTTTTTTTGTCATAGCTTGAGTAAAATGACAAAAAAAAAACCACAGCCGAACATATAACCTCCTCGTTTTTTGCAAGTCGGTTAAAAAACACGTTTCTTTTAAGGGAGTTTTAATAAATATTGAATTTATTTTATTTTTAGTAAGTACTTGTCGATAAAATAAGAAACACCATACTGCGCTCCCAAACGGGCATCAAGGACGTAGGTGTCAAGGCGGCCAAGCTGAAGTGGGAGTGCGCGGGTCACGTTAGCCGCATGCATCCCGACCGCTGGGCAAGGGTCTCAACAGAGTGGACGCCGCCGCCGTGGCCGGCCTAGTAAAAGGTGGCGTGACGAGCTGCATAGCTAGCACGGCCTTCCCCAGTCGATTCTTCGGAAGAAAGTAATGGCAGTTTCTTTCCCATGTCTACATATCTATTTCCCGAGCATGGCGCCACCCATCGACTTGAGTTTCAGTGGACAAAGACAAGAAACTTTTCCATAGCAACCATTATAGCAACGGCTATTTTGACAGTTAGTTTCTTGACTCTTTTTTTTAAATATGGCACTTCGGCTATAAAACCATGGCCAGTGTCGTGTAAATGGCGGCAAATTCAAAAATACGACTTGTAGCAACCCAATCTATAGTCGAAATTATAGTTTTGATCTACGAAATACGAATAATAAAACCTAAAGAAGTTTATTACTCGTAGTTTGTAGATCAAAACTATAATTTCGGCTATAGACAGGGTTGCTATACATCGATATTTTGAATTTGCCGCCATTTACTCGACACTAGCCATGGTTTTATAGCCGAAGTGCCATAATAAAAAACAAAAAGAATCAAGAAACTAAATGTCAAAAGCGGATAAAAATATCGCGATAAATATAAAAATATAGCAGTTTTGCAGGAAGTGTATAACTGTTATGTATAATATTATAAGATTAAATAAATAAATAAATAAAAATAAAAAAAAATGGTTGTCATGCTTGACATATAGATTCTCAAAAGCGGAAGAAATCGAGAGACGAAAGAAACTTTTTCTCCAATGTTTTTCAGGTATAACTGTCAAAATTTAGTTTCTTTCGTTTGTCTACGACGGTATGCTAGCTACGCTGGACGCATACCAGCCAGGCTGGCTATCGGTGGTGCAGGAGCGAGAACAGTGGAAGAACCTGGGGGAGGCCTTTGCCCAGCAGTGGGACACTATAACCTAATAATAAAAAAAGTACTTGTTATATCGGCAACAGAAATACATAATCCGTGAAAACTCCAACTCTCTGGCTATTACCGTTCTTCAGAATTCAGATACAGCCTGGAGAAGTGGAGACAGACAGACGGCTGACGAACAGACTTCGAAATGTAATAGAGGGCCGTTTTTACCCTTTGGGTACGGAACCCTAAAAAGTATACTTATTCTTTCTTTTAAATCTATTATACTTGGCTTTCACGCATTTTTGAGAGATATAATTTTTACTACTGTTGCTAGTAACACAGCTGAGGCCTAAGACTAATTTCATTGAAGTCGCGGGAAGCATATTTTTAAGCGGTTTAGGCGTAAAGACTAAAGAGTAAAGACTGAAGAGACAGACAAACACACTTACGTATATTATGTATAAATAAATGATAACCCTCCTGGCAGTCGGGTAAAAAATCGTATATAACAATAATATAAGTCGTAAACTATGATTCAAATAGTGAGTATAATTGGGTCCGTTGTATTATTTTATTCATAAAGCCCAATCCATAACTCGTATGGGTCACTCTTGGCAATTGTCATGCCAAAATGACCCCTTTGTAGTTATAATTAGGGTCATACTCGAAGGGTTAACGAGCTTCGGGGACATAAAGTGTATTTTTATTGTCTTTGGGGTCGTCCCGTCCACTCGACTGGTCTGTTTGATGGGCGAGGGTTAAATTATTAAAATTGTATTTTCTTTCGCATGTTAATTAAAGTGGGTTTGAGATGTTCGGAGCGTTAAATAGGTTTATACCTTGTTAAGTTGGCAAAGACTTTAATTATATAATGGTCTCTACACACACTAACGCAAAGCTATATTAGAATAATATGCGAAATTAAACTTTTCAGAAACTAAAAAAGTTTCATTTGCAAGAGCCGAAATCCTTGCTGCACAGCCCGATGCAGCTCAAAACATAAACCGTGGCATTGAAAATGATACCTTCTTGTGTAGCGAATAAAATTACTTTTTGAAGTGAAAACTTCTTTAGCGGCGTTGAGCAATTTTGTGGGATGAGTAAAAAATGTGAAACTCGCGTCAGATGCTCGTGCTGATCGAAAAACCGTAAGACGGTTGTAACATCGAAATCGATTAATCGAACAATCAATTGTTTTTTTTTTCGATTGTCGATATTTTTAATCGATTGTAAGGGTTTCGATAAATGGGGCATTTTCTTATTTTTTTTAATTTGATTGTCAAACAGTTTCCATTTTAGTAACTACCCATACGCCATGGGTAGACAACTATCGGTAATACCAGGGAATACCATCAATAATTGCTATAAAACCGGGCAAAAGAATGTAAAACTTGATACATTTCAATTTGAAAAAGACACAATGATATTCCAATGAATAGGATAATAAAGTTATTATAACGATGTTTTAGTTAAAACTCACGGGAGAAATAGTCCTATTTATCGTTAATCACACCAAATGTCACAGGAATTATAAATTTTGGTTTTGACAACATCTTACCTGCACTTGTGCACGATAACGGATATTTAATGGCCAATATTTTACCAATAATGAACATCAAAAACGCAAATAACACAATTTGGGAAAAAATAATAAAAACCACATCAACAATAAAAAGTAGAAGAAGTTTGAAAGTAACATGGCCGCCACAAGGCCGTTCAGTTGTCAGCAATGATTGTCAGTTTTCAGTTTGACAAGTTTTTATTTTAACAGCATGTTCCTAAACTATTACCAGTATAGTAGCCTAATCGCTTAGGCCAATGATCGCTTAGGTAATTTTTTTTTATTTTAAATGTCATGCTTGACAGTACACTGATATTTTTTAGAAACACGACCAATATGTAGTCAGTGATGCCAACCTGCAGATAATTTCAGATCCGGTGGGGAACCAATAGAAAATCTAGAAGTGTCTACCGTCGCGCCGTCTGGTGGAGATTTAAAAAAGAAAACAACCCATTAAAAAAATCTATTTTTTTTTAATCGATTTTCATAAAAAATGGGTTAAAAAATTGTAAGGGTTTCAATTAATTAAAAAAATCGATTTTTAAAAATCGTTTTTCATAAAAAATGGGTTAAAAATTTAATCGATTGTGGGTTTCGATTAATTAAAAAAAAAAACAATTTTTAAAAATCGATTTTCATAAAAATTGAGTAAAAAAAATATGCACAACGTTAATGTTCAAGTTTTCGCTAATGCCAGCACTCCCGGAGTGCAACCCGCCTTTTTTAATTTTAGCGCAGCGCCGCGTTACGTTACGTTTTTCACAGACTTTAGCGCATTATCTTCTCGCTTTACAACCTCACAACACATTAGAGTCAAAACTCAAATTACTAGTCCAACCCTTGTCTACAGACCAGCCTTAGACCCTTAAAATGCCTAACCCTCTTTATCCCAAAATTAATCATAACCCTTATTAGGGCAAGCAGTCAGTCACGCAGTGGAAATATTTTAGCATAATTGATGGTGTACACGTGGAGATTACAAGAACCTTATTCCAGTGGATAAGAGTCGAAAATTTAACAGAATGGTATCTCTATATTTTATGGAAAGTAGACCAGTGACATAATAATATCCGGGATGACTTCTTATGGTTTCTGCTTGCCTGGTACTCGTGGATGTTAGTAATACATAAAAATAACTTATTAGTATGGAAATAGATTAGTAACATTTTTTTGGTTACCTAAGCAGTAGACGTTTCTTGAAAAGAATAAGTAAGCCAAAAAGCTTTTAATCTAGCAGGGGACTTAGACAACTTGCTTTTGATAATTTCGACAGCGAAGGGTAATCTCTGACTCAGGAGTCAGGATAGTGTTTATGCCTATTTTAATACGGTTCCTACGCCAAAAACGAGTTTCAACGCAATGTAATATGCAATAAAACGCAAAATACCTCTAAGACAGTGGTTCTTAATCGGTGGTCCGCAGACCACTGGTGCCATTCCAAGTGGTCCGCGAAGCCATCCTTATAATATGTGAGAAGTCCGAAGTTAGTAAAGAGTATGCAGTCACAAAAATCACATTAAATAAAAAATAAAATCTGTACTTATATGTTTTAGATTTTTGCCAAAGAAAAAATTAGTGCTAATTATAAAGTTATGCTTATTGTCTTTATCAAACAACCCTTAATTTAGGTAAACCAACTTGGTGGTCCCCGGCAAGACAAACAAATTTTGGTAAGATGGTCCCTCATGACTAAAAGGTTTAGAACCACTGCTCTAAGATATTCTTGTTTAAATCGTAAGAAATCTAGATTATAATACCTTTTTGAGTCTCGTTCCTTCAAAGTCCATGACCCTCCCGTATCCCTTAATGCGATTAAGGACGGCCCTATTGTCCACAGCGAGGATATTAGTGAACAAACACATTGATTCGCTTAACAAGCTGTTATTTCATTGAGGAAAATCCCTTTTATTGGGCTACATTTTGTTATTCGTTCTGTTTTATTGAATACTGCGAATAAGCAGAAGGATCTTGTAAGCCACATACTTCATTTTCGAACGATTCGATTTATCGCATACCAGCACATACCATGGGGGGCTAAAATGGTCGCTTTGGAGAATCACATTACGAATCACAAAATGATTCATTTTTAAAAATCGCAAAATTGACACTCTGATTGCAATTCATGTTTAGTAAGTCGTACTAATTTGACATTCGTCAGTTTAACTGTTGTGACGATTCTGTTTCTGAATTGATTTTAGAGGAATTGCAAAATACGACCACTTTAGCCCCGCAGATGACTCCCGCGACTCCGCTGTGCTGAAATTCATTTAGCGCACGAGAATTGTATATTTTTCTGGGAATAAATTATATTACATGCCTATATCTTTTCCCGGGACTTCAGTGTCACTCTATAGTCTATACCTATACAGGGTGTAACAAAACTAATAATACTTAAGGGTGTGTACGTGTTCCTCGTAGAGAGTTCACTGTGAAAGTAGCAGCGCTGAAAGACCAAAATTTTTTGCCCTTTCTTGTGACGATGGGACGCTTGGCCCATACAAAAGTGAAAAAAATTGATCCATCAGCGCTGCTAATTTCACAGTGAACTCTCTCCAAGGAACACGTACACACCTTGAAGTAATTATCACTTAGTTTTGTTACACCCTGTATAAAATCGGTTCAAAGGTTTGGGCGTGAAGAGGTAACAGACAAATACACATTCGCATTTATAATATTAGTATAGATATGGGGAAGCTGATCCTCTCGGACTGATTTCAGGATTCCCAGAACGATCTAAACTGAAGTTTAGTGCATTCCCGTTGGAGTGCACTCCTCACGCCCACACCGTTGAACCGAATCGAACCGAATTTTATTTATTTTATTTTTATTTAAAAAACTTTATGCACATATAGGTACAAAGGTGGACTTAATGCCTTATGGCATTATCTACCAGTCAACCTTTGGGCGATACAAGAACAAAGTTGTATAGGTGCCAGTCGAGTTGAAAGAGGAATTAAGTAACTTGCCAAAAAAACAAATATAAATAAATAAATTATACTTATAAAATATAATATACTTAACATATTGCATAATATTATACTATACTTATAATATACATATTATTATTATCATACATAAATCATATTATACAAATAAAACCAATAACCATACATAATATTATATATTATTTAATAGGTGTATATAATATAATATATAGTTGATCTTGTTTAAAACATTATAAATATTAAATTATGCCATAAACTAACTAAGAGTCTGCCAACTGTTTCAAGTAAAAGTCACGTACCCTGCGCTTAAAAGTGTCTCTGGTTTTTATCATCCTGATTTCCGGAGGAAGAGCATTCCAGAGGAGAATAGCCTGGACATAAAAAGAAGAGTGGACGGAACTGGACTTGTGGGAAGGGCAACTTAAAAGCTGATTTGAAGTGGATCGGAGGTTTTTATCATGCCTGCTGCAACGGTATTGAAAATGAGGCGCGAGATATTCGGGAGAATGGGGATGATGCAGCAGTGAATATAGCACGCATAGTGCCCGCACAGAGCGGCGCTGACGTACTGGTAACCAGTGTAGCTTGGAGCGATACGAAGAAACATGGTCGTATTTTCGAAGGTTGAATATGAATCGGAGGCAATTATTAAACAATCGGTCGAGTTTATCGAGTTTGTCGGCATTAAGATCTAAGTAGCACACGTCACCATAGTCAATTATAGGAAAGATAAGAGACTGGACCAGCAAGGTCTTGACCGGGATGGGAAGGAAATTTTTGAGCCGGTAAAAGGATCGTAGTATGTTAGTGACCTTACTGGACACATTAGAAACATGGGATTGCCAAGTCAGAGAGGAATCGATATGTAAACCAAGATCTTTTACGCTTGTACTAAAAGTAATAACAGAACCATTGTAAATAACAGGTGGAAGAGCGCGCGTGTCCACTTTACACAAGCATCTTGGACTACCTAACACCATTGCCTGGCATTTTGCGGGATTTACTGATAATCCAAAGTTATCGCACCAGTCTTTTATTGCTTTTAAAACCTCGTTTAATTCTGCGATGGCTGCTGATAACTGATCTAATCCTGCCTGGATATAGAGTTGCAGGTCGTCCGCATACAGATGATACGCAATATGAAGTCTTTTAGTGAGTAGATTTATAAAAATACAGAAAAGTAGGGGAGATAAAATACCGCCTTGTGGAACGCCAGCGTCGAGATTGCACCACTCGGACGATGAACTCTCCGTTCGTACCGACTGCTGACGACCACGAAGATAGGAGGAAATCCAAGTTAGTACTTCAGACGAAATCGGAAGTCCAGAGAGTGCTGCCAGTAGGATGTCATGATTGACATGATTAAATGCGTTAGAGAAGTCTACCAGCACTAAAATGGTAATCAAAGAGTTCTCAAAACCAGCTCTAATATCACCTGTTACTTTTAACAGAGCAGTTGTTGTGCTATGTCCAGGTCTGAATCCCGATTGAAGTGGGGAAAGCAAATTATTTCTGAACACAAACCCGGACAGCTGCTTATGGACACAAGCTTCGAGAACCTTTGATAGGAATGGAAGAATGGAGATAGGACGAAAATGTGAAGGATCAGTTGGATTGGGGATTTTTGGAAGCGGGCGTACATATGCTTTTCGCCATAGATTTGGGAATTCTGAGGAAATAAGGGAGAAATTTATAATGTGGGAGATGGCTGGCAGAAGTTCGTCTTGGATGGTCGTGATCATGCGACGACTAATGTCATCACAACCTACTGCTTTAGATACTATGGACTTGATGGTCTTGTCGATCTCGTCTAAAGCAACTGGAGAAAACTGAAAGGGGTCTAAATTAGGACGAGATAAACCGTTTAGGTAACTAATGGTCTGGAATTTTGTATTGTCATCTAGTGTAGCTGTGCAGGAAAAATGGCGGTTTAAATCGTCAAGGCTAATAGAACTGGGTAGTTCCAAAAGTTCTTGCGACTTTCCAACACCAATAGTTCCAAGGAATTTCCAAATATTAGGGGGGGACAGAGAAGCTACGTTTTCGAAAATATGGCGGCGTTTGGCATTACGTATCATCTGGTTACAACGATTCCTGGCTGACTTAAAGCTATCCCAATTGGACATCGATCGGTTTCTTTTAAACTTCCTATATGCACAGTCCCTACGCCTCATCACTTCTCGAATTTCTGAAGTCAACCAAGGAGCTGGCGGATGTTTGAGCTTGACTTTCTTTAGAGGAGCGTGAGAATCGTACAGTTTTTTCAAGATGTCGTTGAAGATCACAACTTTCCTATCGATGTTAGGCGCATCGTACAATGGTTCCCAATCAATTTTAGACGCGTCGATTCTTAATTGTTCCATATCAATCCTCCCATAACAACGCTTAAAAATAATTCTTGGCGATGGTTTTGGCGGTTTAAGGTTATAGGTGATAAAGATTAGGTCATGGTGGGAAAAACCAGGAGCGGGATGTTGGCCATGGGTTTGAACTAAGGATGGATTGGAGGTAATGATCAAATCAAGCCAGGTATCATCTCCGGTAATGTTATGATGAGTAGCAGAGAGTGGCAAAAGATGAAGACTGACTGATTCTATTAAATGGGAGAGTTTTTGGGAACGAGGACAGGACGAGTTCAAAAGGTTAGTATTAAAATCGCCCATAATGACATGATGTGCATATTCCGAACTCAATGCTTCCAGGACAGGTTCTAACTCCGAAACATATTCAACAGACGGGGGGCAGTAAACTACTCCAAGAGCCAATTTAGCTCCCTTTACAAGGACCTCAATGAAAATGTACTCACCAGCAGAAGAACCGTCAGATGGAGAAGCGCCTATTATTTTATATACTTAGGTATAATAATCCCCACACCGGTTTCGGTGACAGAGGCCGGTTTCATTGCGAGCACGAATCTAGTCAGATCGGCCTGCCATCAGTCCGAGCGGAACGATCAAACTGCACGTCATATGCGTGAAGGTGACATCCAGCAGGCCTAGCATAACAACAGTAGAAATGGGAAAGAATCTACAGATGTTTTCGACAAAATGGCGGATTTTCATTGTCTAACTGTCACTTTGCCTTGTCTAACTGTCACTTTGTCTATTCTTCCGTAGAAAGAAACTGTTCCTATGATGGCCATGCTACGCCTGCAGGAGGTAGATTGCAAAACCACATACCAGTTCATTTGCAATGAATAGAGAGATTCGAAAATAAATTGGCCACCTTAATGGTCTGCACAAATCAGAAAATATACCAAAGCAGTTGCAAGTTTGGTTGAAAGTGCTTGCCGGTTTAACATATAAGCTTGGAAACGATATTGAAATAAGCGATGTATAAAATGTATAGCTAAACTATAAACTATGAGGAAGGATTTATTGAGGAAGGCTATAGGCATCATTTTTTTTTAGTGGCTATATATTTTATACCCGTGCGACGCCGGGGCGGGTGGGTAGTTTAAAATAATTATAATAATAAACTAAGTGATAAATGATAACACTCGAACTTCAAAAACTTTCCCATACAAAAGTAAAAAAAAGTCACTTCAGCGCCGCTACTTTTACAGCGAAATATATAGGACACATACACACCCTAAGGTTTTGTAACACCCTGTATTATTCCGCCATTTTAAATCGCTTCCAAACACCTAAACTCGTGACTACCGGAACCACATTGATTAAACATCGTAATGAATTCCCCCGCTGCAGTGCGGCGCGGCAAGTGGGTCAACCCTCTAATTGGTCAATTGCCGGATGGACCAGGCCAGTAGGACCACCTACACGTCTGGGAAAGTGATTGCCCATCTCCTGTGACGTCATAGGTCAGCGGTTAGACGTTGAGATGGTCGTTGCTTCATCAGGTTTAAAATGTCTACTTAGAGTGTTTGGACTAGTTTAGAGTAGAGATAAACTATGATAACATGGCGCGCCCCTACAAATTACTGTTTCAATGTGTGTAGTCACATCCTTATGATAGAGTTTGTATGTAGGAAGCATGCAACCAAGCAACCAGTGCTCGTAATATTTCACTTAATGTCACTTATTACCAAGATTTGTTGGTCAACTAATCATAACTAGCCGACCGCGCAAGACAACGCACATCAAACGTTTTGACAACGTACTTCAAAGTTCAAACGTTTTGAATTTTGGAGGGGCGCGGCCGCGCGCCATGTTATCGTAGTTTATCTCTACCATATTATAATATTTTAGAATGTTTAATGAAGTTGATCTAAAGCTTAAGATGACTTTCCGATCCTTGCGACAAGTGATCGGCGACCGACAAAAGTTTAAATAAAATGCCACTATGAATTAGGCTACAGGTTTTATTTTCAACAGCCATCTAGCGACCCATGCACACGCTGCTTTGTAGTGACGTAGAGCCTACTAATGTAGAGCGAAATATTTGAACTAAACCATAAAGTAAATATACCTAGCGGAATAGAGCAACAATCTCGAGCTGTCAAACGAAACCGAAATTATTGATTTACATCTGCGTGTAAAAATATGTGTACGTATACACTTACACAAGAATCTTTCTGTCTTACGTCTTCTGTCTGTCTTCTGTCTAACGGCATCCTCTTGTGGGGAAACGCGGCGGACATTAATACAATATTTGTGCTGCAGAAGCGAGCTATTCGTTCTATTTATAAGATGTCGTCTTTTGAATCTCTAAGACAAAAATTTAAAGAAATAAGAATTCTGACCGTCGCATCTCAATACATTTTGGAAAATCTCTTATATGTTAGAAAGAACATAAATATTTTCAAAAAGAAAAGTGATTATCATAATGTAAATACTAGAAATAAGAACAAGTTAGCAATACCAATGTTCAGACTAGCCAAAGTAAGCAAATCCTTTAAAGGCCAATGTATACGCCTATACAATAAAATCCCAGAAAATGTTCAAAATCTACCTTTAAACAAATTTAAAAAAGCAGTTAAAGAAAGTTTGTGTGCTTTAGCGTATTATAAAGTCAATGATTTCATCGAGGACAGCACACCTTGGGAATAGGGTGGCTCCATACAGGTTACTTTTGTTTTTTGTTACATAGCTGTAAGCTTGTAATTTTCCATTTTTTTTAGTAAAAGATGGCCCCGTGCGAGTTTCTTACGCCGGTTCTTCTCGGCGGGGTAGTTCCCGAACCGGTGGTAGGCAACATAGCTTCTTCGTTCGACTTTCAAAAAGAGTATCATGATACCTATTTTGAATAAAAAATGTTGTGCATGTCTTTAATTGATATAAGCACTAAAATGTAGTTATTAATGTAATCAATGTATATGTGTGTGTTTATATTGTTGATATGCCTAATAAATAAATTAATAAATAAATTTTTATTCATTCTTACACATAGATAATAATGCTTGGGATTGCTGCTGGAGTGTAATGCAACTGCGATTATAACTAGAGCGGCAAGTGCTAACATATTGATATTGCTACTTTAATATTTAAATGTTTCATTAACAACAAAACTACGTGCAATATACCTACTTTATACCTACTTGAAAAAAATAAAAAGTAATGTTATTAAAAATATTGTTTTTATTTATTTTTTACAACATTTTAAAACTCTTGAAGAAAATCGAAGTCTATAAATTTTTAATTTACTAAAACACTGCAAACATTCTTCATGTTTCTGAGTCCTTGCAGCATTAATACACTTTCATTATGGATTCTTACTCGAGCAATAGGTATCAGAAGTCCTTTCAGTTTCCTCTTGAGAATACTCATTTTGTTTTGCTCAAAATGGGGGCATAATAATTTGAACTTTTTTACACCTTTCATCTAAAACTTGCTTAATTGAAAAACCTTTTCCATTCAAAACTATCTCCAGCTTCTAAAAGATCAGTTAAACCAGAAGTATTATCTGGTTTATCGTCATTTGTAAGTCACTGTTCCTTCCACCTGATACTATGGATTTAAATATGAAATATTCTATGAAACTATCACTGCAAGTTTTGTCGTCGGGTTTTGGAGATCATGGTGATCCATCAACACTAAAACAATAGTTAGGCACTCAATTAATATCTTTATAAAATGCAACTCAAATAAAATTTACTTGACTGATAATGAAATTTTAGGTTATATCGAATCACATACTTTTTTATTTTTACAGCAGCTATCCTTTTATATCTGATCTAATTTCTTAGTGGATTTAGGAAAAACATTAAATTTATATAATAACTACCTATTTCTGCTGTTATTTTTGCAGTCTACGATACAAAAACAATTAAGACCAATTTCTAAAAATTTCAAAACAAGATTGACAAGTTTGTTTGACTATTAGCTGAGCCCAAGTGGTTGCATATTTTTGCCGCGGCAAGCGCGGCAATCGCTTTCTGTATCCCTTCCACCCACTTCGCACGCTCCGAATAATGACTTTATGAACTAAACCTAAAACCTAACTGACACTAATTATTTTGAGCTTTTGTGAAAATAAAAGTGTATATCTCTTTATTGTACCATTTCATCATAATTTACGCTCAAACCACCACGCTTTTAACCGATTCGATAGAAATACTCATTACTTTCAAAACAAATACCAAAGTGATGTATATAAAATTTTAATCAGCCATCAAATTACCAAGTTGATATCAAAAATTGTAACTTAATTATGAAGCTCTCAAAGTATTTGTAATATAAATTACGACTCGCCTGAAAATTAGAAGTTGTTAAGAATGCATTACAAAGTATTTCAATATTGAGTTTGGTGCTATTAAAACTTTCAAACAAAATTGGCTTTTTGATTAAAAATATTTGGCACGCTTACGCAGTACGCTGATCCACGTGGCTGTCAAATGGATTTTCCAACGTTTCAGACAATTTATTATTAGGATCTTTATCAAGAAGGGACATAATAAATTAGGTCCTTACATATTGTGAAATTGGCGTTTTGTTGTACAGGCGACTTTGATCTCAAATATCTCCTCTTTGGTTAAGAATTTCAAATTCAAATGTATAATATATTATTGTGTCCATTCTAGTTAATCGATGGTCCCTAGGTAAGTAATCGAATCTGAAAAACGCTACTTTACAGGAGTGCGATTTAAAGTTTATTTTTTGCATAATTTTCTAACGGGTGATTGAATCTTTATAAAAATTGGCATAGACAGTTGTGTTGGCCTCAACGAATAACAAAACTACAGGAAACGTAACTCCCATACTTCAACCGTTTTAAATTTGGCTCCTTTTCGAACACTAAAATATGACAATTCAGATTCTCGCCAAGGTCGTTTCCCAGGTAACGTATCATAATATTGCGCGCTGTACGACAGCCTGCGCGGTTATTATCAATGTCACAGTAAAGAAACAAAGCGGATGGCATTATGCAGTATACACCAAACATATCTACTATCACGAAGAAAGGAGTACATAATTATTATTTTAAAATCAAACATTTTCCTCTGATCCTTAAATCGTCGATAGTAATAATATACAATAATTTTGAACAAACCGTGTACGACTCGGACGAATTTAAAACTATCCAGAGCACCTAGACAAGACGTTTTCAGATTACAAAAATATATGTGCAAAATTATTACAGAACTAGCTGTTGCCCGCGACTTCGTCCGCGTGGACTTCAGTTTATAGCGCGCGGTGTCAACAAAATTGGTGTCAAATTTAAAAGCTTTTTCAAACCCTGGTACCCCTTAAATCAAAATATCTCTAAACAGCTGTGCAGTGCGCACATAATATTTCATTTTTTTATATTATACCTAAAGCTTATTTAGCCCCCCATTACACAACTTTAGCTTTACCTATAAACTATTTAGCATTGGTAGGTTTAAGGTTTCGTCACTCATCACTGCGTAGATAAAGTACTGAGTACTGACTACTAAGTAGAGTAGTGAGTTATTCATTATTTATAAACGTGCATAACAATCGCAAGAATCGAAAAACGGTACTCAACTTGGTACCACCTCTTATAGAAAGATGCACGAGCAAGCGATATCGCGATGTAGGAGACGCACGGCGCCATCTGTTATGATTTTTGGAACTAACTTAATTTGAACAAATTTACGCATTTTCACCCCCTTACAACCCCTTTTTCCGGTGAAAAAGTAGCCTATGTCCTTTCTCAGGCTTTAGACTATCTGTGTACAAAATTTCATTACAATCGGTTCAGTAGTTTTGGCGTGAAAGCGAGACAGGCAGACAGACAGACAGAGACACTTTCGCATTTAAAATATTAGCAAAGATTATTACAGAATTGAAATAAAAAACTTACGGTACAAATGCAGATTTTCGTAAAAAAATCCAAAATATGTACATAAAATATGGACTAAAAAATCGAAAATATGGAAAAATATGGAGTATTAAATAGAAATATGGAAAAAATATGGAGTATAAAATTCCAAAAATTAAACGTTGTTTTAGTGTTATAGGTAAGAAAAGAGTCACTCGTGACAGTTAACAAAGAGAGACAGCACGTAACGCACGTCATGCTGCATGATTTGACGTGGGAGAGCCGTGCTTCGGCACGAATGGGCCGGCTCGACCGGAGAAATACCACGGGCTCACAGAAAACCGGCGTGAAATAGCGCTTGCGCTGTGCTTCGCCGAGTGATTGAGTTTACTAGAGGCCCAAACCCCTACCATTTTCCTTTCCCTGCCCTTCCCTCTTAAAAGGCCGGCAACGCACCTGCAGCTCTTCTGATGCTGCGAGTATCCGTGGGCGACGGAAGTTGCTTTCCATCAGGTGACCCGTTTGCTCGTTTGCCCCCTTATTTCATTTAAAAAAATGATCGTCTTGGGTTCGCTTAATATTGGCTAAATGATCCCTGCACGTCACAACTCACAATTCACGATATTTTTTTACTTCAGTTTTTGTTTAGCCATGTCAGTAACATGACCTTCAGCATAGCCGAAACTTTATTTTCTATTTCTTCAATAATCTTCTTTGAAAACAGAATACCGAAAAAATATAATAAATAATAATATAAAACGCGAGAGGAACGAAATACGCAGCCGCATGGTGGCGGGAACGTATTTTTTTTTGTATTTTAGTGAAAATATGGACGATTATGACATTTTCTTGCAAAATATGGACTTATCTTTGTAAAACCCTAAAATATGGAAAAATATGGAAAATAAAACTTGGGATTTCACAGTCTAAATATGATAATTCGTGTAAAAACACATTCCCTAATCATGACTATTACGGTCTTATTAATAAAAATGGCCTACACCCAGCACAATCCGTCCTTACGCTCGGAGTTGTTAATCCAGGAGTAAGGCCGACTTAGCTCTGGTATTAAATTCTTATTTATAAACGTGGAGTAAGTTTGGAGTAACAATACATTCCTTACATCGGGATTAAAGAGTGCATTATGGCAACCCTTCCAATTTAAAAGTAAAAAGTGTCACTGAGGGAATGAACTAACGTCAGAAATGACATTTATGACACTGACAGTCAACATACTTTGCCTGTTATTATTTCAAAATTCAAAATATGTGCGGGTTTTGCTGTGGTGCATGCCGTGCATGGGGTGCTAAGGTGTTTAGTTTGTTTTGTTCTTTGGTTTTGTTAGTAAGTACTGTTATTTTGTGCAAGTTTGCAACGTTACCTCTTTGAAGTTTTGTACTTCGAATATGTGTTGAAAAGAAATAAAATATATAAATTATCGAATACAATGAGCAAACAAACAGCGTATTCGTTACAGTAATTGGGATAAACTTTTTTTTGTTCGCTCATTGTATTTGATAATTTATAATAATAAATATTATTATATATTTATTTGATAATTTATAATTAAATATAATTATATTTATTTGATAACTTACAACAATAAATATTATCATATTTTAAATATAATAATATTTATTATTACAAATTATCAAATACAATGAGCGAATAAACAAAATGTATTAGTTCCAGTAATTGGGATGAAGATGAAAAAGTAAGTTTTTACGATAACGTTCGCGTTAGACATCTGGTACCTATAAAATGTTGGGTCGATTTTTTGTTCCAGTGTTTTTTTTTCATTCAAATGTCAAAATACACCTTTGTTCTATACTTAATCTCTCCTTAAACTAGGTAGTGTGAAGGACTAACTTTTATTCCGAGAGTAGATTCGGATTAGTTTACTCCTTCCTTATTCCATGTTTATTAATACTGAATTTTATTACTCTTACCTTAAGCCTAGGAGTAAAGTTATTCTTGCTCTAGTCTGTTTTTATTAATAAGGCTGTTAAAGTGTATGCTACATAAACGAGTAATCTGGCTCGGCATCCAATTCAGTTCGTTTCTTACTAAACGAAGTACGAACGGCATTATAAAAATAAGATACTCCATACTGATGTCAGTCAGACCCCCGGTTATGAATTATGATTAAATTGTTACATCTTGCATAACACTGTCCATGGCGACTTTGTAAAAATTTTGTAATTATATTATTTTTTGATTATTGCACTTTTACAATAACATGTAAACTTAATAAGACAAACACAAAGAGACCAGCTTAATTTTACGCAAATACCCTGGCATCCAACTTAAATAAACCATCTTTTTGGGCATGTTTTTGGGTCGGAAAAAATACAAGAACTTTACCTAAGCATAATTTAAAAAAAATCACTTACTGATGAAACTTGAAAGGTTATTCCTGTATAAAAAGTCGTATCTGTATGACTTCTACACCATTTCACAGGGCATTTAGGCATTTTAACAACGAAAATTTTGTAAAAAGCTACGTAAAAAGTAAGTAAACCAAAAGTAAACAAATTGTAAAATTAGTTTGACAATAACTATCATGTCAACCTGGTTGAACGTCACTCGAGTATATATACACGAAAAATGTGTACCGAACACATGCATAAATGTGCATGTATTCGGGTCACATTTTGTAGCCATTTGGTGCACTTTTTTTGACGGAGTTACTCTTCCTGTAGTTTAAAGTTCACTGGTTGGCCTAAAAAATTATTACATGAAAGCAAAAGTTTTAAATTATGAGTAGTTTTCGAGAAAATCGACTTACAATAGCCTACTTCGTACTATCTTTGTGTGTCGAAAGTGGAAGTTTCGATTATTTACAGGGAACTATAAATACAAAAAATTATCGTATCTGCCTATTTCAATATGCTACTTTGGATTATGTTAGGAATATTTTATTAAAAGTGTCACTTTCGATTTATTTTGGCGCACATTACTTGTACTTGCCATTATTTTGTAATAGTATAAACAACAACAAAATATATACATAACATCTGTAAATATTACATAACAAACACACGACTGTATTTCTATTTTGGCCAGAACAAATATCGGACCAAAATGAGAATTTCTTGGCATCTTCAAATTATATCTTTACGTTTTCAAAATACATCAAACAGCTATCATACTTCTTAGGCTCCCCTTTCACCGGTCTATATTCCACATGTAGCATGTGCCAGGTGCCTTCTTTTAAAGCTAAATTGAAAACGGTAAATTTAAACACAGAAAATTTTTGGATGAGTTGGATTGGATGAGTATTCGTGGCGTAATAGAATAATGTAGTACATACATTATTCTTTATCTCCCGAGCTAGCGTCCCATTCTCTAGTTGCTTATTACGAGCCAGTAATTGTTCTTCTGTTGGGAACATAATATTTTCAGAATAACTATGACACTTATCACAGATATTCTATTTAGGAATAATAAACCCACTGTTTATGCCAGCAATACTGATGTCTCTCTGTACTGACGAAGGGTTTGCCATAGTTAGAAAGCTGGCCCCATTCTTGGTGTCGAGAAAACATCCTGTTCATATTCAAATTGTTATCTGAGTACAATTTAGTGATATCTTTACGTGTGTACTGTGATTATGCTAGTTGGAAGCAAGCTACATAATCAAAAACACTCTTAACCATTGCAGTATCTACAACTTTTTGACGATTGGGGGTTTTTCTCCATATAATGAATCTGACCAGCTTTTAAACTGTGGAAATCGAGCGCATATTTCATGATATAAAAAAAATCATGATATCGCGCTTCTCTTGGGAAAATGATGTTTTTCAAGACCAAA
Organism: Polyommatus icarus; assembly: GCA_937595015.1. Lineage (NCBI taxonomy): Eukaryota > Metazoa > Arthropoda > Insecta > Lepidoptera > Lycaenidae > Polyommatus > Polyommatus icarus. Next base: position 17,226,274 of record OW569335.1, read on the forward strand.
AGTAGTCTTTTTTTACTCTTCATCCTTTTAACTAAGTCTATAACAAAAATCAAGTCGATTGGTTGCTTCGTTAGGGTGTGAAGAAAGGACAAACAAATAGACAAACAACTTTCGCATTTCTAATATTAGTTCATGGATAATATATCTTTAAAAAAATATGAAATTTCATAAAAAAATATTAATATTTCATTTAAAAACCAGGTTTATTAATCACTAGATGACGCCCGCTACTTTTTTTGCTTAAAAATTCGTTTATCACGCAGGAACCGCAAATTTTTCCAGGAAAAGTATCCTATGTCCTTTCCCGGGACTAAAAGTATCTCCATGCCAAATTTCAGCAAAATCGGTTCAGCAGTTTGGGCGTGAAGTGGTAACAGACCGACAAATAGACAAACAGACACACTTTCGCATTTATTATGTATGGATAGAAGTTAAATAATAAAAAAAAAACAAGTTAGTACTTCATTTTTCTTGAAGAACTGTCGATTTTTTCCAAAAATATAAGTATTCTTTCGGTTTAAAAAATCGAAAGTGACAAAGATTTTTATTTGAAACACGCTGTATAGAATCGAAATGGTCATTTTCGATAAAAATTATGTACGAAAAAACAACGTACATACTCGAAAATGGTACGTACGATACTATTGAGAGACGGAAAAATGGCCTAAACAATGGAATCTGCCCGTTTCAATAATTTGCACGGTAAACATTTTTAATGCTACTAAAACTGTATCTTCTGTACTTATTATAAAACAAAGTCGCTTTTTTTCCCTGATGTCGCTTTGTACCCTTTAATCTTTAAAACTACGCAACGGATTTTGATGATTCTTTCAGTGTTAGATAGCCCATTTATCGAGGAAGGTTATAGGCTATATTTTATCACGCTAAGACTAACAGGAGCGAAGAAATAGAGGAAAATGTGGAAAAAAACGGGGAAAATTATTTATTATATATTGAAAGGGCTAACTTGAACACGCTAATCTCAAGAACTACAGGTCCGATTTGAAAAATTCTTTCAGTGTTAGATAGCCCATTTATTGAGGAAGGCTTTAGGCATAATTCTTTCAGGGGCTATATATTTTATACCCGTGCGACGCCGGGGCGGGTCGCTAGTTATAGATAAAGTAAAATCAAATTTGCATAACCTATAGTTTAAAATCAAATGAAGTGTCATTTATTGATGAGGGCACGTACAGTCGCGGTAGTGGTAGTTTCGTCCTGTTTTGACGCTCACCGATACATCGTAAACTCGCGAAATTTAACTTTCTATGATATAGGACGGATAGTCTATTACGTTTCGATATTATACGTCTCTAAATATTGGAAACCTAAAGAGTTTTCAAAATTTTTGAAGCTGTATTAAAAAATATCCTTTAAAAGGAACCCAAAACAGTAATTAAAAAAAATTGCCATTTTTCAGATTCGATTACTTACCTAGGGACCATCGGTTTTTTTTTTTTATTTTACTAATTTTATTTTATTCTAGTTCTATTGAAATAAACAACACTTTCGGACTTCTTTGCGCAAAGAACATTGCCCACATAATATTGTCCATTGTCCATATAACATACTTGAAAGATTTTTACAGAAATCTGTGGGTATATGATTAGTGAACGTGATGGCAGACCACGACCGAGCGAGGTGTGGCATGCTAGAAGCCCACGTGATTAGCCGCGTACTGACTAACCGAGCCGCCTCGCCGCGGCAGGCTCGCGCGCATTTGCTCGGTCGGTCAGTACGTGTTAGTACGCGGCAAACGTCCGAGGCGCCTTTGAGCATCGACCAAAAACCCGACAACTTTTGGCTCGGCCGCGGCACGCTCGGGCGAGGCAGCGCGGCGGCTCGCTTGGTCAGTACGCGGCTAATGATTTGAGCTACCATAATATACCGACACGCTTTTAATCTTCGATAGCGCGATGCAGAATTGTGGCGCTAGTTACCACGATTTGAACCCACAACCTCCGAGTCACCCGCGCCACTAAACACGGGCCGCTCAATGTATTCATAACCGTATTAAGTACCATAATGACGTCATCAAGGTACACCATCGTCACCATTTCCACCGCATTACCCCGGACCCAGCCTCATAACTAAATGTCCAACATTACGGTTAAGGGCCGCTAGTGATGGGCCATAGGGATTATGTGACGATAACTTTATAGTTATCGATAGTTTATGAACTTATAAAAGTTACAAACTGTCTCACTTTGTAACGGTGCACGGTGGAGAAAAAGGGAGCGACAAATAATAATTAAGAAATATTTTGGAAATGTATAGATACTATTTTGTACCTAATAATGTCATGTTTACATAATACTATTATTAATACGCCATTTCCCAGGGGTTTTCCAGATTAACCCTCAATAAAATATCGGGAGCCAGGTACATAGTAGAAAAGAATAAGATTCGTTAACGATTAGGTACTGAAATCGTATCAATACTTTACCTAATGATAATAGACTACGGAAAATGTATGGCATTTTCCATAGAAAAAGTCATCTAAGACGTGACATTTGGAGAAGCGATCCGTCAATTACCATACATTTTTGACATAAGTATATCTAACATCGCCATCAAAATAATGCGCATTGAATACTTTCGCATAGTCTCGACGAAAGTTTTCGGTGCTTCTTCATCGAAACATCTCATTATTTTATGTTATGAGTTTCGACATTAAGTAATTAATTGTGATCTTTGTCTGTGATTTATTGAATTATTTTGAATTTATACACCTATTTTGTGATAATATTTAATAATCATTTTGTATTTTAGATAATTTTATAACTTTGACATTTTAAATATTTTTAATTTTATTAGTAAGATGAATTATTATTGCTTTATAAAATGTCATAGTTAAGTTTTAATTTATTTCAATTTATTACTGACTGAGTTTTAAAAATCTAAACAAAAACATTTATTATTTTTTATGGATCAATAATTATAAGGTTGACTTTTTATATAATATTATTGTACTGACGATGTTTATGAATTGTAATAATAATGTTGTGCATATCTGTAATTGACATAAGCGCATAACCCTTAATATGAGTAATGTAACTGATTGTACTGATTGTGTTTATGTTGTAGATGTGCCTTTGAAATAAATAAATAAATAAATATTATTCCTAACTCGTTACACGTAGTATCGACAACATCAAAGCCTCGCGCCCATCACTATTCGGCGATGATCGCGACGCGGCGCCTTGAATAAATCACGCCACCTCTGATCCTAAATAAGTACGCCCTCGTGTGTGAAATATCGAATGCCGACGAGTTCAGGGGCCCGATTCTCGCGGATTGAAAATCGTTTCGAGTGTTGGCCTTCTAAGTTCTAACTTGCAAGTTGCGGGTGAGATAGCATGTCCTTTTGAACGCAGGCCATCTCATTATCAGGTGAGAGTTGAGACATGTGCGGACGCAAATGAAAAAGCCTGCAATCGAAATGAAATTCGACGCTTGAGAATCGGTTCCCAGGCGCCATAGATATTATGCACACCTTTTACAATTTACCCGACTGTTGTCACATATAATAAAATAGTGTAAATAAAAAGTATTTAAAAGTAAAAATAGTATTGTGACATACTAGAGGAGAATTTACTCCTAATAGAGAGATAAATGAAAAGTTAAAAACTCAGTAACAAATTTATTGTTATTAAAATATATTAGCTACATAGTTAATAATTTAATTAGGTAACATTAAAAGAGTATATTTTAAAAGAGAAGAGACTCATCAATGTAAAAAAAAGTACTTAATCATCAGGGTGGTAGTTCTGGTGGGTTTGTGCTACGCTAGTTTCAGCCGTCTGTGTACTCGGAGGGTATGGGGAACGTCTAGGACCACATGGCACTTAGCTTGGAGACTGGAGGATAGCTAGCCAGTGTGAAGAGCTCCAGCCCCTTCGCGTCGTCCAGAGGTGGTCGCTGGTGCTCGGACGTCCCATGTGTGTACGGCAGCCGGTGTTCGCAGGGTGTTCAGGTGGTAGGGCAGCCCGGGGCGGTGGCCATCCGCAACCCAAGGCTGGTTTAAGCGGGTTATCAAGCTTAAGGGTTCATCCTCAACCCGAGTATGGGTCTAACCCGAATATGGGTTTAACCCCAGTGTGGGTCCCCTGTAAAAACCATTCCGGAGTTTCAGACACGTGGAATGGACAGACAACCACGTGGTCCAGATATTTTGGAAAAGAAACCACGGGTTGCATGTCCATTACAATTATAAAAGAAAGTTAAAAGAACAATTAATAATTTTAAAGAAGTGGGTACTTTAAGATTACCTAACTTTACGTAAAACAGGGCAAATTAACAATTTAGAACATGTTACATGCTAGATTATGTTAAATTACAAGAGAAATAAAAGATTATAATGAAATATAACTTGCCAAAAGGGCCAAAGGTTTGCCGGACACATAGTCAGCTAAGAATTTTAGAATAACAGAACAACATTAAATATATCATAGAAACCTTGTAATTTTCAACACAATTAAGAAGCTTTAAGAAAACTAAAAAAACACACAAATTAAACTCACCAATATTGGGGAATAAGTAGATGTTCAACAAACTACATTTTAGTTTTTGAAATCTAGAAAAAGGCCGATGACATTTCAGACTCGTCTTTTATACCCGAGTTTTTTTTTTAAAGTCAAAAGTCAAAACTAAGAAGACGTAAATAGCGCGAATTTCAAAAATTAAATTTGTTTACAAGAATCATTAAAATATGAATGTATTAATATTTAAAATATTTAAATATATAATTTAAATTGTTTTAATGTTAAAAACAGAGAGTGATTTCCTAAAAATCGATCATTAAGGAAACTCTAATTCAAAATTATGTCAATAGATGGCGCTAATAGTAGTTTATTATTTCTAAGAAATTTACTACGTTACACTGTAGCATGATTGGTTTGAGTAGGGAAGTGGTACAGGCCATCTAATGCAGGAGTGATTTTATATTGACCAAGTGTGTGTGAAGTGTACTTTACTTTCGTAACGCGGGACGGATGACCCACAAGACTGGAGAGATCAGCCGCAGGATTTTTTAAATGCCTATCCGACGCACCATCTTTCTTGTCAGACAAATCAAGCTATCATGATCAGTCTAAAATGTCCTTACCAAACATGGAAACAACAAGTTTTCAATGAGGGAATTGAACCCAAGACCTGCGAGTCAATAGTCAGGCTCTAAACAATTGGATCATGAAGGAGTTACGCACATTGTCATTCATACGTCGCCGCACGTACATCCTCCTACTTAACATAATATAATACGCCATTTTCTTGACTTTATTAACCGACTTCCGAAAAGGAGGCTCTAAATTCAACTGTATAATAATAATTTTTGTACAGAATTCCGATTCTATAATTTTAACTTTGATCGAAAACAGACTGCATTAATACTGCATTATGTTACAGCTAATAAAAAAGTTGTGATATTTTTAAGCGATTGCATAGCTTTTATCGCGGGCTTTGAGCGTGGCGACCAAATCAAGAAATTACATAACGAAAAAAAAACCTAACACCCCCATTTCGCCTGGCACGTAATACCAAACTTCGGCATGGTGTTTGTGTGCGTGCGACTAGACTTATGCGAGTTATAAGTGTGGACCTTTTATTACTACTAATAATTAGGTATATAATACCTACTATGTAAAAGCCAAATCTCATCGATCGAAGAAGACCATTAAAACGCACTTGTAGAACCAAGTCCACCACTATGAGAAAATCTGGAGCCACTCGAAAAACCAAACAAAGACGTTTTCTATTGCAATTTCAGTACGTTTCTGTGGACCCTCCAAGTACAGTATAAACGTCATACAGTAAAGTAACTTGGCTGTTTCCTTGAAATCAAAACACAATCTTAAAGTTGAAATTAAGGCGACGCTAATTTGGCTGTAGCGATATCGATTTTTCTCAGCAATGACAATGACTAAAGTTCATTGTCAGTATTCATCATGTCTTTGTCTTTGAATTACCCATAGCATAACACGATTGGTTAACTTTTGTATCACAGAATAATCAATTAAAAAGACCTCTATAAAAAAAGGATTCCTATTTTGCCAACAGAGGAGAGTGATTTAAGCTTTCAAAATTTGTACATAGATTGGTTCAAGCATACACATTAATTTGCCCATAGCTTATATGAAATGTATTTATGGTTTTTAAATTTCGCGACAAAAACCATTTTGTCGCTACGCCCTTTCCATTTTTTGCTGTTCCATTGTTTGTTTTCTACGAGAGGTCGGCCCAGCCGAAGAAAACATTTTGTTGCGGCCCGCGACACCACGACCAAGACATGCAATTGGTGGCCCGTATGAAAAAAAGATTGGGGACCACGGGTCTAGTACAAAGATCATTCTACTGTATGTTATTCACATTGTGGATCAAGCTATGAATATTGCGGGCCACTCGAGACAGCTCGCAGACGAATCGCTCGTTACTTATAGACTATAGCTTGAGCTAGAACAGTGCAGTCGAAGAAATCGAATGTTTACCAAAAAACTTCGGCTTTCCGTTATTTCGTAATAAACCGGTTCGATTCCTAGCCAGAGAAATGATTTCCCGATTAATACCGCAGCTTAAGTTTTTTAAGTTTCTTTAGCGGCTTTAGGCACTTTTTGGGATGGCTAAAACTAACGTCACGAGAGAAATAGTAAGACGGAGGGAGGAAGGACGACTGTCAACGCGACGTCGAAAAAAGAAAAGGAAAAAAAACCTCTCTCCATTCGAGCCGCTTCGATTCCTCGTTAGGTAGTATAATTAATATACCTTGTATTTAATATTTACTGCATATTACAACTATCGGATATAACAGTATTTTTAATGTCGCTATATCAGGTTTCACTTTTATTTACAAACAAACGGCTACCGAATCAAACCATCAAGAGTCAAGACCATATTGTAATTATCAGCATTAAATAAATCGATTAATTTAATCGATTCAATCTTACCGATTATAGTGAAACGTCATGCAGACAGGAAATCATAAAAACGAGGAGGTCTATAAAACGGTATGAATGATTCGGGGGTTCATTGACCTCCCATTGATAAACAGATCGGGTACCAAACTGGTACCAAACGGGTTCTATTCGGTGTAGGGGTATACTGTATCTGTTACGAAATCACTTTGAAATGAGAGATAAACTTTTTAAAGTAATAAGCCAGGGTTCACCAAATGACGGACCGCGGTCCGCATCCGGACCGCCGAACCATTGTGTGCGGACCTGCATGGTTCGAAGATAAACTTCGTTAAAAATTAATTTCTGTCTCGACATACTGATGTACATTACCAACAAAAATTGTCACTTTTCTCATTGATATTTGTAATTTCCATAATTACATTTGCTTAATTTTTTTTAAATGTGCGGACCGCGAATGTCATTTTATTTCTTAAAACGGACCCCGAGCGAAACTAATTGGTGACCCCTGTAATAAGCCCTTCTTAGAACATTCTATACTGTACTCGGCGAAACATGGCAGTGGCGGTTATTGACTCCCTGTCAAAAAACTTGTAATTTTCTATATATAAACCGCGATTGACAATGGACTAGGAACATCTGGCACTTCATTGTCAATCGCGGTTTACATAGAAAATGACAAGTTTTTAACAGGGAGTCAATAACCACTACCGCCATGTTTCGCCGAATACAGTATAGATAAGTATATAATACTAGTTGACGCCCGCAACACCGTTGCATATAAATCTTTTTATCGCAGGGAACTTTACATTTTTCCAGGATTATAAGTACCAACATCAAATCCGTTCTGCCGTTTAAGCGTGAAGAGGTAACAGACAGACACACTTCCGCATTATAGTGTTAGCACAGAATAATATATTATATGTATTAGGCTATTAGCACAGCGTAATAAAGATAGACTGTGGTATTAGTATGGACTATGGATAATACTAGCTTTTTCAAAACTGAAACCGTGCATTTTTCCGCATTAAAGAGGAGCCCATTGTCCTTCCCCGCTGTGAGCTATCTTATCTACACATTAACCAAACATCAAAATTGGTCCACTTCACGCGTATTTCAAGGGAAATATGAATTCAGTTTTAATTTTTTTATTTTATACAAACCTTGTTCTAAAAACAAACATAGAAACTAGAAATCCAAAACTACATGCGTATTTTATTAGCGATTAATTTAAATATCAATACTCCATTTATCGTAAGTCGGTTAATACGAGGTGATTGACCTACTGCGTGTAATTATGCACTGTGGTCTGTGTCTGACCGGCGAGCGGCCGCGGCCATTCAACAGTAGCGGTCAGACATGAATTACCGGCGTAAGGCTGCGTGCACACTGACATTATATTGGCGTAGATGCGGCCGTGTTCACACTGACTATAGCGACGTAAGGCTGCGTGCACACTGACATTATATTGGCGTATATGCGGCCGTGTACACACTGACTATAGCGACGTAAGGCTGCGTGCACACTGACATTATGTGGCGTAGATACGGCCGTGTTCACACTGATTATACCGACGTAAGGCTGCGTGCACACTTACATTATGTTACGTAGATACGGCCGTTTTCACACTGATTATACCGACGTAAGGCTGCGTGCACATTGACATTATGTGGCGTAGATACGGCCGTGCTCACACTGATTAAACCGACGTAAGGATGCGTGCACACTGACATTATGTGGCGTTGATACGGCCGTTTTCACAGTCTACTATATTCCATTATGGAGCTACTTTTAATAGAAAGAGTGTCAAATTATTAAAATTAATATTTATTATTTAGTAAAATACATAGCCAAAATCTGTTATAACGACATCGAAGGGACTACTCATATTTAGTCGCAATAACCGATTGTTGTAATAACCAGTGACAGATGGTCATATAGCATTCAGCCGGGACCTTTGATTTTGGTCAATTTAACCGGTATGTTGTTCTAAACGATGTCGCCATAAACGGTTTTGACTGTATTATGACTATATTTATTTTACTAAATATTAAATGACTGATACTCATAAAAGCCATCTATTTTTCATTTAAGCACAACAAATGTGTGATTTAAACTTAAAAATAGATTAAATTACAGGATTGTACTCATATTATTCGAATAATATGATAAACAATATTTAAACCGCGCGCTGCAGGTGGTAATTTTGTATAGCTTTATTATTATTTATTACAGCCTTTAATCAGGTAATCACACTTAGATGATTTAAATTACTATCTTTTAATTATTTAATACTTATTTGGTCACAATAACAAGTTGTAATTTAAGATTTTTTCCTTTTACTGTTGACAATAACCACAGACTCCATATTATTTGTGCCTTAGTTTTTTTCCTATGTTTACCAGTAAAGCAAACAAAAATTTCCTTTCCCGGGACTTAAAGTATTTTTATACCCAGCAAAATAGGTTCAGGTATTTAGGCGTGAAGAGGTAACAGAAATTATTATTATTATTTCATAAAACCGGTTATTCCCTGCACACAGGTGTCTGTGCCCGGTTCACACAGGGCACAGACAAATCGCCCGGAGGCAATATCCGGTACTCGGAAGTTAGCTTTGTACGCGCCGCGTTCAATATCCATACGTACGTGTGTCTTTATAATATACCTTGTATTATACAAAGTTTATTTTCTGTCTGCAAAATAATAACATATTATGGAATAAGAATTTAAATCTTCGATCGGGGATTCTTGGAAATGCTATTGTATTGTTGTCGCGATCACCGGTGCTCGTTAATACAAAAATGGTTCCACGAATCTTCGGGGGTTTCCTTTATTTGGTACTACATACGTGGAACTGTTATAATTTTCTCAACTTTTCTCTGAATTAATTTTTGGTTGAAAAATAACCAGGTGGCTACGACGCGGTTGCTACGAAAACTGTCCAGGTAACTGTAGAGGCATCTACGAAAACTGTGCAGGCATCTACGAAAACTGTGCAGGCATCTACGAAAACTGTACAGGCATCTACGAAAACTGTACAGGCATCTACGAAAACTGTACAGGCATCTACGAAAACTGTACAAGCATCTACGAAAACTGTGCAGGCATCTACGAAAACTGTGCAGGCATCTACGAAAACTGTGCAGGCATATACGAAAAATGTACAGTTAAAATGTACAGATATCAAAATGTTTTGACAAGCAACATTCTCCTGCACACAGCTATCCTGCGTGCAGGACGCGACAGCCAAGCTCATATCCGCTCGGAAGCCATTACCGTATGCTCTTCACATTCTATGTAAAATTGTTTTACTATCGATCGTGTCACTGGCGCCACTAACACTTGCAACTCCGTTTGGAGTGGCTTGATTTGAACGTGACTTTTTTGTCAATCATTTAAGCTAAGTACGCGCTATAGTTGGCCAACCAACACGTGAAAATTTGGCCATTTACGTATGACCATTTGTCTCTTTCTTACAGCGATACCTAATAAAGAGAATCGCCAATATTTTTGTGTGTGAGAAAGAGACAAGTAGAGACAGGTCAATTTCTACAATTTCAGGCCCGTATTTTTGGTCAGTACTCAAGATGCATCTCGGTCTCAAGACACGGTTCAGCCTCTGTGATGGTTGGCTGTCAAAATTTGGACCAATCACAGAGCCGAATCGCGTCTTGAGACCGGGTTGCATCTTAAGTACTGACCAAAAATACGGGCCTTAGTGACCCAGCTATAATAGTTCAGTTAAGTTTCAGTTTTTAAGTATTTAATGTCACCTACATAAACTTCCCAACAAACAAACTAATCTTATAAAATTAAGTCAATAAGGTCTAAACTCTTATACTTGTTATAAAAGAGCATTCATTTTGCCAATGTTACTTATAATGGCACATTATTAGGTGATTTGAAACGTTAATAACTTTAATTTATACGGCAACTATAAGGCTTCGAAACATGTTCATCTCATAGTGGCTAGTTACAAGGCTTTTAATATGGTCAATTATTCTTATAAAAGTAATGCACAAGGTAACTGTAATGCTTTTAACTTATAGGGGCATTTAATAAGACATCTATCCAACAAACGAATGCTAACATTTTATATGACCTTAACAAGGATGAAAGCAATCCCTATTCTCTTATATAGTGATTATTAAGACATTATTCTCTTCAAGGTTACAATAAAATGCTTTACATAACTAAATTCGACATTTTAAACGTACAAAAGATTGTGTGAATATCTTGCGGAGCGGAATAATCGGCCAAGTGCGAGTCGGACCTGCGCACGATGGGTTCCGTACTTTCATAGAGGGACTCAAAACAATATATATAATAATATTATAATAATAATGGCAGAAGTTGAAAAGGAGCGATGGTTACAGAAGAAAAGTAAAAAACAAAACAATTCATTTGATAATCACGTAATATTGAAAATATTTCAAACTTAAAATGAGTGCACAAAAGTAAGCTAAAGTATCCTTCCTCAGTAGTATCCTATATACTTTATATTATAGTATATAAAGAGATCTCTTTCAGCCAACCCAACTACAGTGGACAAAAATCATTTTTATATAAAATATACGAGAATTTTATATAAAATATTTAAAAGCACTGTACTTAACTTGACTAAATAATTAATGACGTTTTTAGCACAAAAACAGCTTAAATTCAAGGGCGATGCTACCAAAACACACAGCGTATCACATTTTATCATGCATTTAAATTCCCATACACTTTTCACTATAAACGAGCACTAAATCAGGTAAATAAACTATACATAAAATAATGACTTATCGTTTACTTGACAGTAAAATGGCTGACGTTTCTATTTCTTCTCCAAGCTGTTGCGAAAATGTAAATCACTTATGACGGCAAAAAGGGGTAAGGGATTTTAAGAGCCTTTGATTTGCCGCATTGAGTTTAAACTCCTTGTATCGAAAAATAATATAACACGTATAAGGGTGATCGCCCGTATTAACGCTTTCCATATGTTTCTTATAAGTTGAAGTACCTTGTTCTTTGAAATTATGTAACACGTATAAGGAAAAAAGCGGACAATAAAGCAACTATAAGGAGGGTATAAGGTTATTATCTTTATAAATTGTGCCCAAATGCACCCTTATTAGCGATAATACGACTCCTATTAGAATATTATTTTTGGCTATATAAGCCACAACAAAAGCAATTTTTGTTAGTTGGGTTATAAGGTAAGTCACAATTCAGGAGGCTTGGCTCCTGCTCTTAAGTTCTCCTGAAGTAGCGCTAAAGCATTCAGTGCCTGAACAAACAAAATAACAAAATAATTTAGAAATAATATTTATTTGGTCATAAAATCAAATCCCTAAAGCATTAAACTATTTGGGTCACCACGGCCTCACGTTTTACGGAATATAATAATTAGGTTAATGAAATATTTGATTAATGAGTTCGGCATCGATCTATTAATAATTGAATAGTAACGATTGGAATAAAGTCATCTAATCATCTTAATTATTTTGTTTGTCGGTTAAACTGAACGAAGTTTTGATTTAACACATCAAGCCCCATAAGAGCACAGGTGATCGCGACAACAATAGAATCTGCGATCGAAGAAATAATCATGTTTTAGGCGCAGCGCAGACGACAGACTATCCGTGACGCACTTTTTCGTCTGTGGGAAATAGAACCTATGCAACTATATGCAGTAACGCACACGACGCGCAATAATTCCGCCGCGTTAAGTGTATATAATTGCATAGTTTCTATTTCCACAGACTAAAAAGTGCGTCACGGATAGTCTGTCGTCTGCGCTGCGCCTTAGAGAGAGAGTGTTGGTGGCCTAGACTGGCCTAGAGGGTAGACCTTTAGTTCGTACTCGAGAGGGTGCAGGCTCGACCCCGGATGTATAATATACCAATGAGACATTTTCAGATCTTTATTACAATATACGGAAAAAAAACATCGTAAAGAAAACCGCACATAGTTGGTCCAATACGTATTGACCTTTTTTTTTTTTGATATCGCAGGGGAAACCCATCATGGGTGCCCCGGGTTGGGTACCCCGGGGGTATGTGAGACTCTTACTCACTAAAACCACCTGCGGTTCGCCTTCAGCCGTATAACGGAGGGAATCCCGGATCTGTCTAACACAGGACTCCCTCCACGACTGGCCGGTCTATCTCGGACCGGACTTCCACCAAAGTAAGGGAACGCCAATACGTATTGACCTGCTCAATGCTCATTCCTCTTGACTAGGCCGACTATGTTGTGAGAATGCCGTTTGTGCTTAGACAACTGTACAGACACTTAAAACAACCTGTTCCACCCATTAAAGTTATTGAAGAGTGTTTTCTTTGCTTTAAATATACTGTATTAGCATCCACGATGCATTCTTATAATTTCATGTTTCAAAAGGGTTTTTAACCAGTGTATAGTGTAATTGTTTTACCTAAACCCTTTTGCTGTTATTAAAAGTAGACCAAACACAATATTATTATGAAATATAACTTTTATATCCATATTCCACGGACAAGCTTCACAATTCCCAATACACGGTGGACCAAACTTTACCGGTAGGATCGCAAAAGTTTAACTCTCTAACTACAGTTATACTGTTAAAAATTATAACGTAGTTTAGTGTTCATGTACGATGTTATTGAACTATTAGTGTTTTTATTATGGTTAAGAATAAGTGTTTAGCTAAAAAGAGTTTTTTTTTTCTGCCTATTATGCTAAGTACTGACATACGGTTTTACTCGATAGTTTTACTCCAAATCGAGCAATAGCCACCGTGTGGATCGGCAAAACTGATAGCTCGAAGGCTCGCTTCGAGCCGGCTCGATGGAATTAAATATGTCAAATATGTCATTTCCTTCAATTTGCTAAGTACTGACGTATACGGTTTTGCTCGATAGTTTTACTCCAAATCGAGCAATTAATTACCACCGGGTGAACCGCCAAAACTGAGCTCGAAGGCTCGCTTCGAGCCGGCTCGATGGAATTAAAAATTATGTCAAATATGAAATATGTCATTTCCTTCGATTTGGAGTAAAACTATCGAGCAAAGCCGTATGTGAATACTTAGCATAAGTAGAAAGAATACAATTAACATACATCTTTGTTAGTGTCTCTTTTTTACCGACTTCCAAAAAGAAGGAGGTTATATTGTATTCGGCTGTGGATAATTTTGCACGTTGTCTAAGCTGAAACTAAAACTAGTGTAAACATTACTACAATGTTTTCAGTTTTCCCGCTAGAGGCAGCACCACCACAGACAGTAAACAGAAAGTTTTGTTTGACGTTTGACATATAATATAACGTTTCTGTCAATATTCTAATATGATGTGTGTCACATGGCAGATTTAGGTCGGGCTATTTACTATATGTGCTAATTGCCCCCTTTACTCTACCTTTGTGTAAAATTCCCTATTTTGAGTGACAACCGCTTTCCATCTAAACTGCATCGAAACAACACTAAAACTGAATAATTGTTGTATCATTATTATTTTTAACAAAAAATTAAAACCGACTTCCAAGGTAAAAAACCATAAAAAACAATAATAACATCCTTATAATATGAACTAAAAAGTATTAAATAATTTTTCCTATCTAATAGTGCCTTTTTCCGAATTCGGCTAAAACTCAACTATTTCTGTACTCAATCTTCATTATTTTAAAGTCGGTACCAGATAGCTGAATCTTCAGTCTGCCAAAATATTTGAAACTTTTGTAACTGGCACCGACTTCAAAATTATGAAGATTGAGTACAGAAATAGTTGAGTTTTAGCCGAATTCGGAAAAAGGCACTATTAGATAGGAAAAATTATTTAATACTTTTTAATTCATATTATAAGGATGTTATTATTGTTTTTACCTTGGAAGTCGGTTTTAATTTTTTGTTAAAAATAATAATTTCACACTTTTTACTTTTTAGTTACCTAGTTCTAAACTATCGCGTACTATGTACGTAAATAATACACCTGTATAATATTATTCTACGTATCTTGTTACAAGCTCACCAGTGAGCGAGACTCAATAGAATAACAATAGATTTCCAAGAATCCACGATCGAAGGATACAAACTAGGTATTACCAACAAATTATAAGTATCGTGCTGAATCCGGTCTCGAACGCTTCAGCCTTCAACTCCCAAGCGGCCACATTGTGGTGTTATATAAATTCGGACATATTCTATTAATAACCGGTCCCACTCGTTCGACTCGAGCGATCTTTGCATGAAATATTTTGAATGTGAAGTTTTGAGAATACACAAACGAAACCGAAGTCATCACATGTTTCCACGTAAATATTGGGGAGTTACCTTGATTTCTTATGGATAACTTCATCAGGTGACCACTTTTATGAATACGGTATCAAATTGGGATGATAACCTTTACACCAAAAAAAAATTTTAGTAGTTTTTGCGTGAAAGAGTAACAAACATCCATACATCCAAACTTTCGCCTTTATAATATTCGTAGGATAAGTAGGTATACAGCTACTTACCTATGACATTTTTTTTATAACACGGAAACTGCAAAAATCGTCTACCTATTTAGGTAGACGATTTGGTATTTACCAAAATTAGGTAGTCTATCATCAAAATTAGGTATTCTTAGCTGACGTACCAAATTTTTCGTTACTGAGTCCAAAAAATATTAAAAGAGAATTTTTCATTCAGTACATAATTTTATTTGAATCATTTATACTTGTTATACTTAAAAAGAACATATCTTATAATTAACTTATAATACAAATAAATAATAATAAAGAAAAACCTTAAATAATTCAATTGTGGTTAGTAAATAATAAATACTCAGTTAAAAGTAAATACTGAGTGGCTAAATTCATTTTTACTGAGTATTTACTCTGGTCTGAGTGAATACTCAGTGGATTACCCATCCCTGACTGTGCCCCAGCGGGGCGATGCACTAAGCGATTCCGCGCGGAATCTTCCCATTTGCGGAAACTATTTCACTTTCAAGCAAATGACAAGTGAAAACTTTTCGATTTTGCTGTCATTTTGACAGTAGTGACATTTCTTTTGTATGAGTGAAAAAGTTTCCGCCACGGATTCGAGAACATCTCACCGCGGATGGGAGTTTGACATTCATCGGCGGGAAATTATCCGAGGATTAGAGTCGATTTTGCGGAATCTTCTCGCCACCTCCGAGGCTCGTGAAATCTTTTCACTTCGAGAACCGTGTCATGGCGGATATTTTTAGATGAAATTATCAATTAATAAGAATAAAACAAAGCAATAAGATTAAGATTTAGTTAGTCATGTCTTGTTTAAAATTAAATAAATGTCGTACTGTAATAATGAATGTATTAAATCTTTAGGAAGTGTTCATTGAACAATAAATATATTTTATTTATAAATACAGTCAAAAACTTGTATTAATATTTGGTACTTACTTAAAGATTTAGAAAGAAGTACTTATAATATTTTTTAAATTTTGTATTAATATTTATGTATTATGTTAAAACATTATTGTGCTTTTACAATAATTTTAAATATAAATATCATTTAAATAATTCCAAGGTCATACTCACGGGTCACCACCCGGAACTTCCATAGTATCTAATAAAAACTAATATTAAATGAAAAACAAATCTAAAACAAAAAAAATCTAAGTGAAATTTAAATTATAGGGACCGTGCAGAAACTATAATAATAATATCTATGGACGCTTCACACCACGTCAGTCTGGCCCTGTGCTAAGTACCCGAAGGACTTGTGTTACAGGTACCAGACAACGGAAATATATTTAATACTTTTATACTATATACATATATTTAAGATATTTATTATATCATACACATAATACACATCCAGACCCGGGAACATTGAAAACTTTTTGTTCCGTCGGCGGGATTCGAATCCGCGACCCCTGGCTTGAGCTACCAACGCGCTCACCACTGAGCCACAGAGTCGTCTAAATTATTATTATTAGGGCGTTGTAATTCGACAGCAGCGACACGGTGCAAGTAAAAGATGTGACTTGTAAGTTACTTTGGCTTCGCATTCTCTAATCTCTTTGACCCCGACTAGTTTATATATGTGATTTTCATGTTTTAGACTATAAAATGATTTCAAATATTAAAGATAGGTTTCCACCCGTAAACATAGATCGAAAGCCTGAATAAAAATGTATGAAGCTTATCTAGTTAACTAAGAAAATATCTAAAAGAGTAATTAGTACCATCCATAGCATAGAAAGTAAAAACTTGATAAATATTGCAATAAAATAATGAAGATGCAAAAATACTTATAATTTATACTAAAAATGCTTGTGGACCAATAAAATAAAACAAGTTCACTAAAATAAATGCTTTTATTTCATTAACCTTCTGCGATTCAATCGATACCATCTTCACAACTTTTGTCTGTCACTGTTTTTAACTAATTTCAGTCTGGACCTCATTAGTGCAAACACCATTTATGTATTCTTTAAATAACACACAAGACTGCACTAATAATCTTTTTCCTACTTCAAGAATCATCATTTTGAGAACCAACACTTTGTCAAGAATCAAGATAGTTCAAGTTCAATATCGAGATAATCATTCGATTTGCCTTTATTTTTCTTGTATGTATTAGAACATCCGGGAATACAACAATGCATTTCAATTCTTGAAAATACTTAAATTTTCGGCTATTCGTAATTCGTCACTAGTGGCCTGTGGGCTGTGGCAGACGGCAGTGTCATCGCTCTGCACGGTCCCTATGTAATAAGTTTGTTTTACACATAAATAAAAGGTTTTCTCACACAACAAGATTTACCGATATTATAATAAATATTATTAAAGTAGGTACGATACTATAAATAGCTGTGATTTACCGGAGCACATGTCAAAACACACAACTTACAGATTTGACAGATAATAATTGTCACTGTCACTACTCACTCAGCAGTCGGCACATAGACAATATTTTTTGTTTTAATTCCACTCAACTCCCAAACGGCAGCCGCGCTATTTTTGCTTTATGTATGTACCTACTTTGTACTGCGCGGTGCGCCGTGCGCCAGTCGCCACGCACTCAAGCCCCAAGCGGCAGCAAATAAGTAACGTATTTCGCTGACTTACAGACTACTTTTGTATAATCCTTCGATCGGGAATTCTTGGAAATGCAGCTATTATAGGTGTCTGGGGGCTTGACCGTTGACGGGTTAGTATCTTTTCGGCTACTTTATTCATTATTGTGCGTTATTTAGTGTGTGTTGCTATAACTTGTACTTTTTTCGAAGTTTTTCGAAGTGTTTTGTATTTTTTTAATGAGCAGCAATTTTTTAAAATTCAACGAAATAAGTACTCAAAATCATTAGTTGATTAAAACGCAGCTGAAATATACATTTTTTGTAAGGTAAGGTAAGACTAATCTTAGTCTCAAAAATTTTGTTCATTAAATTATGAGGTGCAGAAATTTGGAGACAATTAATATTTTCCCGTCTTTTATCTTGATACGGACAGCGATAGCCGATAAGTGATGACTAACCATTAACCAAGGCTATTATAATATTATGTATTAAGCCGTAGCACTGATTACCAAAAAAAAAAAAATGTTCTCTTTGGTTTCGGATTCATTCTCACGACGGAAAGTTAGTGAATCGCTTCAATACTGACAGAAAATGAGAAGTTTTCACGTGAGATCTTTCCGACGATCGTGAATCAGGGGGCAGGTGCGCGTGGTCTATGACGGTTGCATACTAAGGTATATATCTATCTCGATGGCCGTCGCGTCGCCGCTGTGGCTCGGCCGCTAAAGCGCGCACGGTCTGGTAGGTGCCCGGCCCCGCGCGTTGCGCCACCGCGCCGCGCGCTTGACAGCCCTAGCAGATTGTAGCAAGCGAGACGAGACGGCAGACAGTTATTGTACTATCAGAGAAGTTGATTCCTATGCAAATCGGGGACCTAAGTGGTTTGGTTGCGTTACGTTAAACCCAGCCGACAGATCACAATTATGATCATTGAATTAACATATTCGACCAAATGACGTTGGTCTATCAATTGCATAGGAATCAACTTCCTCGATGGTACTATGAACGCTAAACGCAATGCAAAAGGTTGAAATTAGGTTGTTTTCATGTGTTGCTCACTTCTCAGAAGTAATGTCAAATCTGTGCCTTATGCTCTGGACTTAAGGCTGAATTTGTTATGTTCAATTTTGGTGACATTGGTGACCCAGATATGGTAATGATGGTAATGATGATGATGAATGTAATTTGCATAGTAGCATATGCTTTCAGTTCTTAAAACAGCGCATAAACCCCCAAACTTGTATCTATAAGGAATCCGGAGTTCTCTTAGTATCTTCGGAACCATAGTATACCTCGGTGCTAAATCTTACGTTTTGGTAGCATATGCTTAGGATGCTTCTCATAAAACCAAAATCACCATATGTTTCCATATAAATTTCGAGGATTTCCCTCGATTACTCATGGATCCCATTATCAGGTCACCACTTTTGTGAACATGGTACCAAATTGGAGTAGAACCTAATACAACAAAATAAAAATTTCGAAAATCGGTTCACAAACGGCGGAGTAATCGTTGAACATACAAAAATAATAAAAAATAAAAAAAATATATAGCCACAACCGAACCTCCTCGTTTTTTGGAAGTCGGTTAAAATAGCAAAATCAGGGTATTGCAATAACGGCTATTTTCTGTGGTCCGCGGATAATGAAATCTCAACAAAATCGAAGGCATGTCGGAACGAGTCCACGTCAAAGCCTCCATATTACAAAAAATAGCGACATAAAAGTGTAGAAGTGAATAGAGATGTGCCTAGTGACGTATAATTTTTATCGATATCGATAAAATTTTTAGTATCAAGTTGTAAATATTATTTTTTTTTTTAACTTTCAATTTCATTTTATAGTTGTAATAGAGTTGTGTGCCACATTATTTTTTATTTGCATTAAAATGTTACTATGATCTTGTAATTAATGTATTTTTTTTATTTCTTTAAAACATTTGATTTGTTGAAAGATTTTTAAGCACATACGGTTTTTTCAAACGTCGGTAAGTACCCGCGAATAATCTGTAAATGTCTAAATAATATAATTTTATTTTATTTAATATTTATGATTCTTATATATTAAATAAGTTCACTAGATGATCTGCAACTCCGTTGCGCCAAAACTCGTTAGAGCGCGGGAAGCGTCCATTTTTCGGGGATAAAAGTATCTTATACCCTTTTCCGGGCCTCAAAGTATCTTTAGACCAAATTTCAGCAATACCAATTTAACAGTTTGGGTTTGAGACGAGCAAGTTACATACATCTATATTATAAGTTCTCATAGCTATAACACGTAATTGCTAAGCACGTTAATACAATACTTGACACAGATCTAATTCGAGCTAAACAAGAGCAATGCCAGTAATTAGATCCCAGCTATCAGATTAATTAAACCATTCATTATTCTAAACCTACTCTCATTACCAAACCATAAATTAGGAGATTAATTATTATTTGTCAATACCAGACTATCAGAATTTAACCTGAATGTTTGGCCTGACTTTCGGAAATAGCACTAAAATTAATTTAGATTTCAATAAAATAATAAGATCTCTACCGACGCGCGTCGACGTAAAGATCCTTTGCTTATTTTTTTTAAATGTAAGTTTTCTAATCAGCATTTCTTTGCGGCTTCGCCTGCGCCCCTCTATTGAACTTCCTGATAGATTTTTTGTTGCCTATGTTACTGTAGCTAGTTATTAGTAAAATATATACAATATATTTATAAATCGGCTCAGTTCTTTTTTTCTTTTACTTCTTTACTGCTGTAAAGAAGTAAAGTTTGTGAGTTTGTGACGTTGTCATGAATTCAGATTTTTTGATCTAAAACCGTAATCACTCATCATCCCTTCTGCCTCATAATAAGAGCATCACGGTGCTATACAAGATTAATATAGTATACAAAATCATATTACACAAACGCTGTTATACAAATTACAAAGCTTATAACTCCGCACACGAGAACACGCGGTATTTCATAACTTCACCGAATTTTATCTTGTTCATATAACTTATGTGGAAAATTTTAATCATTAACGCCGCAGCTACACGCTAGCACAAACTATGCGATTTTATGCACAAGTTGGGTCGTAACTTAATTATTATCTACACGGGCGTTATTAGCGGAATGCGTCCGCCGCCTCTTGTAAATAATAATATTAGCTTTATGATGTATTATAGTTTAAACGAGAAAGTCTTGTGTATTCACATGTAATTTAAGGCTGTAACTTCCAAGAAATTTTATAAGCCGGGGTTTTGGGGGTAGCAATTTTTTTATTTTTTTTATTATTATAAAATAAGGGGGCAAACGAGCAAACGGGTCACCTGATGGTAAGCAACTACCGTCCTTTTAAGGGGGAATACGCTCTTTTCTTGAAGGTTTTTCGGTAGAAAAAGCGAACTTTTCATTTGATCCAACAGAAAACACACAAAAAGAGCGTAAATTACACGGAGTCGGAAGTGAAACTGCTGTACAAAATTATGACGGCGCGGCGTCGTGACGCAATATATATTGCGTCACGATAATGCCGTCACAATTTTGGATACTAATGTTATAAATGCGAAAGGTTTAAGTCTGTCTGTGTGTCTGTTAACTCTCCACGTGCAAACTGCTGATCTGATTTTTTTTAATTCAAGATGGGTTTAAGTCCAGGAAAAGACGTAGAAGAGACTTTTCATTCCGGAAAATGTACGGTTCGAAAACTAACTTTGGCATAACGAAGTTGCGGGCATCATCTAGTATTAATATTATTATTTTGACCCCCTTTTTCACGACTACAAAATTTTATTATCAACGAAAAGAAGTTTTACTTCAAAAATATCGTCATCGATACTTGCGTCCAACCCTATCTCGAGTAGGCAGTACAAAGGGACTATTGTGTTATATTAGCGGCAAAAAATAAGGTCTCGGAGCGGGCAGATGAAAGAATTAGCCCGACCTTCTTAGTTAATTGTGTATTTTAGTTAATTCTCTTGGCCTGTAGATTCAATTAAAGATTGGCTTTGTGTCTTAATACAGTGTCGGTCTATGTAATTGGAACGGCCTTACTTTAATTGGAAATTATAATTTTTATGCCATTGAATTTTGTATTTTTGTCCAATTTCTAAGAAGCAAGATGTGTGCTTCTTACTTCTAGGTGGTTGGTCTGAAAATCAGCCAACATCCATCTTGAAACAACGATATTATGTCTTGAAACATCATCGTCGTAGCTAAAAGCAATTACAAACCTTGAATCGCACTATCGAAGTTTATGTAAAAGTTAGGGGTTGTGAAAGGAGTTATGGAAACGCCTCAAATGACAATCTCCATGCTTGGTAGTTAGTTCGAAGGTCATTGAGGCTTTTAAGCATACATATTCCCACAATTTAAATGGCAAAACATTTGTTGGAGAAGCTAGATCAATAAACATCAATTCCAAATTCCAACGCAACCAACAGTAAATTAGTAATAACCTAATTTATGGTTCATAATATAGCTAAATAGTGCAGTTAGTTACCTTAACTGTTTAGTCAGTTTAACCTTTAGCTATTTAACTGAACTGTATGATTTCGTGACATAAGCTCCGGTCACATTCCGATACCGGTTTGAGACTAGCTCTGAGTTTTGGAGCAGCAGGATAATGACCCTTATATTGTTTGTAATAAGGTGTTGGAAAGGGTAGAATATCTGTGAATGTTGTAGCCCAGGGGTTCGTTTTGTCCACTGCTTTGTTTTAGAACAGTGCCCGGATTCTGTTATGTCAGTCTAACATCGATACAGCTTCGATCAAGTCTGGGTTCTAGAAAGTAGCGAGTACTAAAACAGAACCTACCCAAGCTCTTAGTTATATTTTTAATGCCACTTTTCTTCCTTGTCCGATCCAGTTCGTTTTCTTTTAAGCATCAAAAGTCAAAACGTATGCACAAAATATACTTCAGAAACACTTAAATCGACAGAATTTTGAAATTAGACTTTGATGGTTTGTCATTTCATAATCTAACAATTTTTAGAATAACCTTTGTCAAAATACTTAGAAACTTACAGACGATACGATAGATCGCTTTGTGCAGGCGTAGTTTTGTTAAACGTTTGTACGCGTGCGTACGCGTTAGCGTGTGCGCATGTGTGTGTTTCAGACGCGAGTTGTAGTTTGAATGTTCTTTACTTTTGGACATAGAATACCAAAATATTCTTATAATTTGATCTTCTGCAAAACCACATACTCCTCCTTTATGTCTCTTAGTGATACGAGTATACATGTTGGATGCATTTCAAAGGGCGCGTCATTATGGTAAACACCGTTGAGTGTGTGTTTTAATGATTTGTGTGTTTGTGTTCTGTCGGTCTTTGTGCTGGTGTCGACAGTTCTGTACAGAGCTCCGCTTAATAATACACGACACACAATAAAGAAGACGTTGGTCCAAGGCACAGGAGAGCGATCGTTGCAAAACTTCCAATAATAATATGCCATCTCCGTTTGATTGAAAGGAACTAAAAAAAAATGATTTCTTAAAAGGCAACTAACGGCAGATCGAACCATCAAAAATGTATTATTTGAAAAATATCAAGTTCCCTACGCGACCTAACGAAAACAACGAGGCCGGATTTTACGAAGCATAAGGAAAACTTTGGTAGTCTATGTGGTTAAATCCACTGTAACGGCAAACCTATTGATCTAATTTTAATAAATCGAGATATTAAAAGTTAAAACGTTCCCAATAATGTTACAGACTGCAGTAACACAGTCTAGATATAAATGTAGTCGTAACGTATCTATGGTGACAGTTATAGGTTTGCTCTTTTACATAATCCTCAAAAGCCTCTACTGTAAAATTTACATTTTGCATTTTAGTTTATAGGCCCAATTAGCTCGTGTACGATCAAAAACCTGTGATTCCCAAAAAACATAGATTGTCGAAAATTACAGTACTTGTATCTTAATAATAATTGTTCTTGACCATCTTTGCTTTTGTCACTCTCCGCTATCGCTTCCGCGTATAACTTGTCCCCCACGTAAATGGACATTCGCCAGAGCACGGCTCACAGATTCCCACGCGAACCCCGAGCTATGCAGAATGTGATTGCGTATGGTGCGCTATGGATACTACTCCTTTATGGGAGTCGGTTAAAAACATGCAAAACTATGTATACCATAATAAGCAAGTTATGTATCGTTATGAGAGTAATATCGAATATATCGATTCATCATCATCACATTTCCCACGGGAAAGGAATATACGGGGAGGTCGGAATGCACGTTAACAAAAAAAATATGTTAGATTTGGCCTGCGGTCAGTTCGACTCAGTCGATCGATCTACCCGTATGTGTTAGCCTTAAGACAATAAAAAGTTAAAGCTCAAATCGAAGACCATACTTTTCCGCGGAGTTACCCAAAATTTAAGACTCCAGACTCCAGAGTCCAGAGTCGTCGACCACTCCAAGGGTCGTCCAGAATTTTCAAAAAATCAAAAACCATACCTCAGCTCTGTATCACAGCTACTCTTATACTATTTATTGTATTGTAGAATACTGGTAAACTTACCTGTAACAAAACAAATCACAATTAGCAAAGAAGCACATAAATAAAATTTAACAGAAAATTTTATTTTTACAAAATAAACAGAGGTCTACAAAGCTCTTTTAACACACGTATTTTAGCGGCTTCATTCGGAAGTCGGAACTAACTAGAACCATAACTCGATACAATTAATATTTTGTCAGACAGCGAGATAGCTTTTCAACACACCTAACTCATCAAAGTGTGCAATATTTTGAAGATTTCATGAAACTTTGTGACTACTCTCGTGTCTTACACGACTATTGTCAAACTATAAGACTATAGTTTGACAATCGATCGGACTATTGTCAAACTATAAGACTATAGTTTGACAATAGTCCTGACTCGTGACTACAGTAACTGTAATAAACTGTTGCCCGCGACTCCGTCCGCTGGCCAATCGCCAGTTTCGATAACTGAGCGGTCGAGATACCTCATATCTTGACTGTTATTTATTGACTGTCTGTTTGTAAACAATCGTCGCGTTTTTGGGTTCCCTTATCAAAACGGTACACGAGACCCATTACTGAAACTTCGATGTCTATGAGCTATTTGAACTATAATTATTTACTGGTCAATGCAACAACTTTTTATACTTTAGTTCTTCCAAAATAAAACTTTTCAAATGGTCTGTGGAAAATTTACTTTTGTCATTTTTGCACATGAATGCCAGCCTTCTTCCTGCCTGCCTCTGAAAGAAAGTGTCTCTCTATCTGACTGATTCCTGTCTGCCTGCATATCCGTCTGCCTATCTGTCTTTTTGCCCACTGACCTCTATAATACACTGGACCGGCGATCGCTATCAATAAAATGTTCCTATTTGAAAGTCGCCATATTGGCGCTGATTGCTACGTGAAAGCAGTAGTGAGTGTACTTGGAACTACTATTTTGCAAATGGCGGTTGCAATTTTCTATATAATTAGTTCACAGTACGCTCACCGGTGGCGCTTCAAATCGGCACAAAGAATAGCTGTCGTTTTGTACGGCATAGCAACTTCAGTGTATTATAGAAGTCAGTGATTTTTGCCTGTGACCTATCTGACTGGTTACACAGTCAATGATTTTGATATAATTTGGAATGGGATAAGTCTACATAATGTTATATTGGATAGTTTGTACCTTGGGAAAAGATACGGCTCCTAAACTAGGGAACTAAAACTATAAATCCATCCCAGCTAAAATATTAAAAGCTATGCGCAATAGTCCTGTCATATAGTAACACGGTAATACGACACGGGCTGGCGGGCAAGGATTGGACACGTGTCCCGGTGTCCCGGATATCCGGGTTTTCCGGGATATACGGGATATAGATGAGATCGATTACGGACACGTTCTTATTTTAGAACAATATCTGTTACAATAATGTACGTCTACGTACGTACGTACTACGTATTCTATTTACGCAGCATGCTACAAATAAAACTTTTAGAGAAAAAAAAAGTGTGTCAGCTCCGACACACGACTAGAGTTTACTCTTTAAGTACGAGTATATAACCAATAACCATACGCAAAAAGAATTTATTCAACTGAAAAAAGATTAATATCATATGAAATCAGATGTTCCGGCAATATTATCTACACCTAGGATTGCCATTTAGGTATTACAAAAGTTCTGATAAAAAGCCGGACATTTCAATAAAAGTCCGGACTTTTGACTTTTTGACGTACTTAGTTAAAAGAACAAAAAATAATCATTTTTCACCTTACCCACGCACGACACGATATTTTTAAAATTTACAACACTGTTTTCAAGGTGGCAACACTGTTTTCATGTTGGCAGCACTGATAGCGCCAAATAAAAAATAACTTCTATGGATATTTTTTTTCATTTGACCTTTAAAGTTGATTTAATAATTTATTAAAGATTTTAACATTTTGTTGTTCGATAAATGATAATATAATGATGATTAAAGACTCACTCGATGTAACTTTACTAGTTTTATTTCTCATATTTCATCAAGGAATTAAAAATCCGGACAAATGAGAAGGCCGGACGAAGTCCGGACAAGAGTCTAAAAGTCAGGACATGTCCGGATTAATCCGGACGTATGGTAACCCTATCTACACCTCATTCTGCCATAGTTATTTCAAAATACTTTTAGTTCACTTTAGCCAGTATAATGATAAAAATTATAACTTCACAATAACAATATTAATTATTGATATTTAGAACAAAAATAGCAATATAAATACATCGACACTGATAGAAACAAACAAGCCCAATAACAATATAGTATATAGGTAGGTATAATCGCCTATACAGCATACCATATTATGTACGTCTTAATCATAAAGTTAATATACCTTCTGATAGGTATAATATTACCTTTATGGTCTTAATACACTCACAGCCAAATTAGAAAGTTGGGCACTAAAGGTGCGCACCAAAAACGTGACACATTTTCGTTACTTGTTAGTAGGTTTTACCCCTCGGATTTTTCTCATACCGGGCGCCTTATATATGAAAATCGTTTCTTAAGGAGTAAGCTCCAAAAAGTCAGTAAGAATATTAATTATTATAATATTAATCATCGACATAATATTATATCACTTGCATATAGTAGTAAAGTATAATATATTACCACTGGTGTATAACAAAAATGGAAATGGAACTAACTATGTTTGTTTGGTGCTGTACTGCAAAAAAATTTCTTTGTGGTTTCTAGAATTTAGAGAGTTACTTGATGCTAGCTTTATCATTCAGATACAATGGGATATTATATTACTGCAATGTTTTTACGCTAGACGGCAGCTGTTGCGTTCGACGTTTGGCAAGTGGCACCGCTTCTGCCAATGTTCTGATAATATGACGTGTGCAACTGTGCAACATACTGGATCGGTCGGTTTGTTTAGTATTAGATACTGTATGTGCTAGAAGCATGGACGTAGCTTGAAGCCCTCTGCTCCAACCTTTTCATTAGATTCCGTAACAGTTTTTAATTTGTATCGTAAGTTGGCAAAAATGCAATTAACTTTTCACAAACACATTGCCACAATACATTCTATAAACAGTATAACCTACGTGAGTCCCGGGATCCCGGGGCGTCAACTTGCAACATAACCCTTCTCACGATCGCCTGACAATCGTACCCCACACCCCCCAGTCCCAGTCACCCACGGGGTATGATAAATTGTCTAGACTAAATCTCGTAGGGACCAAACTTATTGACTAGGTGTGGCCCGAGGCGTAGCCGCTTTCTGGTTAATTTTGGTGCTATGAAGGGGTACGTTTTGGGAAATATTTTTGTGTCAGATGCGTCATCGCATCTAAACTGGGTTTAACAAGGGTTTAACAAAATTAAGCGATAATAATTGTTTAAGGTGCGTATACACTATACAGTGTTCCTATGATAGTCTATTGTGAAAGAAGCAGTGATGAAAGAGTATTTTTTTTATTTGGACAAATTCGTAACATTGGGGAATTTTTTTATAGAAACATGGAAGTCGAAAGTAACTCTTTTAGCGCTGATATTCTGCTCAATATAAGAGATACAAATTATGGCGTTGCCGTGCATCTTCGACACGGTGTTAGTGTGCGTGCAACTAGACGTATGCGAATTAGACCTAACCTATATGTCAATGGCAGACGTCCGCGGATGCAAAAACATCCGGCCTACCAGATTCTGTTCGGACGTCCGAACGCTCAAGGTCGCGTCCGCGACTTATGTCAGACAATGTGCACAGTTTAGTGTATTTTGTATTGATCAGATAGAAACAAGCCGCATCCGATGAAAAGGTCCGCGGACGTTCGTCCGATAATTTGTTCCCAGCTTTATAATTGTTATGTATGTTTGATCACAGATTAATAATTATGTCTAATCTGTAATACCTACGCCGGAAGCGTGACTTCCCCGCGCGCCCGCGCACCCCGCGTTGCAGCGCGCCTATACTTTGTTCCAATAAATGACAGTGCGAAATTGACCACCTGTTTCATTAGACGCGTCCCTAATTGCCGCCCCCGTACTTAACACGTGGCGACGAGGCAACCCGCGAGTGCAAATTTTAATTATTTACCATGTCGACAGTTTTCGGAGTTTTATCTTCGTTCGATCATCGTTCTCAAGAATGGAGTAGCTACAAATCACGGATAAATCAGTGGTTTATAGCCAATAACCTCGATGATGAGACCGACAAAATGGCGGTCAAGCGGCGGGCGATTTTATTGAGCGCTATGAGTGAACAAACTTTCATGTTGGTCAGGGATTTGGCTTTGCCGAATAAGGTGGAGGAGATCACCTTTACAGCAGTCATCGAGCTGCTGGACGGGCACTTCACTCCAAAAAGGTTTGGCTTTGCTGAGAAGTCCATATTCTACGCGGCAGTGCAGCACCCTGGGGAAGGCCACTCACAGTGGGCGGCCAGGCTCCGAGGACTAGCAGCGCACTGCGCATTCAAGAATTTGGAGGAAGCACTACTAGACCGGTTCATCATGGGTATGGCCGCAGGCCACGAAAGGGACAAACTGTTCACACAGAACCAGGAGGATTTAACCCTGGCGAAGGCTATAGATCTGGCGGAAAGCGTCAAAAGCGCGCGCCAGGCGTCTTCTGTGGCTTCACCGGGGGAGAGCAGTGGCATCGGCACGGCTTCGGGAGCAGAAGGAGTTTTCCATATCGACAAGAAAGATAAGTGCAGAGTGTGTGGACTCGCAAATCATAAATCAAATCAGTGTCGGTATAAAAACTACAAGTGCAAAAAGTGTGGTGAAAAAGGTCATTTGCGTAAAATGTGTTCAGGAAGTGCGACAAAGGTCAACTTTGTGGTGAGTGGTGCGGACGATGGAGATGATGATGGTAAGTGCTTTAATATACGGTGTGTAAAAGGCAGGCCTATGAAAGAAAGCGTAAAAATTGGTCAAATGTTCTTAGAGTTTCTAATAGATAGCGGTTCGGCAGTCAGTTTAATACCTGAAAAAATATATTGTTCGAAATTCAAGGAATTTAAGTTAACGTTGACCGGTAAAAAGTTATTTAGCTACACAGGGGAACGTATTAAATGTTTAGGCACAATTTTTGTACCGATAACATACAAAGGGTTAACACGGGACTTATTTCACGTCGCCGGCCGCCGACATTATTGCTAAAAACTCGTTCAGACGACCTCGGACTCTCCAGTTCAGCCACCTCTCCCCCCTATTTGGACCTCACAGAGGCATTCCCGAAATTTCGGCCAACCGTCTGCAGCGGTATGCAATGTTCCTAGCGGCTTATAATTATATTATCGAATACATAGGTAGTAAACAAAACAGCGCGGACTACTTATCGCGGGCGTTCGTAGATCGCACCGATCCGCCGCCACCCGACGCGGCGCGCGCGCGGCCGGCCGCGGACGAGTTGTCGGGGTGCGAGGAGCGCGCGGCGTACGTCAACTTCGTAATTGACGGTGATCTACCTATCACGCTGGATGACGTGCGCCGCGAGACCACCAAGGACGAATGCCTTTCTATTGTTAAAAAATATGTTTCTATCGGCTGGCCTAGGAAAATTAACGATGCGAATTTAAAACCGTATTTTAGTTGCCGGTCGCAACTTTCACTCGAAAACGGAATCTTAATGCGCGGTCATAAGGTCGTGATTCCTATGTCTCTCAGAGACGTTATATGCGACGAGATGCATAGTTCCCACTTCGGAGTCGTCAAGATGAAGGCGGAAGCGCGGAAACGCGTATGGTTCCCGGGGCTGGACGCGGCGCTGGAGCGACTGGCGGCGGGGTGCGGGGTGTGCGCGCAGCTGCGCCCCGCCCCGCCGCACGCCCCGCTCCACCCGTGGCCGCTTCCGCCGTGCCCGTTCTATAGGTTGCATCTAGATTTTTTAGGGCCGTTCAACAATATGATGTTTTTAATCGTCGTGGACGCATATAGTAAATGGGTCGAGGTTTATGATGTATCCTTAACGTACAACACTAGGGCGGTTATCACAAATTTATGTGAGTTCATGTCGCGATTCGGAATTCCGAGCGTAGTAGTGACCGACAATGGAACTTCGTTCGCTTCTAAAGAATTTAATAAGTTTTGTTTAATTAACGGTATAAAACACGTTTCATCCCCTGCATATCACCCGGCCAGCAACGGGCAGGCTGAAAGTTTCGTGAAAATTATAAAAAAGGGGTTAAAGGGGTTATTTTTAGAGGGCTGCAACAAAAAGAATATTCGCGAAAAAATGTCAAAGTTTTTATTCGACTACAGGAACTCTAAGAACAGTACCACGGATAAATCACCCGCGGAATTAGTATTCGGGCGCGCTCTGCGCTCGCGGCTGGACCTATTACGCACCGTCACACCGCCTGCGTCGCCGTCGTCCGCAGCGCTCGCCTCAACGGTGGACCACAAACAGTACTTGCAGAGTAAGAACTATAAAGGTGTGGAGAGACTGATTTTTAAAAACAATGACCCGGTGTGGGTGATTAAAAATGCGAGTTCTAAAAGAATATGTTGGGTAGAGGGCATAGTTCTAAGTAAAATAGGAAATGTTATATATAAAATTTTTGTACCGTGCTGGGAGGCCGAGATCACCAGACATGTGGATCATATGAGACCGAGACGCTTGAGTGACAATTTCACTTCGAGTGGCAATCGCTGGGATCTAGACCTGGTGCCGGATGTGGCGCCTGACAGTAACTCCGCAGCGCCGCCCGATACAAGGATGGCCTCCGACTCAGAGGGGGGAGAGGTGGCTGAACTGGAGAGTCCGAGGTCGTCTGAACGAGTTTTTAGCAATAATGTCGGCGGCCGGCGACGTGAAATAAGTCCCGTGTTTTCCACACCACCGTCACGGTCTCAAGATTAGTCGTAAGGTTATGTTCTTAGGTTTAGTCGTAGAGTTAAGCTAGTTAGATATTTCACTTGTGTTAACTCGTATATATATCACTTACTAAAAGGGGGAGAGATGTTATGTATGTTTGATCACAGATTAATAATTATGTCTAATCTGTAATACCTACGCCGGAAGCGTGACTTCCCCGCGCGCCCGCGCACCCCGCGTTGCAGCGCGCCTATACTTTGTTCCAATAAATGACAGTGCGAAATTGACCACCTGTTTCATTAGACGCGTCCCTAATTGCCGCCCCCGTACTTAACAATAATTAAATTTTAATCGCAGTTAATAAAAAATGCTATGCAATAGCTTTACAACGGCAGACGGCAGTATCCAAATGTCACACGTATTTTTCTGTTGGTGTCCACATTAAGGCTGCGTTTCTACCAGATGACGTGTTGCGAGGAATGTGTTTTTCAGAACCAACAGAATCGCTTCATTGACATGACCTCGCTCAGGGCAGCGATTCTATTTGATCTTAAAAACACATTCCAGGCGACACATCTCTGGTGGAAACGCAGACTTAAGATTAAACGAAATTGAGATTTATTTAATCATTGTAAAATATTAGGCTAATATCAGATAAATATACAATGTATATTTATCTGATATTAGCCTAACGGAAAACACGATTCACTTATTTTGACTCGATAGTTATATTTTTCGAAATTATGAACATATTTTCTGGGCTTTTCAACAAATATCTGTTACACTTATTGAGTAACTATCATTAAATAACTTGCACTAGTACTACAATCACACACTTTATAAAATAATGGCTTAAGGAAATATCAATATTGTATTTAATTTTTAAGTAATCATAAAAAACATTTTTGGGACTTACGACCTTTACTTTCGTGCTATAATGCGGGAACCCTTGTTACGCGATATTGTTAACTGTTAGCTGCAGCGCAAATAACAATTCATGCGGGTACGATTCATGTAATCATTATAATATCACGATTGGAAGATAGCGGGGTGTGTAGCGTGGTTTGATATTTTTGGCAGCCCGGTCTTAATGTATAATATATTTTGTCTCTTACGATATTTTTATAAAACTACCAGGCATTCATAGCTTAGCAGACGCCCATCTGGTCGGTTTGCCGCATTAATTTATACCGTCCCCAGTTTACTATCACATAAAACGCTCGTAAAATGCAGGGCCGACGAAACGGGATTAGAGTGCACGTCTTCGGATATTTGCCTGAGGGTTTTAAGATTATGGAAGATGAAAAATGTGGTAAAAATAACTAAAGTGACATGTGTGTTCATGATAGTTATCTTTAACGTTGACGAAACACTTTTTTAAATCAAGTGACGAGACGACGACAAACGAGTTGTTTCACCTGATGGAAAGCAACTACCGTTCGCAACTTAGAATATGAAGGTGCGTTGCCGGCCTTTAAACTCTGTAATAAATTTAAAACAAGGATCAATTAAATTTTCCGGATCATAAGATTTTACTATTTTGAACTGAAATTCAGGCGCGTTGAGAGTGAAATTTGGAAGTTGTGTCATGAAAAAGAGAGGAAATAATATATAGAAAGAACTAAAGTCACCGACATAGTGCAGAGAACCAGTACGCTGAAGTGGAACGGTCACGTAGCTCGTACAACAGACGATCGCTGGAGTAAACTTACTCTGGAATGGAGACCAAGGCTAGGAATCGGGGTGTAGGTCGACCTCCAACTAGGTGGGGCGACGATCTCCGTTTAGTTGCGGGTCCTTGGTGGATGCGAGTAGCAGCGGTCACCTTGGCGTTTATTGAGACAGGCCTATGTCCAGCAGTGGACGAATATAGGCTGATATGATGAACAATAATATTGCTTCTGGACGCCTCTTCGATTTCGGGCAGAAGTTTTAATTCCGAGTTCCGACACGTGTCCTCTATACACACGTTATTTTTATTTAAATCCGCGAATCTCCATTTTCCGGGAAATCCCGGTATCCCGGGAAATCCCTGTATACCATATCCCGGGAAATCTCGGCATCCCGTATCCCGAAAAAATTCAGTATCCCGTATCCCGGGAATTCCCAGCCCTGTCCCTCACTACTGAGAATAGATACCCACGCACTAAAATGAAATTTCATCAATTGACTTTCTTCTTTACCTTTGTGAGAATTTGATTATTTTTAGGCACAAAGATATTTCTCAATTTGCTTTTCGTGTCTTGTCTATTTTGGTTTTTAATATTATTTCACGGGCAGCCTTAGAAGTTAGAGATTTTGTGTCTCTTTTTTTGATGAACGTGGGAGAGTACGGGCCTAATAGTATCATGAGCCGAAATTCACAATCCGTTTAGTATTTTTTGCTTGAAAAAAGCCTCAAAAATGATTTCGTATTTTTGACAATCATATTAGGACGAATCTTGGCTAAGGATGTCGATTCCACCTTGATATTATCGAGAAATCTTGTCTATGCAAAATTATTTTCAAATCTCATCCCTAGTAAGTAGTACATCACTAGACAGTGTATTCGAAATTCGAGTACGGCCACCTCACTTACTTGTCATCCGTCTTGCCTCCCATCTGTTACCGTCACGGTCAATATACGCGATCCTTATGCCAAGGATGTAAAGTCCACTATACAGGTAATATAACTGCGAACGGTATGCAAATTTTTGTAACCCTTATACCAAGGGTATAAAGTTCTCTATACAGGTAATATAATTGCGAACGGTCAGCACCCTACAGACTCCTGTTCGCCTGGTAACTCGATGCAATACCACACATAAATCAACAGGAGGGCTATTTTTGGACGATTGTCTCGATTTATAACAGTAGCTTTGAACCGTGACGAGTGTAACTCTGTGGTAACTCTGGAGAATCGAGATAAGGATAATTAAGGACTCCTTTCCTAAGGATGTGCTCTGAGACTCTGACGATTCGTTCATGGATCCATTTTCGACATTAATTCAAGTGTCATCTTTGGTGCAATTGTACTGAAATGTAGGATGAAATACTAATTCTATATTTTCTTATGGTTTATTATTTAGCAGAACCACAAAACTCATCAATATCTAACACAAAATGTTCACTAAAACCTTTATTAACACTTTTATTACATGAAATATGCAGACCGACTCCTTTGTTATGTCCGAGTAACATTACACGCTTTTGACGCTTATAAACCGATATAAGGCTCTCTCCAGTGTATATTAACTCAATGGTCACTACTCACTCAGCAGTCGGCACATAGACAATATTTTTTTGTTTTAATTCCACTCAACTCCCAAACGGCAGCCGGCAGCCGCGCTGTTTTTACTTTATGTATACCTACTTTGTACTGCGCGGTGCGCCCCAAGCCCGAAGCGGCAGCCGGTAACCGCGCTCTTTTATTCAATTATGTAACGTATTTCGCTGACTTACAGACTACTTCTGTTTCCTTCGATATCGGGGATTCTTGGAAATGCAGCTATTATAGGTGTCTGGGGGTTGACCGTTGACGGGTTAGTATATTTTCGGCTATTCATTATTGTGCGTTATTAAGTGTGTGTTGCTATAACTTGTACTTATTTCGAAGTTTTTCGAAGTGTTTTGTATTTTTTTTATGAGTAGCAATTTTTTTATATTCAACGAAATAAGTACTCAAAATCATTCGTTGATTAAAACGTAGCTGAAAAAATATATATTTTTTGTAAGGTAAGGTAAGACTAATCTTAGTCTCAAAAATTTCGTTCATTAAATTATGAGGTGCAGAAATTTGGAGACAATTAATATTTTCCCGTCTTTTATCTTGATACTGACAGCGATAGCCGATAAGTGATGACTAACCAATAACCATTAACCAAGGCTATTATAATATTATGTATTAAGCCGTAGCACTTATTACCAAAAAAAATTTGTTCTCTTTGGTTTCGGATTCATTCTCGCGACGGAAAGTTAGTGAATCGCTTCAATACTGACAGAATAATGAGAAGTTTTCACGTGAGGTCTTTCCGACGATCGTGAATCGGGGGGCTTGTCATGGACAGACACATACAGGCAGACATACAAGTCCAACTTATATCATCCCTATATTTTGATCGAGAATAGAAATACCAACATT
Organism: Polyommatus icarus; assembly: GCA_937595015.1. Taxonomy (NCBI): domain Eukaryota; kingdom Metazoa; phylum Arthropoda; class Insecta; order Lepidoptera; family Lycaenidae; genus Polyommatus; species Polyommatus icarus. Next base: position 17,261,578 of record OW569335.1, read on the forward strand.
TTAAATTACTTTTATTATACAAATTAAAGGAACTTAAAACCCAAATGTCGCTATTTTGTTTACAAAAACATTTTCTAACATAATACTGCTGTCTGCAGACCAACAAAAAATTACAACTATAACGTCTATATCAAAGCTGGATCTTTTTATTAGTAATAGGTCAAAAGTTTAAACAACTTCATGAAACAATAGACGGGCCTTGGAAAATAATGATAGTGGTTTTAAATCAAAGGCAGAGGATAATATATGCGGCCTTCTCCCGAACTTTTTGAATTCTAAGTGAGTTCTGTACATAGAACTAAGAAATTGTAGACATTTTAATCAAAACTAAAGCCTCGGTTGGCTAATATATGTATAAGGTTCTCCTCTCGTGGCTGGGTCAAGTTTCTCCAAAACGGATAGATAGCTTATCGGATAGATTTGAGAATTGTCTATCGTCGTTACAATATATCAAAGCACATAGTATAGGTACATAATAATATATGAAGCATTTCACCAAGTACCTACATAATAAAAAAATACAAGAAAATCAATTTGATAGATTCAGGGCCTGTTTCAACACTTCCTAATAAGTGCCGGATAGGCTATCCACCACTGAACCTGACAGATAGAGTATGGAGAATCTGTCAAAAAAGTTGTGGATAGCCTATCCGGAACTTAATCAAGAAGTTGTGAAACAGGCCCTCTGTTTTCCTGCAAATATTTATTGGCAAAAAGTTAATTTTAATACGATTTTGATACGATTGTCTTATCTACCCGTTTGTAAAGTCTTCATGAGTACCCTATATGGAAATACAAGGTTGAATGACCCCTAGAGACAGTGCGAAAAGTGATATACATACTGATAGAGCTGGTAGAGTACTTGTAGGTAAAGTAAGGTCGCAAGATAGAGAAAAAATCGGCCATTGAGGAAATGCTTGAAGCGTTCAAGTATATTAAAATATTATTAGAATTTTGTAAAGCCTGTGATAGCCTGGCTGTTGATAGCCAGATTGTAAGTGAATAACTATATAATACGGATTAAGTGCTGTTTCACCACTTTACTGATAAAGGCCGGATAGGCTATCTACAACTTTTTGACAGATTCTTCATAGTTCATACTTTATTTGTCAAGTTAAGTTGTGGATAGACTATCCGGCTGTTGTCAGGAAGTGGTGAAACTGGCCCTAAAGATTTATAATTATACTAGACCAGATGACGCCCGCAACTCTGTTGCGCCAAAACTCGTTTATCGCGCGGGAACCGTACATTTTCCTGGGACAAAAAGTATCCTAATAATACATCCCTCATTACTTCCGCCATAGCGAGTAACGATCTCGTTCTATTGTGTGACATTATATACCGTATTCCTCTAAAATATGATATTATACAGCTATGGCTGTCTTGCTCTACTGTGTGACATTATACTGTGACCAGCTTGTTCTACTATATCACATTATACTTTGTCCTTTCCCGGGACTCAAAGTATCTCCATGCCAAATTTTAACAAATTTGGTTCAGCGGTTTGGACGTGAAGAGGTAACAGACAGACAGACAGACACACTTTCGCATTTATAATATTAGTATGGATAACGCTCCATTGTGCCAAAACTCGTTTATCACGCTGGGACCGTACATTTTGTTGGGATGAAAAGTATCCTAATTCCTAATTCCTTTCCCGGGACTGAAAGTATTATACAATTTCAGCAAAATCAGTTCAGCGGTTTAGGCGTAAAGAGGTGACAGACAGACAGACACACTTTCGCCTCTTTTCTTCTTCAGATTTATATAAAAGATGTCATGATAGGTATTATTACATAAAACCCTTCATAAACCAAGTTATCCATAAATATGACATACAATTTAAAAAGTTGAATCGAATTCGTTACAATTTGTTAGTGAATGAACCAAGCTAGACGGTATCTGACTTGGCCGACGTCCAACTGTAACAATGAATCCATGATTCACTTGGAATGATAAAAATTGTGGATAACACTGATTTATTATTATCTGACTTTTATTGGATTACTTGGGTACTTAATATAATAGCATTCGGATAACGGTACCTTTAACAAAAAAATACGTGTTATGTGGCACTCGGAGAATGCCGCGATAAAGCTATTGCATAGCATTATTTATCAACTTAGGGCCGCGCTTCACCGGAATGGCAGCGGCGAGGCGAGCACTTTCAGTGTCATAGGATTTTAAGCTTTATATCTTCATAATTGTAATACATAGTATCGCTTGAGATGTCTACGGCCGCCCGTGGCCGCTCGTGGCCGCGGGCAGCCGTCGGTGGCGGTGATTTCTCAAGCGATACTATGTATTACAATAATGAAGATAAAGTTTCAAATCATATGACACTGAAAGTGCTCGCCTCGCCGCTGCCATTTCGGTGTGTCGCGGCCCTTAATTTGCAATTATAATATTCGCACGCACACAAATACCGTGCGTCGGAGTGGGGCCTGTTAGGTTTCTTTGGTTACGGAATTTTTTGATTCGGTCGCCGCATTGAAAGCCCGCGATAGCTTAAAAATATGTAGGATTTACATATTAAGGCGTCGCAAGCGCCATGTCACTTAGCGATACGTTATGTCAAATTATTTTGAATTTATGGAGTCAAGATTGACTGTTCAATCTATCAAATTTAATTTGAGTAAGCACTTGATGTTATATAATATAATACATCCCTCATTACTTCCGCCATAGCGAGTAACGCTCTCGTCCTATTGTGTGACATTATATACCGTATTCCTCTAAAATATGATATTATACAGCTATGGCTGTCTTGCTCTACTGTGTGACATTATACTGTGACCAGCCTGTTCTACTATATCACATTATACTGTGTCCGTCTCGCTATAATATGTCAGTGGGGCGACCATGCGTCAGGTTGAGTTAGGACGGCGCACAGGCCGTGACTAACATATCGCTGGCTGGACTATTACGAGTACACTGCTATAGTGTATGAAGTGGGTTCCGTAGGATATATTTTGGGGTTCCGCAATATTATTATTATCTACAATGATGCCCGCAATTTAGTAAGAGAAACGAAAATAAAACCGGCCAAGTGCGAATTGGACTCGCCCGTGAAGGGTTCCGCAGCAGTAATAAGGTTTATTTCTATGAAATTAAAAGTTTTTTGATTTATTTTTATATTTCAGTTGATTTAATGAAAGTTAAATGAAGGTTAACTGTTTCTGACGTATAAAAAACTACTTGCTAGATCTCGTTCAAACCAATTTTCATTGGTAGTTTTTATAGTAATGTACATCAAACATTTTTTATAGAATACTTTAGAAGTTAGAGGGGGGGGGGGGGGGGGGGCACATTTTACTACTTTGGAAGTGTCTCTCTCGCAAACTATTCAGGTTAGAAAAAAATGATATTAGAAACCTCAATATGATTTTTAAAGACCTATCCATAGATACCCCAAACGCAAAGGTTAGATTAAAAATATATTTTTTTGTTTCAGTTGTACCTACATTTTTTTATAATTTTTCCATTTTCGTGTCAAAATCTTAATGCGGTTCACAGACTACATCTACGTACCAAGTTTCAATTGTATAGCTCTTATAGTTTCGTAGAAAAGTGGCTGTGACATACGGACGGACAGACAGACAGACAGACTGACATGACGAATCTATAAGGGTTCCGTTTTTGCCATTTGGCTACGGAACCCTAAAAATCGATAAATAGGTCCCGTGAAGAATATTTAAAGTTCCGCGAAAATTATAGTTATCTACAATGTTTCCTGCAATTTCATTGGAAAAATTTCGATGCGGGCAAAATGCTTATATTTGCGGACTAAATTCGGGATGAAGACATTTTCATCAAAATCAGTTCATGTTTAACAGGAATAATATAGCCAGAATACAAACGCGTACCACAGCTGCACAGTTATAGATATTCCTATGAAATCTAAGGTATTATTGGAACTTGAGATTTGTCTATTCTAACTTATCAAGGTAAATTCTTTATTAAGCCGAAAAGCTTAAAGTAACCCTTAGAAATTAATAACCAATAACTTTTTTAACCATTATCAGCCTAACCGTTCGATATAACAATTAAACGTATCGTCAAAGCTAAGCAGAGATAATACGATTTGTCACACATTTTTAACAAATGCTTACATTTGGACCTTATTGTTATTGTAATAAAGTCGACAAGGGTATACGATTTGTCACACGATTTTCATCAGTGCATTTTTAACCTTATGATGATTGCAATAAAGTCGATAAGGGCCTCATCGGTGACCATCTGCCGTATTTTGCAGACACCGCACACGATGTGCGTTTTGTGTTACCTACAAAAAACATACGTTTAGGGGTTAAAATTAATCGTGGATTAAATACCACGTTTTACCTTATTGTGAAAAGGGAGTACAGAGTTGATGACTTGGGGTGATGACTTTGCAGCGGATGTGAAGAATTTTAAGACTGGTGTTGTGTCGTTGTCATCATCATTTAACCGTTATATAACCTACGAGATAACCTGGCGAAATTCATATTAATTACCTCCTATTATAAACCTTCCCTGGACTTCCAAGAATGTTTCAATACTAAAATTAACCAGCCAGCCCAGAGTTTTAGCGAGACTAACAAAAAAATTTTTTTTTATTAATATACATAGATATATAGATTAAATAAGTTGCATTGGTCCCTGAAAAGCGAAAAAAATGTACAAAAGATTCCCTCTGTAATAATGCCACCTACAACATAAAAGGCATATTTGATCAAAGCACCATGTTACAGCTCATTATCTGCCGGACGGACTCGCCTACAGTTGTTATGATAAATTTAGAACGCGATGACATGATTTTATTTACTTTTATAAGTTTTTACAGAGTACGTTCCAAAATATTGCCCAGTATAGCGGTCAGTGTTATGAAGTCCAAAATTTGTGTCATACTGTTAATTCCTTTTGAAACATATGCCAGTGCATAATAATTGGCCTATTTATATTACTTTGTCGGGTTGTCATGAAATACTTCACACTTGTCTGATGTCTTACGTCCAGGACACGCCTGTAGTCAGTCTAATATGGCGGATATCATAAGAAGTGATTTTATGACTGGACACCCCTTTACAGTGTCAACATTATTTTATTTTAATTTTACATAATATTTTATATAATCTGTATGGGTACAATTATTATGCCTGAAATAAAGACATTTTATTTTTTATATTTTTATTATTTATAAGCAGTGACCAGTACACTGAGTTAAATTTCAGAACCCATGCTCAATATATCTCTCTTTTATAAATGATAATAAATCAAATTACATCTTAATTTTATTACTGAATTTTATGCATTCCTTGTAGAGAGCAATAAAAAATATTTTTATTAAACTGTGGGCATCGCCCTTGAGAGTTGAGATAGTGGAACTAACTAAATTAAGCGCCGCTTTTTACGGAACAAATTAAAAAAAAACGTCAGAGAAACTTTCCACGGTACCCGGTTTGAGACCTCCGGTAGGGTGAACAATGTAGTAGAATTGGCCGGATATTTGTAAAATATTACTAAAAAGTAAAAAAGTTGTAGTATTATTATTATTAGATATTTGTTAATCTAAGCAATATCTTCTCATCTGATACTCTGATACAACCAAATTAGCTCCAACAAATCTGGGAGACCTCTTACCATAAATACCTTGAAAAAAATTGACGCCATAATAAAAAATTAAACGCCAAAAAGTAATCCTAGTAAGGTTTTACAATTTTAGATGCACTAGTTAGACCTGCATATGTAATATTACAGTAATAATCCTATCTAGGACGTTTCCTAATTTAGTATCGCGTGCTAAATACTATCAGAGTACAATGTAACTTGCGCTTTCAAATTGTTTATGTCGACGTCATCCTTTCACGGTTTGAAGACCGATTTCGATGGAATATTGTCAAAAAATAGTTTCAACTTTGGGTCGACCTAAAAATTATAAAGAGGTTCGGCTCGAGAAACTAACGGATTTTTGAGAATCATAAAACTTGCTTCACTATCACGATGTTTCTAGCACCAAGAGCTTGTCCCATGTGATCAATCACCTTTTCCTTTTAGTACAGAAATAGTTCTTTTTTTTATAAAACTTATAAAATAAATCACAATTTCCCGTTTACAGATCCCGTGGTCACCCTACATGCACAAACAACGGACGTCGCGAGACCTTTCTTCGGCCAAGTTTTGTTCTAACTCCGGACTGTAAAAACTTCGATACAGTAACAAACAGGAGTTGCTGTCACCCCTCGTGAATATACTGTTTATTTACTACTGTGACTAAAGGAACTTCAACACTACTATAGGTATATTATGTAGACCCAATATTCCTATAAATATATAAATAAAACTGTTTTCCTATTCAGAGTCGAAATTTTATAATATTACTACACAAACAGACAGACAGACAGATAGACAGACTGACAGACACACTTTCGCATTTATAATACATAATTAGTTAGAAAACCAAAAATAGCGAACCACAGTACAAGCATAGATTACTACAAAGTTACTACGTATAACGTAAGTTTAAACTTCAAGCTGTGGAGTCTAGCGTCTTTATTCAATACTAGCTGTTTCCCGCGACTTCGTCCGCGTTAACATAGTATACCTATATAATATAGACTAATTTCATTTAAACTTTCAACCCCAATTTCACCCCCTTGGGGGTAGAATTTCCAAAAACACTTAAACACGTATCCAATCATTTTTAATCAGTAGCCCAAACACAAAATTTCAAGTTTCTAACTTAAGAAATGACGGACTTTCATACAAACTTTCAACGCCTTTTTCACCCCCTTCGGGGTAAAATTTTCAAAATTCCTTCCTTAGTGGGTGTCTACTTACTATAACAATCCTACTCACCAAATTTCGTGGCTGTAACTTAAACAGTTTTTGCTCAGCGATGATGAATCAGTCAGTCAGTCAGTCAGTCAGTCAGTCAGGACTTGTAATTTTATAAGTATAGAAGATAGATGTCTTGACGACAAAATCATTGATCGCCTATGATTTAATTATTTATAGTAAACTATCATATCAATTTATTTAAATGTCAACTCTATCGCCACAGCATTAAGGCTCAATAGTATGCACAGGATATGTATAATAAATCAACATAATTAGCCCAATCCGATCATTTGATCGGGTTATCAATCCCTTCTAATGGGCCCTTTGAGTTGGAATCCCTTTGAAGCGCTAACTACGCGTTCCCACGCCGAGATTACAGCGAGATCTAGATACCTAGGGTTAAGGTTGTCTAGGGTTAGAATGTAGACAGGCTATAGTATATTCTAACACTAGAATAATAGCAGAGTTTAGCATTTGAATATCGAACTAAGGGGCATTCACTGAAACGAATCAGATAATGCTTCAATATCTGATTAAGTATTCCGAGTATTTAATCAAAATGCATTAGTAACATACAATATCATTGGCATTCGCCAGTTTAGAAGTTGGATGTCAAAAATGTATCGGACTTGACATTGCGAGTACGTGTCACTGAGTGTCTTGGCGCTTGCGATATTATGTCATGTCAAATAAGTATCAAACCTTGAGAGTTTCATATTATGTTTCATAACTTGTTTTATTTCAGATTTCGAAAAACAGCCACATGTTTCATGGAATATTATGAAAGACAACCATCACCGTTGTCCAAGAGCTGACTTGAATCTGACAACTTCCTCTTACCCAAAAGGGTTAATCCATGCATACATAAACAACCATAACATCAAAACTAACATCCCATTAGACACCCCATAAACATAATTGTCAGTTTAGATGGGAACTGGGATGGATGTTAACAGAAAGGATTGCTGTTATGCTTAGGTTCCGAAACAATACCCAGTATACCGGCCAGTACTTTAATGACGTCATGTATCCGACGAGTTATAATGACATTCCTTCAATGCACTGGCATATATTTTGGAACGTAAGAAAAGTGTGACGTCTATTATACAAACTGTAACAGAACAAAGCAAACTTGTTGCCATTAATTTGTTCATATTATAAAGTCATGGATTTTGTGGCATTTTTCATAGGAACATAGAACACTTTTAAAGCAAACTCTTTATAATGAACATACAGTACACGTCAACGACACGTCCTAAAGTACCTATGTATGTATACTCTTTTTTTGTTACTGTAGACATCATGATGATCTGGCCATAGCCAGAATACTGGATTGTATTTCGGAATATACCTATCTCAAATTAGTTTGGGCCCTAGAGCATTCTCAAACCCAACTACATCCAGTTTAATACCTATCTAGTTTATTTCGAAATAACATTAGAATTCTAGAGGAGTCAAGACGAATTATTATGATAGATGCAGATATAGATACCAAATGTATCTTGCATTGCTCAATACTGCTTTTGCTTGAGGCACTACCCACACACCACACATTAGAGTTTCAACCTTAAAACGTGAAGCATAAAGTTGGAAATACGACGACGTGAATTCCTCCAGAAAATCGGCTATCTCCTTTCAACGCAACACTAGGCAGAGTCACGACCAACATAAATAACGCTAAATCTCAGCCTGTCGCCCATTCAATTATGGACTTTATTGCATTACTGTAAAGTTCAAAGTCGGCGTTCCGAAAGGTCACGATCCCGAGATGCGCGTGAGTTACCTTTGCTGTAAGTTCGAGTAGGACAGAGCTATCGAGTGTTGGTCCTTTGCTAGGAGTGCGAGAGAGATGGAGCTATCTAGTGTTGCCGCAGGCTGCGATCCCGGAAATCATTTACAAATCGCGCGGGACTTAACATGACAGCCTCATTATACCTATACAAGGACTCTGGATACACGGAAAAATGTTTGGTTTCAATGGGTAATTACTTAATGAGTATCGAGTATTGAGTAGGCGTCTTACCAAAGAGAATAAAATGCGTAGGTTTTTAAATTAAGAAGAGCCATTCATCACCATTGCTTAATACCAAGTCATTAAAAAATACTATTGATCGTATGTGGCAACACACTCAATTCTACCACTAGAGTTCATCTACAGACAATCTACTTTCCTAGCATTAAAAAAATCTAAGGTGCCAAAAATAGTAGGCCAGCTAATTGATAATTTGGCCCACAATACAAAAATATTACTAGGACATCGTAACATCACACCATAACAATTTGACCTCAATTACTATTATGTCCATTGTCCACAAGGTAATGTATACCTGACATTTACTTGTTGGTCATTGTTCGACCTTTTGGCGGCTACTGCTCTCCTGGTAGTTGGTACCCGATACGCAATACTAAATGTCAATTTGACAAGTCAGGTTTTGTGCTAATTTACTATTTAGTAACTGTCACCTAATGCGTACCCAAGGTAGATCAATGTTAGACGATAACTGATAAGCTTTTAAAGTTAGCTATTAGCGTTAAGAAATTAAAATTAAAGATGGCGCCTAAAATATTGACAGCTAGCTTCTACTCGGTTTTTTAATAAAAAGAACCTCATTTAAAATTATCTGAGAATTTATTGAACAGTATTCTGATTTTCAAATTGGAACATTGTTGAATCCTTTGTCGCAGCAGCACGTGCATCGTGACTTTAGAGAGGGACAGCCGCAGTCCTCTCTTTCGCACACCGATTACCGTTACAGATAAAAAATCACCGTCGAAAGAATCTTTTACTTTCGGGCCCAAAGATTAATTGCGGCAGCACAATGGTCAGCGCTAACGGGCCCGTAGACAAATAGTGATGTATTAATGTAATGCGTTCTCCTTTGTATCGACTATCGATAATTCAATTGCACTAATTAGAAGCGCATCACTAGTTTCAGTTTATGCTTTTATCTTTATGCTGGTTTATTACTCTAGTGATGTGAACATGCTTAATTGTATTATTGTGCTTTAAATTCGCTCCAAGTAGAGTTACGATGGATACAATCTATGCTTATAAAATTACATGTCCTGACTGACTGACTGACTGACTGATTCATCATCGCTGAGCAAAAACTGTTAAAGCTACAGCCACGAAATTTGGTGAGTAGGGTTGTTTTATTAAGTAGACACTCACTAAGGAAGGAATTTCGAAAATTTTACCCCGAAGGGGGTGAAATAGGGGTTGAAAGTTTGAATGAAAGTCCGTCATTTCTTGAGTTAGAAACATGAAACTTTATTTTTGGGTTACTGATTAAAAATGAATGGATACGTATTTAAGCGTTTTTGGAAATTTTTTCCCCCAAGAGGGTGAAATTGGGGTAGAAAGTTTCAATAAAAGTCCGTCATTTCTTGAGTTAGAACTTAAAAACATGAATGTTTTTTGACGTTTGCGTTTTGACGTTTGCTTAAATAGGGTCCCGTTTTTACCCTTTGTATAAGGAACCACAAAAAGTGGAAAGCTATCCATCTTTGTTATTATACTATGTTAACGCGGACGAAGTCGCGGGCAACAGCTAGTATATTGTAATTTACTTATAACAATCATTGTCACCGTGATTGCTGTCTAAGTCTACAGTGTGCACAATTAGCGTCAATTAGGATGGGCCAACGTGTAGAGCATACAACTACCGCGCGAACCGTACATTTTTTTCGGGATAAAAAGAATCCGATGTCCTTCTCCGGGACTCAAAGTATCTTCATACCAAATTTCAGCAAAATCGGTTCAGTGGTTTGGGCGTGAAGAAGTAACAGACAGACATACACACTTTCACATTTATAATATTAAGTGTGGATTCTAACCGCGTAGGTTGAAAAAAAAAATTTAGTTTGTTATTATTTTTAGCAATATTCCGCGAAATATTGCTAAAAATAATAACAAACTTTTAAGCTATGGATTTCCGCAAAGTAACGGCTGATTCCATTAACGCGTAGGTTGAAATGTATTTCACAAATATGTCAGTCCCATTATTCCATGTCCCACTATTTGTGTGACAATATAGCACTTTCTGTGTCAACACGCGTATTTCCCGACCCGACACCACCAGATGTGATCCAATACGCACAATAGGTAACTTACTTTCATTTCCGCACGCGTTAGCATAGTGATGTTATCGATATAATTTGCATGTCACAATATCGATGTCAATTGACCAGTCAATGTCAAATTTAGTATGCTTTTGCGTCACTAACTCTGTTAGATCGCTGTTTGATTATTTTTTTTACAACAGTTTAATTATTTTAGATGGCGTTTTTGATTGGCTAATATTTTGACACTAGTCAATCGAAAGCGCGGGTGGAACCGGGTATTATATATTATAAAATGCGACGTATAGAATTAGCAAGAATTAGCAATGCAGCAGACTTGCTGCTAATGCTGAGGGGTCCATTTTTGGCATCACACAATCTAATGTTAAATTAATTATTATACTTTTTCCTTTTTTATTACGCCTGTTTGTAAATATTGTGTTGTGTGATGTACAAAATAAATGTTTCTCTTATTATTGCATTGTTAAAAACAAGAAAGCGATAACTGTAACCACACCACGTATTTCGGCCATTCTATGAAGCCAATTAAAAAAATAAATAAAAACAAAATTAATAATTCTGTGGTTATATTGAGGTAGGACGAATTCAAATATATCTTAATTAAGTCTAAAAATACTTTCAGAGATCATCAATCACAACATGACCATTTATGGCACTTTTGAGCTTTTTGCCTGTCGACAGGCGTGATGGCATTGTCGACAGAAAAGACAATATTACAAAAATAACGAAAATGAACACAATCCTTTATAAAAAAAAGTAATAACATAAAAAAAAATATTGCCTTCTCACTTTCTACAACATAATCAACATGAAAATAGCCAACAGTTACACAATAAAAAATGTAATAACTATGTCTACAGATGTGACTTCGCCTCTGTAGATACTATAATATAATAGCAATTAAAAAAATATGTAATAAGAAATAAATCCGTCAAGTAGGATAACCAATCATTCAGAAAATATCTTAATTATAAATTATCTATAGTTTGTTCTTTAATCGTCTTGATCTCTCCTGATGCTTTTTTCTTTTGGTATCTTTCCCTATCTTTTCTCCACCTTTCCTCTAATTCAGCTTCCAACATTTTGTGTCTTTTTTGTATATTATCTCCTTTTCTGTTCTTTGCGACGCTCCTTTTTTTCTTTTTCAGTCAATTTTTTTTATTTCTCGCTATTCTCGTGGAAAAAAATGAAAGCGTCAAATTTCATCTGTAGACAGATGTCATTTCTGTAGACAAATATTGCTTTGCATATTTTTCGCATTAAATCATATTAATTAAGTATTAATAATGTTTCAAATACACGATACATATACATACATATGAATAAGGGTTTAGTTAAAAATAAAATTGTAATCACAATTAAGAAAAAACAAAACAGCACCACATCTGTGGAAATATGTCACTTCTGTATACAAATTTTTATTTTGTACTTAACTAAGCTAAAAAAACGCATATTGAGCTAAAAAATAAATTATTTACACAGCATAGGTTTTCTGAAAATGAATTTGAATCTTTAATAAATAGCAATAAGATATATATTTCTTAAAAACCTCACATCTGTAGGCATTCATCACATCTGTAGACAGCACTTTCTACAGAAGTGAGTTCGACAGATGTGATGTACAAATACTTTAGTCCATGCCGAAGCGAATATTTGAGGTTTTAAGCCGCGGCCTCAATCACGTTCTGTCATTTTACATCTAATTAACAAGACTAAATGAAAATTATAATTTGGGATTAAGGATTTACTGTTTATTGGCCACTTTAGAAGTGACGCAGTAACTTTTACACTTCGTAGAATCACTCAATCTTATTTAAAAACTGGGTAATTAACTTTTCTCTGCAAGCGAAAACGGTTACACAATGACAACTACTGTTCCAGTGTTGCTAGCAACACAAAACAGTGTTGTTGTTGAAAATATTTTTAAAAATATCAGTATTTTTATGTTTGTCTACAGGTGTGATTAGTTTTTTAAGAACACTGTAGAATATTTTGTAACTTGTAATATTGAAATTAGTTTTTTTTCTAAATTACATGAAAATTTACTTTATTATATTTGTAATCTAACAGATTCACATTAAATACTTCAAACATAGGATAGTATTTTTAAAATATATCAGGATCTGGCAGCCCATGCTGCGAACAGTCGACAGGACGTGATTTGGTCTACAGGAAAAGCGCAAAATTTTAATAAATAAGAGAGATAGGATATTAGTTGAATCATGTGGTGATAGGAAACTGAAAATAAAGCAAAATACACACTATTGTTAAAATGTGACTATGTTTAAAAAGGAGATAAATAAAGCGAACAGGATTTTGACCACTTCGTAGAATGGCCGATTTATGTGGCTAAATTGAAAATGTAGAGCAAAATAAAAATAAAAACATTTATCGACATCTTCACTTCACATCACTACGCGCGAGTTTAAAAGGAAATTGCGATACGAACAATTTACGAGTTTAAATAAGTGTCTTCCACAAACCGTCTCCGACAAAAAAAAAACCCGCGAAAATGACAAGATGTCTGACACGGCCGTTATTAAATGCGTGCCGATGATTTACATCCCTATTTTCCTGAAAATAGATGTGAAATCCGGGTGAGGAGGGAAAGAAAGATGGGACGCATTTGGGTTGATATATTTTTTGGGATTCATGCATGGTATCTTTATAGATCAGACAGGATTAAAGACTTGGATGTCTATGTTAAGATTGTCAATGGAATCGGCAGGCCATTGGGAATTTTTTGGGGCAGTCGAAAGGAGATGTCCAAAATCCAAACCTTAAAAAATTTACAGACGAAAATGTATCTCACTTTTTACACCAGAAACTCTTAATAACTCTGAATGAACTATGATGGCAGACACCACTTTAGAATTTTAATTCCAACATACTTTTTATCCAGCTTGGATCATAAATTACTTAATATAATATGATCTATTATCCTATTAATTATTATTAAAGTCCAGACTAGAAATACTCTTCTCAAATGTTTATCAAATAAACGTCTAACGACTGTTTTGTCAGTTTTGACCAATCAGACAGAGTTTTATGAGAATGTCATTCTGTACTTCTTTATCTGACACTGTATTAAAACTGCACCGAAGCTGTACAAAGTTGGATTGGAATAGCAGACTCCAGGTACATGGCATTCCAAATTGGAGTCAGCAATTAAAACTTGCTCACAAAGGGGAGCGGAGATTTCAACGTGCGAGGGTTTCGCCGCTTTGTGCTACATCCAGGTAATGTCTAGAAACTAGTTGTGAGAACACTCATGACAAACGTAATGAAGGTTAGATACTACAATTTAGAAATTGATTAAAGACAAACGTATAATTATAATATTATAAATTATAATATACATTATACAGGTTGTATCAAAAATAAGTGACAATACTTTAGGTATAGACTATAGAGCATTGATTCCCAAAGTGGTCCAGGTGAACCCCATGGGGTCCTCGGGAGCCCGACAGGGGTCTACACTTGCGTGGAAAAAAATGGGGGTCCACGAGTCGTTAAAGGTGGTCTATAAAAATTAGGTGACCCGATTTGACTCCTCCTATGAATATAGGCAGACAATATAAAATTTTATATTAATAGCAGATTAAATATTTCAGAGCGAGGAGATTTAGAAATAAGTAAAAGTATGGTAATCTTTGTGTTAAATAGCTACAAAACAAGAAAATATTTGCGTTTACTTTTTACCACTCCGAAGTGAAGGTTATTGGTTCCTTGTACTGTAACTTGTGAGTCAAACTTAGAATACAAAAAAGTTAAGGTCCCAACTATGAATACGCTTTTTAGACCGGCCTTGAACTGGGGGGCGGGGGTAGCTGTGGGGTCCACCGGATCCAGCAAAAAGTTTAAAGTGGTCTATGAGAAAAAAATACTCGTCCATGATCACCATTCACCCAGGATCGTCGATTGTACATGTTACTAGCTTTGCAATCCTGGCTTTCCATCATAGCCAAATGTAGACCTTGTTAAAAGGGCTGCGAACTATCAATATTTTCAGCGATTCGTTTATTTTGGTGACGAAAACAATATGGCCGAACCAGTGAACATTTTAATTAATCCAAATAAAATACCGACCCAGTGATGTGGACACGCGACGATGTGTGATAAATACTAGATATTACAATGGACGATTAAATAAATGGTAAAACACAGCTGGAATGATGGTAGAATGAAGGACGAAAGATCCATACTAATATTGTGTGTGTGTATTGTAAGTGTGTCTGTCTGTCCGTCTATCTGTCTGTCTGTTACCTCTTCACGCCCAAACCACTGAACTGATTTTGCTGAAATTTGGTGTGAAGATACTTTGGTTCCCGGTAGAGGACATAGGATACTTTATATTCCGGAAAAATGTACTGTTCTCACGCGATAAACTAATTTTGGCGCAACGGAGTTGCGATGTTAATTTATATCTAGTGACTACGATGTTTATCTACGTAGATAGGAAGTGTTGTTGATTCAAACTAAAAATATATTCTTATAAAATGTCCGAACAACGACAACGGCATCTCACGAGAATACCATTTTGGTGGGAAACGGATTGAATTGAACAAAGAACAAATCTTCAATATCCAATTATGAATTTAATAATCCATACTTCCATACTACAATTATAAATGCGAAGGAGTGTCTGTCTGTTTCTTACATCTTCACGCTTAAACCCCTGAATCGATTTTGATGAAATTTGGTATGCAGATAATTTGAGTCCCCAGAAAGGACATAAGCACATAGGATACTTTTTATCCCGGAAAAACTTTAAATAGGATAGAAATAGAGTTAAAAGATGAAATATACTACCACGAATCTAGTTCTGTTACATCTAATAAACCAGTTTCTACATGAGGCACCCCCGTGAGAAAGGTTGAGACGGCACGAAGGGCGATCTTGAATGGGGCTATAACATTATGGGACAATACTTGATTTTCGATCGATATTATAGATCGTGCGGGGTATACTTAAGATGCCACACACGTTTGGGTAATTTCGTCAATCTTTTGTCTCCTAAATATAGTGGGTGTAAGTAGGTATAAATGATGAAGCGGCGTCAATCTTTAAGGTTCTGTAATAACTATAAAGAACTACAAACAAAATTATGATTGTGGTATGTACCAATACCGCTGTCCGCTCTTTATGGGGAGGGAAAACTGTATATTTTCTACACCTCCTATCTTCTTCTGATTAAATTCGTTGCGGGTCCCAAGACAGCTTTAGCATGTCCCTCGGGCTCCCTGAGATCATCGGGGCTAAAATGGACACATTTAACAATTCCTCCCAATCAATTCACAAAATGAATTTTCAAAACTGTCAAACTCACGAATGTAAAATTAGTACGAATTAAGACACATCTGAATTGCAAACACAGTGCGATTTTTTTAAAATGAATCATATTATTACGATTCCCTAAAGCGATAATTTTAGCCCCGCATATCAAAGGGTTTTCGTGGTTGGATACCGCTGTCGATCCTGGCGACAGAGAAGATACATCATACAGTGGTGGGAATGTGTGGTGGGCCAAAGCATCCAAAAATGTACCAAATACCAGTTACAGACCCTGGTCGGGATCTGAAGGCACGTGGACGTGCCCACATGCAATCCATTTGAATGACAATTCATAAAAATACAATTTAGCAGTTAGAGAGGAAGGAACGAAGTTGCAATGACATACCATGAACACAAATTGGTCAAAATAATCCAATAATATACCCAGAGTTGAGTTAAACTTACAAAGTAACTGAAATTCAGGTCTGCGCAAGCGGACCTAATAGAATTAGCAAAGCGAACGTATGTATCCTTAGGCCGTGTTCCACCTGCAAGACTACTGTGTCTGACAGTCTGTCTGACAGCAGCTTGCAAGTGTAAGGCTGCGTTACCACTGAAGCGGAGCGGAGCGGAGCTTAGCGGTGCCAAATTGACCAATCACCATGCTCGAAATCTTCGCTCCGCTTCGCTGTCATTCAATTGATTGGTCAATTCGGGCACCGCTTAGCGCCGCTCCGCTTGAATGGAAACGCAGCCTAAACCCCGTAGCAAGTGCTGTCGCCACAATTTGTCAAGCGCTTCCTGCGAGTAGTTGCGACAGCATGTCTAAACATGTCTACGAGGACTCTCGACAGATCTCGCTGCGGGTCACCGCAGATATACGGTCTAGTTTCGTATAGTATTATCCGCGTGCTTCTCGCACGACATTTATTGCAGCAATAAATTGCAGGAATTAGTATGAAATGTAAACAATATTGCATGAAACTCACGCAAGACTTCCGCGAGTTTGCTTGCAGGTGGAAACACGGCCTTACAAACTTACTATAATAGTATGATCTGATAGGCGGATATAGCACAAGTAATATAGGTTATGCACACATTATCTAAGTGAATTATTCGCAATCTATCCGGACTGAGAGCTTGCACCTTGGGCAAACAGTGGCTGGCTGGTACTCCGACAAGAAACCTAACATGCTTACTGCTTAGCTCCCTTACTCAGACAATCAACGAATAGCCTGGGCCTGCTGTCACACCGTTACCGAACGTTAAGAAAAATATTAATCCATTTGAGTCCAGAATAACTACAAACCGGAGTAACGTGTTAGAATTAAAAGTGACAAAATCAAACCACGAGTAGAACAAGATCAATAAAGAACAATGGCCAAAATGGACTAAAAAACAAGGTTCTTGTTACCTAGGTGGAACTATAACTAAAATGTAGTTTAGGTAAAATGCTATAATTAAATAAAAACAGTTGATTTTTAGAAGCTGGGAAAACAAAGATAATCGGCTCTAAAATATGAATATTGAATTTGTGTTTTTAACGCAGGATAATGTTTTTTTTTTATATTGAACGCATATTCTGTCATTCAAAGGGACCCATACAACCTGCTTAAATACGCTCTCTTCTTGAGGATTTCGAGAACAGAGCGTATTCCGATTTTGCGAGTGTCCATGAGTGACGGTAGTTGCTTTCTATCAGGTGACCTGTTTGCTCGTTTGCCTCCTACTTTTATTTTTTAAAACTCTGACGTGTGTTTCATATAATTTAAACTAAAACCATAACTCAAAATGATAGTACAGCTTATTATTAACTATCTTTATAACCTCAAAATTCAAAAACTTAATACACAATTACTTGAAACTCCCAGCTTTTAAAAATATATTGAATGCCGTGCTATGTTACATTTATATAGGCAATTGAAATTACAGATGTTTCATCAAGTTACGTTTTATAAGATTTTTATAGTCCAAGCATGTTAGACGAATGGCCTTTGTTCTTTGCATTGAAAAATATAGAATAATAGATTTCTCTAACCACAGAATATATATTAGTTGTACCAACTCTAACGTAAAAAATTACTCTACTCTGTAATTCTTTACGTATTAAATTAATGCAAATCATAATTATTATTTCACATGTTTTAGGCCGGTATAAATAGTCAGTACTCAAGATGCATCTCGGTCTCAAGACACGGTACAGGCTCTGTGATTGGTTGGCTATCAAAATTTGGACCAATCACAGAGCCGAACCGCGTCTTAAGACCGAGATGCATCTTGAGTACTGACTATTTATACGGGCCTAAATCTCTGAGACTGTGACTAACACTCAACGCGAACTTAAAATAACTATCACGCGATGAATCAATTCTTCGCATGCGATGAGGTACATAATATTATATACTTAATCCCTCGATCACCAATTCCAGGAAATCTTTTGTTGTCGCGGCCCGTATGGGCCTTACGGGGCTTGAGGGATTATTATACATTGTTTTTCTTGAGCAACCCAAATAGTGAATAATATTATTCTAATTGTTCCTGTGGCATATCAAATATGTCATTGCAGTTTGATGTATTCTAACACACAGCAAATGGATATTTTACTAAATTTTATATCATTTTAGATAACATTACAAACACACCCAACATAACATTACAAAGTTATCAGAATTTGGTTTTTAAATATGTATATAATAATGTCTTGTAATGCGGTTTAACAGTTTTATTCGAATAATCTTTCCAGCAGATAACAGATTACAGCAGAATAACATAGCAGAGAAAAGATTATATGGAGAAACTGATGATTTTCGTTAACCCGTCAGTTTGTTTTTTCTACCGTAGAAGGAAACCATTTCTATGCCGAGGTAAGCATGCCGCATTTCCCATGTTTATACAGGTGAAAACTAAGTGATAATACGTTAGGGTGTGTATGTGTTTCTTGTAGAGCGCTGAAAGACTAAAATTTTTTTCACTTTTGTATTGGCAAGCGCCTGCGCGTCATGAATTTTTCCATACAAAGGTGAAAAAGTGGCTCTTTCAGAGCTGCCACTTTCACAGCGAACTCTATATAGGGAACCCATACACACCCTAAAGTATTATCACTCAGTTTTGTTACACCCTGTATATTTTTTTATAAAATACCTCAACATGTTCGTATCGGTGTAAGCAGCAGCCGTTATATACTCGTAGTTGAGAGTAGTAGAATAACACGCTATTCAGTATTGAGAGACTAATGGCAGAGTTAATTAAACCGACAATTAATACGGAACCCGATTTATTGTTCGCGGAACGCGCTTGTACAACTTGTCTTCCACCGCTGTGGAGATCAAAAGAATTTGTTCAAAGGAATGGCTGTATCGAGGGAATATACATAATTAATATTGATATCCCAACTACAGAGTATTCATATTGTATTTTGTGTTTGTAAATTAATGATACATTCTGTTTAATCTAAACTTTACTAGATTTACCGAAACGAATTTGAGGTTACTAATTACTTTAGGTTTAAAGAAATATTATAACGTTATAATATAACGTAAAATTTAAAAGTTTATCTATCCACATTCATTTCGTACTTTAAGCTCTCCTAGAGTTTTAAGTACTACAACGACATTGATCAAATTTTCTATAAAAAAAACCTACTTTGAGTCCTGCGGGGCTAAAATGGTCACATTTAGCAATAATTCCTATCAATCAATTCAGCAAATGAATTGTCAAAACTGTCAAACTGACAAAAAATGTCAAACCAGTTCAAAAATACAAAAATGAATTGCAAGCAGAGTTGCATTTTGCGATTTTAGAAAAATGAATCATATTATGATTCATATCATGATTCTTCAATGCGACCACTTTAGCCCCGCTGGACATTAACAGCAGCATTGACAAGGACATTGTTAATTTTAATTTTAATCAATCTCCACTGTTTTGTGCGGGCTCTACACTCGCGGCGCGAAAGCCCGCGAAGGCCGCGAACCGCGAGTGTGAAGGGTTTCGCGGCTTCGCGTTTGCGCTTCGCGGCTTCGTATTTGTTCGCATCGCGTTCACGGCACGTAGCATCCGTGAATGGCGGCCGCAATTCGCGCCGCGAGTGTAGAGCCCGTATTAAAGCCGATTCGTTTACTTTTCTACTATACTTCTACTACTAGTGCCACTCCTACTACTTACCTAAACTTCGCTTTATTTATCTAGTGAAATCATTAAATCGAGCACTTTCGTTTTTAACATTTTCCTTGTAACTAATCTGCTACGCTCGATCGCAGTGAAAACTGACGGGTCAAAGTAACTATACCCTGTTCCTTTCACTGATTACCTTGCTCACGTACCTTTAAAATAAACAGAAACTTTAAAAATCCTCTAATACAGTGTTTCCCAATTAAAAACAGCAAAAAAAATCTCATTAAATGTACATAATATATTGTATGGTCCATCTGAGATGACACCGCCGCGGACCACAGGTTGGGAAACATTGGTTTAATATAAAAACCTCAATAAGCCACATTACTTACTTATCAGTTATCACTTACTTTAAAGGATTTCTGATTCTGCGGAACGTGGGTAGGTAGATTAAGAACTTCACGACTGAGGTGAAGTCAAAAGGAAGAGTGATGATTTAATTTGGACCAAAACCCTGCGGGACTCAAGCCTTCAGTTTCTGAACTCTTGAATTAATACTTAAATTATTAGGTAAGTGTATAAAAGTCGATTGTTTCAGATAAAAAACAGATATTTTATAAGTTAACAGATAGTTTTTAACCGACTTCCAAAAAGGATGAGGTTATTATAAGTCGTACTGCGGCTTAACTCTACATACATATTTTAAAACAGAACTATGATGTCACTGTAGTTGCTTAGGTTCACTGGTTCTGATCTCGGTTAAATTTACTTCGTACAACGACTAACGAGTGCTAACACAACATCGAAACCAACGTTAACTTTTAACAAGTAGTTAAGTTTAAGCAAGTGGCTAGAAACACAGTCCAACATCGATAAAAAACCATCCACATTAAATCACTTGTAACATCGCGTGGGGTCGCACATGTTTCACCCCACACCCCCCCACACCCCTCGCCCCATCTCATCCGTGCCAGTGTAACGCGACCCCACGAATAGGGTGATTTTTTTCTATTAATGCCCGGCATGTAATTTCTGTTTATCGCACTACACAGATGTCTTGTGAAGGACGGTAATCTAGGGGAAGTAACCAGCAAGTGTTTTGAAACTTCTCAATAGTAGGACCAGGCGCTACAAGAACATACAGTAAATATAACCTGACCAAAATCATAACACACAAGCAAGCACACATCATAATACCTAATTATCAGAAGATTGTCAGAAACGTTGACAAAAGTCGAAAAGGAACTTTTTGTTTACTGTCTGCTGCTGCCGTCTAGCGTGAAAACATATCCATTCATATCATGAGAGTTGAGACTAGTCAAAAAATTATGACATTATAATATTATGCCAATATATGTGACTCGCCTCGTCGTTTGGTTTATGGTATGTATTTAAGTCTCATCTTCTATTTCCTTGTTTTATTATATAAATTATATTAATTTAGATTAATTAGTAATGGGGATTGTCCATTTTTTTTTTTTTTTGCTCATTACAAAAACATTTCGAGGAATAAGGTCAGTGATCGTTTTTCTGTATATAAACGAAAAAAATACCCATTAGTTACTTATATTTTTGAACAAATATGTTTAACCTTAGTTTGACCTTTAATGGCGTTAAATTAGCAATAAATCCGATCAACATTACGTTTCGAACTTTTGGTAAGTTTCTCGTATCAGCTTTCACATAATGATAACTTGCATTAGACGAATCAGCCATTATAAATAAGATTGAAAGGAAAAAAAAACATACTACAGAGGTCAATTGGGCGCCGATGATGACGTCAGAGCGAAACTTTAAAAATTTATTGAGAAAAAACTAGCCAATGGATTTCAAAATTATTTAATTTATATTCTTAAAATACCCTATTTTAACGAAAAAAAATATAAAAAGTACATGTGATTTTTTTTGGACAATGCCCATTGGTTAATTTTCAATCATTATAGTATGACTTTATCTTTTATATCCGGCATATTATGCTTCAACTGCGCTAACGCGATTATATTGTTATGCCATAAGTTCTGGTAAACATGTTTCAATCTACTCCAGTATCCAGTTACTGTATAGCAACTGGCAGCTAATCTAGTACGTAGTACTTATACTCGTATCTCAGTGTATGTCCCTAAAATTGTTAGGCAAAAAAATCAGCATCAACGATTTTAAAGCCATCAAACTTGTAATAATGTTCAATTGAGTGACATACGCTTAAGTGCCTCTTTCACAGATTCCCTAATACTACAGTGGCCTACAACACCCTTTAATTATTCCGATAAAATCTCTTAATATGATGACGCCGACAGCTCCCATAATAGGACAATCTGTCCAAAAACTATCCCAACCGCTTTTTACAAGGGCCCTCGTAGAACAATAGGGCCCCAACTGGGCATTGTGTTGGGCCCTTTTAGTTGGAGTATTATCTAAGTTTCACACATACCAAACGGACCACTTGAAGCAAAAAGTAAAGGATCTCATACACGGAGGTTGGACTGATTGCAGGCCGACCTAACAGACTTTGTACATGCCCAAATCCGGTCATCCTGCAAATTGCGATATTTTGACAGGCAGGCATTTATACTTATCTAGCGAC
Source organism: Polyommatus icarus (assembly GCA_937595015.1). NCBI lineage: Eukaryota > Metazoa > Arthropoda > Insecta > Lepidoptera > Lycaenidae > Polyommatus > Polyommatus icarus. The sequence goes on from OW569335.1 coordinate 17,284,451, forward strand.
AGTTACGCAACAGGCATTTATATAAGCTGATATCACACAATATCCGTCGTCAAACGCCTAATATACCATTATACCATTTTTTTTAACGCAGCAGCCAGTAGATATAGTTCAATATCTGATGCAAACGTCTGTTGTAAAGCTGTTGCAAGATACGTAATAACTAATAGAATTCGATTGGCCATCTCGTATAGACCTTTAAAAACGTTCAGTATGTGAAACAGTTGGTAGTTGCGATAAAACAGCACGTTTAGATCTAATTAGATGAGGTTAACCAATTTTTTAAATCAGACGTAACGTACTATTGCGTCTACCAACTGTTAAAGGTTTTCTAAAATGCAACACGCTTTGGTATCTGGACCAATACAAGCGATTACGTGAAATTTTAACCATCATGGCCTAACGGCAACATGAAGTGATTAATTCTACATCAATTTAAATTTACCGCACAAGAAAATACAAATAGTGCAAGTATTAATTTGTATAGTTAAATCACTTTATTCAAGCTCAATTTCATCTGAAAGTACAATAAATCCCTTTAATACCACGCTGACCTGCGCAACTCATAACACTTTAAGCTCACACGTACCTCATCACTCAGGCAGAGGCATTTCCCATCGGATTCTGGGGCAATTTGCCGTAGAAACATTTCTTGACAAATTGGACAAACGACACGTCTCTAAGATGCTTTGCTACATACCCCTGTCTCAAATATACCTTTGCCTGCATAACTATTTCAGGAACTGTACTTTTTCTTGGATGATTACTATCCTAGGTCTTACCCGGGACTTACTTTTTTTCGGTCAGCGGTTCAAGATTGAAGACGTCGTTATCTCTTATTTGTCCTTTAATAAACAGACTAATTGACGCTCCTTCACATTTAGTATTAGAACGGATTATGGATCTATGAAACATTAGCTTCTTTCCCAGTTCTCTTGTGAGTGTTGTCACTACTTTGCTCTATATAGCCATCTATCTCTGTTAAAGTTCCTTTAATTAGTCAAAATATATCCCTTTGTTACTGTCAAATGATCAAAGAGCTATCGAAAACTTTGTCTCTTTTAAAGATAGTCGCCCAGGCAATAATCCCTAAGAGGGCTCAAGTAAAGCTGGTCACAAACAGCTGTTTTCTCAAGTAGCTTCCCATGGAAACGCATACGAGGGGTCCAACTTGTATCGTTACTGTTGGAGTGTGCTTACCTTACAACTTCGACGGGTAACTTCTAAGTTCTAACTTGCGGCGTCCGCAAATTCAACCAGTGCAGCTATTTCTGACAAAATTAGTCAAGGTGCAAATAAATTGCAGCTAGTTCTGTCAAAATTATCCAAGACGCAAATAAAGGTGAACGCAGATTTGGCCGCACCGCACGCACCGCAGTCGCCGCATTTCGAATTCTTTATATGAAGTTATAGGCAAGCTCGCATACCTAACCGCGCCGCAGTCTTCGCAACTTCTACATTCTTTATATGAAGAATTCGAAATGCGGCGACTGCGGTGCGTGCGGTGCGGCCAAATCTGCGTTCACCTTAAATTACAGCTATTTCTGACAAAATTAGTCAAGAAGCAAATAAATTGAGATAATCCATACTATCATTATAAATGCGAAAGTGTATCTTTGTCTCTTCACGCCCAAACCACTAAACCGATTTTGCTGAAGTTTCATAACTTAGGAGATACTTTCGAGCCAAGGGAAAGGACATAGAATACTTTTTATTCCGAAAAAATGTACGGTTCCCGCGCTTTAACCGAATTTTGGTGCAACGAATTTGCGGGCATTATCTAGTCATATTATGTAAGGTAATCAAGTACTAAGTAGTAAAAACAATCCATTGCAAAATCAGAGACAATCTTGAATCTAAACAATTTATCGGCAATAACTTCACGTATTTTTATGTGCATTTAGAAAGTTTCAAGGAAGAAATTTTTTTCTAGCGAGGTCTAATTTCTAGCACATCAATTTCTTTAATTCTAATTTAAACCCTGTCACCTCAGCACACCCATCAAAAATTCATAAAACAGCCCCCAATTCCCATGTTAAATCTACAAACAGAGAAACCGTCGTTGTTCGTTCAGAAAACACCCTATTACGAGTAAGTAATTTTTTTGTATCGTGGGTAACACATATGTGCGCTCCCTAAGCTCTGGTACCAAAAAAACTCCTCTAAATCATGACGTTAAAGTCCAAATCGTGTTAACGTTGGATGCAGCTGGGTCCATGCCCCAATGCAATATTGTGCACCAAAGACAAGGTACCGAGGGTCGGAGAGTAAAGGGGCGTTCAAGTGTTACGTAACGACATTTTAAATGATTTAACGGCCACACTGACAGACATTCGATAACAAACATTTTAATTTAATGAAGAATATGTATGGTTAAGTAGTCGTTAAATCTCTCTGAGTGTATCGGTTAAAAACTAACTTCTATGCAACGCTGTATAACTTTTTACTAAGTATATCTCCGCTCCCGCTTTGAATCGTAAAGTATCTAACATTTTTGAACAAGATGAAAAGAGAAAAAATTATACTACTGCCCTCTTGCATTGTAATTTATATCATTTTTCTGTACTCTCTTTGTAAAACGATCAAAGATTTGAAATAGTGCAGTGGCCTACTACTTAAAAAATATTACATTACCTACGTGTAACAAGAATAAAACAATATCCAAAACCCCTTCTTCATTCCCCCGCCCCCCTTCCTGACGTAACACCTGAACGTCCCTCAAGGGGTGAATTAGCTGTTCGCGGATTTGCGTCTAATGTCTTTGTAATTGCCGTTTCTTTGGCTGGGCGGTTCGCGAATAATCCGCTGCATTCACTCGTGATGAACGGCCGTTTTGCGTGTGAAACACCTCGCTGAAAAGTGGGGTTATATTTTCAATCTTTAAGTTTCTTCAGGTCTCATTTTGCCCTGAACTTCGTTACGCTTGAGTTCAAGAAGTAAAAAAGCCACCTTATGTCCAATCACGAGGCTCAAACCATAACCATACCTCATCAAAATGGATCCAGTGCAAGGAATTTTAAATTGGAAAATTTTAGTTAAAATTTTTGGTTTAGGCGTGACGAGGCAGATTGATAGGTCATCTAAACAAGAATGGGAATAACATCCGAAATTGGGACTGACCAATCTTCAAGTGCTTCAAATTACGATGAAAGTTTTTGAAAAATTGCAAAAACTCGATTTGAAAAATTTAATAATTGGTAACTGCTAACCACAGCTAATTTTGTCTTTCGTTAAAACATTCTTCTCAATCCAACCCAACCTGTTCATAAGCTGATAATGATCACAATTATCGTCGACGACATCCATTCGGAGTTCCCACTTGAAATTCCTACATCCTGAGTTCCATTGAAGATTCCTGGCCATATTGATTGATCCCTCCCCCCTTTGCCGCGTGGAGTAGGAACATTGTAAGGGGGTACGTCGCCGCGGCTCAAGATAAGCTGGTCACGCGACAATGGAGGTGCAAAGGGGTTTTAAGTAAACACTCTTTTGTGAAGAGCGGGCGACGCGTTTAGCAAATAGATTATGCTGTAAACAGAATAATTAGGGACAGAAGACAAGCTTTATACGTTCAACGAACTTACGCATTTTACATTTGGAAGTTCTGCAAAACAGGACTATTGATATCTGACAATAAAGATTAAGGAGGTAAGAAAAGAAAAAACCATGATATTGGTCTCCAGAAAAGCACTAAATGTGGAAATAATAATATTAAATTATGCCAAATCTCGTACACGTATGATCAATTATGATAATATTTTATCGATTTTATGTGACTGTTTTGGCTCAGAAGTACAGCTCTATTTTATCTATTTATCCAACAGCGATGAGGCTCCGACGCAGTTTCGATTAACGTCGAAAGCATTATTTGCGGTGCACCGCAACTAGAGACAAGAGACGTCCTATGCACAGATCTGTGGTCCCATGTCATGAATCATGCAACATTCTCCAACGAAGGGCTGGCCCACCTTCTGTCTCCACTAATTCTGTGGCACTGGGTCTAACGTCTCACCAGCCTGTTTCGGGCTGGCTTATGCGGTTCACCTTTGTGATCACGACCTTCATTCAGTAACCTAGTACGTGTTTTGTCATTGCGTTGATTGTTACTTCAAGTAATGATTTACCTATGAACTGAACCTTGATTCTACTACTCCTATATAGCATCTGTTTAGGTTTAAGTTCCTTGTCCAATACAGAATATCATTTTGTAGTTTGATAAGAAACAGTCCTGTCAAATTTCAAAATGGTGTTTTCATGAAATATCGAACAAACGTATCTAAATTTTAATCTTTCAAGCCCCGTAAGAGCACCGGTGATCGAGACAACAACAGAATAACAATAGATATTCAAGAATCCGCGATCGAAGGATTATTGTATAGCTATTGAGGGAGTTTTAATAGAGAACCATAATTTTGTAGTTTAATAAAAATCTAGGACTTGGCAAATGATAATTCAACTGAATTTTTGATAGTTTAACCCATCAAGCCCCATAAGCTCACCGGTGAGCGAGACACAATAGAATAACAATAGATTTCCACGAATCCACGATCGAAGAATTAATTTTGCTAAATGAGACGAGACGAGGTGCGTCACGCCACGTCTCTTGGGTGTGAACTAAAATCCGCCTTTCTCCCAAGACGAAAAACAATACTAAATTAATCCCAGCTTACGTATCCTTTAATATTTTTGCTAGAGAAAAATAGTTCCAAACGAACAATAGCTAAACTAAGCTAGCACTACGTCCCAACTAAACCCACCATCTAGATTCTAGAATCTAGAATGAATCATATCCCGTCCCGAGTAATCTCTTGTTTATGATGTCGTTGTGAATATTCTCAAAACAATTGCACATCCCCCCGTGGGGGTGAACCCCCTGCACCCCCCGGGACCCCCCAGGCTAATGCTCGGAGCTTACGTCTCGTACGTGAGCAAATTAAAACTTTTAAGGGGTAACTCCGCTACGACCCAGCATAACATAAACCGTCATCTTGTTTAACTTATCATCAGCATCGCTATTCTAGCGATTTAGCCGACTACGGTGAAAGGGTGATGAATTTTCAATTAGGCGAGTTATGTCATGTCATCATCACACTTGTTTTTTTGTTCTATTGTCCTGACTAAACTTCTGATTCGATTTTAATAGTGGTGTCAATAAATTGATAATAAAGATGGTTGTGACGTGGTCAGACAGATGCTACAAACACCACAAAGACCATAGTATAATATGAAATGGCATTTCACTTTCAAATAACAAGTATGTTTTGGCACGTGGCCAAAATTAGAACCAAGGCCGTCGACGTCATCTACTCGTAAGTATAACTTTGTGGCCAAATCATCATTTTGATTGACAACTAATTTGCATCGCCCATAAAAAATAAAAATGTCAAACAGAGAGGTTTCGGTGACGGTGGCCAGTTTCCTCACCCGGGCAGCTAGCTCAAAAGTGTAGGCAAGAACACTGTTTTCCTTTACTCTCATTACCTTGTAGAACCGCTCTTTACCTTTATTCTCATAGCCCAGTACAACAACCAAAACGACTGGCAAGAGATCAGGCGCAGGACCGACTTTTTAAATACCCATCTGACGCATGGATCATCTTCCTTGTCAGACAATCAAGATCAGTGATTAGTAATTACATTACGTACAGCAACCTACATCTTTGTAGTGCAGTATTGATTTGTACCTGCCATTTCTCTGTCCTTTATTACTCCCCCCTCCCCTCCCTCCAAGGCTATAAACGTCAGACATTCGCAATATTCCCCGCTCATTATGGCCGCTACGCCATTTTTATTTAGGTTAATGAATTATTGGATCAATTGCTTTTTTATCGATTTGACATAGAGTAGGATAATAAAATTGCAATAAAGATGTCGGTAATAATTAATTGAACACCTTTTTCCTTTAAAAGGAGTTCGAAAACTAGGTTTGATGAAGGTTATTTAAATCTCAAATAGAATAAACCGTCAACCTTAATACTAATGTTATTACTCATATTAGTTATTACAGATATACCTCCAATAAATAATAATAATAATTGACCCGGCAAACCGCAAACGTATGCCGGGTCTGAAATCACAGAGGTGTGCGTGCGAGTGCGACCGATAGCTGTGTTACTGTTTATAATTTATATTGTGCCAGTATTCTATGCGTTTATGAATAAGACCGCACACATATTGCAATCTCGATTTAGATATTAATAAAATTTAACATGGCACACCTGAGTAGAGCGAGACGGAAGATGGTCTATTGTTATTGACTGTAGTGCGAAAGGGACAGAGGAACTTTCTCGTCAACAATAAGGTATAGGGTTCGTGTAACATGATCATTGAATGGTTAAACGTGCAAGGATACAAATGCACGCGTTAAACAAAGTTCAGTTAGAATTTCGACTCTATAGCATTGTGATAAGAGCTTATATAGATTGTTAGGTAGAAGATAAGTTTGTTAATGTGTCGTTGACTTGATTAACGCGAAGTATTGTGTGGATGTCCTTAGGTACTACGACTCTGGAACATGATTCATGACTCTGGACTATCGTTCCATGTCTTTTAGAGTGAACTTGTGAACTTCTTTAGCGGCACTGAGCACTTTTTTTGGAGGGGGTAAAATGGTAAACCCACATCAAGACACCTGCGCCCCTAGACAAATGGCAAAACGCTAACGCTAACGCTACAAAATGTATGCGATTTGACGTAAGTCATCGCTTCGCTAGCGAACACTAATGTCAAATCCATACATTTTGTAGCGTTAGCGTTTTGCCACTTGTCTACGGGGGCAGGACACCTGCCCCTCTGTCATACGCCAACAAGAAAATTTTGTCTACACGTTTTCTCGATGTTTGATGACTTTTCTCTTCATCTCTATTGACCCTAACATGACATATATTTTTTCTCGTCCAGATCTGTCGTCAAAAGCTATCGACATAATGTCAATAAATGGTTTTGACATTATGTCGTTCTCGACTATATAACTACACACGAGAGTGAGATATCTTGAGATTTTCTCGTTTGCGCATCTTAGGCCGGCTGACCAGAGTGCTTTGTCAAAAATCGAAATGCCAGTTTCGATAGTGAGCTTAGATGTCAAAAATGTATGGGATTTGACATAACGCATCGCAAGTACTATGGGATGTTGGACTTTCGCTTTAGAAACTGGCGAATGCATTTTGACTAAGCACTCTCATCTAAAATTTGTAAAACGAAGAATAGACCGCTGGCTAATCGCTCATATTGGGGCATCATGATTCATGAATCATGAGCCAACAATCAACATGGATAGGCGATCAATGTGTGTGGCATTATTAAAAAAGTTAATCAACAATAAACAAAGTCACGACGTGGCGCTAGTCTAACCGGCATTACGCCTCAACTGTGATTTAAGTTTCATTATAATATTGATGATTGAAAGAAATCGAATCATTACAAAACATGGTAAATTATTTCCACAACACAAACGGCATAAGACAGAGATTACATTAGAAGCGAGCGACTTGTCGCATAAAATTGTCGCGAGGTCATAAAAAATTTCTACAGTTATGCTTAGCACAAACCTACGCGACCACGCGACTGCGAAGCGGCATGCAGCAAAACACACATTTGTCAAATTTGTCAAATGTGTGTTTTGTATTGACGCTGCCGCTTCGCTGAACGTAAGTTTGTGCTAAGCATAACTCTATAGTCTATGCATTGACAAGTGGTTACTAGTTAATTATTATCTGCTTATTATTAACAATCTACCACACTTTTTTGGCAGACATACCTTACATGGGTGAATTAATTATAATTCATATGAGACAAGAAAATATGTATGAAGAAGCATATTTATATTTACTAGATATTCCTAGAGCTACACAAAAACTACAATAAGTGAGTGATTCCGGTTATACGACAATATCACAATAGAATAACTTTTTGTAAGAGCTACTATTTATAACACTGAGAATCGTGGTAAAAACTTACTTTACAGGGCTGTAGCTTAAGTAAAGTTAAGTATAGTATATTAATATATTATGTAATAGTAAGATACTTAAAAGTAGCCTACGCTTAAATATATAATATATTATAAGTAATACATAATATTATGATTATGAAAGGTATCCGATTTGAAATACTTTTTGTTGTGAATTACAAATATAATATATTATGTTTTTAGTTTTACTTACATAATATTATGTTGATGCTGGTAATAAGTTAAAGAAATGTACTCACCTGAAACAAAACAAAAATATATTTAGAACCAAAATATAATACGAGTATTATATAACTAAAAATAATTATTCCACATAGTTATCTATTTAACGAAAATTAAAATATGATTGTGTTTGTAATATTATAAAATCTTGCTATTATCAATCATGTATATTATTATATACATATATACACTTGAACTAATATAAATAAATAAAAGTATTATATAAACAAATGCATATAAATTATAAACCATAACAGCGACTTTTCAAAAGTCGCGAATTTCCAACGTGTCGCAGCTTTATCATAAAAACGTTTTACACAAATTAAGGTCATTGCAGCACGTGAGAAATATCGATTCAATATCGATTAAATACCGACTTAATATCGATATCGTTACACAAGATGTAAACGGAAATACATAAGCGCTTTAAACGATTATGAACGTAATTTCTTTTTACACCGGGTTTTTATCGTTGTCTGCATTATCCGTTCTGCCGTTGCTGTGATTTCCTTAATGTTGTCTTCGTGACCGACGTTTTAAGCCGGCTGTACACTCTCGCCGAGACACAGCGCGGCGGCCCGAGTGCGAGAGTGTAAATGGGTGCGCTCGCCTCGTCTCGCCTTTCTCGGACCCTCTCGGTCCGTTGTCGGTATATTGCGCCCGAGACAAAGGGTCTCGCGAGGAAAACGAGCGCACTACTGTACACTCTCGCGTCTTTCAGTACTAGTTTCGACGTTGGACAGTGTAGAACAGAAAAATAACAATAATAAACGACATTATCAGTCATTATCTGTGAGAAATAAAATTAAATATGATTATAAATCTTTGGATTACAATGATATCTTTCGATGCATGGTGAATGGTGAATGGTCGTTTTCGTCCATCTTGTCTGAGTTCTTAACTGCGATTGAACTAAGCGAGAATGTACATGATCGCACTCGGGCGAGGGGCTCTCGCACGAGACTCTCGCCCGAGAGCTCTCGGCGAGAGTGTACAGCGGGCATTATATAATTTTGTGTCTTCTTCGAGCGTTGTCGTCTAAGGCTGGTATAAATAGTCAGTACTCAAGATGCACCTCGGTCTCAAGACGCGGTTCGGCTCTATGATTGGTCCAAATTTTGACAGCCAACCAATCACAGAGCCTGAACCGTGTCTTGAGAGTTGAGACCGAGATGCATCTTGAGTACTGACTATTTAAACCGGCCTAAGAGCGAGTGTTCGGCAGACTTACAGTAAAGTAGCAAACTCTCCCCTCGTTGGGAATAGTTAATGCCCATAGCATCATCGGTAGGTACAGAAGACAGATCAGACAAAACCTGGCATTAATATGGAGTTTGCTACTTTACTGTAAGACTGCCGAACACTTGCTCTCGGTCTATTAACATAGCTTAAAATGAAAATTGTTTAGCTTGTATTGGCTTGCAAGTAGCCTTAATTGGCTAACTAAAACCTGGATTGGCTTAGTGGTAGCCTTGATTGGCTACCTGAAAGCCTCGGTTGGCTTACTGGTAGCAAATTTTCTTACTTGTAGTTCATTGGCTCAGTGGTAGCTTGAATTAGCTTACAGTAACAAGAATTAATTTACTGAATTTTAAATTTATGATAATAGACTTCCTATTTCGAGTATAAAAGCTTTCACAACGAGCCCTTAAACCCTATGTACCTAAAGTATGTAAAACAACCCTTTGACCTACGTATTAACCTATGTAGGTACATAAGGGCCACGTACGGCGGAGTTTTTAACCAGATCCCGTAGAGATGGCCGCCGATAAAAGTGGCCACGTGACTAGCAAACTTAGTGTTACACACGATGTATTATATCTAGATTCTAGATGCTAGTATGATTTAGATTTATAACATGCAGGCATGCTTTATCCAAACCCCGAATAACACCTCTGCAGCTTAAGGAGCTAAGATTGACATCTGTAACAAACTTAAAAGTGGTTTCTCTCTACGGAAGAACAGACAAGTGACTGACCAACAAAGGAAATCACTATCACTAAAATCTGTCAGCATTAGTAATGGGAATTAATGCTATTTTCTATTAATTTCATTACCATGCTAATTTTAATGTCACAGCATGCTAAGTATAATTGCTTTGCTATTTGCTAAAAACGCGGCATCGTGAATTATCTGTTCGCATCGCAACGCTCGCGTCGAGTATTATTTCGCATCGAGTGAAAAATAGCAATTCATTAACAGTTAGCGCTGCGGTGCGAAACAGCGTGGACGTGATTTTTTATCATGATCGCAGACCATTGCTACGCACGATAATATTAGCAATCGTATTTTTTAGCAAGTGCGAATAATTAAATTATTGCTAATGGGCATTTAACAATTAATTATTATTGCTAATGCTATTTTTACCAACACTAGTCAGCATGTCTATTCTTTCCCATTTCTAATGTTGTTATGCCTACAGGGACACGCTAAAAGTGGAAAAAGGTAGGAGTCATAATTTCAGCTCTCATCTAAAAGCGAAGGGTAGACAGAATGCACAATACTACGATGACGAAACCACGGGAGTCTGGACACTGGCGGCCCTGTGGGGTGGCGAACAGGGCAATCACCCGGGGCCTCGCGCTTGCAGGGGCCTCGCAAGGTGTTTTTTTTAAAAGACAAAGGGCCTCGCAAAGACCTGCCGCCCAGGACCTCGCAAAGACCTTCCACCCGGGGCCTTGCAATGGGTAAGACGCCACTGCCACGGAAACAAAATTGTATGCCGTTTCTTCGGAATTCATACTGCATATAATAATCTTGACAATTGACATCTTTCTCAACGGCGTTATAAAGTAGCCTATGTCTTTCCCCCATACTTTAAACTAAACAAAATGCAACATCTTCATCTATAACATCGATGGTACAAGTTACATAACAGTTATCACAGCTAGTGTGTTCCCGCGACATGGCGTTGCCTACCTGTGCTGTTCATATATACTTATAAAATTACATGTCCTGACTGATTGACTGACTGACTGACTGATTCATCATCGCTGAGCAAAAACTGTTAAAGTTACAGCCGCGAAATTTGTTGAGTAGAGTTATTTTATTAAGTAGACACCCACTAAGGAAGGAATTTTGAAAATTTTACCCCGAAGGGGGTGAAATAGGGGTTGAAAGTTTGAAGTCCGTTATTTCTTGAGTTACAAACATGAAATTTTATGTTTGGGCTACTGATTAAAAATGATTGGATACGTGTTTAAGCGCTTTTGGAAAATGTGAAATACCACCAAGGTTGTGAAATAGGGGTTGAAAGTTTAAACGAAATTCCGTCATTTGTTAAGTTAAAAACATGAAAGTTTATTTTTAGACTGCTGATTAAAAATGAATGGATAAGTATTTAAGCGTTTTTGGAAATTCTACCCCCAAGGGGGTGAAATTGGGATTGAAAGTTTGAATCAAAGTCCGTTATTTCATGAGTTAGAAACATGAAACTTTATTTTTGTGCTACTGAATAAAAATGAATGGATACGTATTTAAGCGTTTCTGGTAATTGGGGTTGAAATTGGGGTAGAAGTCATTTCTTGAGTTAGAAACATGAAAGTTTATTGACCATTGCGTTTGACGTTTGCTTAAATAGGGTCCCGTTTTTACCCTTTTTATAAGGAACCACAAAAAGGGGAAATCTATCCATCTTTGTTATTATACTATGTTAACGCGGACGAAGTCGCGGGCAACAGCTAGTCATCTTTATCGCTAGAAGATAGACCTATATATTATAGACTCACTAGATGATGCCCGCAACACCGTTGCGCCAAAACTCGTTTATCGCGCGGGAACCGTACATTTTCCTGGGACAAAAAGTAGCCTATGTCCTTTCCCGGGACTCAATGTATCTCCATACCAAATTTCAGCAAAATCAGTTCAGCAGTTTGGGCGTGAAGAGGTAACAGACAGACAGACAGACAGACAGACACACAGACAGACACACTTTCGCATTTATAATATTAGTATGTCATTCTGCCTTTGGTCAGAGCAGTAGAAGTAAAACAACATAAAATAGCAAAAAGTTGATAAAGTCATTGAGATCCATACTAATATTTTAAATGCGGAAGTGAGTCTGTCTGTTATCTCTTCACGCCCAAACCGCTGAATCAATTTTGGCATGACTTATGAAGATACTATGAGTGCCGGGAAAGAACATAGGTTACTTTTTAAGCCGGACAAATGTACCATCGAGGAAATTGATTCCAATGCATTTGATAGATCAACGTTATTTGGTCGAATATGTCAATTCAATGTTAATTGTGATCTGTCGGCTGGGTTTGACATAACGCAACCAAACTACGTAGATCCCCGATCTGCATAGGAATCTACTTCTCTGATAGTACATTGTACGGTTTCTGCGCGATAAACGAAAGTTGGCGCTTCGGAGTTGAGGGCGACTTAATTTTGAGATTTGACATCAAGGTCTCTTAAAATCTACATTTAAAGAGACCTTGAGTCCCGGGATACATAGATAGTTTTTATCATGGTCACAATACTACGATTTTAACTGTTACATAAAACATCAGAAGCAGCTTAAAATAAACATACAATTACAATCATATTATCTAGTGATCACATTAAGTTAGGATTTACAGTAACGCTAGCTTGGTCTTAATTGAAGTCTATGTTACTAAGCCAAGGACGATTTATTATTATAGAACCTTGTTCTAGAAATTTCGATCCGGTACGATGCGATCATTGGAAATAAGGTTTAGTATATTGTTGTTTTCCTTTGTTAAATAATTTCATCATATTATGTATAAATTAAAATACACACACATAATATTATTAATGTGAAATATCTGTCTGTCATTTCTCCACGCTTAAATCACCAAAAGGAATTAGAAAAAAAAAGTATAAATTTACTTAAAGGAAAACCATACAGTATCAGAATAGGAAAAGCGACAGTTTTTACTGTGGTAAAAATAATATAAATGCACGGTTCCTTTGCGAACGAACGGAGTTTAGACTCTTCTCTCCAGTCTGAGGTCTGGGGCGGACTTCTGCATCGCACTATCGAAGTTTCTGATCGTCGCGACTCGCGACATAATAATGAGCAACGACTGAAATTATGACGATAGCTAAGGTTTCGGCCTGCCATATTATACAAATTCACTAGGGGGCAAGATCTGTTTTGCCTACTAATATAACAAGACTAAAGTATTCTTTGCACACACTCTAAATAAAACAAAATATAACAATCATCGTATTCATGTAACTCATTTCTGAATCAACGGCCAAGAATCTTTAACATCGTGACTCGTGAGTGGCGAGTGGCGACTGACCACCTGTTCTAGCCGCGTTACGATGAATACTTAACCGTGGTTAATGAGGTAAGCCGTGTTTATTTAATGTCAGTCATTTAACACGACCTTCGTAGGCCGTTTACCAAGTTTTTTTTTTGTGGGAATGACAATGTTTAAACAAGCCAGTTTCTTACGCCGGTTCCCGAACCGGTGGAAAGCGTCAGGAAGACGTTCAGAAAATCCATACTAATATTATAAATGCGATATCGTGTCTGTCTGTCTGTTACCTCTTAACACCCAAACCGCTGAAGCGATCTTGCTGCAAGGTATGGAGATACTTTTGAGTCCCGGGAAAGGACATAGGATAGTTTTATCCATACTAATATTATTAATGCGAAAGTGTCTGTCTGTCTATTACCTCTTCACGCCTAAACTGCTGAATCGATTGGGTTGAAATTTGGTACAGAGATACTTTGAGTCCCTCGATCGTCTATAGATCGTCGACAGTTTTTAACTCGAAAAAAAAATTACAGTTTCCACACGATAAACTAATTTTGGCGCAACCGAAACGCGGGCGTCATAAATCATAATATAGTTTCTAGAAAAATCAATTTTCAATTTTGTTAGTCTCGCTAAAACTCGAGAACGGTTGATGTGGCTGAACTGATTTGGCTGATTTTAGTCTTGAAACATTCGTTGAAGTCCAGGAAAAGGAAGTGATACAAAGTTAATTGGGTCATCTAATCTAATGTTGAATAAAATTATTTTAGTTTGGACATCAGAAAATTCAATTCCTATTTCCCACGAGATAAATTTAGTATTTTAAAACTAGCAATGTCCTAGCATTTCTAGAATTCCAATTACGCTTAAACTAGCTTTCCCAGAAGTAAACGACTAAACGGTAACAAGACGCGTTTATTCCTTTACGGTCAAGAGGTCACGTTTAAAATAAGGCTCCAGCCACATGGCATAGAATATTCTTTTACCCCTATGTTTTCAACCCCCGCTACGTTAGGTGTTTAGGGGGGGGAGGGGGTCGAGTCAAATCTCACTTAATCTCGCGTTGGGGAGAAGGGGTGTCGCGACAAATCTCACGTAATTTTTTTCTCAACAAAATAATAGGTACTAATTTAGTATTTTGGTCCATTTCATGCAGATTGTACATACGCTTATGATTTAATCGTAAGCGTAGTCGTTATACGATTAAGATCATTATAAATTCATTCGAAAGAAAATCTGCTTACTGTCAAACCAAACGTTTATGTAAGAAATCCACATTTTTAAAAATCTCACGTGATATTTGTGAGGCGGAGGGGGGGGGGGGGAGGGTTGAATAAAATCTCACGAAATCTCACCAGAGGGGGAGGGGGGGGGTCAAAAAATTCCAAAAAACACCTCATGTAATTTGTGGACGCCCCCTTACTATCCATGCTATTTCATACTAATAAAATATGTGCAAATGTGTCTGTCTATCTCTGTCTGTCTTTCCTCTTCACGCCCAAACCGCTGAACCGATTTTGCTGAAGGGTTGTAAGATATACTTTAGAGTCCCGGGAAAGGACATAGGACACTTTTATCCCGGAATATGTAAGGCGCGACAAACGAGTTACGGGCGTTTTCTAGTACCTTTATAAGCACAAGGGGTTTAACATTTAGGGGGTGAATATGGAATTAGTCCCGCGGATTGGCATGACGAGACGATTAGTTTGAATGACATTGCATTGTGCAGTTTGAGTGCAATATGTCAGGTTTCAAAGGGAAGAAATCTATAAAATCAAGATCGTATCACTCAAAAAAGTTATGAAATTTAAATTAAAAAGACTGACTAGACGTATTTTGTTTTTTTATGTGCGCTAAATTTTTTTATCTGTTTTATACGTCACACACTCATGCACGTCAAAATATCATACATCTTTTTAAAGGGGCTAAGTGCTAATACTTTTCTCTGTTCAGTGTGAGCGCACCCTTAATATAAAGTCCACTTTAAAATATAGGAGAAGTGGACTCATTGGGAATTCCCGGGATATCTCGGGGATATCCGGGAATATCCGGCAATGGAGGGAATAAAACGAACATATTGAATATTTCATACCGTCTTAACCGGCTTTTACCGATATTGGAGAGGAATTTTATCATTATCGTTATCGGAACTAGGTCATTCTGCTTTGTGAATTTGAAATTATTTTTAATTTTGCCAACGAGTTTAATATCTATGAGGATTACAAGACAAGCAAATAATATTTTTTTTGTTTGAAATAACAAATACATATTACACTCTTTCACATCTATACATATTATAAAACAAAGTCGCTTTTTTCCCTCATGTCCCTTTGTTCCCTTTAATCTTTAAAACTACTCAACGGATTTTGATGATTCTTTCAGTGTTAGATAGCCCATTTATCGAGGAAGGTTAAAGGCTATATTTTATCACGCTAAGACTAATAGGAGCGAAGAAATAGAGGAAAATGTGGAAAAAACGGGGAAAATTATTTGAAAGGGCTAACTTGAATACGCTAATCTCAAGAACTACAGGTCCGATTTGAAAAATTATTTCAGTGTTAGATAGCCCATTTATTGAGGAAGGCTATAGGCATAATTTTTTTCAGTGGCTATATATTTTATACCCGTGCGACGCCGGGGCGGGTCGCTAGTTAATAATAATTAATTAATAGGTATTAGTATGGAATCCACACCAAATTTCAGCAAAATTGGTTCAGCGGTTTGGGCGTGAAGAGTTAACAGACAGACACACTATCGCATTAGTATGGATGCCATACTAAGCAATACTCAATGTTCAAATCAAACTCCTTTAAAGGTTCCTAGTGATAGGTATAAATAGGGGCACATCGGTTATGCAAACAAAGTTGCGAGGGTACACGAGTTTTTCAACTCTCCCAACGCCTTTCATACTTCAAAGAACTCACGATTTAGGTCTATCTATGTAAACAGAAATAGGGCTGGCACTATTTTAAAGCTAGAAAATAAAAATAAAAAAATGGTTAACTGGTTGACATTAGTTTTAGTTAAGTACGGTATTCTCCAGTTTTCAATAAAAAAACAAACAATACCTACTTCAGCATATAAGTTATTAATTAATAATTGAAATTGTATTTAATTTTAAAAAGAATCAAAGGACGTCTAATATTTTTCTGAAAATTAATAATATAATATTTAATGTAATGTAAGTACATAATATTATGTAGATTGTAGGTACTAAGTAAATTTTAAGTACCTTCTAGTTAGTAGCCGCTAGTCATAGATTAATCATTGGTCTTCGCGCGCTTTAATCTATGCTGCTAGTCTTTACTTTTTGTACTTATCTAATAGATTATAGACCTTAATTTTAGAGTAAACAAAAGTTAAAAAAAAAACACTTAATATTAAAAGAGGTTCCAAACAGTTTCGCAAAAAAACTACAACTTTTTAAGTAACTTATAAAAAAAACATATCAGTCAAGTGTTTTGTATTTTTTTTTGTGACAGCCCTGTTAAATCCCTACTTTCTAATAGTTTACCTGCTTTTGATAAAAAGCTCAGTGGGTCTCGACAAAGCGCTCACGTTCGCTAGGGTCGGGGCTCCGGAGAGAAAAAAAACAACAGAACAAAAAAAGAAAAAAAATGTTTAGACACGTCCAGACATGTTGTGAAATGCCCGCGCTCGCTCGACTTCCTTTGTTGATGATAACACGAGTGTGCTACTGCTGATAATTTATTAGAATTTAGTAACGGATACACATTTGTTAAAATTATATTTTATCATGGGTTATTTAGACAGCAACCAAATTAGGTTATACAGGACAAGAAAAATATCCACAGCCGAACATATAACCTCCTCGTTTTTTGGAAGTCGGTTAAAAAAAGAGTCTCAACTCCCAACTTCCAACCGAAATTAATGCCTCTATATCCGCCAATGACCTTGATCATTGTCTGTCAGTGCGAATATCGACGTAAATAACATTAATGGCCTGTTTCACCGCTTCCTGATAAGGTGCCCGATAGGGTTATTTGACAGATTTTCCATACTCCATCTGTCAAATTAAGTGGTGGATAGCCTTATCAGGAAGCGGTGAAACAGGCCCTAAAATAACATTCATAACAGCGCGCCTTGTACGGTGGCGGTTACGAGTTACGACGCTCGCCGCGTCCATGATAGGGCGAAATAGGAGAAAAAACCTTTTTAAGGCTTAATATAATACATATTTCAAAAAAGTAAAAAAACCAAATTATCAACTTATGTATTGCAAAGCAGCAGATATTTTTTATATATTCTTTTTAACCGACTTCAAAAAATTTTTGTTTTGTTGTATTAGGTTTCACTCCAATTTGGTCCCATGTTCAGAAAAGTGGTGACCTGATGATGGGATCCATGAGTAATCGAGGGAACTCATCAAAATTCAAACGGAAACATATGGTTTTTTTGGTTTCATATGAAGTATTCCAGGCATATGTTATCAAAAAGTAAGATTTTGCACCAGGATATACCATGGTTCGAAGGGTTTCGGCGTTGTTTTAAGAACTGAAAGCATATACTACTAAGCTTATTACATTAATCATCATCATCATTACTATCACCACCATTCCACCATACACCTTCACATTATGACCCTATTTTGGTAGGTATTTTTCATAGTATTTTTAGATCAAAACGGATCACAGTTGTCTTTAAACATTGTTCTGTAAAAAGTTAAGCTATTTTGAAACTTATTGAAAATTATTTTATTATTTCGACCTGATGATAAGATCCATGAGTGATCGAGGGAACTCCTTAAAAATGTGTATGGAAACATATGGTGATTTCGATTTTATGAGAAGTATCCTAAGCATATTATGCTACCAAAAAGCAAAATTTTGCACTAAGATAATATACCTTGGTTCCGAAGGTGCTAAGAGATCTCCGGATTCCTTATAGATGCAAGTTTGTGGGTTTCGGCTTTGGTTTAAGAACTCAAAGCATATATAATAGCTCCCACACCGGTTTCGGTGACGGTGGCCGGTTTCATTGAAACCAGGCCAGCTACGCAGGAGTAATTTTATAGTGCCCAAGTGTGTGCGCAGTACACAAGAGCACTCTCTATTCCTTTACTCTCACAACCCAGTGGGACGGCAGACCGACACGACTGGCGAGAGATCAGGCGCAGGACCGACTTTTTACATGCCCATCCGACGCATGGATCATCTTACTTATCAGACAATCAGGTGATCAGCCTGCATTGTCCTAACCAAACTTGGAAATAACATGTTTCCAACGCGGGAATCGAACCCACGACCTCCGAGTCAAGAGCCGCGCTCTTTACCACTAGACCACGGAGGCGTTTCTGTGCACTGTGCGTTCACTCAAAGCATATGCTACTATGCAAGTTACATTCATCATCAGAATCATTAAATCATAACTCTTAATTTGTCGAACGATTTCAAAAATGATATTGTTATATCAAAGTAAATGATTCAAACTTGGTGATCAGGTTACCAAGTTAGCAATTTGATCATGAAATCTATGAATTATGAGGTATGTCCGTATGTAGGAAACTCCTTATTATGGGGACAAAATAAATAGTTATATTAACGTAGTTCTAAGTAGTTTAAGCATAATATTATATGAACATTATAGTCAGACTTTCAAGGAGTGTTGTGATAGAAAGAAAGTCACTGAACAGAACTATTGACATTATTTGTATCACCTATCTCCTATATGATAATATATCTCCTGTATAGACTATAGAGGGAGAGATAGATCTCTATATCTCCTCTCCTCTATCGCCTCATGTAGTATTCATGCGCCTATGAACATTACATGAGGCGATAGAGGAGAACACTTTTATCATTTTATCATTGCTTGATTAACTCCAAGCTTATATTATTAATTATACAGTGAGACGAGTATATTCTTGGAGTTGCTTATGCAATTCTCTATTCCGAGAGGGCGCTAGATATTAACTTTATGGTTCTCATATCATAAATGTGTATCCTAGCTCCAAATTCACTTAGTAGAACACATTAGTATTCACAGAAAACCTTATAAATTACTTAAATTACTAAAAAGAGTGAAATTATTATTTTTAACAAAAAATGAAAACCGACTTCCAGAGTAAAAAAACAATAATAATTATTATATAATGAACAAAAAGTATGAAATAATTCTTACTCTCAATAGTGCCTTATGCAGAATACTCCTAAACTTCTACTATTTCTGTACACAATCTTCATAATTTTGAATTCGGTACCAGTCTTTAAAATTAAAAATATAGGACTCACCATTCTTAGTACTTACTGGTATCGACTTCAACATAATGAAGATTGTGTACAGAGATAGTAGAAGTTTAGGAGTATTCTGCATAAGGCACTATTAAGAGTAAGAATTATTTCATACTTTTTTGTTCATTATGTAATAATTATTATTGTTTTTTTTACTCTGGAAGTCGGTTTTAATTTTTCGTTAAAAATAATGATAAATAATGAAGGAGTAAAGTGGTTTCATTCAACGATTTGGAGGTGATTTGGTTTTTTATTTCTTTATTATGTGATACCGATAGAAAAAATATGGCAAAACCAAATTACGTATCATATCATGTAGATTACTAATTATTTTTTTCAGATATAATTTCTCTGTCAATGCCGATGAAAAGTGGTTTCATCTGCACGCTTTTTTCTCGAGAGGAGCCTTAAGTAAATTAATTAAGTAAATAACTAATAAATATATACATAATAATTATTAAGACAATGAGTATAGCTAGCTAAAATCTGCTAAGGATAATATTCAGGGCCTGTTTCACCACTTCCTGATAAGTGACGAATAGGATATCCAGTCTCCACCAATTAACTTGACAGATCAAGTATGGAGAATCTGTCAAAAAAGTTGTGCGTAAAATAGCCATAGAGTTATTATGTAGGTACAGTTCTTATATATTATGTCAGTGTGAATAGCCTATTCGGCACTTTATCAGAAAGTGAAACAGGCTGAGGGCCTGTTTCACACCTGTAATAATTATGTAAGCTGGCCACTTTCCGTGAAAAAAAGTAAAGGATTTTTTTTCTTCTTTTACAAAAGCAAAGAGTGTCCATAGAAAACGTGCATAACCAGAGACGCAATATCCATTTTCTTTTGACCTTGGACAGCTAGGCTACTTTGACAGTCAAAATTGTACCATAGATAGAAAAAGTTATCATTTCTCGTATAATGTCAGACATACCACTGATTATATCATCGGTGAGAAACACACAAGTGATACAAGAATGCGAGACGCTGACTGCATGTGAATGAGCAACGTCCGTCCAGTCTTTACCATACGAGTTTGATCTCTACATCATCGATATAGAGGTGATGGTAGAGGTAAAATACGAGTAGTATTAAATGTAACCTGAGTTGGTGAGTCATGCAAGGTCGAATGTCCAATGGCACATGTTGACTATCGACTGATATCGACATTATCAACTTTACTGTCTTATTCTAGATTTAGGATTTGTTCCACTTTCTTAGACATTTGAGATTTTATATTGTTGAACCGGATCTATTATGGCCTACTTATAGTGGAATAACTAACGAAGTGGGAAGTCAAATCACATTAAGGAGGTCTGCAGCCTGATAATAATAATAGTCTTAAAACTACAGATGTAGGTAAAGTGGATTCTTAATAACTATCATATTTGATACTAGCTTTACACCGCGGCCACAACGCGGCTTTGCCCGCGTGAAATAGTGATCCTGACCTACGAAATTTCAAATTCGATTCCCTATTGGGTGTAAAATTTTGTTAAATCCCTTCTAATGTTTTTTTACGACGTTAATAGCTCAAAAAGTTTGGGCTTTGCGTTCAATCGTCAAACAAATTTGCCTTTACCATAAATCATATTATTATTCACAGTTATTTCACCAGTCTACATTGATCCCTTTATTAGATCAGCCTATGAACAAAACTTCCCAAGCCGGCGTATCACGCGCGGTAATTTTCTAATTCCCAGTAAGTACCTTAATCAAATGCCATAAGTTTTATTCAGTGGTAATGGTCCACCTACGACCGCATTACTTTCAATTCGCAACGAGGATGTGGTTGTGGGTGTCTGGGAACCTGGTTGGATGAGATTAACCCATAAATAAACCCATTAAGGGCCATTTCTCAATGTACCATCAAATTATAAAAGGTTAAGAGCAAAATTATGTTTGGGTTGGAATTGAAAGTTTATACCTATTTTGAATTACATTTTTAAATGATAATAAAAGATCGAGGTTTGCTCAGAGTTCAAAACAAAATTATTATTTTTTTATAAAATTAGGGACAAACGAGCAAACGGATCACCTATTGGAAAGCAACTACCGTCGTGCGTTGCCGGCCTATAAAAAATATGGTTTTCTAATCATTATTTCTAAAATATTGTGCAAAATATTATAAAAGATCTTTTAAAGTTTTCAAAAAGTCGTAAACCTGAAAGTCTCCAAGAAGATATTATGAAGTAATCGTATTCTCCGATTTGATGATTCGATCCGTAGAGAATATTTTTGGCAACATGTGCGCCATTCGGGCAGTAAATACACAATGATTAATCTGCACGTTCCTCATAATTAATATGGATAAATGATTCATAAAGTGTATCCCAATTCTACTGCTACGCCAACATCAATACATCATCATAACCTAAGAGGCTAAGAGCCAGGAACAGCCAGCCTTCGTCATTTTATATTATAAGCTCAAAGTTTTCCTGTATGTTCCCCTATAGAGGTGAAAACATCCAGCAAATATGAAGTTACAGTAACTTTAGGAGATCTGGAGTAGGTAGGTAGGATCTGGTAGGAGACCAGCTCTGAAGGTCTACCTAACTTTCGATAAAGTATAAAGCTCAATTTTTTAAGTTATTTCCTTCGTGACCACAGTAAGAATCCTGTCTTCCACTGCCCGATATTTTTTACAGTTGCTTCCAACTGCCAGACACCCCTAAAGGGCCTTAAGTATTCGACTTTGGGGTGGTCTTTTTTCTGTGAATTATTATTATTTTTAACAAAAAATTAAAACCGACTTCCAAGGTAAAAATAATAATAACATTAATATGAACTAAAAAGTATTAAATAATTTGTACTATCTAATAGTGCCTTTTTCCGAATTCGGCTAAACCTCAACTATTTCTGTACTCAATCTTCATTATTTTGAAGTCGGTACCAGATAGCTGAATCTTCAGTCCTCTGACAGAATATTTAAATTTTTTGGAACTGGCACCGACTTCAAAATTATGAAGATTGAGTACAGAAATAGTTGAGGTTTAGCCGAATTCGGAAAAAGGCACTATTAGATAGTACAAATTATTTAATACTTTTTAGTTCATATTAATGTTATTATTATTTTTACCTTGGAAGTCGGTTTTAATTTTTTGTTAAAAATAATAATAATTTCACTCTTTTTAGTTACACTAGTAGATAAATCTTCGCGTATATTTTACGTATCTTATTACAATTTGCTAAGAGTCACAACTCACACTCACAAAATAATATAATATTATCAGTGAAGTGAACATATTGTGCTAAGTAATTTAACAATTTTAATACTTCAAGCCCGAAGCGGTCACCGGCGATTGCGATAACAATAGAAAGGCTATTTTGTCTCGTTTTTCCACGATCGAAGGATCTATCAGATAAAAAATTGTACAAACTTGCATAGGATGTAGCGTAGCATAATATTTAATATTATCATAATTATTGACAGCTGTTCTTGTTATCAAGAATTCAAATCGATAGGTACTTAGTGCACCATCTATCGATTAATAAGTATAACTAATTAAAAATACACTTAATGACTTTGTTTTGTTTAAATGCTCTTTTTAAAATAACTTTATTTTAATTCTATTTGTCTATTAAAATTTTATAAAGTAGTAAAGTATTCGATCTGTATATAAAGTAGTTAGTAAAGTATTCGATATTCTGTCTTCTGCCGCCACGCGCCGCGCGGCGGCGCTGGGCGGCGACGCCGACCGCCGTGTATTAAAAACAAACAGGTGTTGTTAATTGTTATACAGTACATAATTATTATTATTAGTATATCCATACCTATGCCTTGAACTATTATCTATTCTGTGCCATGAGACATTGGTGGCCTTAACACGACGTGGTAATGATGATGATGACGATGATGATGATGATGATTATGATGATGAATATGAATTGCATAGTAGTTTATGCTTTCTGTTCTTAAAACAACGCCGAAACTCCCAAACGTGTATCTATAAGGAATCAGGAGTTCTCTCAGCATCATCGAAACCATGGTATACCTTGACCCAATATTTGACTTTTTGGTAGCGTATTCTTAGTACACTTCACATAAAACCAAAATCACCATATGTTTCCATATAAATTTCGAGGAGTTCCCTCGATTACTCATGGATCCCATCATCAGGTCACCACCTTTGTGAAAATGGGACCAAATTGGAGTGAAACCTAATACAACAAAACAAAAATTTCGAAAATCGGTTCACAAACGGCGGAGTAATCGTTGAACATACAAAAATAAAAAATAAAATATATCCACAGCCGAACATATAACCTCCTCGTTTTTTGGAAGTCGGTTAAAAAGGGGGCAAACGAGCAAACTGGTCACTTGATGGAAAGCAACTACCGTCGCCCATGGACACAGAAGAGCTGCAGGTTCGTTGCCAGCCTTTTAAGAGGAAATACGCTCTCTTTTTGAAGGTATGCGGGTCGTATAGGTCCGGAAATTCTGCTGGTGACAGATCTGACCTACTAGGAGTATCATCGAAACTGCATTTATGTTGAATTAAAATATGAGAATCGGGGTGTTGTTTAAAATAGCTGTCTACTTGTCGAGCCACGTGCTGTAATTAAGGTCAAATTTTAAACACTAGCGTTCATTGACAAATGACATCGCCATGTTATAAAACTATTAATAACGCGAAAAAACTATTTATAATGCAAAAGACCTAATTAATAATGGAAGGCATGAGTAGATGATATAACTAACATTTTACAACCTAAGAGCAAGTATACACCTTTCTTGCCGTATCTATAATCTTAATAAACTTTGTAACCTACCTACTTCATCATAAATATTTTAGACTCTAGCTAACATATCTAGCTATACCTACGTAGGATTCACATTTTTTTGATTTCAAATCAATTCCCCGGTGCTAAAGCCTCCAATGTCCATTAACGCAGAAAAGGTAATTTCAAATTATTGTTACCCACTTCGCGCACTCGTGTCTTCAATGCAAAAGAACTATTTATATAGCAGAAGAACTTTCATAAATGAAATAGGAAGCATTAACTAAATAGGAGGCGAACGTAAAGAACTTTTTAGATAAATGAGAGTTGAGACAAAAACATCTTTCATCCCGCTCATCAAGCGCATTTCCACTTTGCATAAGTAATGAATTCCGCAGATAGCTAGGTTTAATTATGGGATAGACAATAAGGACTATAGTTCGGAGGGACAAAGGATAGCTAAGCCTGGGAAGAGCTGATACTGTCTTTCGGAATATTCCGGGATTTAGGAAACACAGGACCTCCGGATAAAGACTCAAAACAGTAGCATTTAAAACGGTGCATTCAACAGGTTTTGTAAAACCCGAATAGTCCATAGCCTTATGTTATATAGAAGTGGTATTCATGGTTTTAAAACCTTCGTCTCTGAACTCTTCGAATTAAATATGATTTATTATATTCATGTGCATAATTCTACCTGTTCTTAAAGTATAGATTTTAAATGCTACGAGTTATTAATTTAAATCTATATGATCTTCTGAATAGATGTTATACCATGCCACAAATTTTAAGACCTTGTGTTCTGATGTTTACTATGAGCATGACATCCATGATGAAATTGATTGAGATTATGAATCCAGAAAGCAATTGCGACTGAGGAAAATTATCGGAATTTAGATTATGAATTTTAAATTCTGAATTCAGAAAGCCATTTCGAATGTAAGTAGCCGGTTTAAGTCACTACAATCACGACAGGAATTAATCAATAATCCCGGCTTTCCCATACTACTTGCGACACTTTTTACTGGAAACCCATTTACTAGGAATTTCGTTGTAACATTACTCGGTTTTTAACCGACTTCCAAAGAAAAGTATGTTCTATGTTTCCCCTACAATATTTAGGGTTCCGTACCCCAAGGGTAAAAACGGGAACCTATAATTACTGCTAATTTAATGACCCATTTTCTTTAACATGTCTCAAAGTATCTTCTTTTCTATTATTTATTCTTAAAATAATATTTTAGGGTAAAACCATGATAGTATAAGACATGATAGTAGCATTCTCTAACACTTACATAGGATCTCTCTCTACCCCTTTTTTCTTTAATTTTGCTTCTTAGTGCGTTCCTCATGACATTTATGTGTGTAATAATTTCAAGTATGGAATTTTGGTACCAAGAAAATCATTGTGGGTTCACTGCTCTGCTATTTGGTTTTGTGATTTTCCTTCAATTTAAATCATTCACTGCTGCAAAATTCTGTTATACTATTTCGAGTTTTCCTTGATATTTCAATACTAATACACATAATATTCAGTTGTTGTCTGTAGCTGCCACTTTAAACCGCAGAACCGTTTGGTCAAAAAAAATTACAGAATCTTTAAAAACTCAAACTCAATTTTTTTTTTTCAGAATATTTTTTTTCAAATATTTTCAGAAAGTCTACATGATGCAGCAATTAAATGTGTAGAATTAAGATACCCCGGAACATGTACGGTTTTCTCGGAAGCAAACAGCGTCAGTTGCAGGCAACATCCATATCTATTCTTCCATACTAATAATATTATAAATGCGAAAGTATGTCTGTCTGTCTGTCTGTTACCTCTTCACGCCCAAACCGCTGAACTGATTTTGCTGTTTGGCATGGAGATACTTTGAGTACCTACAGGGAAAGGACATAGGATACTTTTTGTCCCGGAAACATGTACGGTTCCCGCGCGAGAAACGAGTTTTGGCGCAACGGAGTTGCGGGCGTCATCTAGTCTTATATATAAAAATGGATTTTCCAATGTGTTAGTCGCGCTAAAACTCGAAAACGGCTGAACGGATTGCCTGATTTTAGTCTTAAAATATTCGTGAAAGTCCATGGAAGGTTTTAAAGTGACACGAAGTTCACCGGGACAGCTAGTATAGTATAAAAATTCTCAGAGGAAAAGAATTTTTTTCATGAAATAAGATTGCTAAAATAAGAAAACCAGCAATTAAAATGTACAATGAATAATAACTTTCGTTTTGTAAAAGAAAAACTCCAATTTTCCCGAGGCCGAGCAATTTCATTTTCTATTTCCTTATGAATAAATAAATGAATAAGTAACAACCAAATGAATTATTACATTTTTATACGAGACATTCTCTTTCTACTTCGTCATAGGTAATACAATATACTTCGAAATTATTAAAGACGCCATATAATTCAAGCTCTGAATGGAAAATAACAAATATCATCATAGACGCATACTTGTTAACAGCCTTGCAAGTTCCAATCTTCAAGTACACTAAAATGCATGGTGTACAGTAGTGGCCAGAGGGAATCGTCTTGGGTTCGATTCCTGGGATAAAAAATGTTGTTTCAAGTTTGGTTCGGACAATGCAGGCTGGTCGCCTGATTGTCCGACGAGTCTGTTCCAATCGGTTGTGACTTATGATGTCGGCACTACATATAGGCGAACGCGTTGGCCAACGTGTCGGCCCAATGTGTAGAACGGGCGACTCGCGCGTTGGCGGTAGGTATTTAGACGTTGGCCGACGCGTTTTGTCGGCACTACACATAGGCGAACGCGTTGGCCGACGCGTTGGCCAATGCGTTGGCTAACGCGTTCGCCTATTTGTAGTGCCGACATCATGCTGCCTCCCCATATAGACGAACGCACTTCCAACGCGTTGGCCAACGCGTTCGCGGTGCGCTTGCAACGGCGTTTGTTTATAATCCACACATTGGAAGGTCGTTCAGTATTCAAAATGGTGCGGACGGATTCAAAATGGATGTTGACTCGCTAACAGCTGCAGCTGTATATTTATTCACAGCTTATAATTATTTTATAAATGTGGACAACAAAAAGTTTTTAAAGGGTATTCTCGAAATAAATAAGTAAAAAGCGAGAAAACGTAACAAACAAAGAAATAAACTCACTTACATATTTTAGTATATTAAAATAATATAATTATTTTATTACTTATTATTTTATTACCTTATAATAATTATAATTATCATGATTAATATTATATATTTATTAAATATTTAATTTATTTTGTTTTTAGTATTTTTATTGTTTATAGCGACAACAGATGTACACAATCTGTGAAAATTTCAGGAATCTAGCTATAGCGGTTCATGAGATACAGCCTGGAGACAGACAGATAGACAAACAGACAGACAGACGGACGGACAAAAAGGCAGACAGACATTGAAGTCTTAGTGATAGGGTCCCGTTTTTACCCTTTTGGTACGGAACCCTAAAAACATCGTGAGGAAAATAGCATGTCCAAGAACCTTATTTTTTTAGCACTTTTGATATGATTTTTTTGTTCCACAGACAGATTTACTCTGATAGTTAACTCAATAAATTTAAATGTTTACTCGATACTTATATTGTTCACTATTTCGTCAAGTTAGATGTTAATTCGCCACAAGAAGGAAACGTGCCCTCTTCAGCGCTGCTCCGGGCGAACTGATTGCGCGGCCTATGTGTGGATGGAACGCAAGTCTTGCGACAAATTTCCTTTGATCATTCCGACACCGCGCGGCAAGCTCGCAAACGCGTTGGCCAACGTCTGAATACCTACCGCGAACGCCTGTTCTACACATTGGGCCAACCGCGTTCGCATATTTGTAGTGCCGACATAATGGAAGACATAGTGCGTACTGCGTAGTAGTGTGTCACACACTAGGGCACTATAAAATGACGCCTGCGTAACTGGCCTGGTTTCAATGAAACCGAAACCAGTGTAGGAGACAGGGCTTGTACCACGAAACGGTTTTGAGACTTAAACAATCGGACGAGAATGCCGCCTCCTGCTCTAACAACGTCATTTCACGTTTGTTAGAGTAGGACGCAACATTCTCGTACGATTGTTTGAGTCTCAAAACCGTTTCGTGGTACGGGCCCTGGTTTCGGTATCGGTTTGATATTTTTAATTCATCCATACAAAAATCCTAAATGCGAAAGTGTGTTCGATCCGCTGAACCGATTTTGCTGAAATTAGGTATGGAGATACTTTGAGCTTCAGACAAAGACACAGGATATTTTTTTACCTGGAAAAATGAACTGTTCTCACGCAATAAACGCCTAAAAAGATGAAAATTTTGGCGCAACGGAGTTACTTATCTAGTTTAATTATATTTCAATGTTGATCCAACGAATCCAATAGGCTAGTACCATACCATAATATAGATTGTAGGTAGTTACTGTAATCACCAATATAGTCTAAACAGCCTTAATCACCAAATGGACTTTGAACAGCGTAATGAACGGTTTAATATGAAAGCTTATCGGAGTCGGGATCAGGCGGCCAGTTGACGCGAATTAAAATGTGTCGCTGTAGCGATCGCCAGACAGACAAGTTGAATGTATAATTATGTAGAATTTGTGTGATAGGCAGACCTGCCAATAATGTATGTAAGTGTGGCAAATAGATTACAAATAGATTGGATACTTTAGCACATAACACACAATCTATTTGTTAAGTAGCGGCACTAAAATAGCTTATAGCATAATAGAATTATTTTGTGATTTGTATTAGTATGTACCCCAGACTCCAAAGGCATGAAATTCCTCATACAAAAGCTTAAAAAAGAGTTACTCTATCAGCGCATCTATTTTTACAGTTTACAGTGAACTCCTTACAGGGGACCCATACACACCCTAAAGTATCACTTGTATTACACCCTCGTTTCAAAAAAGGTCTTCGCTGTTTCGGACGCCGGTATTCAAGGCAATTCAAACACCGTCCTTCGCTGTTTCATACCGTATTCGTATGAAAAATGTGTGGTATGAAACGGGAACGAGCCTATAATTTTGCAAAGTTGAATCCGAAAAAAGCCCCACGTGTGAATATCGTCCGACTAGAATCCGAAACCACACAGACTTGTCTTAGACAGATGAACAAGGACAATTTGGGTGAATCTACATAAGAATGTTGTTGCGGCACCCTGCCGAGAGGTCGACGAACG
The DNA here is from genome assembly GCA_937595015.1 of Polyommatus icarus. NCBI lineage: Eukaryota > Metazoa > Arthropoda > Insecta > Lepidoptera > Lycaenidae > Polyommatus > Polyommatus icarus. The sequence goes on from OW569335.1 coordinate 17,314,015, forward strand.
GACTGACTGTACTGGTGATATTCGTGCATTATTAAATTACATCAGTATACATCATTAATATGAGAGACCGCCAAGTAGGGTTGCCACTTGCCAGTTGTTACTTAATTTTTTTCATATTAAATTAGGGGTCGAACGGGCAAACGTGTCACCTGATGGGAAGCAATTACCGTCGCCCATAGGCAAAATCAGAAGAGTTGCAGGTGCGTTGCCGGCCTTTTAAGTAGAAATAGGCTCTCTTCTTGAAGGTTTGCAGGTCGTATTGACAAACCGCCAAACTTCTAGCGGCTTGGCACACCAATTTGAAAATTTGGTTCTATTCTACGTACCTGGAAGAAGTTTTTGCTTGATAGAATCAGGTCGTACCTACATTCACCAATTTTGAAAGCATTTTGTAGTCTACAGCTTTTATAATATGTACTTTTTAGCGTAAAAATTACTACTAAACCTCTCGAAGCCAACACATCTTTTATTAATCTCCAAAAATTACATTAAGAGCTTTAGTTTTCTCTTTATTATCTTTCAGTAATCATTTAAAATGAATAAAGTTTTTGACAGCCCTGGCAGGCTGAGTCTAGGAGACAAATGACTGTTGTAACTTGTGGGTTATTGATATCGGGCACAATATACCTCACCCCGCTTCTTAACTTCACGATATTACTTATTATCAACACAAATTAGAGGCCGTAAATTTTAGACTTACGTGGGAAATCGGGAATAGATCCTTGATTATTTTATGGATCTTTGATCATTGAAAATTTTGTACATCCTTGATTTCTTTCGGTTACAAAAGGCTTTATGGATATTATTCGAAATTTTATAACAAGTCGATTTTCGTATAGCTCATTCAAAATTTTGTTTCTGCTTTCTTTTGGTTTTTGGCAACAATATTATATAAAAAACTCAAAGATATTACGCAATATTATGTACATTGTAGAATATCATTGGTTTTTAGCATGTTTTTTCTCTTTCGAGACATAGAGACAAAACATATGAGTAAACTATTTGACAGCTGTTATTACTACACATTTGGAGAGTTTTTAATTTTAACGAATTACTCAACTATTATAGATGTCTAAAATGCCATTTGGATTGTTGGCTCCTGTACGTCGATAATTTTCGCAAGACAAATACATAATATGAAATAATGAAACAATCTGGTCGAAATTATAATGGAACTTGAAATACTTTCCCTGCGGCACTGAAGAATGTGGTTTGCCGAGTCGACGTCACCTGTTGGACAGGTCACAACATGTCCTTATCCTGTCACAGACATTATCGCCATGTTTCATCAAAATCGGACAGCCTAAGGCCGCGTTTCCACTGACGCGGAGCGGAGCTTTTAGCGGTGCCGAATTGACAACATTTCAAAATTTTTAAGCCTTAAAATAAAAAATACCATTTCTTTAGTTTCTTCTCCTGACATCAAAAAAATATTCCAAAAAAATTTATATTGCTTATTTACTGAGAAAATAAAGAAAAACTGAAAAATACGCTGTGACGTCATACTTACGGCATATCAGACATTTTTTCTTTGTCTGGTGTAAAATCGTTTTAAAAAGACATCATGAAGCATAAAAAAAACAGTCACTGTCAACAGTGACATTTCTAACATACGAAAATACCATGATATTTTTTCTTTTATTAACCGTTCAGGCGTAAGTATGACGTCACTTGGCGCTTACGTCTCTTTAGAATACGAAGGATTAAAATCTATTTTTTAGGTATCTTAAAAACATAATTTTGAAAAAGCAAAAAACACGTATCGTCTTATTTTAAGTCTACTTTCTTATAAAATAATAAAAAAGCCATGTTAAAATTTTGAAATGTTGTCAATTGACCGATCACCATGCTCGAAATCTTCGCTCCGCTTCGCTGTCATTCCGCTGGAATAGCACGATTTCTCAATTCGGGCACCGCTAAGCTCCGCTCCGCTTCATACAGTGTGCAACTAGTTACTGGAGGCTGTCTAAACTTTGTTGCGAGGAAATTCGTTTATCGCAAGGGAATCTTACATTTTCCAGGATAGAAACCATCATATTATAATATGTTTTCCCGATACTCAGGCCCTGAAGGACGTATCCTGCCTGCAGAAGAGTGTAGCGGGTGCAACACAATAACCGCGTAAAGCAGTTATCTCCAAACATTGTGCGCGACGGCAATTTTAATAATAACTCAGAAGTAGGCCGCGCTGCAGTGAATGAGTAAGCGTACAGAGAGGACAAACGCCACAAGTCCCAAAAAAATATATTATACAGGGTGTGACAAAACTAAGTGATAATACTTTAGGGTGAGTATGTGTCCCTTATATAGAGTTTACAGCAAAAGTAAACTATATCAGGGACGAATAATATTCCGAAGGGGAAGAATTTTCTCATTCAAATGTGAAAAATTTGTTACTATTTCAGCATTGCTACTTTTACAGCGACCTCTACACAAGGGATACATGCACAACCTATTACATGTAGGTACCTAGTATTAACGCTATGTTTTGTTACACCCTATATAAATGTCACTGGATGTGTCTGGGAGAATAAAAGCTCTCATACGAGATGACATGAAGAATGGCAATAATAGATTTTTGGTCTTTTAACTGACGGTGAAATGGGCTGGGAATCTTTTGAGGCCCTGGTGAGCTTCTAGTCATACGTGCACTTAGAGTTGTTGAAGGCACTCTCCCATTTTTATTTGGGCTTAGTCTTCCGGTTAACTTACTTACTAAAACAGCATTTCATTTCCACCCGTTATCCTTTCGATTGGCGCATCGATGCAACATCTTTTCCAAGTGGTCATATTTCATGCCTACAGTCAATACAAAGTTAGCCCTCTATTCACCTACTCACTCATCGGCATATTTTTATACAACCATAATTGTCCCGGCTTCGCTTAGATAAAACGTATTGTAATAAACAAGGTTGGAGTGAATACGTGTTAGTCATACGCTCCGCTGGCTGTAATATGAAAATCATCTCGAGGTCAATATTGTATTGCAAAACTGTGTTTTGTAAACGTTATAATAAACTGTAGGTTCTTCTCATAAAGTTAAACCTAGCGGAATAAAGAAACAAAGGCCTGAACTTAACTTTGTATATTAACTTTATGATTCTTCTATTTTCAAAATGACAGTATAGTTTTCACAGAGCCAGTACTGGCTGCCAATAAGACTGGCACTTGGCAGCCAGTATTTTGTTGGTATATGCCGCGTGTGAGCAGTTTTTCAAGCCAGGCCAAACTGTTCACACGCGGCGTATTATACTAAGCCAATACTGGCTGCCAGTCTTATTGGCAGCCTGTGCCCAGTACTGGCTCTGTGAAAACTATATTGTAAGAAACGTTAAACGAATTATTATCAAATTGGTAAAAACTTACTTTTCGACAAATAATTTATGGGGAATAAATATTACGGATCATATATTTTCTTCTCATACAAAGTCCGGAAAATCCTACTAAATACTAATACTAATTGATTATGAAGGCGAAAGTTTGTGAGTATGGATGTATGTATGTATGGATGTTTGTTACTCTTTCACGCAAAAACTACTAAATGGATTTTAATGAAACTGTATATTGCTTATACATCAGAATCATAATATGTTCTGTGTCTAGTTACAGTTTTTTTTCGGATATTTTTTGTTTTTTTGGTGTAGACTAATAAAGTATATTGTTACTGTGATACAGTCGTACATAATATTATAAACAGTGCAATTACAGATTTAATGTGGGTTAAGACAAGTGGGTCAAACTGGCAGCCAGGGGCTTCAGGCTAAGTGGATTTGGGTAAGCCTCGACCGCATGTTACATACATAGACATACATACTCATCATATATACATGGTGTAACAAAACTAAGTGATAATACTTTAGAGTGTTATGTGTTCCTGGTAGAGAGTTTACTGTGAAAGCAGCAGCACTGAAAGACCAAATTTTTTTTGTCACTTGTGTATGGGCAAGCGCCCGAGCGTCACGACTCACGAGTCACTAGTTTTCCCATACAAAAGTGAAAAAATGTTTGGTCTTCCAGCGCTGCTACTTTCACAGTGAACTCTATACAAGAGACACATACACACCCTAAAGTATTATCACTTAGTTTTGTTACACCCTGTATATTAATACGCGACCGAAAAACTTTTGACCCCTTTTTACGAAAAATGCGGAAACGTAGGAGCATGAAATTTCGCACAGAGATAGTTTATATTGGAATCTATTTTTATATTTATTTATTTATTTTATTTATTTCCAAGAAATTCGTACATAAAGGTCTTACAATTTAGTTTGATCACAATTTCTGCCAAAAAATTTCTGCGTGGAAATATTGTCATAATAGTTGTGTCATACAAAATTTCTAACAAGTATTACAATAGTTCGGATATTAATGAATCAATAATTTTAAAAATACAATAATTATAATCAATATCGTCAACTCAAGCCTAAACATTTTTATCATTTCAATAGAGTCAAATATTAATGAAATTCATAACATTACAATATTATCAATACAATTTATACGGACCTATGGCGCCTTGCGGGTCCTCTACAATAACATATTCAGGTCTCTACTCGTATTGCGGCTCCCTCGATACTGCAGCGCATCCGGGATGTTTGCCGATGCAGGGCTTGTACCATGAAACTGTTTTGAGACTCAAATAATCGGACGAGAATGCCGCGTCCTGCTCTAACAAACGTCATTTCACGTTTGTTAGAGCAGGACGCGGCATTCTCGTCCGATTGTTTGAGTCTCAAAACAGTTTCGTAGTAGGCCTACTGGAGTCGATGATTTCTACGCGATTATGCGGAAAAAGGTAGCGTCAGTAGTGCATAGAGTTCGGGAGAGCCGGAATGGGGTCCTAAAGATGATAGCGGAGCGAATTGACTCTGCACTCCTTCGCAGACTCACTGAGCTACATGTCAGGGTAGCAAGACGAGCTGCATTTTGATTATTTGTTAGTATAATATAATTTGTCACAAAATCATTTAAAATATGGACTTCTTTGTCTGAAAATAAATAAATTATTATTATTATTATTATACTGTAACAAATTTTTGAGAGAGAAAAATCCATCATGATATTGCATGGATTTCCCACATTTGGTCATCTGTGATGGCGAAATGTGAGAAATCCTTGTGAGCCTTAGGTTTCTTTGGCCAAAATCATAAAATGTGTACCAGGCAAACAGACCTAGTAAACAGGTTTCTCAAAAATCCTTTAGGAAGGCATCACAATCCGCTAATTTAACGCAGCTAATATGAACTTTATGCAAACGACATGAGGACCAACCTCATGGTGGTTGGCAAAAAACTTGCAAAGCATAGCAACCAATTACAATGAAGAGTTCATAATGAAAGCGAAGAAAAAACCGCGCCATATACCCGCTGTATATGGCGCGGTTTTTTCTTCGCTTTACCCGTTACGAGTTACGGCAACCACATATGGGTGATCAGTATCATCATCATCACCATGAGAGTCATGATTGTCTAGTGCAGTCTTTCCCAAAGTGGGCGATAATGCCCCTTGTGGGCGCTGAAGGCCTGAAGGGGGGCGGTGTGGGACCCAGAAAAAAATAGGAGCGTTGTGCAGAGGCTTGGGGGTGATTTATTTCATCTGGATGCATTTTAAATTATTGCAACAAAGGTGGCGCTTAAACATAATTTGTTCTCAAAGTGGGCAGTAGACAAAATAAGTTTGGGAACCCCTGGTCTAGTGTCTACCTAATATCTATTAAGTAGTATTTGTCTGCCTAAACTTCGCTACAAGTTCCATTCAGCTGATCTTAACTATGTCCGGCTTATAAGGTTTTCTGACAGGAGTTTAGCTATCCAACTATGTTTACCTCTTCACACTCAAACCGCTGAACAGCTGAAATTTAGTGTAGAGATACTTCAAATGCCGAGAAAGGACATAGGACATAATATATTACTATTAGGTCTTAAACAGACTAAAGTATTATTCATTTATTCCTTGTTAGGAATAAATGAATAATACTTTAGTCTGTTTAAGACCTAATAGTCACAGAATCTTATATTACTCGTACATAGCAAAAAATTGTTTTCCTAATATCCGTTCAATGGGATTTTTTTATGAAAGCGTTCAACTAATTTTAAGAGCAAAAAAGGTTTCATTGCCAAAACGTTGCACACACGATTATAGATCTTATCATTCATAAGATAAGGAGTGTATTTACGAAATAATTTCAAATGGAATTTCATAACCATATTCAGCGCTGACCATAATATTTGGTTAAATATTATTATTTTAATTAATTCAGATAGTTAAAATAACTGTAAATTTAACAGTAATGTATGCGATGGTAAATAAATGCATATTTGCTTTGTAAGTACTTAACAACATAGTAAATTCAACTGTTTAAGTATGTATAATTTTATATTAAAACTGTCTAACAAATAATGTCTTATTTACAAAGATTTATGATGTATAAAACTAGATAAAATTTAATTAAAAATTTTATTATTCAGGCTCCAGGCGAATTACACCTACCGAGTAGTGGTGAGCCGCCAAATAGTGCTATAAAAGGGGTGACAGACGTACGAACTTAAAGTACGCGGGTTTTAAGTTCGCGAACTTACTTGGCTCACGTCGGTGACACACGAGAATCACTCGCTCTGATTTACCATGCCCCCAGGCTCGCGGCTCGCGGCTCGTGGCTCTTTGCTGACACACATGCAATTAAGATCGTCGAGCCATAAGTCCACATACTTACTCGCGTGTCTGTCACCCCCTAGAAATTGGCTAAGAGAATGGTTATGCCTGGGTTACACGGTGCGAGCTGACATGCGAGGCCTAGTCAGTAACTGAGGTGCAGCTATTTGCACTGTGTGACCGCACCATACGAGTTACTTTTATGTGTGAGTACTTTCATGCGAGGTTCAGTTGCTCTTGAGCGAGTTACTACAACATTTTTTGTGTTCACTCGCCACTCGCCTTCTCCCACCACAGATACAACTCGACAAGGTGATGTCACTGAGACATATTTACCTATCTACTGCGACGCGACATCAGCAGCTAATATTATATGGTGTGGGTTGTGAACTTGTGACCCAGGGAGGCGAGTTGAGCTGCTCTCGTGCGAGTACACAGGCACAGTAGCTGCCTGCTGTCACTTCAGCCGCTCGCACTGTGTAATCTATCCTTTAGCGATGAATGCAAAATGTACGAATGCGTCGCTAGAACAATGTCATTAAAAAAAAGGAACCTATAGCATAGTTTTCAGTGTTTTTTAACCCGTAAGTCGCGAGTCGCGACTCGGGGTCGCCAGAGACTGAGAAAAACATTTCGTTAAAAAAAATATAAAAATAAAATGGGGGGTCGCGAAATATTTTTTCATAACAGGGGTCGCATCATGAAAATGATTGAAATACTTAGCTTACTCATAAAATTACATTTTATCGGCCGAAAAAAATCTCGTTCTCGGTGGACGTTGGCCTAAGCCGGTTGCCGGTTGTAGATTTAACCTACATAAGAGGTGTAAACCGCGGAAGCCATAGTGACTCACACATTACATCATCTGGTCACAACTCACACGTATGTTAAACTATGTTTATCTAACGTAATATACCCGAATCACTAAATAAATATGAAATATCATAAATAGAATTTGGTCAATGTAAACAGGGCTATAAAGCTACCAATTAGCTATGTCCACATTATGCAATTTCATCTTCAATTTTCATCATCTTCTTTTTATTCAACTTTCGTTTGGCATATTCAATAATTGAATGCGTCAAAATCCACCCGCGTTGAAAGATAAGTGTCATAGCGAGCGCTACGATTTCAACGCGCGTCACGGGCATGCCTCACGTTCGCTGTTGACTGCGCTATAACGCATGCCCTTGATGAACAAAAAAAGGCCCAGTGTGGACAAAGCTATTGAGATGACTTAATGAATAGCCATGATTGTCACCATGATTGCCGTCTATAGCATTCATAGTCAATGTCTATCATAGGCAATAAACGAATATTCCTCTCTGTTAATTTAGAGTTAGAGTTTGAAGTAGTTTTTCCATCAAATTACAATGCCAAAGTGGAAGGACCCGCGTAATAAATAAATCTTACGGCACACGAATTTAGTATTTTTTATTTATGCCAAAAATTCCCTGTATTTATAGCCTTCAAGTTAATCCAGATACCAGAACTTAAGCCACTACCACTTCTCTCATACAAAATGTATTATATCCAACTGATTGAGGTATGTAAGTAGATCTTAAGTCAATTTTTATAACGTTACCCAAAATTTTGCTGGTTTTTGTGGTAGCAAATTCTAGAATATTCGGTAACAATAACTTCGAGTACCAAGTAAATAAGATAGCTTTAAATAGAGGACATCACCATATTAGTCATTGCTTATCTCATGTTTACCTTATAATTTAAGTATTTATTTGCTTATTGTTCGACTTTGTATTGTAAGTCAGTGTACAGACTACAGACTATCCAAAATCATAATATTTTACGACAAAATCAATTATAATTTATAATAATTTAAGTACTCAGAGAATAAATAAATATTATATATAATAAATGAATATTATTAGGTACGGTACATTATTTCAGCCATTTTCAGGATAAACATTATTAATTCGTCGTGTAGTCGTGTTACCTATGTTAATTATTGTGCATTGTGATCGTCGGCTGGGCTTCACATAATCCAAAGAATTTTCGTAGGTCCTCAATCTGGCTCTGATTACATTTCTCTGATGCATTGTCTTAAAGACTTACCTAAATCCTAGGACTACCACTATTCTGGCTAATTCCAAACATATTTTGTCTTTGACTGTTGAGCTTCAACTATAGGTTCATAAGCCTTCGATCCAGGCTGTGTCAGGCAAGCCAGAATAGCATGAAACAGCCAGGATCGAACCGAGTTTCGAGGTCCAAGAATTAGACCCTTCGCATGCTTCCTGCTACCCACGCCTGCATAGCGGTCGTGTGAACCCGCCCAACTCCAACAGTTTGGCGGGTTATCACGCCGATAGCGGTGTCCGGTGTCAGCGGCCATCTTGTCGCGATTGTGTATTCGCTGTTATTTCACCTCTGACAGGACCTCTATGAGTTCTATGACAATGTCATAAGGATCAAAACTTCGACACAATAACGAGCCACACAGTCCAAACTCCAAATAGACACAATAGTACAGGCATATTTTACTTCTGACTGGTCTATGCCGATCGCCCCTATAGAAAGTACTCCGAGGAATTTTTCGAACTCAGCTAGTTACTAGTTACTACAACTTTCTACCACCTACGCGATAAAAGTATGGTCACAAAGATAAGTAGCAACTAGCTGCAGTCCTCTTACCTCTAGCGTGCGTTTTACCACAAAATTATGCCTGCACTTCAAAACTTTAGAACAAATCATCGACAGAGGTATTTCCAGATCCTAAAGGTCAATGAATCTTCAAAAAAGACGCGTACTCGATCCTACAAAGCTAACAACGCACTTGCATCTATAGTCTGTGCCAAATTTCATCGAAGCCTATTCGCAGTCAAATCTTTCCAGTCGATTGATATACTAGTCTATACTATATCTAAACACTTGCATTCTTCCGGAATCCTACTTTCTTCCGTCATAATTGAAGTAGCAAACCCAACTCCGCGTCACTGTCAACAAAACCATTCACAACTCGTGTCGAGGAATGCGCGGGAAAGGGTTACGGAAACCTGTTTCGCGCGCTCCAGGGTTGACAGATAACTTTTTTTACGTCACATGGAAATGGCAAAGAAATCATTAAACAGCATTTTATAAATCACCATAGACGTATATGGAAGATCCAGAAAGGTATTTTTATAGTTCTCATAAACTTTGCATATCTAGAAAGTCACTTTAGACTTGTGTGTTAACTTGTTTCTAGAAATAAATAACTAGTTAGAATATTTGACGACATTAATAACCAGAGTTATCTAAGACCTAAGTAATATTTTTTCCAAAAAATACTTCGATCAGTGTGGTTCCAATGGTGTCATTGTAGCTCAGACTATACTATGTCACTAATGCTAGATCTTCTTTATTTTCAGAAAGCTGCAAACGAAGAAATGTTAACGAAAAGTTCCTTCTTCGGCTCAGATAGTACCAGGCAAATATAACGCAGCAGCAGCCCTAGCCTCCACTTTGAAGATCACTTTTCATACCAGACATGGGGGTCATTTCAATACATATTTGTTTTAAACAACCCTCGCTCTCCAGGAGGGGAGAATGGGGGTTTCTTTACAAATCCAAAGGAGAGAAGTCTTTCGTTAATTTGAGCACTTGTTAATGGGCGCAGATGACCCAAGTGCATTTAGCATAATGATCACACTTCAGGTATTGAAATAACCCTAAATTGTGATGGGGTCTTCTGGGGTCTTATAGACAACAGCACACAAAAGATTTTAATTAAACCTAAAGGACTGTTCACCCCAAAATTTGAACTCATTAAAATAGAACGATATCATCAATGTTTATGCTCGATCCTTACAAATTTTGCCAAACCCTGTAGCTTTAAAAGTCTGCGACTACACGGGAAGACAGTAACGACTGCCGACGTATTTGAACTATGTATTTTCCAGGTTGTGATTGTGGGTGTACGCAAAATTAAACGGTGCTGCTGCAGCCTGCAACATTCTTCAAGAAACGGAGTCTCGAGAGTCGAGAGTTAGTCGACAGTATTAGATTCTACCTACAGCTACCATAGAGTGCCAAAACCCTCCTTCTAGTGACGTCAGGTAACTAGGTTAGTAACAAGTAACAACTAACAAATCTTATTTCGCACAACTACAAAGTAAGATATTTAAACAATTTTTTATCTAATCAAAATGCACAAGTTGTCAGGATAAGATAGAACATCTAACTCAAAATAAACTTTATTCAACCGAAAAATAAGGTTGAATGCTGGCCAACAGGTACCAAGGCCAAAATGAAGATACCGCGGCACGGCCGGCATGATTTATTTCGTCTGAACAATGACTCCTAGCCTCGGGTTATCAGTGGCGATTCATCATCAACATCACCGTGACTCATGCTATCATCATTATCAGCCGTGTTGACAGATACTCCATACTGCATATGTTACATAAGTTGTGGATAGCCTATCCGGCACTTATCAGGAAGTTGTAAAACAGGCCCTTAAAGGTCCAACGCCAATATGTATAGGGTTAAAACTTCCATATTTAATTTTATTTTATTAATGCGAAAGTGTACAGTCTGTCTGTCTGTCTGTCTGTACTCTGTTGCCTCTTCGTGCTCAAACCGCTGAATCGATTTTGCTGGGCATGGAGATACTTTGAGTCCCGGGAAAGGACATCTAATACTTTTTGTCCCGGAAAAATGTACGGTTCCTGCGCGATAAACGAGTTTTGGCGCAACGGAGTTGCGAGTATCATCTAATTATGTTAGGTTGGGAACAGGCTGAAACATAAGTGGACTTATTTCCATCAATTTTCAATCGTGGTCCACAACGATTCAAAGAAATATTTTGATGACGACGTACTACTGAGTATACGAAAACATCTGATGACTAATGACGAACTCTTATAAACAATCAGACAGACACTCAACGCCCTCAAGACGCTGAAAGGTCTGAAGGGCCCGTCAGAAAGTCGCTGAGCCGAATTTGACATTAAGGGCCTAGAGGGCACTCGCATTCAGCCACGCCAATAGGTTCAGTCGCGCCAAGCTGGGTTAATGCTAATCGTTCGTTAAAACCACGGCAGAACGATAAAACATAGGCTTAAAAGTGTAGCATGTGCTCATGGCTTTCCTGATGTTTTGCGAGACAAATATGTATTTGTCCGCATAATATAATGAAAAGGATCTTTGCATCTTTGCTTTTTTCCCAAAGCTTGTTCTAATATTGGATACCAAATATTATTCATATCACTTTTTTCCACTGTTTTGGTCTCGAGCGGCCGACGACAGTCGTAGGTCGTGCGCGACCGCGATCGATCGCGATGCACGGAATTGTACCTTTAATGTCAACATTTAAAATTCGACTCCATGTGAAATCACAGGACACAACAGCCGTTAAGCACGGTCTCTACTCCATGTTCATACTTTGAGATCAAATCATGCCTTTCCTTTCATAAGTACGAAGATCTAGTTAGATATAAACCTCAATCGTTAAGCATGATCTTTACTGCATGTTCTTAGTCTGAGATCAAAATATAAGCCATCTCTTTGAAAAAAACGAAGATCTAATTAGACACTAGATACTAACCACGGTTAACTTAAACCCAGATTGGCGTAATCGGCCCTAGAAAATCAAAACTGTCGAACAAATTACTGAGTTTGAAAGTTAGAAAGAACTAAGTTTAGGACAAGCTCTTATAAACTAAAATTGCGCAGACATTTCATTCGTAAGAGGTCACAGACAAATCAGCCTTTATTTTGTTAACCAGATTTTAAAGAAAGGTAATGTTGATTAAAGGCCAAATTGTAGGGCTAGAAATAGTCATTTGGGTCCAACTAACAAACTATTATTCTGGCTGTATTGGTATACACTTGAAAGATATTGGTAAATGGTAACATAGGGTGATCGACCCACTTTATTTATCAGGCTATGTCAACTATACAGGGTGTTACGAAATTAAGTGATAATACTTTAGAGTTTAGGATGTATATGTGTTCCTTGTAGAGAGATCACTGTGAAAGTAGCAGCGCTGAAAAACCAAATTTTGGTCATAGCACGACCAAGTTACGTAGGACCATCATGTTCATGTATCAATTTCTCTAGTCGTACAACAACAAAATATTAGTATACAGAGGGTAAGTAGATGATAAGTATGTATTAGTACGCCTCCATGATAACTTTGCTGGCCGTTGGCCAATTTAATAAGGGGCAAAGTAAAATGAAATATCTTCAGTATTATTGTGTTATATAAACTTAAGACTTGGGCTGCGTTTCCACCAGGGATGCGTTGCGAGGAATGTGTTTTTGAGAACCAATAGATTCGCTTCATTGACGTGACCTCGCAAAACGCAGCGATTCTATTTGATCTTAAAAACACATTCTATTCCTCGCAACACATCTCTGTTGGAAACGCAGCCTTATCCTAAAATTACGTATTTTTTATGCCTCCCCACATTGGCAAATGATGGACCAATACAAAAGATTACGAACTTGTACGTATTCGTGTGTGATTACTCATGATCGATGTCGATTTACATCTTCGCAACATAGACATAAATATTACTAGCGTAAGGACCGGGTCAACCGCGCGTTGCAATGATGCCGATTCGTCGGTGGCAAAACACTTCGTTTGACACCAACGTGACTTAGTCGTCTGTGGTCCGCAGAACAAATCGGGTGTGTCATCGTATGTGTGTACAGTGCCATAAAAATGCCTAGTTGTGTGGTAAAAGGCTGCAAAAATTACGTCAAAAAAGTTAAAAAAGCACATGGAATATCTTATCATCGGTAAGTAACACAAACTGTTTGTCTAATAATAATAATAATAATAATAATTTTTATTTGCAAAAATATGGTACAGAAGGTGATACAATTTAAGCAGTGTTTCACATATTTTGTCGATTTTCCGACGTGCAAAATGTTAGATAAGTGTTAGTCAAGTTATTACAATTTACAGTTAGTTTTTACATACCTATTTTTTATCATATATTCATATTATCTAATTTAAGTTTACATAATTATTTCATGTAATAATATTTTGTCAAAGTTTAAGTCATTAACGTAATAATCATTCAGATTTCAGACCTAATGAAAGTATATTACAATAATTTCCCCCTTATATTATGTCGAAATTACATTAAGATTTATCGTGATTCGTTTACAATAATCTATACATATAATAATAGAATAATTAATATATAGTATAATATCAAAGGACTATTATTACCATATTACAAAGGTATTAATATTAAATAAAAAACAATTAATAAGACGAAGAAGAAGAGAAAAAAAAATGTCATTGTCTGCTTTAGAGAGGTTATAAAATTAAAAATATTATGACTTGATACGTGGCATGCATGGTACTTTTATATATCTAACCAGAAATAACCTAAAACACCTGATTCGTAATTCATAGTGCCTATTACATACTTAATACAATATATAGACAGATTTTGGGACCATGGTACAAGGATTCAATTCACTTAAAACATTCGATAAGAAGTGCGCACGATCAAGTACATTTTTTATTACATCCTTTTAAAGTAATTAATATAATTTAATGTCCTATATATTTCTTATTCTAAGTAGGGTTTTACTATATTTTAGCACCCAAACCATAGATGAAACATGTCACCTGTGTCACCTTCATCAAAATAGGTTATATTGAGTGACCTACATGTGGTGCAGACATTACAGGTAACCCTGTACCTATTATATTAATTTACATTCCCTGTACCTATTATAATAATTATTGTAGTTTGATTAAATTAATAGGTAAGTATAAGTTATAACTTTAGTATTTTTAATTTTCAGCACACCAAGTGTCACAAGCTCACAAGATGCCTATAACATTGGGAGTATTCTCAATCAATAAATTATCATATTCTAACAAAAATCAACGGGTTATGATCTTATGATAATACATGAGTAGGTAATCAGTAGTTTCATTAATAATGTTGTTCTAAATATAATGTCAATGTTACTTATAATACTAAATACCAGTTAATTAATAAGAGTCAAATCAAGTCAAGAGTGCATACTATGTCAACCTAATAAATAATAATAATTCTTAAATATATCAAATAAATAATTATAGTTCTTAGAAATAAATAATATCCGATGTCCGAATTAAAATTATCATGTCAAAGTAATACTATCCTTATTCAAAGTCAAATTAATATTTATTACAAGAATTCATTTAAAGTATAGAAACATTTGTTAATCAGCCAGTTATAAAGTTTTTTCTTAAAAGTTGTGAGGGTTGGCTGTTCCTTGATGTCTTTGGGCAGTTTGTTATAAATTTGTACCGACATATTGTAGCACCCCCTGCTGGCAAAACTAGATTTTGTCATTGGTAACACTAATTGATTAGGATATCTTGTATTTCTTTGCAGTTCTTGACTTTTTTTGATATATAGTTTTGACATGAATCTTTTCACAAATATGCTCATCTCATAAATGTATAGGCCTGGTAATGTGAGAATTCTGTATTTTTTAAAGAGGGGGCGACATGAGTCCATAGGATGAGCTCCACAAATAGCCCGGACACATTTTTTTTGTCCAATAAATAAATATGCTATGTCCACAGAGTTTCCCCAAATTATAAGTCCATATCGAAGTATAGACATTACATATGCATGGTAAGCCATTAACGCTGTTTCTGGAGTGGCTGTTTTATGTAGTTGTCGGAGAACATATACATATTGATTCAGTTTCCTACAAGTTTTCTCAATGTGTGGTTGCCATGATAAATTATTGTCTATTGTTACACCTAGAAAGTTGACGGTCTTGGCTTCTTTTAATAAATAGTTTTCATACTTTACACATAGCTCTTTACCTTTGCCCTTTTTGTTATAAAACTGTAAATATGTTGTTTTTTTTACATTAACATTTAGATCATTAGAATTTAACCATTCGATTACGTCATTTAATACTTTATTTATTTCTTCATTATATGTCAATATGTCCAAACAATTAATTACAATAGAAATGTCATCAGCAAATAGTCTACATATATAAGAGGTAATTCTGGGCAGGTCATTTATATAAATAATGAACAGAAGTGGTCCTAGGATGCTTCCCTGAGGAACACCTTTAGTAATGCACCTACTTCCAGAGTTAACATCAACGGTTTCGTGTTTGTTGTTTATTGCGTTTATTTTAACATACTGTGTACGATTTGAAAGGTAGCTTACTAGCCAATCCTTTGCTAGGCCTCGAATGCCATAAAAGTCACATTTACGAAGTAGCTTTTCATGGTTCACGTGATCAAAAGCTTTGCTCATGTCAAAAAATAATGCCGTTACGGGTTTCTTTTTATCTACACAATCAATGATTTCCTTTACTAGTGAAAAACAGGCTTGACTAGTAGATTTGCCTTTCTGAAAGCCATACTGTTCTTCCGTAATAATATTATGTTTATTAAGAAATGAGATAAGGCGTTTGTACATGACTTTTTCAAATATTTTGGAGATTATGGGAACAAGAGTTATTGGTCTGTAGTTATTAATATCTTTTTTATCCCCACTTTTAAATATAGGAATAACTACAGAGGTTTTCAAGCTTTTTGGGAATTTTCCCTGCTCAAAAGATATATTTATAAGGTGCGTTAGAATGGGAGCTAATTCAGCCGCACAGTTTTTTAAAACCTTTGTAGACAGTTCATCATAACCTGTAGAGTTAGAGTTTTTTAAAGATTTTATAATAGATGTTACTTCTTTCTCATCAGTAGGTGCCAAAAAAATACTGTTTTCATTTTGTTTTGAATTGCTTGGAGTTTTTAATTTATTTGTAGTACTTTGTAATTGATTTATTGACGAAGCATTTATAAAATTTGTATTAAATATGTTAGAAATCTGAATAGGATTTGTTATAGTCGTATTATTAAAATTAATTTCTTTAATGATTTTACGTTCACCTGATTGTTTATTACCCTTAATGATATCCCATGATGCTTTACATTTGTTGTTTGAATTAATAAGAAATCTTTTGTTACTTGTTTTTCGGGCCGTATCAATACATTTCCTTAAAGTCTTTGCATAATTTTTGAATTTATTTCTATTCTCGGTATTTTTATTTTTATAATATTGAAATTGTAATCTTCGCTTCGTTACACATGAAACTTTTAACCCTTTTGTTAACCATTTTATTTTAGGTTCAGATTTTTTTATTTTAAGTCTAACTGTGGGAAAACATAGGTTGTAGATTAATACTATTATTTCATGAAATGTATTAAAAGCATCATCCAGATCTGAAGTCGCATACACTGAAGACCAAGATAGATTTTTTACATAGTTTTTAAATTTATTCATATTTTCATTATTAAAGTCTTTTTTAAATATAAAGGTAGTTGACGAGGGCAATAGCTTATTTTTTATTGGTATTTTAAGAAATTGTGCTGTATCATGATCTGATAAGCCTAAAGGCTCTACCTCACCCACGGCATCTACCACGTTACTTAAACACAAGTCTATGCATGACTTTTGTCTTGTAGCTTTAGTTATGTGATTGGAAAAATTATAATTTTGTAGTATGTCAATTAAACTCTTTTTGGGTTTCGTGTTTTTCAGAATATCTATATTTAAGTCACCTACAATAACAATGTCACTTTTGTCCCATCTACTTAATTTATGTAATAGTATGTCAAATTTATGAAGAAAATCATTAATGCACGAATTCGGGGTTCTATAGAGGCATATCACAATTAATTTATGTAATGGAATTTTTATACCACAACATTCAAATACGTATTCTGTGCTTAGTTCACCAACAGCGTCAAATTTAGTACCCTCTATGTCACTTTTTAGTAAGATACAAACACCACCACGTTTTTGTTTTGAGCGACAAAATGTAGATACGGTTTTGTACCCACATATATCAATATTTGGGACGTCTTCATCAGTAACAAATGTTTCTGATAAACATATTACATCGACAAATTTATCGCTATCATTTAGTTCATTAATAGTTATACATAGCAATTCCTTTTTATTTAAAACACCAGCTATGTTTTGATGCATTACTTTTATGTACTTATTGGACAGGAAAAAATGTATCTTCTGGGTCTTTATTATCATTTTGGATTGTATTGTCAATTGTTATTATAGGATTAATATCTTTCGTTGTGGTACAAGCATTGTAATTTTTTTTTTGAATAGGTTTAAAATAGTATAATATGTTTCGTGTCTTTTTCTCTTTCAATTTCCTGCATGTCATACCATTGTTATTAAACAGTATTTCTTTATTACCAGGTGCCAGATATTTAGATTCATAATACATTGTGTCGATGAGCATATTTATTTTATAACAGAATTGTTTTTTAGTGTTTATGTTATCTGCTAAGTTTAGGTAAATACAGTTTTTGTAGTTCTGACAAGCAAGTTGTAACATTCTGTTCAGTTTGTTTTCATTTAAATGCATATTATGGAGTATACTACATACAATAATAGTCGGTTTATTATGATACTTTATAAAAGACCCGAGTTCCATCAATATTTTATATGGATTACTGTCATTCTCACCTACACAGACAACTATTTTATCGTTAACATTCAATGTTGTGTTATTTAATGTCCTTAATAATTCGTTACTAGGGGCATGCGGCTTAACATAAGAAAATATCTTGTATTCTTCATATTTGCTGTTTTGACGTGAGCGAAACATTTCAGACGCAAGACCGGCACATTGTTGTCCACCCAGTATTATAATTTTTTTCTTGTTATCTTCTTTGTTACTCATTTCCTTATCCTTAATGTTTGTCTTCATAATATCATATTCTTTTTTTAATTTTGGACTATCTTCAAGTATTGTATCAGTAATTGTTGTATTACAGTCATTTTGCATTTTTTGAATATCCGTGGAAGTATTTGGTTTAGATTTCAGGGCCTTATTCAGCATATTTTGTGTATTTACGGGAGTCTTGCTAGCTGAGTATGTTAATTCTAATCTTTTCTTGGGTAAATTTGATAAATGGGTCCTATTTTTACTTTTCCTTAGCGAGTTATTTAAAGGAGTGCTATTATTAGGGGTTGAGCATACATTTTTTAGGACTTTTATTTGATTTTGCTGCTCATGAACCTGTTTTTTGAGAGTATTTATTTCGTCAGATAATGTAATAATTTCTGAGTGAGCACTGTCTAACTCTAGTTTTAGTCTTATAATCTCATCCTGCATCTCATTCACCTGATCATTATCGGCTATTGTGGAAATATCCGGTAGACTTTTCACGCTTGTAACGGAGTTTAGGGAGTCTGAGGACTCATCAAGGCAAAATGATGCACACAGCCTTTTTTGTTTTTTGGATCTGAATGTAATATTGTCTGTCTCCATTATGTTCTATTTTGTATTCGTTTTAGTAGGGAATCTAGTCTAATATAATCCAGATCAAGAAAATATTAAAAATGTCAACTATCTTGTTTTGTAAAATATATCCGTATTTATAAAGTCATAACATCTTGTTTTAGCGTCAAAAAAAAATAAAAATAACAAATGTCTATGGTGTGCTGTCTTCTTTTAATTGTCAATGTCAATTTCATGCATATGTCAGTGCTTGTTTGTTTTGATTTTGCAAAATGCATGTATTTTGAGAAAATTTTGAAAAAAATGTGTAAGTTTAACGTACTTAGTGACATAGAATAGAAACAAAGGAATTTGGAATGCTTGATGTGACGAGTGAGTTCCGAATTCCCTATGGAGGTCTCAAAAAATAAACACACGATAGCTTATCTTCTTATGATGTGAATTATGTCTTAGGAATTCAATTCTTGATTTTAGTGTTTACTATTATCCTCTAATTATTCAAGCTTTAATTAAATAAGTGTATCGCAAAGGTGCATCGATGCAGATAGCTTATTTACTCACAGTTACTTTTCGGTCTTCTATGTGTTCGTTTTTGCAGCAAACAATATATGACTTCAATTGGTATATTTTCAGCAATTTTTACTCATTTTGAATTAGATATCGGTATAAATTAAATTTTAAAGAATTATTTTATACAGAGCAGTGTTTATAGTTCAAGTGACACCTGTCCTAACCTAAGTAAAGAAATAATTAATTTATAATAATTTTACTACCGATGTCCGCCATGGCTACTGTTTTACCAAGTAATGACGCAACGTCGGTAAAACAGCATTCACACGCCGCCGCTTCATAGCCTGTGTGACTTTGCATGGACGTCATTTTGCATGAATATTATTTTTCTTAGAAAATAGATTTATTTTAAGATTTGCCGTTAGGTATGTGCCATAATCTATGGTATGTGCTTTATAATAGATGTATGGATGAAATGAGGCCCCAGATTTTTTTTTCATAAAACCCCTTAGTTTGTAGCCGAAGTGGCTTATGGCTGCCGTCGACTGCCGCCAACACGTGCCGTCGTCTGCCGTCGACTGCCGCCGACGCGTGCCGCCGACACGTGCCGCCGACACGTGCCGTTCGTCTGTAAGCGCTCTTAATAAAAGTTTAAATTTTAAAATAAAAGTTATTGTGATGAAAATGTTTGTTTTTTATATTTATGTACCTAATGTTATCTAAATAACCTATTTAAATTTTGTTATTAGTGCGTTAGCGTGTTGTGGTACAGGGATGTTTCAAATATTCGCATCCGCATTCCGCATCCGCAAATGCCGAATATTCGCGTTTATTCAGACACCTGCATCCGCATTCACATCCGCATCAATCAATACGGAGTTTTTACGGATGCAGATTTATATCTTTACATTTATATTCTGTTTAGTAATAAGTAAATTGTGTAATTTTGTTCTAGAAATATGATTAAATAAATAAAAGTTAATTATATAAATTATCCCCAATATCCGCACCCGCATTCGCATTGCATCTGCAACCGCATCAAATCTGCATCCGCGGAACTTCTAATAATTAAGAAAAAGAAAAATTTAAAGACTTAAATTATTATTATAGTATTATAAATCAACTGGATAAACAAATTTCATTTATTGGAATATCAATTTGTAACTAAACATAACCCTCCCTTTACAGTTGAGTAAGAATGAATAAATGCATTTATTTATTTACTTATTTTTGTACGTTAATCAAAAACCCTACGCCTAAATTAATATACTTACATTAATTGTCAATATTTAATATTAAAAAAGTGTGTTTATTGTACGTTCATACAAGGTTACATTGTACGCCTGCATATTGTGTCGCACTACGTAGTTCAATCGATTTTTCATAGATGGCTCTCTATTTCCTTGTATGAAAAACCTATTAGCAGAAAGGCATATCCTTACATATAAATCGATGCTTCGCAATCATGGTTATTAATCATAGGCCAAAATGGAGGGGTTTTTTATTAATCTGATACCACTTTAGGAAATTCTAAAAACATAAGGAGTCAGTCATTTTACTACATTCTGGCCAAGAAGTGCAGAAATCAATTAGAGCGAAACTTAAAATAATCCATAGAAAAATGTTGCCATACTCAAGCATTCGTAAAAATGTGCAGACAAAAATCAGCGTCCTCATTTTCTGTCAATGGGCATTGTCCAAAAAAAATTACATGTACTTTTTATATTTTTTTTCGTTAAAATAGGGTATTTTAAGAATATAAATTCAATAATTTTGAAATTCATTGGCTAGTTTTTTCACAATAAATTTTTAAAGTTTCGCTCTGACGTCATCATCGGCGGCCAATTGACCTCTGCAGAATGTTTTTTTTCCTTTGAATCTTATTTATAATGGCTGGTTCGTCAAATACAAGTTCTCATTATGTGAAAGCTGATACGAAAAGCTTACCAAAAGTTCGAAACGTAATGTTGGTCGAATTTATTGCTAATTTAACGCCATTGAAGGTCAAACTAAGGTTAAACATATTTGTTCAAAAATATAAGTAACTAATGGGTATTTTTTTGGTTTATATACAGAAAAACGATCACTGACCTTATTCCTCGAAATGTTTTTGTAATGAGCAAAATTTAAAAAAAATGGACAATCCCCATTCTTTATAGCCGAGCTGGTGCCAATTTAAAGAAGACGGTTAAGAAAGACCAGTTCTTCAAACATCACTGATGATGATACTAGAGTAACTTAATCCTAAGGGATCTATGTACTTCATAACCTTATTTATATTCACGTGTCCTTGAGTAAATACTATACTAGGCGAGCGTAGTTCCTTTGCATATAAATTTTTCAGTCCAACGCCTCACAAAGCCTGCGTCATATATTCATGTACTTGGGGATTACGACTGGTACGGGCGGGGGAATGGAATGTTGAGCAATTTGATAGTTCTTAGTTTTCGTAATGTTGGTCCTGTAATGGTGTCCTGACTTCTGACTCCTGATAAGACGAAGTGTCCAATAGTAAATGTCTTATAGACCCCCGACGAAAATAGAGGGGTTATGTATATAACCTTATCTGCCTATTTGTGTCTGTCTGTCCATGGCATCGTAGCATCCAACCGAATAGACCGATTTTCATGTAGTTTTTTGTTAGAAAGCTGATTAATAGTAGAGTGATCATGCATCAAAAATGCTAACTAGTAATCTCTGCCAGTAAAAAGAAAGAAATTACTTAATTTTGTACGTCATAAGGCTCATTGTATAAAACTCTGAAATACATATTTAATAGAATCTATACTGTACTCGGCGAAACATGGCGATAGCGGTCATTGACTCCCTGTCAAAAAGGTCATTGGCTCCCTGTCAAAAACTTGTCGTTTTCTATACAAAACCGCGATTGACAACATCTGACACATCATTGTCAATCGCGGTTTATATAGAAAATGACAAGTTTTTGACAGGGAGTCAATGACCGCTACCGCTATGTTTCGCTGAGTACAGTATAGTTATTGTATTAGGTACCTATTAACTCAAATAAACTATGCATCCTTGCATCTGTAGAAAAACGCAAAATATAGGCGAGAAGAAAAAAAAGAGAAGATCTCTACAATATCTCATCAGCTACATCAAATAGTGAATATCTCTTTTTTTATCCGAAACCGTATAGTAAATAGTTATAAACCCATTCCCCCGACTGTACACACTTAATATTATATTGCTCCAACGTAATTCACTATTCTCTTATTCATATTGGGTTAGAGTCGGAGCGAGATTATTTTATTCATATCTAAAGATAACTAATTCGTCAGTTACCTGTCTGTCACAAAACCATTTTATTTGTATAAATTGTGTCCCACGGGAAGATTACTTAAAACATGTTTATTGGCTATGTCCACATTATGCGCTTTCGTCTTCAATTTTCATCATCTTTATCATTCAACTTTGAATGCGTCAACGAACGCAACGCCAACATTGTCATTTTTGTTTTGACTTTTGTGGATACGGTCAGAGGGCATGCGTCGCGGGCATGCCGCAAGCCTCACGTTCGCTGTTGACTGCGCTATAACGCATGCCCTTGTCGAACAGAAAGAGGCACAGTGTGGACAAAGCTATTAGAAATCAAGAAAAGTTCGATCATATTTTGCAACTCGAGTCTACTACTGTTTGATAAGGCCTGTATACACTTTGATTAGAAATAAGTGCAGGTGATTAGTAATTAGCAGGTTATAAGTTAAAATAATGGTTAGTAAGCATAATAGACATCGACTGATTATGGCCTGTATTCATTTTGATTAGTGGTAAATGCAGGTGATTATTGCAGGTGATTCATTGTGTTAAGTGCAGGTGATTATTGCCGGGAATCAGGAGAAAGTGTGGACAGCGACTGATTAGCGTAATCTGTTATTTTCTCCTAATCACTAATCACCTGCACTCGCACTAATCAAAGTGAATACAGGCCTATTTTAGGTCTCAATTTGACTGAAACTGTATTGATGTAGAATTTAATAACAAACGGTCTTGCCACAAAAAACTAAACATTTGCAGTTGAACAGTTGTTTTGAGACCATTTTGTACTGAATTTTTCTCTAATCAGCTGTTCAACAGGTGTTTAAATCTTTTGTAGTAAGGTAAGACCCAAACAATCTAGGCTCTTGTCTTATACATATTGTTATTAGACAAATTAAAAGTAAATTGCCATCCACACTGGCCACTTAACAGCATTCAGCACGTATACCACTTGACACCAGTACTTATAGCAACTTACTAGCACGTAGGAGTACTACAAGCGTAGTATTTACATAAGCGGCGAGTGTTACCGTTATCAGTTAACGCTTAACGCTCCGGTAGCGGCGATTAGCATAATCGTTGTGTAATTGATCATCGATCAACCGGGCCTTCCGAGTGTCATCACGCCATCCTTCACGTTACAGTGATTCATATTATTATGGTCAGTTGGTTACTATGTATTTACTACTTTTATTAGTTTAAAGCTGAGGCTTAACCTACGCGTCAGTGACGGAGCGTCAAGTTGCGTCAAGTCAATGATATTATATAAAAAAACTCAAAGCAGATATGTTACTACCGCGCGCGTTGTGAAGCCATTAAATACGGGCCAATTGACCCGTCTTTTGTATAGTCTGTCTCTTTTATGTAAATGTCATTTCGTATCTTTTGTTTCACTTATCTGTCAAATTTGACAATTGAATTTGAAAATTGTTCGGAAGCAATTTAAGCCGGAAAATAGTATGAACGTAACAGATCTGTATTTAGTTGAATATCATTGCGTCAAGTTGTCAAATGTGTGTTTTATATACAAAGAACACATTTGACAACTTGACGCTCCGTCACTGACGCGTAGGTTTGTTCTAAGCTTTATGATTAATCTGTATTTAAAATATATTAAGTCATATATACCTTCTTACTTATAAAAATTTACGCAGCATTTTGTATGAATATCCGTGACTCAAAAACTATCTCCTACTCATCCTACCTTTCTTCTGATTAATTTCGTAGCGGGTCCCAAGACAGATTTAGCATGTCCCTTGGGCTCCCTGAGTTCATATCAAAGGGTAACCACCACTGCACTGTTGATCCTGACGACACAGGAGTTGCAGTGGTGGGAATATGTGGTGGACCAATTGTCCGTGTAAAAAATAAATTAAAATCTTCTGCTGCTATTTTGACTGGGTCTTCATTGTTGAACACATATACATATTATTAATCTGTGGTTGAATAGTGCAGTTATTAGGAAAGGTTGTAGCCATAATTTTTAAAATCTGATGAAGATTTTCGGAGATATCTTTCTTTTCGTCGTAATCTGCTCTTATAAAATGATTTGGGTACATGATTCACTGCTAACCTTAACAATACTGTTAAGATTTTGGAAGTTTAGGCTTAGGCGATGTAATTTAAAAAATCCAACAACGTTTTGAATAAAACTAGAAGTAGCTAAGTTTTAATTCCTATTTTCTTCCCAAACATGACATGGGCAGTAAACAATGCTATTTCATTCAATGAACATGTTTACTGTTTAGTTCACTCATTCACTGACCGGCTAGTGTCTGGCTCAGTTCTGTCATCACTCTATCAATAGACAAACATCCTGCTTTCACTCGTCCGTGGTTTATGGTAAAATTATCTAAATAGGTGAACCGTAAGTTAAACGTTTGGTGGGACCATTTCAACACTAAAGATTAGCGTGTAAAACTATGATTGCCAAGGTTGTAGACGCGTTTAAAATAATTTGAAAAGGAGCTTTAGACGGTGTCGAAAATAACCAAAAGCCTAATTTATATTTGAAGTTTGATATTTGATAAAAACAATACAATCGACGTCAATGATCGGCTAAGCTATTTGACCGAGTTTCGCTCGGTATTCGATAAAACCATGGACGTATAAAAAAGGCGGACGGAGTCCCACCATACACAAAACTGTGTCGTTCAGAGTCGGCCAGCTGGCTGTATGTGCACGGTCCGCACGCACACATTCTTGCGCTAGTCCATACTATTTGACAGGCGTCAGAATGTGTGCATGGCCGACTCTGAAGAAAAGTGAAGACACAGTTTTATATATGACAAGACTCCGTCCGCCTTTTTTCTACGTTCATGGATAAAACACGAATAAAATGACATTTTCTAAAAATGATTCCTAGCTAGATCGATTTATCGCCCCCGAAACCCCCTATATAATAAATTTCAGGAAAATCGTAGGAGCCGATTCCGAGATTCCAATTATATACAAGAATTATTGCTCGTTTAAAGATATACGGTCTTATTCATAAAAGCTTAAAAAACGTTTATAATGTTTAATAGTTAAAATGCTCTATAGGCTTATGAAACGTTCGATAAAATTGTCTATTCATAACAGTTCTATAAACCTTCTATAACTAAAAATTGTCTATAAGCAAAAATGTTGCCACTAGTAGGAAGTTGGCAAACAAGTTTGACGAAGATATTGAATTGATCATAGATAATATGTTTCGATTGTCAAAATACGTCTGATCATAGACAAGATGACGGCTTAAAACGTAATTTGTTGTCTACGACTCTACGCCATTCGAATTACGAAACGTCAACTGTCAAGTAAAGCTGTCAAGTGTCAGTTAAAGCTTGCATTATTACAAAAAATGGGAAAAATTATATAACCAAGAAGCTTAAAATAAATAATAATATATTGTTATAGATTCTTGTATAGTTTGTCTATTCTTGATGAATAACAATTTACGTTGACAAAATATTTGTGACAAATGTCAGTTTTCAGTTATCAGCTGTTATGAGTTCGACCATCTTGTATCTTATAGTACTGTTAAAGTAGGGTTCTGGCCTCTATAACTTTAAGATAGGTTTATAGAACTCTTTGATGTTATAATATTGCTATTATGAATACATTTTTTTGGGAATCTTCTTATAGCGATGATAAAGGACACTTTAGGTGTTCTATAAGTTTTTATAAATAAGACCTATAACATAGATGAATATTCCTTCTCTAGTCTCTACACATTTGTGATTGCCTGTGTTTGCCCATCATGGAGTATGGACAAACGTGGAAATTGGAGCTAATTAATTGCAACTAAACATTAAATAAAAAGAACTGTAAAAATAAATTAAATTCCATGTCATAACAATGTTATGTTTATTTCTAATTAACTCAAAACACGGTTTTTTGTGAGTTCACAAGTCAAAACAAAAATTAGCATTAAGTACTTAATTTAATTATTTGCCAAGTCGTATTAAAATAAATAATATAATTTTTAAGTTTCTAAATGTGCCATTAGAACGGTAAAAATAACTGTTTTATGTTATCTAGTATCTATCCAATTTACTAAAATGAAAAGGGGCTCCCGAAATATGCATAATATTTGGTCACCGTATTTTCTATCCCTTTCTCTTGTACTTGAAAGTAAGAGAGAGAAAGCTGCCCTTCAAATCTAAAATTAGTTTAGGAGTCAATGTCGATTTTAGTGTGCTTTTAGTACACCATGTGTTCCATATCTCTTCCCTTCGTCATGTCACTCTTATGCAAACCACATAAGGTTTACTTTCTTGCAAACTAAGGTAAGATAATTTTAAACCTAATATAGTAGGGGATCCTATCTAATCTTGTATATTTATGTTCGCTTAAGAGCCATGAATGACTTTTAAATGTTAACTCGCTACAGTAGTGAGGCATTAACTAATTTATCTTGCGAGGAATCTGAAATTTTCAAAGGAATTCACCGACTTGAAATAAAAATGTCTGCCGACATTAGAGATTGCTTGCATGTGAAATAAGTGTGATGAAAAATTTCTTAAATTGTATAAAATGTGTTTAGATTTTTTGGCAGCAAAAAGAAATGAAAATAATTAACAATTATTCAGAATATAGAATATGAATTAAATAGGTTCTTTAAAAATAATTTAATATTTATTCGACCAAACTGGTACTTATTACATATAAGGGCATCATATTGGCGCTGTAGTTGTCAATTTCTGGCAAACCTGTTGAGAATTTATGGAATACCAACTCAAAATTGTCACTACAAGGAGACATACTTTCCCGGTTAAAAATCTAATTTTTGTGTGACGTACATAACGTATAATGTGGATGGCCTCCAATAATGCTATTGCCTATTGGCATTCTAAGCTCTACTTCTACGATTTCTCCGATATTGTGACATTAAGCCCGTCACAGACTTAGCTATAATATATAATATTAATATATTTATAGCAAGGCATATTATTCTATACAAAATCCACATGTCACAGAAATATATAATATTACTAGCTGCCCCGGCAAACGTTGCTTTGCCATAATATAAAGTACCTATTTCGCCCATAATATTATTTTTTTAAGTGACTAATTATTATGTGACACGTTTGTCGGTTTACCATAGCAGTGCCATCTATTGATTACTTACTCAATCCAGTCGAAAAGTATCGACATCTGTTGGAATCTTTTGGAGTTAACAGATAATTGTGACTGTTAATTAGTTATAGACAAATAATTTGCAATAAAATAAAATTGCGACTATAACTAAAGATCTAAGCTATCCTATCTCTCAACTTCTACGATCTCTACAATATTGTGACAATAACGCCATTGGCAGTCTAGACTCTACTTCTACGATTTCTCCGATATTGTGAGAATAACGCCATTGGCGTTCTAAGCTCTACTTCTACGATTTCTCCGATATTGTGACAATAACGCCATTGGCGTTCTAAGCTCTACTTCTACGATTTCTCCGGTATTGTGACAATAACGCCATTGGCATTCTAAGCTCTACTTCTACGATTTCTCCGATATTGTGACAATAACGCCATTGGCGTTCTAAGCTCTACTTCTACGATTTCTCCGGTATTGTGACAATAACGCCATTGGCATTCTAAGCTCTACTTCTACGATTTCAACGACATGTGGGAATATGCGTGGCCGCCACAAAGGAAGATCTTCCGACCGGGCGAGGTGGTATGCCCGGTCAGGCCGAAGCCCACGTGATACGTTTCAGCTGTCGTATATATACCGACGCGCTCAGAAAACTTCGATAGCGCGATTCAGGAATGTTAGGCGAATTGTGGGTACCGCCACAGACATTTTGACAATAACGCCATTGGCATTCTAAGCTCTACTACGATATCTATGATATTTTGACAATAACAAAATTGGCATTCTAAGCTCTACTTCTACGATTTCAACGACATTCTGGCACTCTAGACTCTACTCCTACGATTTCTACCACATTTTGACAAAAACTGAAATTCTCAACAGCAGTAAAAAGTCCTGTCGTCCCAAAGCAAGAGACACGTAAGTCACGAACCGCCGAATCTTATCAATCAATTACCAGTCGTGTGGGAAGCGGGACCGGTCCCGGAATGCCGTTCCGACCTGTTCCCGACTGTTGACTCTTAGACTATACAGCACCGTTATGTCAATGACGTAAGGTTCATAATTTGTGAGGTTAATTATGAACGTACAATGTAAGTAGACCATCTTTTTATTACACCGTGCACCGCCGAAATAACGCACGCACACATAAGCGAGATTGTAGATAACTTTAAGTAGCAATGCGTATAGTGCCAGGTACTGCATTGCTTCAAAATTGCACGTGCGTCAAACTTGACTTTTTTTTTGTTTGAACAGGGGAACAAGTAACTTGAACGCCCGATCTCTTATCGAATCAGGGCGGTCAAGTACAAGTCATATTGGCGTCTTATCAGATAACTTTAAGGGTCAATTCAGACCGTGACGCGACGCGATGGATTTGATAGACTTCAATTGCGTGAGAGGCCTTGCAAATCTGACAAATCCATCTAATTTAGAAATGCATTGACGCGTCGCGTTGCGGTCTGAATTGACCCTAAATAGCAAACCAATGTAGTATTATTTCACGTACTTAATACTTGTGTAAAACGCATGGACATAACTTTCAGGAAAAACAATGCAGTACGAGTATAAAGTCGCATTTCAAACTTGTCTCTGATAAGCGAGTTTCATCTCAAGGACACGTCTGTTACTCTACTGAATATTCATACAGTACAAGCAAGGAATTTTTAAGCGTCCAGTATTTAGCGAGATAATTATTGTAATTACAGGTTTTTTGCGGCAAAAATGTAACGGTAAGTCTTGGCATGTTAAGCATTACAGAGACAGGATATCCTCATAACGTCTGTCTGTATGCTGTGTAACTTTTGAACTTGTAGTTATTATCAGAAACGTAGCCCCAAGTTTAAAATTTTATTTTCCAATTTGAATCGACCGATTGCGGTTCCTATTAGGCATTGATGAATTGTTTCATCAAAACCAACAAAAAACATAGAAAATTGATTATGAATCATTCTTTCACGCTGAGCTCACTAAAATGATTCAAAAACTTGCCGTCTCACGCTTTATTCTTACTATAAAAACGTTGAAACGTGCAGACGGACGGTTAACCTGCAACCTATAAACCTTTAAAGTAGATTACCTGCGACCTGCAAACCTTCAAGAAAAGAGCGTATTCCCTCTTAAAAGGCCGGCAACGCACCTGCAGCTCTTCTGATGTAGCGAGTGTCCATGGGCGACGGTAGTTGCTTACCATCAGGTGACCCGTTTGCTCGTTTGCCCCCTTATTTAATAAAAAAAAAACTAATGTCCGGTTTCCAAGGGATTTTTCACATTTTATGTCTTAGCTAGCGCTTTCGTTTGACTAACCTCAAAACATTGACCAATCAAGAACTCTGTTGAATAGATAAACATTAAACGTCATATAAAAATACTCTCACAAGCCGGACCGCTTCTATTGGCTAACACCAAGACCTTAGCCAATAAGCAAAGGCCAAAGCTCTTGAAAAGATAAACTCCTGATAAAAAAATCTCAAAAAAGAGGCATTAAGAATTTCCAAAAGTAAAAGACTATAAATTATTATCAATTAACAGTATTAATTAGTAATTAATCCTTAGCATATTTTAATAGTCATAGTCATCAAATTAGTAGAGATGCGGAGGCTAGTACAACATTAGAGGGAAGGACTTTTTAATAAAGGTTAAGAAATATTTTGGGCCGCTTTGGTCTCGTCAGAATGTTGCTGACTTCATATTTCGTACATATTTGATATAATTATCAAGCTATCTGTTGCCAAACATCCGCAAGGAATCGCCTAAAAGTGGAAACTAAGTCGGCACTTAATATAAAACGCATTACACAACATAAACCTTTTATCCCTTCAGAAAATTCTGTTTCGACGAAGGTTATTCAAATGAGACCCTCAAAGGTCCTAGCGATAATGATTGTTTATCCTTTGATTGACACTTTGGAGCCCAAATTCGACCCACGCACAAGGGCATTAGACTTTGATGAGAAAAATCTATTCTGGGGCCGTTCTCAGAGAATTTCGGTTGGATGCTCACAGTGAGTATTGCTTAGGTCTAAGAAGAGGTTCCCAAACTTATTGTGTCTACTGCCCACATTGAAAACAAATTATGTCTTAGCGCCCCCATTGTTTAAATTCAAAATGCATCCAGATGAAATAAATCACCCCCAAGCCTCTACATTTTTTTCTGGGTCTGGATTCTGGGTCCCACACCACCCCCTTTAGACCTTCAGCGCCCACAAGGGGGCGATATCGCCCACTTTGGG
This sequence comes from Polyommatus icarus, assembly GCA_937595015.1. Taxonomy (NCBI): domain Eukaryota; kingdom Metazoa; phylum Arthropoda; class Insecta; order Lepidoptera; family Lycaenidae; genus Polyommatus; species Polyommatus icarus. Next base: position 17,345,013 of record OW569335.1, read on the forward strand.
AAAGGCTGATCTCAGTTGTTTATTGGACTAGATGACCCGGTACACTTCGTGTCACTTCCATCCTACTATAAACCTAACCTGGACTTCCACAAATATTTCAAGACAAAATTAGCCAGTTGGGTTTAGCCGTTTTTGAGTTTTAACGAGACTAACAATATTGAAAATTCATTTGAAGTACAGATGTACCATCGAGGAAATTGATTCCTATGCAGTTGATAGCTCAACGTTATTTGGTCGAATATGTCAATTCAATGTTAATTGTGATCTGTCGGCTGGGTTTGACGTAACGCAACCAAACTACTTAGGTCCCCGATCTGCATAGGAATCAACTTCTCTGATAGTACCTGCTGTAGCTTCGTCCTTTCTTCGATCCAGACGTCTTCTTATCAATCTACAAATTATTGGTATTCTCATTAAATGCAACGCAACGCATTTAACGTAAAAATAGTAGAGCTAGGGCCAGTTTCACCACTTCCTGATAAGTGCCTATCCACAACTTATATGAGCTCTGACAGATTCTCCATATTCTGTCTGTCAATTTAAGTTGTGGATAGATTATATCCGACACTTATCAGGAAGTGGTGAAATGGCCCCTTAACGTAATACAGTCTGTAAGTCATATTTTTGCCAATTAAAGTTTATGAATTATGAATTAGGTCGGCCCATTAGTGCCGAAGCATGGTACTCCCACATAAAATGTAATATCCCTAACGACAACTTAAATATTATAATGTAAGCATAATGAGTTAGATCGATCGGAAGTATGAGTCACGTAGACTCTACGTAGTAGAGTTCGTTTAGTGTTTCTACGGAAATAACCCCTACCTCATTAGTATTATGGTCTAGGCAGATGTAGAATAAACCTGAACGCACCTTACAACGTACTTTATGTTATGTTTCCAGTAGTTGAAACAATGCTACGGAGTACGGAAGGATATGAGTCATTAGGTATTGAGATTTATTGCGGCTTTCTTTTAACTTTGTCGCATATTAATTCTTAATTTGATTCATCGGCATGATGCAATTCGTTCAAGGTTCTAAAATATTGTTTTGGAGTCATTATGACTCTGACAGACTGACTCGTAATACGACTTTTCTAGTTTGGGCAATGATGATTGGTGGACTAATTAGTAATTTCCAATACAAATATGTCTATACATGTTTGTATTGGAAATTACATGTTTCTACATGTTTGAGCGTTTTCAAAGCACGATTGCTCAAGTTCGTCGTTGATAATTTGCATGCCTCAGATAGGTTAGAATAAGTTGTACCTGTATTATAATCATATTATAATATGTAACATCTTTTTACCTACTTATTCTGCAAATAAATGATTTGATTTGATTTGACTGTTAAATGTTATACAGTTCCGAAATGATGACAACCATGGTTATTAGAAAACTCACAGATTTGTCTAATCATTAAAAAACGGACAAAATTAAGCTTGACTTTCTTTATAGCGTTTTCTGTCAGCCTTAATCATCTTCCTAATCTTTATTAATAGCTGTAAACATTTTGATACACTCTCCCCTTTAATGTGTGTTATGTGTACGTTAGCTCGCAAATCTCTGTTTTGATTGAAACAAAGAGGCACAGTAGTTAATTTTAGATGATGCGTCAGAGACTGCAGTGTCAACGGACGGATAATTTTGTTAGGCAGGGTCAGGAGCTCTTCAAGACTGATTAAAAACAACACAAGTAAAGTCCTAAGATACATAATTTTAGGTCACTCAATCCAACAAGCATGGAACTAAGGTTGCGACACCAGACCCACACTCTTTACCAACTTATTTAATCAAATCAATCAAAATCAGACCAGCCTTTTAAAAGATACTAAATGCTAGATCAATTACGCCAAACCGTCTGCAAAGACATACATGTAGGTACACGACTAACGCCAAACCGTCTGCAAAGACATACATGTAGGTACACGACTAACGCCAACCCGTCTGCAAAGACATACATGTAGGTACACGACTAACGCCAAACCGTCTGCAAAGACATACATGTAGGTACACGACTAACGCCAAACCGTCTGCAAAGACATACATGTAGGTACACGACTAACGCCAAACCCACACTTTTCACAAACTTATTTGATCAAATCCATAAAAATCAGACCAGCCTTTTAAAAGATACTAAATGCTAGATCAATTACGCCAAACCGTCTGCAAAGACATACATGTAGGTATACGACTAACGCCAAACCGTCTGCAAAGACATACATGTAGGTACACGACTAACGCCAAACCGTCTGCAAAGACATACATGTAGGTACACGACTAACGCCAAACCCACACTTTTCACAAACTTATTTGATCAAATCCATAAAAATCAGACCAGCCTTTTAAAAGATACTAAATGCTAGATCAATTACGCCAAACCGTCTGCAAAGACATACATGTAGGTATACGACTAACGCCAAACCGTCTGCAAAGACATACATGTAGGTACACGACTAACGCCAAACCGTCTGCAAAGACATACATGTAGGTACACGACTAACGCCAAACCGTCTGCAAAGACATACATGTAGGTACACGACTAACGCCAAACCGTCTGCAAAGACATACATGTAGGTACACGACTAACGCCAAACCGTCTGCAAAGACATACATGTAGGTACACGACTAACGCCAAACCCACACTTTTCACAAACTTATTTGATCAAATCAATAAAAATCAGACCAGCCTTTTAAAAGATACTAAATCCATACTAATATTATAAATGCGAAAGTGTGTCTGTCTGTCTGTCTGTTACCTCTTCACGCTCGAACCGATTTTGCTGAAATTTGGCATGGAGATACTTTGAGTCCCGAGAAAGGACATAGGATAGTTTTTATCCCGGAAAAATGTACGGTTCCCGCGCGATAAACGAGTTTTGGCGCAACGGAGTTGCGGGCGTCATCTTGTGCTAGATAAATTGCGTCAAATCGTCTGCACAGACCATAGACAAACAGAATCTAGTCTACTCGTTTGTATGCAAAATAACGTCAGTGCTATACCTAATTTTTAGCTAAGCTATATAAAGCTAGTAGCTATATAAATAAAAATTATTTTAAATTTTGTTAGTCTCGCTAAAACTCGAGAATGGCTAAACCAATTTGGTTAATTTTTGTCTTAAAATGTACGTCCAGGGAGGAAATTGATACGAAGTTCGCCCAGTCATCTAGTAAGAAATAAAACACCGCCGTTAAAGTTCAAGCAGCAAAACGTATTTGTATGAAATTCCGTGCCTCATTATTCTGATTATACCTCAGTTATTTCTCGCACAAGCTACATGTTCAGGACCTGTCCTGAGGTAACCCAAATTCCATAACTTTCTCGAACATAAATTCATGAGCGGAGAAAATCGCCAAATTCCACGCCCTTAAGTTCAATGGCATTGCAACAATTTATTAATTCAACTTAAGGGCGTTCCGTCCGGAGATTCCGTAATTGACCGTATTTAAAACCTTTTAAACTCATAATCTGAAAGCTACAATGTTATAATAAAAATACAGCAATAATCTTCAGTATATCAACATTCTTTTTGTCGTTTTAAATTTTCTATTTTTGTTTCTTATACTCATGATATCAGCTTCCAAAGTAATACCAATTTGTTAAAATTCAAGCATACATTCAGCATCTCCTTAGGATTTACAAATTACTTTTATTTGAAACTCACGCCAATAGATCGACAATATCATAAACTACATATTCGCCGTTTTAATTTTTTTTAGGACAATTTTGAACTAAGATAAGTAAAAATAATAGGGTTTTGGCGCGATCTCGGCAACGCGGCAAATGTATGGCCAAGGTCATTTGCTCGGGGGATGGCCTTAAACACGTACAGAGTTAGAGACTTTAGAGTAAGTTTAGACTTTTGCAACCGACTTGAACAAATTATAGGTTTCCAATTCTCAGTGAAAAATAGTGCAGCAAAATATAAAAGGCACCTCTTTATCGGTAATAAACTCTTATTTAAAAAATTTTAAACCGATTTAAATATAGTAAACCGAGTTAAAAATAATTGCGGCCACATTTGGACTGGCACCCCAGTAGAAATAGGTTCTCCTTATCATAAATATTTTTAAAAATGTGGTTTTAAGCGTGTACTCGATACCTGCACAGTTTTGCAGTGGGATCTTAGACTATTTGACAATGGTGTGTGTAACCAAATAATATCTAAGATGATAGATCGTATACCTGATGAAAATGGGCTCTACCTTGGATGACCTCTAACTTAAAAGTTAAAGGTCAATTCCAATTATAATATAACTAGCTGTCCCGATGAACTTCGTATCACTTTAAAACCTTCCCTGGACTTCTACGAATATTTTAAGACCAAAATCAGCCCAATCCGTTCAGCCGTTTTCGAGTTTTAGCGCGACTAACACATTTGAATATCCATTTTTAATATATACTAGCTGACCCGACAGACGTTGTCCTGTCTTAACGATGATTATTTAATTCGAATGGGTATAATTAAGAAAACAATAGATTAAAATTAGTACCTATCTTCATGCCAAATTTCATCAAAATAAATTAATAAATAGTTTGAGCGAAAATCATAAAAGTTTATTGTGCAGGAACCGTACATGTTCCGGGACAAAAAGTATCCCTTGTCCTTTCCCGAGACTCAAAGTATCTCCATACCGAATTTCATAAAAATAGACTGAATAGTTTAGGCGAAAATCATAAAAGTTTATTGTGCGGGAACCGTACATTTTCTGGGACCAAAAGTATCCATTGTCCTTTCCCGAGACTCAAAGTATCTCCATACCAAAATTCACCTAAATCGATTGAATAGTTTACGCGCAAATCATAAAAGTATATTGTGCAGTAACCGTACATTTTTCCTGGACATAATGTATCCTATGTCCTTTTCCTGGTTCTAAGCTACCTCTCCACCAATTTTCAGTCAAATCTGTTTATCCGTTCTTGAGATAAAAGTTTATTGTGCGGGAACCGTACATTTTCCGGGACAAACAGTATCCCTTGTCCTTTCCCGAGACTCAAAGTATCTCCATACCAAAATTCATCAAAATAGATTGAATAGTTTACGCGCAAGTCATAAAAGTATATTGTGCAGTAACCGTACATTTTTCCGGAACAAAATGTATCCTATGTCCTATTCCTGGTTCTAAGCTTCCTCTCCACCAATTTTCAGCCAAATCGGTTCATCCGTTCTTGAGTTATAAGTGGCGTAACTAACACAACTTTCTTTTATATATATAGATAAGGGATAACCTCCCCACTATGCTGGAGAGGAACAAACCATTAACCATCAAAACATCTTCAAGGGCCTCTCTCATTGGTGTCTTCGTGTCATAGCTTCAGTAATTTCATTTTAGATGATACATCCTCGTAGTTTAATTTCTGAAATGTTTTCAGCTGTCGCCTGTAAGTAATGTGACAGGAAAATGACGACAAAGGATCTTTTTTAATTTTTTACGTTGCGTCCCTTTGAGAGGTGATGTGGACCTTTTAGTGTATGTACATAGTTGTATTCACATAAACCAGCTATGCTTTTAATATTCACAGCTAAAAAAAAACACAGCCGAACCACAGATTACTAGATAGTCGCCACACATAGAATCTATTATTTAAATACTATTATTAAATACCTCCGTCTTAGATAAAGACCTTCCACAGAGTCCAATCTTTATATCTGACTACCTAACTCCTAAAGCAAAGAGACTACTCTTCCTTTCAAGAGATTTTGCCACCACCTACGGCTTTAAATATTGTTGGACGGCATACGGAAAAATCTATCTTCGCAAAAAAGAACGAAGTCCCCAGTTTCGCATTGAAGAAGAGGCAGACATCGCTAAGTTGAATTATTATTTTTAACAAAAAATTAAAACCGACTTCCAAGGTAAAAACAATAATAACATTAATGTGAACTAAAAAGTATTAAATAATTTTTACTATCTAATAGTGCCTTTTTCCGAATTCGGCTAAACCTCAACTATTTCTGTACTCAATCTTCATTATTTTGAAGTCGGTACCAGATAGCTGAATCTTCAGTCCTCTGACAGTATATTTAAATTTTTTGGAACTGGCACCGACTTCAAAATTATGAAGATTGAGTACAGAAATAGTTGAGGTTTAGCCGAATTCGGAAAAAGGCACTATTAGATAGTAAAAATTATTTAATACTTTTTAGTTCACATTAATGTTATTATTGTTTTTACCTTGGAAGTCGGTTTTAATTTTTTGTTAAAAATAATAATAATTTCACTCTTTTTAGTTACACTAGTAGATAAATCTTCGCGTATATTTTACGTAGGTATCTTATTACAATTTGTTAAGAGTCACAACTCACACTCACAAAATAATATAATATTATCAGTGAAGTGAACATATTGTGCTAAGTAATTTAACAATTTTAATATTTCAAGCCCGAAGCGGTCACCGGCGATTGCGATAACAATAGAAAGGCTATTGTGTCTCGTTTTTCCACGATCGAAGGATCTATCAGATAAAAAATTGTACAAACTTGCATAGGATGTAGCGTAGCATAATATTTAATATTATCATAATTATTGACAGCTGTTCTTGTTATCAAGAATTCAAATCGATAGGTACTTAGTTGGTGCACTAATCTATCGATTAATAAGTATAACTAATTAAAAAGACACTTAATGACTTTGTTTTGTTTAAATGCTCTTTTTAAAATAACTTTATTTTAATTCTATTTGTCTATTAAAATTTTATAAAGTAGTAAAGTATTCGATCTGTATATTATAAAGTAGTTAGTAAAGTATTCGATATTCTGTCTTCGCGCGGCGGCGCTGGGCGGCGACCGACGCCGACCGCCGTGTATTAAAAACAAACAGGTGTTGTTAATTGTTATACAGTACATCATTATTATTATTAGTATATCCATACCTATGCCTTGTACTATTATCTATTCTGTGCCATGAGACATTCGTGGCCTTAACACGACGTGGTAATGATGATGATGACGATGATGATGATGATGATTATGATGATGAATATGAATTGCATAGTAGTTTATGCTTTCTGTTCTTAAAACAACGCCGAAACTCCCAAACGTGTATCTATAAGGAATCAGGAGTTCTCTCAGCATCATCGAAACCATGGTATACCTTGACCCAATATTTGACTTTTTGGTAGCGTATTCTTAGTACACTTCACATAAAACCAAAATCACCATATGTTTCCATATAAATTTCGAGGAGTTCCCTCGATTACTCATGGATCCCATCATCAGGTCACCACCTTTGTGAAAATGGGACCAAATTGGAGTGAAACCTAATACAACAAAACAAAAATTTCGAAAATCGGTTCACAAACGGCGGAGTAATCGTTGAACATACAAAAATAAAAAAAAAATAAAAAAAATAAAAAAAAAATATCCACAGCCGAACATATAACCTCCTCGTTTTTTGGAAGTCGGTTAAAAATAAGATAAAAGAATGACTAAATTCAGCATGCAGCGCAACTTTTTCTTTGTCTTTAGTTTTAATTTGCATGTTTAAACTAGTATTACTGCCTAAAAATTATCTTTTACATAATAACTTCGCCACTTATTTACTTTTAAAGATTTTTAATCAAGGTTTTATATTTCATAGTATAGGATATCGGTCTTTACATTTTACACCTTTAACCTATGTATTATTTAATTTAATGTACATGCATCCGTCTAACAATTTTGTTTGCTTAAATTACCAATTCAGGGATATTAAAATATTATTGAACTTAATACTTAAAATGTCAGATGCATATTTATCGAAACTACTTTATTTTTATATTAGTATGTGTGTTTTCGGATGGGGTCATTATTTGATATTGCTGTTTTTTAATGGCTAGTAACGAAATTTTGGAGGCTATTGACGAAATCTCTGTATCAGAACCTATAAAATGTGACGTTGAGGAATGCAGCAACATGTTAGATAGGGATAACTGCTTAAATGTTTTGACTCAAAATATCAGGAGTATATCCCGAAATTTCGATAGTCTGTTGATAATGTTGCATAGGTTGAAAACAAACTGTGATATAATTATCCTGACAGAATGCTGGTTATCTTGCAATCCGATTATTCCTACTTTAGATGATTATAACTTTATTACCTCGGAGAACACTTCCAGTCAAAATGATGGAATCGTAGTTTATTATAAAACCCAACTGAATATTGTTTGTGAGTTTCCGGCTTGTCAGGATTGCAACTGTATGGTTATTAAATATGGGAATTAAACCGCTTTTGTTGCTATATACAGATCTCCCTCGTATAAAAATATCGATAACTTTATTTCCTCACTAAATGATGTTTTGATTAGTCTCTCCTCATATAAAACCATAGCAATTATTGGGGATATAAACATAGATATAACTGAGAGCACAAGGGATCTTCGTTCTCAGGACTATTTAAATCTGTGCAGTTTCCACGGCTTACTACCAGCTCACAATATTCCAACCAGAGATAATAAAACTTGCCTGTTTTCAATATGATGTGGATATTGAAAACACAACGACCGTCAAAAACTCTGGTTTTAAATTCTTCCATCACCGACCATCAGGCGGAATTACTTAGTCTAAAAATAAAATAAAAACGAGCTTTTTACTTTTCCACTTCTCGAAAAATAAATCAAGAAGGGATAAAAACGGACCTGTCATCTACAGATTGGAAACCTATTTACGAACAAAATGATGCTAATATTGCCATGCATTATCTTGTAACAAATATCCAATCTGCTATCCACTCAAATTCGGTAGAGATTACTCTCCCTAAACGCAAAAAAATAATTAAGCCGTGGATCACCCCTGGCCTAATGAAATGTATTAGACACCGTGATAGACTCCATGATAGATTGAGACAGAATCCAAACAACAACAATCTTAAAACTACCTACACAAGATACAGGAATTTCTGCAATAATTTATTAAAAAAGATAAAGAGAGACTATGAAACAAACTTACTAGATAATGCTAAAAGCATCAATAAGAAATTGTGGGATACCATAAAAAACTTAACCTACACAAGTAAATGTAAACAGCATGCATCTTACCTACTAAATTCTCGTGATCCTAAGAAATCAGTAAATAAAGTCAATGACTATTTTGTATCAATTGGGCAAAGGTTGGCTGGTAACACTACTAAATGCAAAGATAAAAATCATAATAACGACTATTGCATAAAAAATAGTTGTAGTACACCAATCAATTCTTTTGTTTTGCTCGAAACGGACATCAATGAAGTTGAGTCTCAAATTAGGAGCTTAAAAAACGCTTGCGCTGTGGGATGGGACTGTATTCCGAATGTCCTTCTTAAAGACAATATACATACCCTCTCCCCATTGCTTACACACATTTTCAATTTATGCTTGATTCATGGTCAGTTTCCTAAGGTTCTGAAAAAGTCAGTAGTTTATCCAATATATATAAAGCGGGCGAGAGAGACCGTGTCACAAATTACAGACCCATTTCCATATTGCCATCGATGTCCAAAATTCTAGAACGTATAATTAATACACGACTTGTAAAATATCTAGAACATAATCATATTCTTTCACCAAATCAGTTTGGTTTTAGAGCTAATAAATCGACTACTGATGCGGTTCATGAAGTTGTAGACTTTATTATTAGCAGTATGGATGTGGGTAGCTCAACTTTAGGTATATTTTTAGACCTTGCAAAAGCATTTGACACGGTATCTCAACGCTACTTTTAAATAAGTTAGAAGCTATAGGAGTTAGAGGTAAGCAATTACAACTCTTCGAAGATTATCTCACGGATCGATCCCAAAGCGTGAAAATTGGAAATGTAGTAAGTGATGATTTGCCTGTGAGCTACGGCGTTCCTCAGGGAAGTATATTGGGTCCAACCTTATTTTTGATATACTTAAACGACCTTTGTAATCTTAGTTTATTGGGTGGTAGAATTGTTTCTTATGCGGATGATACAGTCCTTCTATTTTCTGCTCAAAGCAAAAATATATTATTCAAGCTTGCTCAACGAGGTCTCAACTTTGTCACCCACTGGTTGCAGAATAACTTCCTAACTCTCAATGCAAATAAAACACAATACATAAGTTTCTCTATGCGAAAACAAAAAGAATTAGATACCACCTTTAATTTAACTGCCCATGCTTGCTGCAATGAGACAAAGTGTTTGTGCTCTCCCCTAAACCAGGTATCATCTGTTAAGTATTTAGGTGTCATTATCGACAATGCATTGTCTTTTAATGACCATATTGATATGCTCACGTCAAGAATTAGAAAATTAACCTATGTTTTTAAAAATCTTCGACATATAGCGGATAAAAGTCTAATGAAGCATGTTTATCAAGCACTAGGGCAGTCGATAATCCAATACTGCATCACGATCTGGGGAGGCACCTTTAAAACAAAGATGAAGCCTCTTGAAGTTGCTCAGAGATCGCTTTTAAAGGTGAGCAGCTTTCGTCCCTTTTTGTATCCTACTTTCTTACTATACCAGTCCTCCGAAGTCCTGTCAGTCCGCCAGCTGTACATCATGCAGACAATCTTGAGGCAACACACTAAACAACATCTACATAAAGACCTATACGCTAAAAAACGAAACAAGGCTATAGCAAAATGCCCAAAACATAGACATGCTTTTGTCAATAAACATTATTGCTTCCTAGGACCATTCCTGTATAATAAAATGAATAAAGAAATAAATATACATCCTCTGAGCAAATCAAGATGCAAACAAAAACTATTTAAATATCTACACCAACTCACGTATGACGAGACGGAAAAACTGCTAATAATTATGAAATAACTCGTAAATTATTTTAAATTAAAGCCAATTATTTTGATTCTTAATTATTTATAAGTATTATTTTTCAATGGTTGTATTATTAATTTTATTTGTGATAATTTACAATATTTTATTTACTTAAGTCCTTAATTTTGTAAATTCTTTAAGATTTTAAACTATACTTAATCTTTAATCTGTAAACATAATATTCATTATTGTAGTAATATATTTTTAGAAAATTAATTAATATGATTTAAATAATGTAGCTTACAGTTCGTTTCTACTTAAATATAGAGTCACTGCAAACTGAAGAGCACTGTGGTCCGAAATACAGATTTATCTAGTTCGGACACAGAAGAATTATATTAAGTGTACATTATTAAAAAAAAAAAAAAAAAAAAAAAAAAAAAAAAAAACTTCCTTTAATAAATTCAATAATTATTGTCATATTTTGTCACCTCACTCCTCACTTATTAAAATTGTGTGTATAATTACAGAACATTAATCCTTCGATCGCGGATTCTTGGAAATCTAGTGTTATTCTATTGTCCATATGGGGGTTGATAGGTCAATTCGGCACCGCTAAGCTCCTCTCCGCTCCGCTCCGCGTCTGGAAATGCGGCCTTACGCGTTTGACGTCTTCAATCGCGTTTGATTGGTCCAAACTTAAAAATCACCTCAAGAAAAGCTACAGACAATAAATTGGTAAGTCGTAAGCTAACTTAAAAATAATAATTCAAGTTCAGATCACTCCTCAAACACTTATCCAACACCTAGTTAAAGATAGGAGTCCTACAGACAGGAAGATATCCCACAGATATCCTACAGGCTACAGATAGGAAGCATATTGACACATCAGGAACCCCTTATCCCTGGGGCCCACAATCGGAGGATGTGGCGCGAGTTATTACGCCTCTGATTTAAATGTATAATGATTTCGTAGGCGGGGCTAGGGATGTGCTACTGGGGACAAATAGATATTTTATCGATATAGTCAATGATAATACATATTTAAAAAAATCTAAGATGTGGTTTAAAAGGTAGACTTAAACGACGATTATAAAAATTAAATATCTTAAGAACAAACTGTAACACTGCACTGTACAAATTCAAGTTTTAAAAGCATCTTTGCAATTTTAAGAAATAAAATGCAATTAACGATATTTTATACAGTAGGTAAAGATAATTTAATAACTAATTACTTTCGAAATGTGAATCGCTAGTAATAAATTATTATTTACGTATCAATATAGTACATTATTTAACAAATTAAAAACAAACCATAATAATTAATATAATTTTTTTAACTTCAAAACCGAAGCGTTACATCATAAATACAGCTCCACATAAAGCCTTAATTCTTTATTTTATTGTGGCGCATATTTTTAAATTACAATAGGAGCACGGTAAAGGTCCTATAAAATTTAACGAAGCATTAATTTTTATATCGGGCGATTATATCTGCTCCATTAACAGTTAATTATGTCATCGCCATCCTCACGTCAGCTTTGTTCGTGAAAAAAAATATATTTTTATTAAAATGTTTTCTGGTAATCTATACTTACTAAACTTTGAATTATGGGCTCGCAATCTAAGCCTTAATCAATCACAAAGGTTACAATCTTAATCCTTCATTATAAATAAGGTTAGGCAAATAAAAGTCAATATAAAACTTTGAAGATTATGGCAAGTTGAGGAAAAAAGGTACCAACACAAAATGATACTCTTTTTAACACGTTTTTTTTATTTTAATTTTTTTTAATATATCCTGGATTGTTTTTTAGTTAGCAAACTAATTGTTTTCGTTGTAGTCGCTAGATAGCAATAGCGTTTTGATTTTAAATAAATTTTATCGACATATTTTGGACATCCCTAGACTTTACACCACTGGAATACAATTTATTTCGTAGTACTTACACAGCGTATATTTTAACTCCACTGCTCTATGGAATACTAGCTGTGTCCCGCTGTTTTGTCCTTTGTCCTTCCATATCCACACTATCCATACTAATATTATAAATGCGAAAGTGTGTCTGTCTGTCTGTCTGTTACCTCTTCACGCTCAAACCGCGGAACCGATTGGTATAAAAATACTTTGAGTGTCGGGAAAGGACATAGGACACTTTTTATCCCGGAAAAATGTACGGTTCTCGCGCGATAAACGAATTTCGGTGCATCGGAGTTGCGGGCTTCGTCTAGTATTTAAAGTAATATCCATTATCCCATATATATACTACTTCCTCTCATACCCCGCGCCGTCTGCCTACTACTCCGTCTTACGAATTTTCTCAAATCCTGTTTGCTGGTGGCTATGTGGATGTAAGTGAATATAACTATGCAGCTCTGGATATGGGCAGTATAGGTCATGGGCCCATAGCCTATAGGTCATGGGCCCATAGCCTATAGGCGGCAGCGTCCTAACTCTTATGCCAGCTGTACACTCTCGCCGAGAGCTCTCGGGCGAGAGTCTCGTGCGAGAGCCCCTTGCCCGAGTGCGATCATGTACATTCTCGCTTAGTTCAATCGCAGTTAAGAACTCGGACAAGATGGACGAAAACGACCATTCACCATTCACCATGCATCGAAAGATATCATTGTAATTCAAAGATTTATAATCATATTTAATTTTATTTCTCACAGATAATGACTCATAATGTCGTTTAAAATTGTTATTTTTCTGTTCTTCACTGTCCAACGGCGGGACTAGTAGTGAAAGACGCGAGAGTGTACAGTAGTGCGCTCGTTTTCCTCGCGAGACCTTTTGTCTCGGGCGCAAAATACCGACAACGGACCGAGACAGGCGAGACGAGGCGAGTGCACCCATTTACACTCTCGCACTCGGGCCGCCTCGCTGTGTCTCGGCGAGAGTGTACAGCCGGCTTTAGGATGGCGGCAGAGTTCGTACATAGGGGCGACAAAATTTAAGTGGCCTATATACTCAAAAGCTATAAATACGGCCCTGTTACTATGAATTTAAGCTGAAGGCTATAACGACGGTTTTGTAGATAATTTATAAGTTTTCCTACTCTATTGTTATGAATTTCGCACACTTGAAGTAGCTTCCGTCGGAAATAAAATTATAATTGACGTAGGTACATAATGGGAATATAGTCTATGTATTATGTATATAGTCACCATCAGTCTCGAACAACATTTAATTTTAATATTATGTACTCCACTCGGGCTAGCTTGTCGCTAGCGGTCATTGACTTCCTGTCAAAAACTTGCCATTTTCCATATAAAACCACGATTGACAATATCTGACACTTCATTGTCAATCGCGGTTTATATGGAAAATGACAAGTTTTTAACAGGAAGTCAATGACCGCTACTCGCTAGCGACAAGCTAGCCCGAGTGGAGTATAGTTTTACTATTAACTACTGCAGTTTCTGACTTATCTGTTAGCTCGACTGGTGCTCGATTCTCAAAACTCGAATATGGCTTCGATCCTGAGATCATTATCCAGAGACAGAATATGTAATGTGCAAGTGAGACAGCCTGTGTCAAGCATTATTCAGAGAATCGGAGTCCAGAACAAATTCATCACATCTTTAATTATATCAACATTCAAACTGCACTAGAAACCGGTTTTCACTTTTGATCCCTATTACCATATAATAAGGTACAAATTGTAACACCAGGTGTACACATAACAGGACTTAAACTTAATTATAGAGAGCCAATGCCGTACAAAAAGTGGTTTGACAAGTTGTAAAAATGGTGCCCGCGCTGTGAACTAGAACGAGGGGGCTTTCACCGCTGGTAAAGATCAGAGAGCGTTTAGGAGATGATCAATAGACTATCGTGGTAGACATACAATAAAGGAAAATGCAACGCTAAGAAAATTAGAAGTTTGACGGTAAAGACTGGTAGTTTAAAGGGAAACTCTATCGCAAGAGCTGACGGGTAACTTACACGATCGTTTCGATCCATTGCAAATAGGTATGGCATGGACTGGTTGGATATGCATGTAACAAAACAAAATGTGAATAGTTAAGGATGTGTATGAGTCCCGTGTATAGAGTTCACTGTGAAAATAGCAGAGCTGAAACGCTTTGACGCTTGCTCATGCAAATCACAAAAAAAATGCCCTTTCAGCGCCTTTATTTGCCAATTTATACTTATTATAAAACAAAGTCGCTTTTTTTCCCTCATGTCCCTTTGTTCCCTTTAATCTTTAAAACTACGCAACGGATTTTGATGATTATTTCAGTGTTAGATAGCCCATTTATCGAGCAAGGTTATAGGCTATATTTTATCACGCTAAGACTAATAGGAGCGAAGAAATAGAGGAAAATGTGAAAAAAACGGGGAAAATTATTTGAAAGGGCTAACTTGAATACGCTAATCTCAGGAACTACTGGTCCGATTTGAAAAATTCTTTCAGTGTTAGATAGCCTATTTATTGAGAAAGGCTATAGGCATAATTTTTTCAGTGGCTATATATTTTATACCCGTGCGACGGTCGTTAGTTCTATATAAGGGACACACACACACATCCTGAACCACGTGTTTTGTTACACCCTGTATACTGTCTTAGAAACCATTCTATTCGCGATTGTTTGAAACGTTGATTCTCAAATCAGTGACGGGTGGCCATAGATAATTTGAGGTATAGAAACGAATATAATAATAATATATGGGTATATATATTAGTCCCAGCTGTTTAACGTTTAACATACAGTAAACAATAGTCTGGCCAATAACCTCATTTGCATAAAAACTGGAGCGTCTGCTATTTTTTTATTTACGTTCATGAGGTTACGACCTTCTGGTCAGAGACCTAAATATAAACAGTATGTTAGGTATTAAGTAGATTAGGGCAAAACTCTCAATTAATCAAGAACTTTATAAACGGATAAATATTTACAAGTAGACTTAAACATTATCATGCAGTCATGCTTCAAAAACTTCTTAAAATGACTGCAATCATTCTAATTTCTAAGTACCATCGAGGAAATTGATTCCTATGCATTTGAGAGACCAACGTCATTAGGTCGAATATGTCAATTCAATGTTAATTGTGATCTGTCGGCTGAGTTTGACGTAATGCGACCAAACTACGTAGGTCCCCCATCTGCATAGGAATGAACTTCTCTGATAGTACAAAGCCTGGAAACGCAATACATAAATATGCACCACGTATATGATAGACCTTGGTCCAAGAGGGGCTATTACCTATAAGCTTTGTCCACACTGTGCCTTTTTATGTTCATCAAGGGCATGCGTTATAGCGCAGTTAACAGCGAACGTGAGGCATGCCTACGACGCATGCCCTCTGACCGTATCCAAAACTTTAAAAATGACAATGTTGGCGTTGCGTTCGTTGACGCATTCAAGTTGAATGAAAGAAAATGACGAAAATTGAAGACGAAAGCGCATAATGTGGACATAGCTATAGGCAAACCTGTAGAGTGTATTCGCATGTAATTGCCCCAAGAAAACCGCCAGTAATTATGCATACTGTAGTCTACTGTTATTTAGACATACTGTAGTGACATTTGGCGTTATTTGGCTGGCAAACTTGGTTATCTATCTTGGGCCAACGTGAAGAAGATATTTGAAACTATTGCAACAAAAATATACCTCTTTTAAATCTCTTTTTATTGTTGGATTAAAACAATGAAGGTACCCATTACATGACAGTTGACAGCTCAGACATAATGTTTCCCTTGCGGAATTATAGCTTTCTAATACTGACAGACAGACAGACAGTACTGTCTCTAAGCTGTAGACATCTGTGGACAGCTGACTGACAGACGGACGTACAAACAAACGATAAGTCAATCTAGATTCTAGGACAATGTGGGCTGTATGTCTGAGGTCTATTACCTCCTGAATTTGAGAAATAGGGCCTATATATCGTTTGCTACTAGGAACCTACGGTCTATTAAATCTATGGAATAGGGCCTAGGAACGTTAGGATAAAAATATGTAGTGCTTGATTTTGATAAAATTTTGTAGGTATGGCGATACTTTGGATTCCCGAGAAATAAAAATAAGATGGTTTAGTAAAATAAGTGTGCGGTTTTTGCGCGATTAACAAGTTTCGTCGCAACGACTGGTCGCCAGTCGCCATCAACCACTTCTCAGAGCAAAGGAATAAATAAAAGTTTAAATCCTCACTGTGACAATTGACAAAAACTTACACTTACACCCGGTTTCTGAAAGGTCTGTCAAATCACTGATCAACTAACACTACTGTTAATTTAGCATGGACGTCAAATCAATTTGAGTTTCTGATACATTGATCAGCCAAAATTAACTAATCTATGATCATTTTTAATTTGATTAGCGATTTGTTATTTTTCGTTCATTACTTCACTATTAACTATCAAAAATGCCAATGAAATGTCAAAAGTGGGAATTGCAGACTATCTTTGCTATCAAAAATGTTCTGGGAATTTCAAATCTGATGTTTTCTGAATCATTGATCAAACGAAAATTAAAAATCAATTGAATTCATAAGTTAATTCACCCACAATTACCGATTAGTTGACACAGCTTTTGACAAACGTTTAATCTATGATCACGGCTTGACAAGCGTTTCGGAAACCCAAAATGGCGGTTGACATATGATTCTCGAATCAAATTGAACAGCCGTGTCAACTGACGCGCTGATCAAATTAAACTAACTAATCATTCTTCTAGCAACCCAATTGGTACTTGACAAGAGATTTAACAGGCGATTAGTTAATTTTAGTGTTGATCAGCCTTTCAGAAACCGGGTGTTAGTCATCTGTTGTAAATAAATATGATTAGAGAAACATAGGTAAGTCGTAAGATGTCCATGTGACGTTAATAAAATTAACTCTAATTACAGGTTAAGTTTAATTGCGCCTTAACAGCTCAACATATTGTGCTGACGTCGGCATGATTCACCAGAGCCATTGAGAGATGTGTGTCGAAACTCCATGAGTCATGTACCGAGTTTGGATGCGCAGTGCACCCTCGCCCACTTCTTTCATTCAGAACTGACGAAATGATCATACCGAGTGCCAACTGGGGCACCATAATACCTATTAATAATTAAATTATTACAGAGGTAATATGTACCACAGGATGGCAGGCCTATGGTATTTTGTTTTGGTAAGATTATGTCAAATCAATGTACAAGTGGTGTCGACTGGGCTTGAAATAAAGTGGACGTTATGTCAAGCCCTTTCGTAGGTTCAACACGTCCACCATCTGCCTATTTATTTTATAGACTCACCAACACAACACCGTGAAGTATAGCGTGCGTATGCAACAAACATTTTAGATGAAATGTAACGAAAGTGGTGACGATGGTAATGGGGATTGTCCATTTTTATTTTTTATTTTGCTCATTACAAAAACATTTCGAGGAATAAGGTCAGTGATCGCTTTTCTGTATATAAACGAAAAAAATACCGATTAGTTACTTATATTTTTTAACAAATATGTTTAACCTTAGTTTGACCTTCAATGGCGTTAAATTAGCAATAAATTCGACCAACATTACGTTTCGAACTTTTGGTAAGCTTCTCGTATCAGCTTTCACATAATGATAACTTATATTTGACGAACCAGCCATTATAAATAAGATTGAAAGGAAAAAAAACATACTGCAGAGGTCAATTGGCCGCCGATGATGACGTCAGAGCGAAACTTTAAAAATTTATTAAGAAAAAACTAGCCAATGAATTTCAAAATTATTTAATTTATATTC
This sequence comes from Polyommatus icarus, assembly GCA_937595015.1. Classification (NCBI taxonomy): domain Eukaryota; kingdom Metazoa; phylum Arthropoda; class Insecta; order Lepidoptera; family Lycaenidae; genus Polyommatus; species Polyommatus icarus. The sequence continues at coordinate 17,363,439 of OW569335.1, forward strand.
TTAAAATACCCTATTCTAACGAAAAAAATATAAAAAGTACATGTGATTTTTTTTGGACAATGCCCATTATGTTAAAGTATGTAACAAAAAATAACAATTGTTTTCTTTTTTCAAAATACAACAAAAACTATGAATTATCTTCTCTATTGGTTCACAAACTTCTGTCCTGAACCCCGAATCTGATTCTTTAACCAAATAACAATACAGTTTAAATGTATTTCATAGTCAAAAAAACAAAACAATTATAAATTCATTAAGTATGAATTTAAGTTGCCGCGTTGGTTTTAGACTTTCTTTTAATCCTTCGATCGTAGATTTTTGGAAATCTATTGTTATTCTATTGTTGTCGCGGTCACCGGTGCAGTGTCCTTATGGGGGTTGAGGGGTTAATATCATTTCGGGAAACAGGCTGGATTGACCTGCGACCAAGATATCTCTAACGATACCTATTTACAGAATAAACTTGGTTTAGGCTATTTATCCCTATGTGTATTTCTAAACTCCTAACTCTAAAGTGCAAAACGAATACCTGTAACGAAACCTTAACGTTGTCAAGCGGACATCGCGACCCAACGTTTTAAAACCATTAGACTATTTAAGGTCATTTAAGCCCACTACAAAGTCGTCTTCGACCTCTAAACTAAACATTGTTTTAGTAAGTAGGTTTCTTGACTCTAATAGGTTTTACTTCCTCGTTTAGTGTGATGATGAAATAAAAACCGGTTGGTATTTTATTCAAAACACAGTTTTTTATAATATTTTATAATATATTTAAGCTCGCGTAGATAAACAGTATGTAACATACAATAATATTATAGAAGGTTTAAGGCTTAGAACTTAAGTTCGAGAGCCTAACATTCTTTGAACAGCCGTTAACACTTATGTTCTAAAAAAACTTAATTCCAGCTTGAACATCTGAACTAATAGACATCTTACAACATTTCTTTGCTCCAACAAAGCACAAAGCAGATGTTTTAGTCGCATTCCTAGATGCTATCTGCGCACGTTTAGCCGAAACTTCAACCAGGCTAGCCTGACCCGTGGTGCGCTGGTGGGGCGATGCCGGTGAAGGCCTGGCGCTGGCGGGTTATCGACCGTCCTCAGAGCATTCGCATAAGGTCAGGCTGGACCGGTTGCGAAATGACAGCGAACGAAATCGTGACCGTTGCGGTGAAATGGATACGCGGCGTTTTCGAAGTTGCCATGTCTTTTGCGACAGCAACGGGAGTTTTTCGGGAAAATGTTGCCATGGAAATCATAACTTTTATCCGACTGCGCCACGAACGTTATAGTTTTCGAGTGTTTCCTAAACGCAACCTTGGGTCTTAAAATTTTTAAGCAACAGAATTATAAATTAATAGCTGTTGCCCGCGGCTTCGTCCGCGTGGACTTCAGTTCCTAGCGCGCGATGTCAACAAAATCGGTGTCAAAAGCTTTTATAAAAAAACCGTGGTACCCCTTAAATCAAAACACCAAAAAACAGCTGTGCGGTGTGCACATAACTCATTTCATTTTTTAAAATTAAACTTTATTTATGCCAAATTTTATAGTATATTTAGCCCCCAATTACACAACTTTTGCCATAAACTATTTAATATTTATCATTGATAGGTTTAAGGTTACGTCACTGCATAGATAAAGTACTGAGTTTTTAATAACGTAAAAGAGTACAATAACAATCGAAAAAATTGAAAACCTTATATAAGTTGATACCACCTCTTATAGAAAGACGTTTGTGTAAGCAATAGCGCGATGTAGGAGACGCACAGCGCCATCTATTATGAATTTTTGGAACTAACTTAATTTGAACAAATTTAGGCATTTTCACCCCCTTACAACCCCTTTGTCCAGTTAAAAAGTAGCCTATGTCCTTTCTCAGACTTGAGACTATCTGTGAACAAAATTTCATTACAATCGGTTCAGTAGTTTTGGTGTGAAAGCGAGACAGACAGACAGAGTCTTGTGAGACTGACACAGTCCTTCGGAGAAAGATTTTCTAACAAAAATCAAAGGGACTATAACAAGCTACCTACGAATGAACTATTGAATAAATTGTGCTAAAAGACCAAGTTTCTGTTTTAAGCTAGTCAAGTTACCGGAAAAAGCACCTAGTAAGTAGTAGTAAGAAAACTATACCAGGGTAAATACAAACAGAAAAAATCTTCTACGCAAACCGTTTTGTTTGGTTACTTCTACTGGTAGGTGTGTGTGGCATAAATGGACTACGCTTCTAGCACACACACACAGCCACATACCGGTGTTACTTGTTCGCGGTTAGCTGATTAGGATCTGGTTTTGGCTTTGTAACAATGTGGCCTGGGGTTACCTAATACTATTCTAACCCTCTGCCACTGAGGTGGCGTTCTTGTAAATATTCTACTGAAGAGTAGTCTGTCAGACGTAAACTTTGACTATCAATATTTTTTTTTATGGTTAACTTTTTTAATTAAATTGTTTAGATATAATATGTGTAGTATTATATAAAACTCATTTTAACATTAATTATGTTAAATAAAGCACATAATTACGAAAATATGAAATCTTTATTATCATAGTAATAATAGGAACATTTGACACAGTCGCTTTTAAAATATTCTTTAAAAAAAAACAAAACATAAAATCAACTCTTTTAACTTAAATCAGTCTTCTTTAAACATAAAATTAACCAAAAAAGCAATAAAAAAGAAATCCTTAGAGTAGTTTTTTTTTAATCAGCCTTGAACTTCGCTCTTACAGTCTTCACAAATTCGCGCGTAACATTGCAGACAAATAGGTTTTGCGCAAGCACAACAGACTAATCTTGTTTGTCTTTTCAATTTTCTTGGGCAAATTTGACGCAATTTTCTTGTCGATGATGATTCAGGCTCCCAGGACCCCCCAGGAGGAGGTAAGAAATAATGTTGCGAGCAGGTGTACGGGATGTTCTTGCAAAATCGGTTTTACTCCAAGAAAATCCATTTTTGCCTAGATAACAGGCACTTGAACCATTTCTTGCCTCTCTCTCTCTTATGGTGTCATCATTGGTCACTATGGGCTCCTCCGTTTCATACTCATTTTCCAAACTTTCATCTTCACCTGCCGATATCTCACTTTCCTGTTGCATGTACCGTATAAACGCTTATTATTATTATTTCTTCTTCGATGGTAAAATATTTGTCTGCGACATCATCGTCACAATCACTAAAATCCTGATCTTCATCAAACCACTGCCGAATTTGCTGCTCATTCAAAATGTTGACGGTTTCAGGAGTCTACTTTGAGAGCTGTTTGCCATGTAAAAGCAATATATGATAATATAAGTAGCTGCGCTAAGGGTTCAATCATTTATTTACTGACCAGATGTATGTACGACACTACGAAATTATAGCGATATTACTGACGTTACGTCTGCCAGACCCATCATTTATTACTGACCTTACGTCTTGTGGACACCAAACAGCTCTAGCTCCATACATGTGCGTGTTGCAGCTGCCTACGCTGCACTGGCGGGCTGCTTGTGTCCACGCAGGAAGGTACAGAGAGAAACAAAATTATAATGCGCGAATTGGCAACGTAGCAACTACTCATAGGTATCCTGGTGTCTGTCAGACGTAACGTCAGTGGCAGAGGGCTAATACACAATAGAGCACATGGGCTTTCACCAAAGAGCCCTAAAAGTACTTATTAAACCTGATACGATACTGAACGATACTTTTTAAACCTGCAAAAGTGCACGGTTCCCGCGCGATAAACTAATTTTGGCGCAACGGAGTTGTGGGCACAGTGACTGCGGGCATCATCTAGTGAATCGTGCACTTTTGCGGGATTAAAAAGTATCATATGTCCTTTCCCAGGATTCAAAGTATCTCCATCCCAAATTTCAGCACAATCGGTTCAGCGGTTTGGGCGTGAAGAGGTAACAGACAGAAACACTTTCGCGTTTATAATATTAGTATGGATCTGTTTGTTACACAAGAACTTACAGTTTAAACAATGTTTACAACAATTAACTGTAAAAAAGGGTTCTAATTAATTGCCCTTCATGAAGAAATCATCCTCATTGAAGCAACAGTGTTTGCAGCAACATTGTGGAGCAATGTCTCTGCAATTGATGCAAATGTTTCATTTCTTACCGACATTCCCAAGGTTTCTTATTCTACAACTATTCTTCCCTATTTTTACAACTAGTTTAGTCTTGAATTAGGACTAAATTCAGATCTGTCGTTAGACAATAGATTGATCATTTACCAGATGTTTTTAAAGTTTTATCGGTAGTGTTTGCAACAACCAATGCAGGAAATGTGTGGTGTAATGTATGTTGCTCCTTAGCTGTTTTCAAGTCGGTAGCAATTAAGACCCGGTCAATACAATGATATAATTGCCTTACATAATTAGAAAAGCAAAAGTGCTCGTATTGAAAGCAAACGTGAGAACCCACACGGTGGAAACAATCGATCGTTAGCGAGGTTCCTACTTTTTGCATGATGTAAAGGCTCCACCTATGGAAAGGTTAAGAAAGGTCGCCAACGTTTGTTTCGAAATCGGTTAACTTAACTAGGCCAATTATACTGAAGAATCGTTTATTTTGTACCTGTGATGTTCATAATACTTACAAGTAAGCGAAAAAACAAACAAAATCCATACTAATATTATAAATGCGATAGTGTGTATGTCTGTCTAATACCTCTAGTCTACTTTGAGTTCCGGTAAGGACAAAGCCTCAAAGGATACTTTCTATCCAGAAAAAATGTACGGTTCCCTTATGGTCCTGATGTTTTTACCAGAATTTGTCTGTTCAACAGCCTTTTTGGTTAATTTGGCATTAGCCAATAAAATAGCTGATAAACTTCTGATAAAAAAAGACCTCAGAAAATTGACATTATTGGCCTTAATTTATATTACCAAATGAAGTCATGGTCAAATTGCTAATTAGTTAAATTATTTGCTATTCTTTAAATAATAATTAAAATTGTTAAAATACCTACCTCAGATTAGGTACTTGAATACTTTTATGCGTTACATGTAACGAATGACCTCTACAAAATATTGTTTGGTGATGTCACTAGGCCGATTGCAATGTTACAACTCATTATTATTTTTAACAATTACTACACAAAATTATATTTAAATTACGTTACAACAGCTGCTAGACTTGGAACATAAATGAGTCGAAATCCATACCTCCATAGTAATATTATATCGCCGCCCCCACCGAATAGTATCGTAATCGACTATTACTATAGAAGTGCTTTTATAACGGATTATTGCTTTTGAAGGCCAATTCCACCTCGTGAATTTTTTTCATAGCGGTCGGACTGATAGTTTTTGAGATAGATATTTTGTAATAAACATACATGTATTATTCGCCTACGCATAAGCAACAAACTTTACGACGAACACTATGACAATAAAATATTACTATTTTCTGAATGACCAAACTAATATGGCTAACTGATATCGCGATCTTATTCCGGTACCAAAAAACAAAAGGCGGCTAAAAACAGATGTCAGTCAGGACATTACCATATTATTCGGGTAAAAAGTACATTTCATATTTTTAGTAATTATATATTGCGATTTTATGTTCTAAAAGTAATAATGGTTATTATAGAATACTGTCTAAAGCGGACCTACATAAATGTAGTAATGCATCTCACGATAGTACTTTGCGTACATTGCGACAAGGGTTTACTTTACAGGTTGCGACAATTTGCTAATGCTTACATCAAAAAGTACTATACATTGCTCTCGCTTTGTCGGCATATAAAAGAAAGTGATAGCCTTAACCTCGTCACGTTTTTCGAAGGTCAAGCAATAATAATTGTTTACATTATCTTCATTTGTGATTTTGTTTACGGAAGTGCGAAAAAAAATGCAAAAGTTATAAACAATTAAGTAAACATAAAAAGAAGGGCTTGGATTTTTTTAAATATTTCGAAAACTATTTGAGATAATCAAAATTTAAAAATAGATCCTTAAAGAACAGGAAATTTCCTAAAAAAAATCCTAGATTTTGGAACCTTACCAATAAACCTTATAGCTTTAATTGAGCGGCGAAAGTAACGGTAAAACCGCGTGGTTCGGGTTTCGCGTGATTTGCCGCAATCTGCTACGTGAACTAAAAAAATATTTTAAGTGATTAAATATTGATATTAAGGATTAAAAAATTTGGGTACTAAGTAGACATATTATGAATAAACAATAATCCGTTAACAAAAATAAATTATCACAATTTGTTTAATTATTATGCTTTTGTTCATTTGTTAATAGTCACCATTTTAATGTTAACATAAAAACGCTGATTATTTCAAAACAAGAAATCTAGACTTTTTATTATTCTTTAGAACTAATCTTAATAGGCCATATAAGAGATTCCCGTTGAAAAAATTCTTTCTTTTTTATTTTTCACTTTTTTATTAACATTCAAAGTCATTCCAAAATTATTCATGTAAATAAAGCAATTACGGTATTTTTATATCCAATTATTGTTACTATTTTGTTTTGTTACTGTTAGAAGCCAGATAACAATATTGTTAGCATAAGAAGTCCCGACGGCGGCCATGTTGTCAACCCCGCTATATAAGCAGAGCGCTTGCGTCGATCACTCTCTTTGCTCATCGAGCTTTCGTGCCGTACACATCTCGTGTCGTGTTGTTACTTTCATTTCTTTTTTTTTTATTTGTGTTAATTTGTAAGATTTATATTAAGTGCATAACAGCCGCACTCAGAGTCGTTCATTAAATCATCATTTAAAAAATTAAAATTATCCGCTGCCCATACAAACCGCAACACTAAATGCTCATTAAACATTAAATTTCCTCTCAGAGTCAGTTAATGATAAATTAACACCTCAAAATGGCGATTAAATTTAAATACAGAAGAAGCACCATTTAACTCGATTGAGTCGCAAATCGTGGATTTTACTGTCAAAGAAGTATGAGATAGAGAAATATAATAATATAGGGGGTATGACATATGATTTTTTTTAGGATTTGATTTATAGCAAAGAGAATGTAATATACTACGTAACAATTTATAGCTTGTTAAAAAAGAGTAGACACTACGCAATTTTTAAATCATGTAAATAATACAAAAAACTTATCTAATCGATATAAAAATGTGCAATTCAAATAATATTTAAAGTGTATTAGCGTTCTCTGTGGAAATACAAAGGGAGAAAACCACTTTTTGAGCGTGATTACGTTTAGAAAATTTTGTACTGTTACATACTATTATAGCCGTGTTCGCTTCGTTTTTCAATGCACAATACACATTGCGCATGCGCAAAGTTAAAAATTAGTGTCAGTGTGAGTGTCATATTCTAAAATCTGACAGAAATTGTTAATATTTTAAAACATGACACTCAATTATGAAGTTGACAGTCAGCTGCCAAACTGCGAAAAAAGCCACGCACGCGTAGTTGAAAAATGAAACGAACACGGTTGACTTTCCAAAAACTTTTTTTTATTGGCCGTGAGCAATGAAAAAGGAAACAGTAAGTCGTGACTGCGGCCGTCACAGTCGGTCATTAAAAAAATAGCGCTAAGCGTCATTTAACAAATTGAAATTTAATGCTTTCATTACAGATACCTCTCAGAGACAAAATTAATTGACTGATTAATTTCTGTCCCATATAAATCATTCGTACTAAGTAGGTATGTACTAGGTTGTTCGTATAATTTCGTTCTTTCCTACCTTTCACCGTACCTACTATACTCTACAGATATGTAACAAACATGAATGGTGTTAGAAAAAAACATCATAAAAGTGGTTTTATATTGTTTTTTATAATAATAATTAATATGATAAATACAACATTTGAAGTTTCTTAGTTTTACAATTTGAATTAAGTATGTGAATAACTTGTCTACTAAATTTACCATTTTAATAAAAGAAAACCATTGCTATTAGGATTTTTTCATAATTTTTGTAACTAGTAAACATACTTTAATTTCAATAATTACACAACTTGGTGATAATCTTCTTACTTCTTTGTAGTTTGTATAGAAGTGACTATACTTTTCACGTGAAATACTTCTATTTATTTGCAAGAAATGGTAAAAACAGCTGTACTAAGTAGGTAGGCACATATTGCACAAGAATGCTTTACTTAGATACTATCACAATAAATTTATGAAGTTATATATTTATTATAGCGCTATCTAATATTGTTATTATTTACACTTCAAATAAAAATCTGAAAAGAACCCTTGCAAAAAAATTCAAGAATAACCTCAAACTTGAACATTAAACTCTGCAATTAGCGATTTTTAAGTGTCATCTCTGAGAGGCACATTTCATTTTAAATGAGCATTAAGTCTTAATTGACGTCTCTGAGTGCGGCGGTTAAAGTGTTTTTGTAGTTTGATATATTTTTTTTAATAATTAATAAGTCTTCGCCAAAATCAGAAGTGGGATAGAGCTCTTTTGCCTATTCCCGCAGCTGGTGGCAGCGAGTGACATTTTTAAATTGTAGTGGTTAATAATTTTAAGTTTAGATAATGTCTGGACGCCGAACACGTGCTAGCGGCGGTAGGGCCACGCGTCGCGACGAGAGCTCGAATAGCAACTTGCAGGAACAGATAGGCACGATCCTCGCGCGACTACGGTCGTTGGAGGATCGCGCCATTCCATCGGCCAGCGTGGGCTCCGTGCGCGCGCTTGCTATCGAGCCCGACCACGTGGCGTCCGAGCCAACAGCACCGTCAGAAACGGTTCCACCGCCGGAATCTACCGCTAGTGCTGCCGAAACGTCTACCGCGAGTTCGTTACCTACCCTCGACCCGACGGACAGGATCATCGAAGCACTCGGCGTGCTATCAAAAGTAAGATCCAACCATTATTACATTTCGAATTTCGATCCGAGCTTACACGACATCGATTCTTGGTGTGAAGAAGTTGAAAAAGCTCGCGCGATCAACGGGTGGGACGATAACGAGTGCTTAGCGAGAATAGCTAATTGCCTAAAAGGGGACGCCCGTAGTTGGCTGAACGACTGGGTCACCAGTGACCGCAGTTGGACCAATTTTAAATTGGAATTTAAGCCATTGTGCTCACGAAGAATCGATGTCGCTAACATACTTTATGAGGTTATGAGCACGAATTCTGATCGCTTTGCTACATACGCGGAATATGCTAGACGCTCGCTTTTGCGTTTAAACATAGTAAAAGGCTTGAGCGACGATTTAATCGTTGCTATTGTTATTCGCGGCATTTGCGATCCGCAGATTCGTGCTACAGCCATGAATGCTCGACTTAAATCTAAAGACCTTGTTGAATTTTTGTGTATTTACACTAAACCAAAGCCGAGTGCATTCCATAATCCTGTGCGTCCTTCGCGTAGTAAATTTTTAGATTTCAATAATCGTAAACGTAGTGCTACGCCTAGTCAAACCCATAATAGACGTGATTTAAAATGTTATACGTGTGGTAACGTCGGTCACGTACAAAAGCTTTGCCCGAAACGTCCAAAGCCTGAAAACAATATCGGTTCTACGATAAGTTCAAATACTACGAGTAATATTAATACTTCATTAGCTGTATGCGCTTTTTGTAAGAAAACGGGTCATGACGTCACGACTTGTTTTGCTAAACAGAGATCGGAATTTCGTAATACAAAGAATGTAAATTTCTGTCGCGAAATTGAAGGCTCAATTTGTAGTGATCTCACTACCGCGGTCGTACAAGGTATTCCGACTGATGTTTTAATAGACAGTGGCTCCCATATCTCGTTAATTTCAGAGTTTGCGGTAAAACATTTTAATTGCGCGCGGGTACCCACATATCAACTTTTGCGCGGTATCGGTAATCAAAACATTGTTAGCACTAGCTACGTGACATTAGTGATCGAATTCAGTGACATCTCGTTAGAAGTTGATTTATTCGTTGTTCCGAAGGGTTGTATAAATGTGCCAATTTTGATAGGAACGGACGTTTTAAATAGGGACGGAGTGGCTTATATACGTGTGAATAACGAACAAAGAATTACTCGGGTGTGTAATACGGATTTAGTGAGTACTGTGTTAATTGTTCGATCTGATGATCCGCTGTCGATTGATACGCCGTTGCAAGGAATTGAACGGGATAAGCTTTATGAGGTAATTAATAATTTCAAAGATAGTTTTATCGTGGGTACCGCTTCTACTACCGTTAAAACAGGCAGTATGCACATCGAATTAACGAGTGACGTCCCGGTACATTATAGGCCTTACAAGCTTTCTATTGACGAGAAAATGAGGGTTCGAGAAATAATACACGACTTATTAGATAAGCGGGTGATACGCGAGTCCGAATCTCCATATGCCAGCCCCATTATTCTTGTCAAAAAGAAAGATGGTAAGGATCGGCTTTGTGTAGACTACCGGGCGTTAAATGCAATAACGGTGAAGGATCGCTATCCATTACCGTTGATTCAAGATCATATTGATCGACTTGGTAAATGCAAGTTCTTCAGTTGCCTGGATATGGCAACTGGCTTTCACCAAATAGGATTGGATAGCGATTCTATACCGAAAACGGCCTTCGTTACGCCCGAGGGCCAGTACGAATACTTGAAGATGCCCTTTGGTCTAGCCAACGCGCCGGTTGTCTATCAAAGAATAATCACCAAAACTCTCAAAACATTGATCGAAGGTGGCAAAGTCCAGCTAGGCTATTCTCTAAGGAACACGTTAAGGCTGTGCTCTCCGCTGTTATCACGGATGTCGCAGCCGTGACATCGTTCGCTGTTACCACGGCTGTAGAATTCGTATTCTCTAAGCTCTATTAGCTCGTCGACGATGTCTCGGCTGCGTGAGCGCTCGGCTGTCGGCGAGGCTGCGGCTCAGATAGTGGACTCGACTATAGATACATTTTTGTCTTAGGAATTTTAGTTATTTTGTCGTGATACACTCTATATTATTAGAACTTTTATAGTAATTATCATTTGTAGTACACACTTGAACAAATTCAAATGGACAAAATCATTAATGCGTCGAAAAAATATCCAAAAAGTTGAAAGTACCAAGATATGAACCTCGTATGACGTATCTATAAAGTTGTTGTAGTTAAATAAAAAAAAAACTCGCTTGACCTTCTATACTTTCTTCTATACTTACGTATGTTAACGAAATATAAAGTATGTAAACAAAAGTGTAAACCAAGGGACATGGAATAGATCGATCTTCATTTAGTTTTAAAATAAAGAATTTCTACTACGCCGTACGCGATAAGAGTTAAAGTGTACCTCGGCTCGGGTGACCCGCGCCAACCACTTGAAATATTTCGTGGAACATATTTTATAATAAACATTGTTAACAGTCTTCGACTAAGATTCGTGAAAGTTAGATTGCTGTTTAGTATAAATCAATGTGGTTTATAATTATTTATAAATATGTGCTGCGTAAAAATTACTAATTTAAGTATTGAATACTTGGTGCGCCTGTATCCGCGTATGTTTATTGAACTCAGTGATTCTCTATAAGTGTAAAAAAACTTGATAAAATGTGGTATGTAGAAGAAAGTTAGAGGATAAAACGATATATACAAAATGTGAATTTCAAGCCTTTTGTGTGTGGAGTTACAATTTTGTCATGTATCGTACTCGCAAGTCGGGACTCGGGAATCTAGCGACTTTTTGAGGTAAGAGTGTTAAAGAGAGTTTTAAAGTGATTTAGCACTTTACTTTCGGTTTTTACGTAACAAAATTAAAACTGTACATTAATTAGGGTATATTATATTTCAGTAAATAAGTACAAAATCATACAAAATCTTTGGCGACAGCCACGAAATAGTAGCTTTTCGTTTGACATTAAAAGTTGTAGGCGTACGCCGAGGCTGCAATCGAAGCTGTAGGCTGTCGAGCTTAGAGAATACGAATTTCGTACATGAAATGTCAAAAAGTAATTTCATATCACTCCGCTTTCAGCCGTGCGGCGCTAGTTTCGAACAGCCCAGAAAACCTAAGCTAGTGAATACCGATCTCGATCTCACGGCTGTAACAGCCGATGCGATTACGGCTGTTTTGATTGTTGCTCTTAGAGAATAGCACTGCTGGTCTACGTCGACGATGTTCTTGTATTAGCTAACACGATCGACGAGGCAATCGAAAATTTACGTGAGACGCTCCAAACTTTGACTACAGCTGGATTTTCTATCAACCTGAAAAAGAGTACGTTCGTGGCAACCGAGGTGGAGTATTTGGGGCGTAAGATATCCCAAGGTCAGGTTAGGCCGAGCGAACGTAAGATTCAAGCTCTCATTGATTCACCGGTTCCCACGAACGTGCGACAGGTACGACAGCTCCTAGGGCTAGCCGGATATTTCCGTCGATATATACTGGGCTTCGCGTCTAAAACCGCGCCCATATCGAATTTAACACGGAACGGTGTGCCATTCCAGTGGGGCGAGGAGCAGGAAAAAGCGCGGAAATATTTAATCGACTGTTTAACTAGCGAGCCGGTGCTTGCAGTGTTCGACCCCTCACTCCCCACAGAATTGCACACCGACGCGAGTGCTATCGGGTACGGCGCTGTGCTCATTCAGGTACATTCTAATAATCGACGTCGTGTAGTCGAGTATTTTAGTAGAACCACGCAGGGCGCCGAACCACGATACCATTCTTATGAGCTCGAGACCCTCGCGGTCTTGAGAGCTCTCCAACACTTTCGGCATTATTTACTCGGAATTCCGTTTAAAATCGTCACCGATTGCAATGCACTAAAACTGACTAAAAATAAGAAGGACCTACTTCCACGTGTCGCCCGCTGGTGGATGTATATGCAGGATTTTAATTTTGTTATCGAATATAGAAAAGGTGCATTGATGCAACACGCGGACTTTTTAAGTAGAAATCCTGTTGACGTTCGCCAGATAACACGACCGCGGAATTGGGCCCAGATCGCGCAATCTGCTGACGATGAAACGCGTACGTTAATTGAAAAAGTAAATAACAATGAGCTTGACTCGTCTAGATACATCGTTCAAAACGACATACTTTATTACAAATACGCTCCAATAGGTGAAGAGCCCAGACTTTTATGCTATATTCCGAAAGGACATCGTTTAAGCCTCCTACGTATTTTTCATGACCAACACGAACATATAGGCTATGATAAAACTGTAGAATTAATTTTACGTCACTTTTGGTTTCCGGGACTCCGTGCGTTCGCAAAAAAATACACTAGCCACTGTTTAATATGCTTATCCTCTAAGAAAATTCCCCGCGCTCCTCAACAACCAATAGCTTCTTGGCATAAGCCAGACACTCCGTTTAGTACTGTTCATGTAGATGTACTAGGTCCATTACCCGAATCTAACGGTTTTAAATATGTTTTGTTGCATGTAGATTCATATTCTAAATATTGTTTACTTTATCCAATGAAACGACAAGACACAAACGAGTTAAAACAGATTTTTTCTAATTCTGTATCTTTGTTCGGCACACCAAAATTGTTAGTTTGTGATCGAGGCCGTATGTTCGAAAGTATGGGCTTCCAAAAATGGGTAAATGAGATGGGATGTCAAATCCATTTTATCACACCCGAAATGCACGCTGAAAACGGTCAGGTTGAGAGATATTGTAGGACCGTATTAAATATGTTGCGTATTGAGGCCGGTAACAAAAAGGAGTGGTCCGACTGCTTGTGGCGGTTACAGCTTGTTATAAATTCTACTAAACACAAAACCACACAAACTTCACCTTTACAAGTACTAGTGGGTATTGACGGCACCACCCCTATTATACGAGCTTTGATTCGCGACGTCGCAGTAGAAAATACTCGACCTAACCGCGAAGGTTTACGTGAATTACGTAGACAACGTACTACCAGCTTATTGGAGCAAAACAGGCAAAAACAAGATGCCTATATCAATAAGAGCCGCAAGACTATTCGCACTTTCAAAGAAAATGATTTAGTTTTTGTCATTAAAAATGCACAGATGACTGGGAAGTTAGATTCTGGTATGAGGGGTCCTTATTGTGTTACTAAGGTCTTACAGCACAACCGCTACCAACTACGACTACTTGGCAACTCCTATGGCAAAACAACGCAGGCCGCTGCCGAGCATATGGTAGTTTGGCGTGGAGAGTGGACCCCCGAGTCGTGCGCCACGTTTTTTGATAGTAAGTGTTGTCCTAGTCATTTACTATTTGAAGTGTATACACGTAAGGAGGCATAGAGCGATGCTCTGCTGTAGAAGTGTCGAGCGCCGCTCCACTGTGCGTTGAGCGTTGCTCCGCTGTACGTTGAGCGTTGTTCCGCTGTGCGTCGAGCTTTGCTCCGCTGTGTGTTGAGCCTTGCTCCACTGATCCTATTGGATACGAGTATAGTTTAGCCTATTGATCATTAATAGTACTTTTGATCGTGAAATTTGTTAAAATGAACGTTTTCTTATACTATTGTTTAGTTCACTTTACTTTTAGTGATAACTAATCATTCTGTTTGCTCTTGGATAGAGAATAAAAGTGAAGATATGATGTATTGTCTTATTAAATGAGACTTATGTCATTTCAGTTGCGGATAACGAAACTTCCCAGGAATCTGCTGAAAGTGAAGACAATGCAGCTGGACCAAGCTGTGTGCATAATAAGGAACATCCCGATGATACCACACCATCAGAGACATCGTTCATCGAGGAAGAAGTGGCCGAGAACGGCCCCTCGTCAGGAGAGGCCGTGTTAGCATAAGAAGTCCCGACGGCGGCCATGTTGTCAACCCCGCTATATAAGCAGAGCGCTTGCGTCGATCACTCTCTTTGCTCATCGAGCTTTCGTGCCGTACACATCTCGTGTCGTGTTGTTACTTTCATTTCTTTTTTTTTTATTTGTGTTAATTTGTAAGATTTATATTAAGTGCATTAAAGTGTTTTTGTAGTTTGATATATTTTTTTTAATAATTAATAAGTCTTCGCCAAAAATATATATTTTTTTATTTATAACTAATAAAATTTAAATAATCATTTTTATTGATGAAAAACCCCTAATTGCTATATTTACATAAAAATTTAATGAATGCCTTTGATTGTTCATAAAAAAGTGAAAAATCAAAATTGTTGAATTTTTCCACCGGATATCTCTTCTAAGCCCTTTTAAAATTAGCTCAAAAGAATAATAAAAATTTATAGATTTCTTGTTTTGAAATAATCAGCGTTTTTATGTTAACATTAAAATGGTGACTAATAACAAATGAACAAAAGCATAACAATTAAACAAATTATGATAATTTATTTTTGTTGATGGATTATTGTTTATTAATATGTCTACTTAGTACCCAATTATTTTTATTTCTTTATATTAATATTTAATCAGTTAAAATATATTTTTTAGTTCACGTCTGCCACGTGAACTAAAAAATATATTTTAACGCGGCAATTCACGCGAAACCCGAACTACGCGTTTTTACCGTTACATTCGCCGCTCAATTAAAGTTATAAGATAAGGATTGTTGATAAGGTTCCAGGATCTAGGATTTTTTATAATTATAATTTTCGGTGCATTAGATCAGGTTTTGAGGAAAATGGCACTTGTTAATCAGACTATTAGTTAAAAAAGTTTTTAAATGTTGTTTTCGGTGTTTGGACCTTTTTAGTTATTGAACCTAGATGAGGCTTCGGACACAATAGACATAACTACCAGTAGTTCGACTGCAAAGAAATGAACAGGTTTCAATATCAGCTGTCAAATTCGTCGGGTTTGGAGGTGATAAGTTAGAGGCTGGCGCGCTGGCTGGTATAATTTATTTTTAAAAATAAGATTTTGAAATTGAATTCTGACAGTTTTCTTTGCATGTGCCAAAATATAAACAACTAAATTTGTAGGTAACGACCCTAGCGACGACTTTTGTCATAATACGTCAAATTTAAAAATTTTTACATCAGTTCTAAGTCGGCATACTCTATCATTCTGTCTACTCTGCTTCGGAGGTATAAAAAAAGGATAACTGATTGTTATATTACTGTAAAATTTTATATACTTACCTTTTGTTATAAAATTATTAAAATACCTATAAAATAAAAATAAAAAATGGTTTTATTTAAGAATCCAGTTAATTATTACAATATATTTTAAGATTTTTAAATTCTGTATTATATTTTTACATATATAAAGTATGTTTCGCTTGCCATGGAATAATAAAGTTAATATATTTTACGATTAACATGTGACTTACTCTTAGCGTCGAATATATTGGTAACAGTCAATTACAGAGCCAGTAAACATGTCTGTAAGACAGCCAATAGGATCGCATCCAACTATTACTGTGTAGTTCGTTGTCGACAACTTACCCGAATAATATCGTATTGATGTGTTACGGACAAAAATTCTATTTAAATTTCGGTATTATACTTTTTGACTTATAATCTCAGTAAGAAATATCATTATATTTTTTTAAAAACATTAAGATATCGCAAAAAAAATTAGCTTTCTTTTGGTATAAAAATAATTTTCCTGTGTGAACCTGTTAAAAAGTTATGAGCCAAAAACCGTTTTTATTTTTTCCTGTAAAATTTAGATTTTTTGATTACGATTTTATTCGGTGGGGGCGGCGATATATTTTAATGTGTAAGTGTCTATCTATCTGTTTGTTACCTCTTCACGCCCAAACCACTCAATCGATTTTGTTAAAATTTGGTATGGAGATACTTTGAATCCCGGGAAAGGACGTAGGATACTTTATATCCCGGAAAATGTACGGTTCATGCGCTATGAACGAATTTTGGCGCAACGGAGTTGCAGGCGTCATCTAGTTACTAAGAACTCATATAAAAATGATGATGACGCCTGCAACTCCGTTGCGCCAAAGTTCCTTTATCGCGCAGGAACTGTTCATTTTTTCGGGATAAAATTTATCCTTTGTCCTTTCCCGGGACTCAAATTATCTACATACAAAATTTCAGCCAAATCGGTTCAGCGGTTTAAGCGAATAGAGTTAAGGGCGTTCCGTCCGGAGATTCCGTAATTGACCGTATTTAAAACCTTATAAACTCATAATCTGAAAGCTACAAAGTTATAATAAAAATACAGCAATAATCTTCAGTATATCAACATTCCTTTTGTCGTTTTAAATTTTCTATTTTTGTTTCTTATACTCATGATATCAGCTTCCAAAGTAATACCAATTTGTTAAAATTCAAGCATACATTCAGCATCTCCTTAGGATTTACAAATTACTTTTATTTGAAACTCACGCCAATAGATCGACAATATCATAAACTACATATTCGCCGTTTTAAATTTTTTTTAGGACAATTTTGAACTAAGATAAGTAAAAATAATAGGGTTTTGGCGCGATCTCGGCAAAGCGGCAAATGTATGGCCAAGGTCGTTTGCTCGGGGGACGACCTTAACAGACAGATACACTTTCGCATTTATAATATTTAGTCATGGATGACATATTATTTGAGCAGATAATTATAAGATCAGCAAAGTGCAAACATAATACATATTTGGAGCATGACCCCAGCATTCAGCAATCGCTTATCTTCATGTCCCAGAAAGTTCGGCACCGCCACGTCACCCAGTCACTTCTCAGTAGGTGCGATGATAAACACTCAACAAATATTTAACCTCACATATTTACAATCCTTATCAGTTATCACAAACTTTAGAATTTTAACTGTGGTCTGTGTAAAACGATATTCTTATTCAGAATATTTAAATTATAAGGCAATGGACTTTAGAATATTGTATAAATGTAAATAAAATTTTAATGTTTAATACATTAACACTTACAGGAAGTTAATGAACTAAAGGACATAAATAATGTAGTTTTAAATTCAATGGCAAATAATAAAAGTATTACTTACACTACTTACCGCATTTCCAAGTAATCAGGAACTCTTCAGTTTGGTTACTACTACATAATATTAGTCACTCTTAAGTGGACGCTGAATAAGCATTCGTGTACTAACCCATAAGACAAAATTAAATAACGTATTGAGTTGTATGTAACGTATGAATACAGCTATGTTATTTAGATGATTTAGAACAAGACTACATTCAAAATTTAACAACAAAAAATTGTGGGTTAGGACACTAATGCCGTATACTTAATATTTGCCAGTATCTAATTTAACAGTGTTTGCATTTGATGTCTCATATAAAACCTACGTCATCTCTAAAATATGCGTGTTTTTCCTTGAATGCAGTTGTAGTCATAAATCTGATATCCACGCTATTTAT
Organism: Polyommatus icarus; assembly: GCA_937595015.1. NCBI lineage: Eukaryota > Metazoa > Arthropoda > Insecta > Lepidoptera > Lycaenidae > Polyommatus > Polyommatus icarus. The sequence continues at coordinate 17,381,575 of OW569335.1, forward strand.
AAATAAAAGAAGCGATAACAAGTGACTATTTAAATGAAAATATACTTCAATTTTAACGTATTATTCTTAAGGCCTGTTTCACCACTTCCTCATAAGTGCCGGATAGGCTATCCATAACTTATCTGACAAAGTTTGCAGTATCTGTCATATATGGATAGCCTATCCGGCACTTATCAGGAAACTAGTGAAACAGCCCGTTTTATTATACATATTTTACTGTTAGATACGTTTTAGGGTCTACAAAGACGGACCGCATTTCAACTGCAATCCAACCGCAAATTGCAGTTCAAATGCAGTTTGAATGCAGTTGACACGACTGCAATACGACTGCAGCAGAACTGCAAACCAAACACGCAGTCGATTGATGTTTGATAGATTGATGTTTGTAATGTACTGATTTTAACAGATAGTCAAAGTGCTCTTCTTCATATCTTACGATGTACTTCTGGCAACAGATGTGTAGCTTTAGCTTATAACATATTAAATAATCTCTGCCAAGCCAATAGACAAGGTAAAAGTATAGTTCTTCAATGGATACCATCCCACATTGGTCTGTACGGAAACGAAGAGGCTGACAAATTAGCAAAAAGAGCTACGGTAGAGGGTGAAGAGGTAAGTCTTTTGCCTAGCTATTCTGAATTTTTTTATAAATATAAATTAAAATGTTTTGCTTTTTTTAAAGAATATTTTGATGAGCGATCTAAGTACAAGGGTATATGGTACAAAACCATTCAGAGTGAGCCTCTTCGTATACCATGGTTCTCAGTTTCTGATTTAAGTAGGCAGCAAATAGTCACTGCATGTAGATTGCGATCCGGGCACATCCCCTGTAACAGTTTTGGATTTTTAATGAGGAAAGTGGAGTCGCCCAACTGTGAGGAATGTGGTGTACGGGATGATATCTACCACCGTTTGAGGGAGTGTTCCCGGAACGCAAGCTTAAGAGAAAATTTGATTTTTAATTTTAAATTAATTAAATGTAATATTGGCATATTTAATAGCATTTTAGCAGAACCTTCTTCCGAGGCTGCTAAAATGCTATATAATTTTAACTGTAATTTAGAATAATTATTGTAAGTTAAATTGTTATATTTAGTATAAGGTACGATGGGATTGACATCGTCTTTTTGTACAAAAATCCCTTTAAAATAAATAAAGAAAAAAAAAAAAAAAACTGCAATCCAACCGCAAATTGCAGTTCAAATGCAGTTTGAATGCAGTTGACACGACTGCAATACGACTGCAGTAGAACTGCAAACCAAACAGTTCGCACGACTGCACGCCAACTGCAACTGAACTGCAATCCGACTGCGTGTTTGGTTTGCAGTTCTGCTGCAGTCGTATTGCAGTCGTGTCAACTGCATTCAAACTGCATTTGAACTGCAATTTGCGGTTGGATTGCAGTTGAAATGCGGTCCGTCTTTGTAGACCCTAAAACGTATCTAACAGTAAAATATGTATAATAAAACAGGGACTGTTTCACTAGTTTCCTGATAAATGCCGGATAGGCTATCCATAACTTATATGACAGATACTGCAAACTTTGTTTGTAGAGTAACAAGGTTGCCTAAAGTTTTAAATCTAGACTCTAGGATGACCTTGAAAATTTCTAAAACTTATAGCTGTCGATGGATCTCTATATTCAACTCTGACACATTGACGTCACAATGGTAAAAGTTGGCTACCTGCTCGTTCGCTTTGAACGGAATGCGATGCGATAATCGCCCACTTCCGCGCCAGACCAAAGGGAAATGAAAAGGCGTTATGTACGTTATGTGCACTAAACTCGTTCAGGAAAGAGATTTCAGTGTGCAAATGGTTGCAGATGCAGGTCACAGTTAGCTGAAGGATGTTATCGTAAACAAATAAACGTTTGCAGAATACAAATCAAATAAAAGCCTTAACGTCATACTCTGGCCTGGCCTGGAGGCACTTAAAGGTGATATTGAGTGACTGTAATAGATTCTGAAGTACTCACTCTCATATCCCGCCGTCCAGGACCACAGCGACACCATCGCCAGCAGCCAATGATACATAAGCCCTTCGATCTTCCAATAGAGCGGTGCATACAAGGGTCTCGTTACACGTAGCGCCATCATCCACACCACGTAAGCGGGGATGCAGTATACGTTGTTGAGGACCGCGAATGCCGTGCGCGCCGCGATTCGCACGTAAGGGCTGAAACAGCAGGGCCCGGTCATTGTGCCGTCTCGCCTAGCGCGGGGGGGACGGAGAGGGACAGAGGAGTGAGTCGGACAGAGAGGACACAGGCGAGACGACACCGCACCGCGAGCTCCCTGCGGACAGCTGCCGAGGCGTGGGCTTTCGTCGACGTGGACGATGGCGCTGCGCGAGAATCAAACGACTGGGTACATTCGACGATATTTATTAATGGAATCGTTCACCGGTTCACTGTCGGTTATTTCGTTAAGTAGATTGCGAGTACAAATTTAAAAGTCCGCCCGTCGGCGAGCGAGACGTCGCTCGCCGGCGCGCTCACATGCGATTTCATTTGCGACACACATTTTACACCGATCGACGTAACATTAACTCGTACGACGCGAGCACACATAGACATACATACACAATTTTTTAGTTTACGATGCACACTGAGGCACGACCGCGGCCGGCCGGGTTCGTCGTGTAAAATCAATACAAAGTTCATTATATAAAATTAAAAAACGACATCGGACCGCTGAAATTATACAAAAATTACAATATTAAAGACTGTACACTATCTAATATATACAATAGTTTCCAGCGTAGATATGTGCGGGGGCAGTATATACAGGGCGGTGGGCGGTGGGGCGGGACGGCCTCGCGCTACACTCTACACGTTATAGTCGTGCGCCATGAGGCCGTGCACCTGCTCGAGGCGGAAGGCCAGGCGCTGCTTCTGCGAGAACTCGTCCTCCTCGAGCGTCACCATAAGCTGCTCGTTGTACTTGACCGCGTACGCGTACAGCTCGTTGAGCGCGCAGTTCGTGTTGAACTCCTTCGTGTGGAGGCGCGACTCCTCCGCGAGCATCGCGTTCATATCCTGGTCGGATATGGCGGGCATCAGCTTGATGTCCGCGTAGTAGCGCTCCACCCATTCCTTGTACACCGGTATGTCTTTAGCGTATAGGAGCTTCGACGAGGGCGAATCTTTGCCCAGAATGTGGTCGGAAGTGGAGCACGAGTCCATGAAAGTTTGCGCGATCACCGACAGGCACGAGTCGACGGTGTTAGATTTGTGAACGTCGAAAACGAAGTTGGGATTTTTAATTAGATTAACCCAGAAGCGCAAAGGTAACGAATTGCTCTTCCACGTGTGCACTACCTCGGGGTCGGAAATCGCGTGCTGCAATGCCTGATCGTCGAGGAAATCAAACATATATTTTATGGCGAGGGGAAGCGCGGAGCCCCGGTGCGCGGTGCTGAAAATAGTCTCGAATAAGTCATCGACGAACTTTTGCAACGTTCCTTTGGTGGCTAACAGGCGCGTTAAATATATTTCGGACACCATCTTGTTTCCCCGCTCCCCCTCTTTGTGCGCATCCCCGTCGTGATGCCTAACCAGATGCCAATATTTGAAGCCGTGCTCGTATTTGAGCGGACTAGCCGGGGGACTGGCGGAGCCGTATTTGCCTCTATTGAGCGTTTCGTAAGTGTGCGACTTGTCGTTTTTCTCCATATTCGACAGATTATAAACCGAGCTCTGTTTAGCGACTAGACTCAAGCATGCGCCGTCCGGGACGCGATAATGATTGAGGGTGTTAAGTTTGCGCCACTCGCCCTCGCATTTAGTTGTCGTGTCTTCGTCGTACAAAATTAATCGACCGCAGGCGCCCGTGCGCCATTCCAAATCTAATTCGTCCCGACTCGGTCGCTGAGAGTACGGCGTAGCGCGATAGATAGCGTCCAAACATTTTTCTTTAACTTGACTTATCGTATCGCAGTCGAGAACTTTAACGTGAACGTTCTCCGTCGTGGCGTCTAAGCCGCTAACGAAGATCGTCTGCTGCGATATCGACACGCTTACGGTCATCGGTTTGAAATCGATCGACTGCCTAATGAGTTTTTCTTCGCTCAAAGAGTACCGCGCCTCGGAGGTGATAACGTCCACCGGCCCTTTGTCTACCTGACCTTTCATCGACCTAAACAAAAGATAGAGCGGTTCGCCGGCGCACTCTCTAAGAAATTTATATAATAGGAAAGTAAACCACGCGCTCAACATTTTCTCTGCGACACTCTCGGTGCGCCTGAGCAGTAATTTTGGATGACTTTTACTTTCCATGCATTTTTCGATCAGTTCCGCTAGGAGAGTCTTTAAAACGTCAGTGCAATACTCCATTTTGCTCTGGAGCGTGACCATTATTAGGGAAGCTACGTTAACGCGATCTCTCATCGAAAAATATCTATTACTTTCTAAAGTACGAATAAATAATAAAAGGAATGTTTTATTCATAATTAATTGTCCGAACATTCTGAGACCTTTCTCTTTTCTCATAAGCTCGGGCCTCTCCCACTGGAGTACGGCGTGATCGTCTATATTAGGAAACAATATTTTCATAGCGTACGTACGATAATCGAGGAACGGTATACCGCCTGTGACGTCACCCGTCAGATCTGTCATCTCAGTCTGTAACTCCGCGAAGGCCTCCTTACATTCCGCGGCCACTCTTAACTCTAAAATATCCATCTGCTCCTGCATATTTTTTAAAACCCTAATATTCTCCGTCGACTTTCTCCTATACATAACTAAAAATATGACAAATACTAATATGAGTATTACGATACTAGCTACGACACCGAATAATACTGGCTTTCCTATAGCTGCCTGCAAGCCGGTCTGCGACGAATACGATAATTTACCTATTTTATAAGTCAGAGCACGACCGACTTTGACGACGACCTCCGGCGTGTCGACTCCGTCGGGCAGCTCGTCGCGAGACGGAGGCCTACATGTCAACTGATGCCTGGCGATAGACGTAATGTTACACAGACTTTCACCGACGCGCACCTCAACATCGACGTCCGTGCTCGCTCTATCCAAATTTTGACCGTTTATAGTTAAATATTCAGACTTATAATACTTTACATCCTCGTCGAACTTCTCGTAAATGGGGTCCGGATAAAGCAGAAAAGCGTCGCCAGTCTTAGTAGTAAGATTTTGCACGCTCTGGACGTCGTCCATATTGAATCCGTACTCTAATTCTAACGGTTTATCCGGGTCTATGTTTAGGCCGGCGCTCTCTATCCCCGGAGACTCGCATATAAGCTGAGTCTCAAAGTCTACTCGGTGGCAGGGCGCTATATACGGTCTGTTGTCGTGGTAGACGTAAATTTGTGGGAATTGAATCGAATGAAAATTTCGCCCCATCACTCTAATACTTATGCCACCGGACGGAATGCCCTTCGGCTGCTTCGACGCGAGCGGCGGACCAGACTCGACGGATACAACGACCGGATCCTCGATATACTCGAATTTCTCCCGCTCTAGAGTTCGCATACCGTTATCGAAACGCATTCGTAATGTGCCCATTTTCAATTGATACGAGTGACTGGTCCTACATATGGCTTCCTCGTGCGATACCGATAAAATTGCGCACGGCAAATCATCTATGAAAGCTTGAATATTACTTCCCGCGTCTAAATACTCGCCCGTGATGCGCAATTTAGTGCCGCCCGACTGGGGTCCGTACTTCGGTTGAATAGAATTTATTTTCGGATTGACGAACGCGTAGTGATGTTTAGATTCCCCGCGGTAGTCGGCCACGCGGACCACGACGGGGCCGTCCCGGGGCACCTCCTCCCCAGGGCCGTCCACCGTACAGACTATGCGCCTCGTTTTCACGTACAGCTCGATTATGGGCTGACATTTTATACCGGCTATAGTGACCCCGTTGTAAATATCGGATATATTACGACCCAAATTGATACCCTCGATAGTAATATTCGTTCCGCCGTCCCACGGGCCTAGCTGAGGTCTAAACGTGTGGATTTCGGGATTAGGACACGTCTGCGTGCGGTTGAGCCAGACGCTCGGAGCCCCGCATTGCTCCTGGACTTCGCACCGATCCGATCCCTGACACCACCCGCAACCGAACTTCTCAGGAAGGGCTAGACACATGCCGCAGTTGTCAGCCATGTCGTTACATCTATAAATGAGTATATGAGTATTATCGGGATTATCTAGCGGCTTCGACCCTCCCCAGATTACGGCGAACGACGCGGTTATATTAGGAGCGCGGGAGGTGTAAGTGAACTCGACGTGTTCGCAATAAATAGTGTCGGCGAGAAGTTGAGCGTTGACATGGGTGACCCGACCCTCTATATTAAACTGACATACGAATCTAGTCTGTACAATAAATTGACCGATTATGTGGACCTTAACTTTTATCGCTTTCTTTACGCCGGAAGGAACTAATATTTCGTTGGTGCCGTCCGACGTCGAGTTTATTGTCGGACAGAAACTCGGGCCGGAGCGGTAGCTGGGACCTATTCTACTGACCCCCGTGACGAGTATATCGTTCCTACAATTTTCGGCCGTATCGTGAGTGCATCTGTGCCCGTCTACACACCAGTCGCACGGAAAAGAGGAGCTAACGCATTGGGTACACGAGCCGTACGTATTGCAATCGAAAAACGTAAAATTAGTAGCGACGAAATCTGGACCTTGGGTAGTGCGCACCGAAAGTTTAGCCGTAAAATGATGCTGACCGGCAGGAATGGGTGGTAGTGTATCGGTACGCGGTGTAGTACAATTAACACCATACGGTTTTCTGGTCGCATTACTGACGAGAGTACGATCTAACGCTGTAAACGCACACATGAACTGAGCATTAAGAGTCGGTAAATTTTCTATAACTAGATCTAACGTTCTTGCTGTTGTTCGTTGTAATTGATTTGGTGTTACTTGTGTGATTGTCGTGCATCGACCGCTGCGATACGATATCCAATATAGCGGGTCCTGCGCCGCTTCCTGACAGTCGGATCGAAGGCTGCATTTATTTTCTAAGGAACACCAGCCGCAGTACGGATCTTTCACGCCCAAGCAAGTCAGGCACGATTTGTATACGCTACATTCTTGAACCTTCACTTTCGAAACGTTTCTTTCGGTCATCACATATAAATGCATCAATTGAGTATCAAAGAATAAGTCTTTATTGACAGGAGATCCGTCGTCGACGACGATGTCTCCGTACTCGAAGGCGGACGTGGCGCTCTCAACGACGATCTTCTTGAGATGACCGTCGGCCGTCCCCGCGAACACGACGGTGTAGTCGCCGGTCGCGGTGGCCGCCACGGCGGTCAGCCTCTTCGGGAAGGTAGCCACGGGTACCGCTTCCACTGGTTGCTCGCCTCCTAGCGGAGTGTTCACATCTAGTCCGCAAAAATCTTCGCTTATAGTTTGCAACTTCGTTCCGATACAAGCGTGCGACGGCGAGATGAAATCTAGGCCACGCGAGCCGTTTCCGCTGAAGCAGGTCTTAATGTTTTGCATGAACTTGCGACGTATCGCTTTTAGGGAGTAAACGCAAATGGCCGAATGATTAGATGGAATATTGGTGTTGATGGCTTTACTCTGACTGAAAGCTGCGAAGAGTACATCGTGTTGGGCGGTTATTCCCAGTTCGCCGGCGAGCACTGATCCGGCCTTCCCGACGAAAGCGGCCTGCACTAGATTGTAGCCGTAATTTCCTCCACCCTCGCCCACGCACGACATGGGTATCTCGGTGTACGAGTAGTAGTTCTCATCGTCGTGACACACACGAACCAGCTTGCTGTAATATGTGTCGGAGCCGACGCTGCGCAGTTGAGTCGTTAGAAAATAGCTAAATCCATCGGAGCTGAAACCGTACACGTAATCTATAGGATAACGTTCTCGCGACAGCGAATTGACGAACATTCGAGTCCCGGTGGTCACCGCCGTTCGAGCTATCACGAAGAGCCTGTCGTCCTCCAAGGATCTGCTGCTGACGGTCGGCACTTCGGAACGATACGGGGAATTCCCAGTAAAAGTCACTCCTACGTACATGACTTGCGTCATCGGCGGGTTCGGCGGGCCCGGCGCTATGAAGGCGACCGTGGAGGCGCTGGCGTTGTTGGCCACGACCGGTTCGCGCACTTCCCGGACATCGTGGGATATATTGTTCAGGTTCCGCACAGAGCACAGTCCTTGTAGCACCGAGCCGCACGTTATGAGGCGACTGGTCGCGTAGTCGATTACCAGCGCCTTGTTCACGTTGTCCGTCGGCTTCTTGACGAAATTAGGCGGGCAGTCGAAGGTGCACTGGGCGGAGTCGTTGACCGGGCCGGTGACGATCTGCTGGGCGACCTCGAGGTCGGGCGACAGCTGGTAGATCCTGTTGACGGCGCCGATGTACACGCGACCCGTGTTGCGGTCCACCACCAGGTGATTGAAGAGAGAGGACGCCGCTTTGACCGGGTCGGAGAAGATGCGCACCACGTCCTGCGAGGCGCGCGCGGCGACGCACGCGGCCCCGAGGGTCAGCAGCACGCGCCACATGGCGCGGACGCATGTGGCCTACCGCCGTCGTCCGCGGAGGCACCCACCCGCCCATCTGGAACGCGATACACCCGCTCAGCCACTGCCCGACGCCGCCGCTCCGTTCCTATCGCACCGCACCGCTCCTGCGACCCTACGGAGTACGAGCGCGACGCCGACCTAATGTCTATCGAGTATCGACCTTCGAGGACGCACGCGAAGGTTAGGAGAGGTCCAGTGCGATTGGAGCGAGTCCGCGACGCGAGCGGGACGGCCGGGTGCCCGGCCCCGTCGAGCAGTACCAACCTATTTTAGGTCACACGTAGACCGCACGATCCGAACGATAAAAAGCAGCGTCTGCCGGCAGAACGATGTGATGTACTGTGCAGGTAGTGAGTGTTGAATATGAATGTAAACCTGCTCACCGGATGTTTTTTCTATCGCCGCGCACAAAAATAGGTTAGTACTAGGAACGAGCGGCCCCCGACGGCCCCGACGCGGTCAGTGCACTGATAGTCACACGCCGACGAAAGCCTCATCATAAAAGGGAGTAACAAAAAATTTACTTGGCATGCTGTACGAACGAGGGAGCTAACGTGGTAGCGCAGGGGATCAAATAATCATAAAAACTTAAAACATCGACGACAACGAATATACTTACAGAACAGCCATGGCGAAATAAGTTAGGACGCGCTTCGATATTTCTACTCGTGTTTGTTTATATTACGGAAGTATGGAATCGCACTTTCATAATGCGGAAACCTTGCAGTCCGTTCTAGTGGTCACCTGTAACAACAAACATCACTGTTTAAAGCCCACCAGGGCTCTCGGATACTCGGCTTCGCCTGCTAATGATTTATTGGCTGCAGGCGAGTCCGTTTTTGTCAGTTGTAGATTATGATCTACGTGATAAGAACACAAACTAAACTGTGTTCTATCTAGACTACGAATTTACAGATATCGATCGCTAGCCGGAAAGATAAGTAGGCCGTTTTAATATATCAGTTAAGAATTGATAAAACGAGCTGTATTCGAGGCACCGAGGCAGTAGGCACGCCGTAAAATGATTGCAAGAGCGTACGGCGGCGGCGGTCGATTGCATTCCATGAACGCGCCACCCACTCGCAGAACCACCTACTTTAAAGTATGTCGAAAAAATCCATCTTTACTCGTATCGCAGCAATCTAATTCATTTACTTCCCCCCTTATCTATCGCTTTACACTGGCGAGAACGAAAATAATGTCGGCCATTACCGCGCACGTCAGTCGATACATGGAAGCCATTCTAATAAACGCCACGCACTTTCGACGCCGTTAAATATACAAACGTTGACTCACCGTGATTTAAAATGCAATTATGTGGTGGACAATCCTTTGAAATCCAGGGTAAAATGGTTTTTTGAACTTTTTGTAACACTGTTGCACCACTTCACAATATTACTTGGTAGCACTGTTATTTCATAGTACACATATCACACTTTATTTCGATCACTTAATCCTAAAAGGTCTTTTCGTATAACAATATCCGGTTAAATAAGCAACATAGCCCGTTTGCACAAGGAGTTCACGACAAGAGCATCAGTCTTCGTACTTCGCCATGGAATGAATTCGGTTTCGCTTTTTGAACGAGTCTAGGCGTGACTGCTCCGAGATTAGCCGAGACCTGCCGATTTGAGCTTAGTTCCGTATTCCGCCACCAACAGCAGCACTGTAGGTTTCGTTCAGAAATGGTGCAGACCATAGACAAAAGCATTTTTTTTTAAGATTACCTTGAAGCATAGACTTATAATATATTTAAAGAAAACAAAAACATGACGTCATTTTAATATTGTGTTTATTAACTAAATTTTATTCAAAAACGGACTTTGGGGAAAAGCTATCTTGGTACATAGTATGAAATCAGAATATTGTGTTTTGTTAAACGTTAATTAAATTAAATGATAATAATTATTATTTTTATAAAAAACCTAAATGTTAACCTAATAATAATGACTATTCTTATAGTAGTAAAAATGATAATAATTATTATTATTATAAAAAACCTAAATGTTAACCTAATAATAATGACTATTCTTATAATAGTAAAAAGCGTAAATATTAATATTAATCTTTTAATCTTCTGTGTCTATTTATTATATAAAACTCAAAAGTTCTCTCTGACTGACAATATGGTGATTTATCAACGCACAGCCCAAACCACAGGGCTGAAATTTTGCATGCAGATGTTATGACGTAGGCATCCACTAAGAAAGGATTTTGATAAAATCCAACCCCAAGGGGTAAAATAGGGGATTAAAGTTTCTATAATATAATAATACTTCTTATTCCGAGCGAAGCTGCGGGCAAAAGCTCGTAATATATTAAACTGTTGACAATAATAATCATACAAGTAATTATGAAATTAACGGTAACAGTATTGTGTTACACTAAGAGCAACAGGCTGATAATAAAATTATTATTATTTTAATAATATTATATTATTTCGGGGTAAATAAGCTTGTGGATAACCCGATAGAAAGACAAGCGAAGTTTAACAGTTGTATCAGATTTTACAAATTTATTGATAATAAAAAGACGAAACCTTTATTTAAACATTTATTTATTTCTTTTTCTTTATTTTATCTTTTAGTCACAAAAGCCAGAACAACAATTATTATTTGTAATTCTAAAATTATATCCATCACCATTTAGCCAACTTACTAATACATAATTATTTTTCCTCAGTAATTATATTTTAGTAAATAAAAAATTGGTAAGTGATTTGTATTACGTATGATCTATAATGCTTTTGATAATTTTTATAAATAGTATATTGAGAAAAATTAACCTACTTATTATCTATTATTCAGTATGAGGACAGGTTTGGTTGCCGCCTAACCAATTACTTTGGGCACCACATTGATTCTGAAAATCACATCGATTGGAGCCCTGACACCAACCACAATCAAACCTATCTGCTAGCTTTAGGCACTTTTCACAATCGTCGGCCATACCGTTACATTTAAAAATAACTAAATGGATGTTATTAGGATTATCTAGTCGCTTAGAACCTCCCCAAATTACATCAAATGACGCCGTTACATTAGGAGATTGGGAAGTATAAGTCCACTCAACAAGGTCACAGTAAATAGTATCAGCGAGAAGTTGGGCATTCACGTGAATAATTTTACCTTCCAATTTAAACTGACACATAAATCTCGTTTGCACTATGAATTGACCGATGATATGAACTTTAACTTTTATTGCTTTCTTTACACCGAAAGGAACTAATATTTCGTTTGTGTCGTCAAATGTTGACTTTAGTGTTGGACAAAAGCTTGGACCGGAGCGAAAACTCGGACCGAGTCTACTGACACCAGTTATTAATATATCATTTCTACAATTTTCCGCCGTGTCATGAGTACATCTATTACCGTCAACACACCAATCACAAGGATAAGGTGAACTCACACATTGAGAACATGAGGTGTATGCATTGCATGCGACATACGAAGAATTATAAGCTTCTAAGGCGGGATTTTTAATGTCAATTTCGGTTTTTTGACAAGTTTGGGTGCGGTCTAGCCAGTTATTTTCAGCTCCACATTGATCTTGCAGTTCACAACGATTTGAGCCCTGACACCAACCACAACCAAACTTATCTGCTAGCTCTAAACAATTTCCACAATCGTCGGCCATACCGTTACACTTGTAAATTATTACATTGATGTTATTAGGGTTATCTAAAGGCTTAGAACCTCCCCAAATTACATCAAACGACGCCGTTTCATTGGGAGAATTGGAAGTATAAGTCCACTCGACATGGTCACAGTAAATAGTATCGGCGAGAAGTTGGGCATTCACATGAATAATTTTACCTTCCAATTTAAACTGACACACAAATCTCGTTTGCACTATGAATTGACCGATGATTTGAACTTTAACTTTTATTGCTTTCTTTACACCGAAAGGAACTAATATTTCGTTTGTGTCGTCAAATGTTGACTTTAGTGTTGGACAAAAGCTTGGACCGGAACGATAGCTCGGACCGAGTCTACTGACGCCAGTTATTATTATATCATTTCTACAATTTTCCGCCGTGTCATGAGTACATCTATTACCGTCAACACACCAATCACAAGGATAAGGTGAACTCACACATTGAGAACATGAGGTGTAGGCATTGCATGCGACATACGAAGAATTATTAGCTTCTAAGGCGGGATTTTTAATGTCAATTTCGGTTTTATGACAAGTTTGGGTGCGGTCTAGCCAGTTATTTTCAGCTCCACATTGATCTTGTAGTTCACAACGATTTGAGCCCTGACACCAACCACAACCAAACTTATCTGCTAGCTCTAAACAATTTCCACAATCGTCGGCCATACCGTTACACTTGTAAATTATTACATTGATGTTATTAGGGTTATCTAAAGGCTTAGAACCTCCCCAAATTACATCAAACGACGCCGTTTCATTGGGAGAATTGGAAGTATAAGTCCACTCGACGTGGTCACAGTAAACAGTATCGGCGAGAAGTTGGGCATTCACATGAATAATTTTACCTTCCAATTTAAACTGACACACAAATCTCGTTTGCACTATGAATTGACCGATGATTTGAACTTTAACTTTTATTGCTTTCTTTACACCGAAAGGAACTAATATTTCGTTTGTGTCGTCAAATGTTGACTTTAGTGTTGGACAAAAGCTTGGACCGGAACGATAGCTCGGACCGAGTCTACTGACACCAGTTATTAATATATCATTTCTACAATTTTCCGCCGTGTCATGAGTACATCTATTACCGTCAACACACCAATCACAAGGATAAGGTGAACTCACACATTGAGAACATGAGGTGTAGGCATTGCATGCGACATACGAAGAATTATTAGCTTCTAAGGCGGGATTTTTAATGTCAATTTCGGTTTTATGACAAGTTTGGGTGCGGTCTAGCCAGTTATTTTCAGCTCCACATTGATCTTGTAGTTCACAACGATTTGAGCCCTGACACCAACCACAACCAAACTTATCTGCTAGCTCTAAACAATTTCCACAATCGTCGGCCATACCGTTACACTTGTAAATTATTACATTGATGTTATTAGGGTTATCTAAAGGCTTAGAACCTCCCCAAATTACATCAAACGACGCCGTTTCATTGGGAGAATTGGAAGTATAAGTCCACTCGACGTGGTCACAGTAAACAGTATCGGCGAGAAGTTGGGCATTCACATGAATAATTTTACCTTCCAATTTAAACTGACACACAAATCTCGTTTGCACTATGAATTGACCGATGATTTGAACTTTAACTTTTATTGCTTTCTTTACACCGAAAGGAACTAATATTTCGTTTGTGTCGTCAAATGTTGACTTTAGTGTTGGACAAAAGCTTGGACCGGAACGATAGCTCGGACCGAGTCTACTGACACCAGTTATTAATATATCATTTCTACAATTTTCCGCCGTGTCATGAGTACATCTATTACCGTCAACACACCAATCACAAGGATAAGGTGAACTCACACATTGAGAACATGAGGTGTAGGCATTGCATGCGACATACGAAGAATTATTAGCTTCTAAGGCGGGATTTTTAATGTCAATTTCGGTTTTATGACAAGTTTGGGTGCGGTCTAGCCAGTTATTTTCAGCTCCACATTGATCTTGCAGTTCACAACGATTTGAGCCCTGACACCAACCACAACCAAACTTATCTGCTAGCTCTAAACAATTTCCACAATCGTCGGCCATACCGTTACACTTGTAAATTATTACATTGATGTTATTAGGGTTATCTAAAGGCTTAGAACCTCCCCAAATTACATCAAACGACGCCGTTTCATTGGGAGAATTGGAAGTATAAGTCCACTCGACATGGTCACAGTAAACAGTATCGGCGAGAAGTTGGGCATTCACATGAATAATTTTACCTTCCAATTTAAACTGACACACAAATCTCGTTTGCACTATGAATTGACCGATGATTTGAACTTTAACTTTTATTGCTTTCTTTACACCGAAAGGAACTAATATTTCGTTTGTGTCGTCAAATGTTGACTTTAGTGTTGGACAAAAGCTTGGACCGGAACGATAGCTCGGACCGAGTCTACTGACACCAGTTATTAATATATCATTTCTACAATTTTCCGCCGTGTCATGAGTACATCTATTACCGTCAACACACCAATCACATGGAGATGGTGAACTAACACATTGGGTACATGAAGTGTAGCTTTTGCAGTCGAAAGCTGAAGTGTTAATAACTTCTAAAGGGGCCGTTTGGGTGTCATTTTGAGTATTTTGAATAAAATCCACGCCCTCCGAAATGCCTGCTGCTGTGCACGCAATTCCGAGTGCGAGAAGAACGCGCCACATTGAGTCAAATGTCCATCTGAAACGCAATACATTTTACTGTTAGTAACTCAACAGCTACTTTGCTGTTCAAAAAGTACAGGCACTGTGTATAATTAATATAATAATATATGATATGCTGTTATAGCCCTTATGATTTTGGTCATTATACTAATAGAGATAATTTATGTAATACACTTTATTATACTTGTGTTGGATGTAGGTGATATATTATTATTTTGTCACTTTCAAAGTAAAATTTTAAATGACTTTCGTTACAATATTTTAATAAATAATCAGTTGTGCAGTTTCGGAAAATGCTAAAAATTTCAATAAAGGTCTCAGTTTTGTGAAAGAAAAGGTATGAGAATTGGTTATACTTACAGAATATTCATTAAAAAGATGATACGTTTATAAAAACTTCTGCGATGCATAAACCTTGCAGCTTACCTGTAAAAGTCACCATTCAAAAGTTTTATAAACGTCACAACTCATAAGCATACTGTTAAATGAATGGAGTTAAAGATAATTTTCTAATGTTTTGATTAACGTTTGTTAAAAATATATTTTATTAGCTTATTATCTAAAATAATAACATGCTTTGTTAAAACTTTACGTATTATAATATTATAGTATATTTATTTTAATTAAATTATTGTTTTATATCCTTAATTTGAAACAGATTTTTAATAAAATATTGAATAAAAATGCTTACAGTTGTTTATCCAGTTTGCACATGGAGTCACGACTCACGACAAGGGGCATCAGTCTTCAAACTTGGCCATGGAATGAATTTGATTTAGCTATTTAAACCGGTCTAGCCGCCGCCGGCTGTTCGCTGATATTAGATAATTCTATCATTATGTTTTGAAATAAAATAGTAAAGCTTTTGTGAGTTTATAATTATTTTTTAATCATCAAATATTATATAAAATTCTAGTGTCACGGTGTGCGTAATTGAACTCCTCTGAAACGGCTCGATATATTTTCGTGAATCTTAGCGAGCATATCGGCTAGAGTTGAGAATCAACAACATCTAAGTTTTTTATTGATAAGTGCATTTGTTGAATAAATAAAAGTGAATTATTACAAATCGAGACTGACGGCGACCTCCTCGTGTCACAGTATTTGTGCGCAAACTCCTCCAAAACAGCTCAACCGCTTTTAATGAAATGTTGTATGCACATGCGATGGGCCTGAGAATAGGCTTTTATCTACTTTTTAATTTTTATATTGATAATAGAAATAATATATATTATGGCAAAACAATATTTGCCGGGCCAGCTAGTGTTTTATAAATATATAAGCAGACTGGTCGAGATATTAAACGGTTGCAACTTGCAACTGCATATAATTATTAAAAATATATTTAATATCCACAGCCGAACATAATTATAAACTCCTCCTTTTTGGAAGGCGGATAAAAAATAAATAACAGAGCAAGAAGTGTATTAATTCTTCGCTTTTTCACGGATCTTCACTCAGCAAAACACAAAGCTTACGTCAGTTTCCTGTTATAAATCTATACTAATATTATAATTCGGAAGAGTTTGTTTGTTTGTTTGAACGCGCTAATCTCGGGAACTACTGGTCCGATTTGAAAAAATTTTCAGTGTTAGATAGTCCATTTATTGAGAAAGGCTATAGGCTATATTTTATTACGCTAAGACTAATAGGAGCGAAGAAATAGAGGAAAATGTGGAAAAAACGGGGCGAAATTATTTAAAAGGGCTTATTTGAACGCGCTAATCTCAGGAACTACTGGTCCGATTTAAAAAATTCTTTCAGTGTTAGATAGTCCAGTTATCGAAAAAGACTAAAAGCTATATTTTATCACGCTAAGACTAATAAAAACGAAGAAATAGAGGAAAATGTGGAAAAAACGGGGGAAATTATTTGAAAGGGCGTATTTGAACGCGCTAATCTCAGGAACTACTGGTCTGATTTAAAATATTCTTTCGGTGTTAGATAGCCCAGTTATCGAGGAAGGCTATAGGCTATATTTTATCATTCTAAAACTAATAAGAGCGAAGCATTAGAGGAAAATGTTGAAAAAACGGGAAAAATTATTTGAAAGGGCTTATCTCACAAACTACTAGAACATTTTTCTGTTATTTGGATCAGATAAGAAGTAGACCACGCGAAGGGTCATAGAATTTTTTTGTAGACTAATTTTTCTGTGAAATATCTTATTTACGCGGGCGAAGCCGCGCGGAACGTCTAGTGATATTATAATTAAGTAAGAACTAGAGTAAAGTGATTTAGCCTATAAAGCCCCATAAGAGCACCGGTGATCGCGAGTCACGACAACAATAGAATATCAATAGATTTCCAAGAATTCTATTGATATTCTTTTATAGATATTCTATTAAGAGATCGAAGGATTAATAAAATATACTTATGTTACATTCGTAGCAGTAAATTAATACACAATAATTGAAAAATTATATAAAGTAATATAATTCAAAAGTTCATAATAAGCATGATTTTAAATGGTAGGTAAACGGTATCAATCTTATGTAGCTATTGATAAGAATTTTATTTTAAGTTCTTAACCTTTGGCGATAACCTTCTCAAAGTATTTTATTATAGTTGACGGTTGTACCAGTTTATTCGTTTATTTAACAAGGTACCTACATGTAAGTGTTAATGCCTACGAATATAAAAACTAAGGAAAAGTAACTCCCATACTTCAACCGTTATGAATTTGTTTTCTTTTCGCACCCTAAAATATTATGGGCTATGGTAATAGCAACGAAACACTAACACTCAAATTTACGAAATAAAGCCGTTGCCATTAATTATCATTGTCATCACTTCAATAACATTATTAAATATACACAAAACTGTGTACCGAATACATGCATAAAGGCATAAATTATTAAAGTATGCATGTATTTGGGTCACATTCTGTAGACTCGTGGACAAATTTTTCGATACATTTACTCTTCCTTAGTTTTTATTATTCGCAGATTAACGCTAAGAAAATAATATTGTATTATTGTATTTGATGTGATTTATTTTTGTAATCGTACAAAGAATGTTTGCAGTTTGAAAAAGGCTACTTGACCTACTTTTTTTCTTCATGCTAATCGCTTCTTAATCATTCATTTTCACAAAAAAAAAACTAATATTTGAATATTTTACACAGTAGAAACCCATAAAAATGTTTATTCAAAAATACGCCTCTTAAATGGCGCCGAAAACACTGTCCGCCATAGTGTGACGTCATACGCTTTGTATTTTAAACTCTCTTTATTGAACATTTTTTATGTGCTAAATGTACGAGTCTAAAAGTGCCCAAAAATTATAAAAGAATTAAATAGAAAATTACAAATCATTTGTAATGTTGAAAACTTTTGGAGAAAAGTTTTGGCCATTTTATTTCCCGTCTACAATAAATGGAGATAATATATAAAACTGATGTTTTAAGTAAATTATTCAAGAAAATATATTTTATAAATCTTTCTAGGCTTATTCTTATTATTTATGTGCACATAAACTTACGTATAGCGAGCGCGATAAATAAAAGATATTAAATTACTATGAGGATGATGTCACATCCAAATCAGAAGTACCGCAAAAGCGTTTTCGTCAGTACAAATCCTATTTTCATAAAATCATATTTTCAAATCGACTTTATTTATCAATCATTAGCTTTTATTTGATGAAAAGGGTGAAATACCGTTTCCTAGGCCAAGTTCTACTAGAAAATATATGCATTTGTTCAATGAAATTGAATATAGGTCAAGTAGCCTATTAAAAGGTGAGGAATTTGAAATTATTTGGAAACGAAACATAAACAGCTGTAGTGATGCTATTTGAGATTGGTTGATAATTTTACTTTTGCATAAAATTTCTCATATTACCTATGAATAATAAAACCTAAGGAAACGTAACTCCCATACTAATACAGTTTTAAATTTGGTTCCATTCGAACTGATGTACTGATGTAACGTCAGCCTTTATACCGCTCAAGGTCACCAAATGTATGAAAAGTGAACCTAAGGTACACTTTTTTGACAAGTATTTTGGAGCATGTTTTTTGATTTATTATTCGTAGCATATTACTATGTTTCACTTTGGTTTCGCTTAAAGCCGGCTGTACACTCTCGCCGAGACACAGCGAGGCGGCCCGAGTGCAAGAGTGTAAATGGGTGCGCTCGCCTCGTCTCGCCTGTCTCGGACCCTCTCGGTCCGTTGTCGGTATTTTGCGCCCGAGACAAAGGGTCTCGCGAGGAAAACGAGCGCACTACTGTACACTCTCGCGTCTTTCACTACTAGTCCCGCCGTTGGACAGTGTAGAACAGAAAAATAACAATAATAAACGTCATTATAAGTCATTATCTGTGAGAAATAAAATTAAATATGATTATAAGGGCCTGTTTCACCGCTTCCCGATAAGGCTATCCACCACTTAATTTGACAGATGGAGTATGGAAAATCTGTCAAATAACCCTATCTGGCACCTTATCAGGAAGCGGTGAAACAGGCCATAAATCTTTGGATTACAATGATATCTTTCGATGCATGATGAATGGTGAATGGTCGTTTTCGTCCATCTTCTCTGAGTTCTGAACTAAGCGAGAATGTACATGATCGCACTCGGGCAAGGGGCTCTCGCACGAGACTCTCGCCCGAGAGCTCTTGGCGAGAGTGTACAGCGGGCATAATATTTTTATTATTTTCAAACTACCAAAGTACATGATGTCATCCTCTTTCTTTTCTTTCTAATTTTTGAACGAAAACCATAGACAAGTGATCGATATACGTCATTGAGCTAATCCTGCTAATGTCAATTTTTGACAACAAAGGATTTTGCAAAAAAATTTCAAATAGTTGTGGCCGATAAAACGTTTTTATTTTAGGAAAGATAAACTTTCAATTGAAAATGGCCACCTCACTGTTTAAAATATCATCAGCTTTGCTGAATTCAAGCAAGAATTTTCGCTGCGTTGTGCGACTTGTTAACCAAAATAATTTCTCCACCACAAATGTTGCCGCGGTAAGTTGCATAACCGTACTTTTACAAGCCATAGGCATTTTGAGAAGATTTTTGTATCAGATGAAACAGTTTATGGCAACTGCTAGCTTTAACAAATTCACAGTGTAGTAAAGTATTTTAGTGTGAATTTTAGTCTCTTTACATGCTTTAAGTACATAAACAATTCTCCAACTTTAGTGCAGTAGTCCTTACAACTAATTTTAGCATTCATACCTAACCAAACTTCTTGAAAATAATCAGTAGTGTTACTGCTTTTACCACAGTGTAGAGATTAAGCTTTTTGAAATCTTAGGTTGCTCCTTTAATAGTTGTAGTTGACTCAGTATTGTGAGTGACTAAACCAATATTAAGGTAATTATTGGATTAATTTGTGCATGAAAACATAATAGATTTTCTGATGTTTTTAATTGAAGGACTTATGTTATTAACTTATTACTTAATGTAATACAGTAGGGCCTCTGTAATCCGGACTCCCACTTGTTCGGTGATCCCTGTAATCCGGCTGGCCAATTGGATCGTGGGGCAGGCCGTCGAGTGTAGGTACGGGTTGTCATGAACACATGAGCGGTGAGCCAATGCGCCTTCAGTCTTTTGTTTATAGCCTTTCGTGTAATTTCGTGTAAAACAGTGTGAATTTAGCGCGTTCGCTGAGATCATGGCGCCGCCATGTAAATATTCGACATTGATATTAAAAAAATTAATAAAGTAACTAAGGTTAAACATGTGTTTTCTTAACATTATATTGCATACTATAATCCAGACGATTCGATAATCCGCAAAGGGTCGTGTTTTTGCCTCTCCGGATTAACGACCCTACTGTACCTCGATTGTGGGAATTGCAGACAGAATAGATTTTCAATTGTTATGCGACAGCCGGGTGCCACTTGGGGATTGATGGGTTAAAGTGTTAAGGCCTTAAAAACGATGCAAGAGTTTCCGCCTGTGTGAGGTAGGCCGGAGGCAAGTAATTAGAGTGAAGATCTCATGATTTCCTCTCTGAATTCATATTCAAGAATAACATTAGTGTATAATATTTTAATTTCTGAGGTTTACGTGAGTATTACACAATATATTAAATTTAATGATTTGATATGACTCCATGATGGATTTTGTCATAGAGCACTTTTTTGGACATAGGACTTTTGGAAAACAAAATATTTGTTTCAAGTGTCTGCATACATAGGTAATACTTACA
Source organism: Polyommatus icarus (assembly GCA_937595015.1). Taxonomy (NCBI): domain Eukaryota; kingdom Metazoa; phylum Arthropoda; class Insecta; order Lepidoptera; family Lycaenidae; genus Polyommatus; species Polyommatus icarus. Next base: position 17,402,608 of record OW569335.1, read on the forward strand.
TATTATTATTTTATAATTCGGACACGATGTAAAGCGGAAGAGTTTGTTTGTTTGTTTGAACGCGCTAATAAAACTACTGGTCCAATTTAAAAAATTCTTTCAGTGTTAGATAGCCCATTTATCGAGGAAGGCTATAGGCTATATTTTATCACGCTAAAGTACCCCACAAACGATCAAATTTGTTCGACAAACATGTTTGATGTAATTTACGTTTTCATCAAACAGCAGCGCAGAGGAACAAACATGCATCAAACAAGTTTGTCAAACAATTAGCTAGAATCAGTTTGAGATCATGAGATCTTGTTTAACAAATACAGTGGAACATTTTCAAACAAGTTTGTCAAACGCTACGGAACTCCAAATTTCCTTTAATCAGGTCAAACACGTAATTTGTTTGACAAACGCTTCAAACAAAGCTGTACACTATAAAACTGTTTGGCAAACACGTAAAATTTGACAAACAATTTGATCGGTTGCAACCCTGCAATCGATTATAAGTGGGTACTTATGACTAACAGGAGCGAAGAAATAGAGGAAAATGTGAAAAAACCGGCCAAGTGCGAGTCGGACTCGCGCACCGAGGGTTCCGTACAAACCTGCAAGGTTTACAAAGTTCGTTTGATATGAATTTCAACTTGATAGCTCTACGCGTTCATGAGGAAAAAAGTAATAAGTTTATATTTATTAAAAAATATATATTTTGTAATGTAACTAAAAATTTAAGGTTTTCGGAATTTTTCCTTTATGTGTGCTATAAAACGTTGCTTCATGCCAAATTTCAAGATTCTAGGTCGACTGGAAGTACCCTTTAGGTTTTGATTCCCTTGCGAGTACTTGCGAGTTTCAAAATATGCAGCTTAAATTGCTGTTTCTTTTGATTGCGTTGACATAGAAGTTTGATTTTGTTACAGCTTAAAGGTATTATAGACCTGAGTATTTGGTATGAATTTCAATTTAATACCTCTACGCGTTTATGAGGAAATGGGTAGTAAGTTTAAAATTATAAAAAAAATATATATTATGTGATGTAACTAAAAATTTATGGTTTTCGTAATTTTTCCTTTATCTATGCTATAAGACGTTGCTTCGTACCAAATTTCAAGATTCTGAGTTCACGGGAAGCACCCTGTAGGTTTTGATTCCCTTGCAAGTGTCGAAAATTTGCGGCATAAACGGCTGTATCTTTTGATTGCGTTGGCTTAGAAGTTTGATTTTTTCACAGCTTCAAGGGACAGTAGACCTGAGTAATTGATATAAATTTCAGCTTCATACCTCCACGCGTTCCTGAGAAAAAGGGTCTTGACAGACGGACGGACAGACGGACAACAAAGTGATCCTATAAGGGTTCCGTTTTTTCCATTTGAGGTACGGAACCCTAAAAAGGGGGGAAATTATTTGAAAGGGCATATCTCACGAACTACTGCAGCAATTTTTGCTGTTATTTGGTACAGATATTAATATGGATACAGAAGTAGACCACATAAAGGATCATAGGCAATTTTTTGTGGAGTAATTTGTCTGTGAAATATCTAATTTACGCGGGCGAAGCCGCGCGGAACGTCTAGTCCTAAATATAGTTAGAAAGTCAAAGCTAAATTAAGTGAATGAATTTTATTTTAAAAACGCATAAAAATATCAATAATTTTTTCTCAGGTCGGGAGTTTAATACTCTGGTCTTAATCTCAGATACTTTAAGCATGTTCTACATATACCCTTTTGCTGGTGTCTAATTAAAATCCCCCTGTTTTGCAAACTCCGAGTCTCTTCTTCCTTTTCTCTTCGATTAAGGCTGCGTTTCCACTGAAGCGGAGCGGAGCTTAGCGGTGCCCAAATTGACCAACCACCTTGCTTGAAATCTTCGCCCCGATTCGCTGTCATTCCACTGGAATAGCATGATTGGTCAATTTGGGCCCCGCTAAGCTCCGCTCCGCTTTTAGTGGAACACAGCCTAATTATTATTATTATTGGTTGTCATATTCAGATTTTTTGTTTAAAAGAAGCAAAAATAATTTTAAAACAATATTTTTCCATAGTGCTACCGAGATAGCAAGTCCTAAAACAAACACATAATGTGATAATTATTGATAGTGATAACACATGTGGCTTACCACAAATAGTCGTCTCCCACTCAGATACATTGTGGTAGTCGGTAGATAATGCAATTCTTTATGTAGTTCAGAAATACTTGAAAGTGCATCTGTGTAATTCGAAAATATTTAAAAGTGCATAATTCAGTGACTCTATGTATTCTATATTGTAGATAACAATCACAACATCGAGATCATATGAATCTCGTTTGTGTCTTTCCTCCGGTGCGGAGGTGAATTTGTATGTTTTACTCGTTCCGGCAAATTAGTTTTCTATACGAATTTTTCAAGTTAGAGTGAAATAACTGAAATTATGATGATTAGGTATATTGGTAGTAAAATTTGTTATCAATAAAATCGTACGAGACCTCATGCGTCTCGTAGCGACAATAAAGTAAAAATCTACATATTCTAGTGCGTTACGAGATCCATAAACACTCGTAAGACGCGCACCTGGAAATTAATTAGTGTTGTGTCTATGTTGTGCTATCGAAAAAGATATTTATTGAAAGTTTAATTCAGAAATTCAAGGGAGAGAGATTGATAAAATATTGATAATAGTGAAACAGTAGTATCCGAACATAAATATACAATAAAATATAGTAAAAAAAGATGCTGTGTTGATTGTTATGAGAAGGCCGGACAAACAATGACGAGCAGGGAGCGACAAAAAACAAAACAAATAAAAGGGGTTTTGTAATAAATGCAAGAAAACTTTATGTTCGTCATGATTTAATGAAAAACATTGAATATTTTGTTACTTGCTACCTTTTTTTCAAGAAATACTATCGATATTTTTGAATTGTTCAATTTCCCATCACTATTGACTTATCTACATTTAACCATAACGTGACTTACGAGATCCAAATGAACTCGTATATTTTTGCAATTACGAGGCCCTTAAGTTCTCGTAAATTTATTTTTCTTAATCATTTTTACTGCTATCTCCGGGCGGGACCAGATATAAGATACATTCATTGTTTATCGTTTCATATGAATAAAATACGAAATCAGTCAGTTTTCAGAAAAATATTAAGGTTTTAAGGAAGCCACTCGTACGAGATCTAAAGAGTCTCGGTGCGTCATTGCGAAAGGAAAGAAACGAATACTTTTCGGTCTCGTAACGCCAATATGGCAGATCTTACAAATTACCTTACGCAGTAAAGGTGTTAAGTTTAATCTAATTGTTTATGGTGTACTCATGGTGTACTAGATATTTTCAGCAACAAACGGAACCAGACATTTAGATAACTTATTTCCCGACTATTTTAAAATAAATTCAAGCTTTTTCTGGCAGTTATGTCTTAGTATAAGGCGCTAGGGTGGAATGTTGGAATACGTCTCACTTTAGTCACGTAACTTATGGACGTCCCCCCAATGAGATTCTAAACCAATTTGAACTCATTATTATTGCCGTTTCAATACACCGTGGATCCATTTGTACCATCGAAGAAATTGATTCATTGCCAGCAGACGGACGTACGTCATTTGGTCTGGTTATCTCAATTCAATAATTAGTCGCGATCTTTCGGCTGGGTTTGAAAAAATGCGACCAAATTACGTAGGTCCGCCGTCTGCCTATCAACTTCTCAGTACATTCGAAACTCTCCAATCTCGATCGTCATAACCAGTTTTCATAACCTCCATCGCCATTCGAGTTCACAGCCGGCTGTAGGGCGAACGTCAATTGTGAAAAAATAAACTTGTCACATTTCGAGTGATTTACAAAAATGTCGTGCACGATTTGCGAACATGGAAACAAACCAGTTAAAATGGTAAGTTTATAATAAGTTAATGAGTAGTTTAATGTTTTTGGAATAGGTCTATCTACTTTCAGTTTTTTCCAAAAACATAATGTTACTTAATGTTTTTTCTTTTTTTTAACCGACTTCCAAAAAGGAGGAGGTTATTTTTAAAGTAAACTTAAAAAGCCTTTCAGGATAAGTTAGGGATTCTATTTGGAGACGCCAATAAGCGATTTTACGGCTCTGCGAAATCACGCAAAAGTTATGCATCGTAAAATATCTATTTCATAAGATTGCGCTCTTGAACTTGGTGTCAATACGCATGAATTTAAATTGTTTGTCGTTTATGTTAAACAGCTAGTAGCTAGTTAAGCAAGTTCTTGTGTTTTCTTCTTAATTTTTAAACTAAAGTCACAAAATTTCTTCAGTCCTTCACAGAAAAGCTTGTGGAAAATCCCCTTAATATAGTAAGATTCAATGTTGCCCGCTAATTCAGTTTTAGTTATTTCGAGATTTCGTACATTTTGCGGCGAAAAAAATGTTACATACTTTAAGTTATAATATTAAAAATACCGATTAAAAATCATGAGCTTTTCAGTTTTCTTCGACCTTACTTCAAACTCTTATTGAAACTCTTGGCTTGTTTATTTAGGAACTCGTAGGATCGTATCGCAAAAACAACCGTGCAAGCAATGTAGTTTTTTTGCGATGCGAACTCGCAACGCAGTGTTGTGGCCCTAGGAAATTTATTCTTATGACAGACTTATCCTTATCATATTGTAACAGGCTATGTAGCTTTGTATCTTTACGGCTTACACTTTTAACTAGTGTTGTATGGTGAGAACTATAATTGTCTATACTCTATACCTAATAGATATAATAGTCTATTGCATAAGTTATTGCATTATAGGTCGTCGACATGTTATCGCGACCGCGATTATTATGTTGTTAGCGGAAGACGGAAGTCCTTGTGTACTCCCATTTTGCTTATCTATATTATATAACAAGGGATTATGTATAATCTTTTCAATGAAACCCAGAAAATTAAGCGATGAAATCTTTTTTCATCACTTTAACTGTAGTGCCATTTTGTGCTTATTTAAGTAGAATAAAGACGACACGACACGTAAACAATCGAAGGCTTTATTTTATCAGTAAAGTGATGTACCTATTTGTTGCAAAATGTTTGCATAACTATGTGACATAGGTCGGCACTCGGGTAAAATGTTATGTACAATATTTACAAGTTAGTTTATAGCGCCTTAGACCTTGTCTAGAAAGAGCGCGTCAGTCGCGGAGAGTTCGCTGCGATTACGTTTCGATATAGGTACTCGTAATGAGGGTTTTGCACGGTGACTAAAGAGTTGAAGACGCACAACTGTGGCCGCATGGCGCAAATCTGCCATATAAATGGCAAAAACTTGCAATTATTTTTCAATTTTGTTTCAGTCACCCGTGTAAACCCCACTTCATCCATACTGCAAAGCCAGCAGCATTTGTCTTACTGCATTGAAGCATAAAGCGAAAATAGAAGGCTCTGTTTTTACTAGCCTCTGTCTAGACTCCTCTTGTTCGATTTTATGGGTCTTACTACAAAAGATTTAAACACTCGTTGAACAGTTGATTAGAGAAAAATTCCATACAAATTTGTCTCAAAACAACTGTTCAACAGATGTTTAAATCTTTTGTGGTAAGACCGTATATTTTTAAAACGGACTTTGGTCCACCACACATTCCCACCACTATATTTCCTGTGTCGCCAGAATCGACAGCGGTAAGTGGGAACCAACCACGAAAACCCTTTGATATGATCTCAGGGAGCCCGAGGGACATGCTAAACCTATCTTGGGACACGAAACGAAATTAATCAGAAGAAAATAGCAGTAGGAAGTACCAGTTTTCCCCATATAGACAGCACAAAGTTGCAATATGAGCGAAAGTGAAAGAACTAAAGGGGAAGCACCACTATGTTGTATCCTTCTCTAATGTATGTCTATCTCTTTCCAGCGCAAGGAGCGCGACACGTTCGGCGAACTGGACGTGCCGGACGACAAGCTGTATGGTGCCCAGACCGTCCGATCTGTGATGAACTTTCCCATTGGCGGCATCGAGGAGCGTATGCCGGTGAGTACACTTACCCAGATGACGATTAAGACTACTCGATGCCCTAAGCAATCCATGCATGCAATCCTATCAATATAATATATCAACTAGAATCAGTCCTTGAACTTTTAGGGTATCCTTATATTTGTACGGGCCCTTACACACGGCGCCGCAGCGGCAGCGGCTGCGGCGCCGTGTGTAAACACCCTTACTCTTCTGATGCCCCATCAGACGTGAGGTCTGGAGTAGTCATACATAGTAGGTAATCGAAATCCAAAAATAATAATTTTAAGACTCAAACCATGACTGGCGCGAGTTGCTCGAGTCGCTGCCGCTCAACGCACAATTTGTGGCAGTGGTCTTCTATACTTATTATAAAACAAAGTCGCTTTTTTTCCCTCATGTCCCTTTGTTCCCTTTAATCTTTAAAACTACGCAACGGATTTTGATGATTCTTTTAGTGTTAGATAGCCCATTTATAGAGGAAGGTTATAGGCTAGATTTTATCACGCTAAGATTAAAAGAAGCGAAGAAATAGAGGAAAATGTGAAAAAAAACGGGGAAGAATATTTGAAAGGGCTAACTTGAACGCGCTAATCTCAGGAACTACTGGTCCGATTTGAAAAATTCTTTCAGTGTTAGATATCCCATTTATTGACGAAGGCTATAGGCTATATTTTATCACGCTACGACTAATAGGAGAATCTGGAAAAAAACGGGGAAATTATTTGAAAGGGTTTATCTCGCGAACTACTGGAGAAATTTTTATGTTATTTGGCACAGATAAGAAGTAGACCACATGAAGGATCGTGATAGGTTATCGATTTTAATCATTTTTTCAGTGGCTATATATTTTATACCCGTGCGACGCCGGGGCGGGTCGCTAGTATATATTTATCAGTGCTACATACAATATGCACTTAAGTAGATGCTATACTCCGATATTGGGCTACTTATAATTCGCCGTCGATTGGTTCTAGAACCTACCACGTTAGTCAATATTATTGGCATAATGGTTCCCGCACAGGAAGTTATCAAATCCGCGTCGAATCGTCCATTGTGTACAAAGAAACAACTACTTTTTTAATGTTGTTTAACATAAAGCTAGGAACTCGTAATATTTGGTGGAAGTCCGGTCCGAGATATTGACCGGCCAGTCGTGGAGGGGGTCCTGTGTTAGACAGATCCGGGATTTCCCTCCGTTATACGGCTGAAGGCGAACCGCAGGTGGTTTTAGTGAGTAAGAGTCTCACATACCCCCGGGGTACCCAACCCGGGGCACCCATGATGGGTTTCCCCTGCGATATCAAAAAAAAAAGGAACTCGTAACATAGTGGTAATATAACGTCATAATATTTTGCCATAATACGTCATATACTTAACCGAAGTAACTTTTATCAGTCACTAATATCAGCCATATTGTTATCGTTTCGGTCAAGGGTGACCGGCGAGATAAGGTGGCGCAACCAGTTGGTTACCACATCTGTAGCCCACAGCCCACTGTTTGCACACCTCTGTAACGCTCTAAATAAGTTCAATGAGAGTAATTAAATGTTATTGAATGGACTACGGGCTTTTAAAAATCGGCCAATTTGGAAAATAATTAAGATTTGTGAATTTGAGATGCATTTTTAAAAACAAATCTATGATAATAGATAGCATTTATTAACATCTTGTTTGCAACAAATCATCGCCGAGTAATCTACTGACAGGTAACGGCGAAAGGCTTATATTTCGACTCGATTAGGCTAGCTTGCCCGGATCAATAAAGCCTTTAAACACACCATACCGAAGTTCCGCGGCGAAAATTCGGCATGATTTTGTCAGTACGCATGATTACGTCAAACGCAATACAATATAACGCGACGGAATTTTGGTATAGTGTGTCATCGGTAATTTAAAATACATTGCAGGCGGAATCATGCCGAATTTCCGCCGCAGAACTTCGGCATGGTGTGTCTAGACCAGTGGTCCCCAACCTTTTCTTCACGCGGGCCACAAACATGTTTTGGTCTTGGTGTCGCGGGCCGCAAAAAAAATTTTTTAGAGTTAAAAATAACATTCTTCAAAATTACCGATTTTAAAGTGGAAAAAATTTAACGGCTCTCACGATCACTTATAGACTTTACGTTATTTTGCCGGTGGGCGTGAATTTCAAAATTGTTTAATATCACGCGGGCCACAAATAAAGTCCCGGCGGGCCGCGGGTTGGGGAAAGCGGGTTTAGTTAGACACAGAACTGGCATAAATGCTTACCTACGTTGTTTTTCGTTCAGTAAGGTAAATTAAATTTAAAAACTTGAATGTTTCACTTTATAAATAAGGTGTGAACTGCATACAGGATAATGCAGTGTTGCCAAAATATACGATTGTATGGAAATGCCGTCCGAAAATCAAATGCGGGTGATTGCATACTAACGAAGGCTGCAGGTTGCATCCGAATGCAATTTCACCTTGCAGTTTGAACTGCGCTTACGCAATGCACAGTGCATTAGTACAGTAGAGAAATTTTTACCATTTTGCCAATGGCGTAACGAATTTACAATGTAGGTACAGGTTCTACGGTAATGGTATTTATAGGAAAATAGTAGCCCACATTGATTTTGGAGTCACTGACACGACCGGCGAGAGATCAAAGGATCGACCTTTTACATGATTATCTATTCATCGATGTCAACATACCTAATAGAGTAATAGATATGAAATAGAATAAAATGAAACTTCCCATCGAGAGGCCATTTTACTTGTTTGTATTCTTACAACGAACTTAAAATAAAATAAAAGAATCGGACTCGCGAAGAAAGGGTTCCGTACCGTTATAGAGCAAAATTAGGCCAAAAATTGGGTTTTTTGTATGGGATTTAATTTTTTATTAATTATTATTATAGTACAATTATATTTAAGGCCTTCGTGAAAGTTTCAAGTGCCTACCTTTTATCATTATTGATTACGAGCAAAAAAGGCAAAAAAAAAACACGTTTGTTGTATGGGAGCCCCCCTTAAATCTTAATTTTATTTTAGTATTTGTTGTTATAGCGGCACCGGAAATACACAATCTGTGAAAATTTTAGAACTCTAGCTATAGTGGTTCTTGAGATACAGCCTGGAGACAGACAGACGGACAGACATCGAAGTCTCATGAATAGGGTCCCGTTTTTACCCTTTGGGTACGGAACCCTAAAAAATATGAAAAAATATCACGAAAACTTACCACGATAGCAAAGTTGCTAGTATGAGCAATGACTGTTTGATAGACTGCTCATTTATTAGCACTACCCTGTAGATCAAGTATTATAGATCTCAATGCACTACCCTGTCAAAAGGTACCTAGGAGTAGACTATTCCATTCCTCAGTATGTAACAATTCTCTACTTTCAAAATATTTCAGATATGTACATATTTAATATTTCAAAGATAATAACTTGAAATGAATAATTTTCCTGCAATTTGTAGACAATATTATGACTGTGTAATAGACTAATAGACGTAGGTACATCCGCGTTATTATAATTTACGTGACCACATATTATCATACAGAAAAGCATTATAAGTAAAGGAAAATCATTATTATACTTTTATTGGAATGAGTAAAAAATATTATATATTTTTTAACACAGAAATACTTAGTTATCATAAGTTTCTGAGTTTTGATACATATCTTAATGCAAAAACTACTGAACGGATTTTCATCAAAGGCATTGTAGAGCTGTTAAGGCTCTTTGGCTACTTTTAATCCCGCAAAAGGATAAAATATAATAGAAAATTCTTTATTTGTACAACAATGTTTATGTTAGTAAATACATATTAAAGGTAAACGTGTTACTTACTTATTAAATTTTTATATATTTCAGTATCCTGTGATTGTTGCGATGGGTATTCTGAAGAAGGCGGCTGCCAAAGTCAACACCGAATATGGCCTTGACAAGAAAATTGGTAAGATTCTTATGTACCTACCTATCTATATTTTAGTACTGTAAATAATAGTTATGAGTTATGAACATAAGACAAATATTATTAAAATAGTGTTTAGGGCCTTATCACACTAGCGATTTGAAAGCGACGCGACTGCGCAGCGCACACGCCGCGATGACGTCGCGATTGCGCGGCGTGCACGCAGTTTGCCTTTCGCGTTTTGGACACTCAGTAGCAAAATGGATTCTGACGTCACATCCCTAGACTAGTGTACAAAATGGCGTCCACGCGACGCCGCGACGACGCTGCGCAATCGCGGCGCTATTAAATCGCTCGCTAATCGCCAGTGTGATAAGGCCCTTAGTCATAATATAGCGTGACATGCTGTAGCAGTTTAAATAAAAACAATGTTCGGTTCAGAATGTAGGCGTATGTGTTTTGCTAAAGTAAGCTAACTCTGTCTTAAGTGCTACAAGCTAGCTAGTAAGATTCAAGACAGCAGCCTAACTAAAGTATTCAGGAAATTCAAGACTAAGCCCTACTTATGCCCGGTTTCTGATTTTTTGACTAGAGTTAAACTTTTAAATAACGTCCTTGATTGGCTATCATTTTGACATGATTCGATAAACTCTTTTAAATCTCAGAAACTGGGCATCGGTTGGCCACAGCCCACAGTCTTGAATTTCCTGGTAATTTCAAGTTTTTGCCTTGAATTTTCTGGGTATATCAGGCCTTTGACATGAAATTTCTGGGCATTGTGGTTCAGCCACAATTTTGTTGTACCATCGAGGAAATTGATTCCTAGGCAGTTAACGGATCTACGTCATTTGGTCGGCTTAAGTCTATTTAATGTTAGCTGTTGTCGATCGGATGGGTTCGACTTAACGCGACCAAATTATTTAGGTCCGCCATCTGCCTATAAATTTTCTCTGATTACGATAGTACCTTGTTTCACCTCAGAGCCAGCCCACACGGCGTTTTGCGTTGCGTCGTCGCAACACAAATATTTTTACGCATAGCCTGCTAGCTGCTACCTGCCACACGGGCGCTGCGTCACCGCAGCGTTATTACGAAGCAGTCTTAACGTCAACACCACCTCCAGCTTCGGGGCTGATGTCCGTCATGTGTGCGTTGTGCGCTGCTGTCACGACGCAGCGCGCCTTGTGAACGCCTTAGTTATTTACACGCAAAACAACGCAACGGAGGCGCTGTATCGACGCAACACTGACGCAACGCGCCGTGTGGACTGGCTCTTACTCATATTTTTACATATTAATAATATAATTTATTATAATAATATAATATAATTTTTACATACTAAATAAATACTGATTACTAATCTATTATGTTTCCAGCTGAAGCGATAATGCAGGCGT